>JARQAC010000009.1:5067500-6267500 GCA_036172945.1 Meloidogyne incognita
TTTGTTTAAACTTATTTGTAAAATGTGATAAAAATAATTTAAAAAATAATGCTACAAAATTTCTAATTTCTAACTTGAATTCTATATATAAATAGAATATTTTTATAAAAACAATTCCAAAATCATAGGAGAATAAATTTTATTTTTTAAAACCTAATTTTGAAAATAAATAGAAAAAAAGAGAATTAATTAAAAACCACAAATAAAAAATAAATTCATTAAAACAACAGTTGGCGCCAGATGAGCCAATGTTTTGGGGAAATAAAAATAATAAATATTTTATAAAAATACTTTTTAATTAGCGCATTTAATTAAAAAATAAATATATTTTAATTTAAAAATACCCCTCCCCTCCCCCTCCCTTACCTTTCTCTGAAATCTCCTTAAAAGCCTTCGACGAAGAAATGCTCTTCTTCTAAGAAGTGCTCTTAAAAAAGCTTTTTTGTTGTTAAAATTATTAATGTTGAGAAATGAAGTCAATGACTTTGCTTCACTTTCATTATAATTATTTATTGTCTCTTCAGAGTTTTGAAAAATCTGAAAAAGAAATTAAAATAATTTTTAAAAATTTAGTGCATTACTAAAATTTTATAAAATTTATAAAAGACTTTGCTCCCAGAGCAATTGCAATTAAATTTGTTTAGTCTTTATTAATTTAAATTTTAGATCATTTACTTTTTTCATCCAAGAATTGCAAGAACAATAATGGCCGTCTGTGCCTGGCTCTCCTATTGGACCCTTCTTTAAAAATAAATATTTTTATAAAAAAAATAAAAAATATTAAATAAATATTAAAAAATAAATATAAATAAATAAAAATAATAAAATAAATATTTTTAAATAGTATAAAAAATAAAATATTTACCTTTCCAGGTGGCCCTTGAATACCAGGGAAACCTTTAGGTCCTTGTGGACCTATTTGTCCGACTGGGCCTGGCGATCCTTAAAGTTTAAGAAATCTAAAATATATTTCAAAGACACACACCTATTTCTCCAGGCAATCCTCTACTTGCATTTAATTTAACAACTTTAAATAAAAATATAATTATTTGAAAAACAGTTTGATGCTTGCCTGTTTCACCTTCTAATCCATCCTGGCCAGTAATGCCTGGATCACCAGGAGGACTTAAAATATTTTTTTGAAGAATTTAGAACATATGTAAATTTAATTTAAAAAATTTACCCAGTTAGCCCAATTTCTCCATCACGCCCAGCACATCCCTGTATTCCTTTAGTGCCATCTAATCCAGGCAATCCGGGGACTAAAATAATAAGGCAATTAAAATCTAAATAAGGGAAAATACATCCAGGCAGACCAACAGGACCAGGCATTCCAGCGGGACATTGAATACATTTCTTTTGTAAAGATATATTGGTTAAGGTAAAAGAAGCATTTAAGCCGGGCATTCCAGGCTCTCCATCAATTCCATTCTCTATTTTTGTGTTTTGATTTTATTCAAATTGTTTATTAATTTAGACTACCTCCAGGCAATCCTGGCTTTCCTGGAGAGCCTTGTGGACAAACAGGGCATTCTTTTCTTTTCTCAATCGTTTCTCTTTTTGTTGTTATTGATTCAACTTTTGAGGAACTTATGCAGTTTAGGTATCCTTTTTTTAGCCACGCCCCTTTTTCTCTTTCCACCATCAATCAACCTTATTTTGTACACAATGGTCAGCCTTTTCTTCTCCCTTTTTTCTTCTCCACAGCAATATATTTAGACGAGTCGTAATTTTTATTTTTAAATTCTTTTAGGAAATATAAGTTAAATTGAATGAAAAAATCGAATTATAGATCTTAAGCAGGGCTGCACGCAACTGAAAAAAATTTTTCCGCAGCCGCAATCCGCAAGTCAAAAAAAAACACGCAATTTCACGCAATCCGCAATTGCGTGCAGCAATTTTTTTCCAACAGTCAGAAGAAAAGGGAGAAGGAAAGGCTGACCATTGTGTACAAAATAAGGTTGATTGATGGTGGAAAGAGAAAAAGGGGCGTGGCTAAAAAAGGATACCTAAACTGCATAAGTTCCACTTTTGATAATCTTTTTTGTTTTTCCATATAAATTAACTCAGTAATTGAATGGTTAAATGATTTCTATATTTAGAGATTAAAACATTTAATTTTAAAAATTAATTTTTAATATGTTAGAGCTAGACATAACTTTACCCATCTCAAGAATTTTAAGCCAAAATTTTACCAATTAGGAGGGGTAAGGAAAAATTAAAACTTTTTCTACCTCAAAATTATTCATTATTTTATCAATTTCTTCTTCAATTTTATTTATTTCATCAAACAAAAATAATGTACTAATCCAAATAATAAAAAGTGCAAAAGAAATAAATCCAACTAATAATTTTAAAATAAACGTGAAAGAAAAATGTTGAGAATTTTTAATTTTCGAGTTTCGATGCTTTATATTCTGATTTTGCATTTTATTATTTCAATATTTCTTTAAAAGTTAATTAATCTATTGTGAGCCACACTTTTATGTAGTGACATTTTAAAATTCTTGTAATTGTAGTCTATGTATAATTTATAAAAAATCGAGAAAATAAATAAAAACAAATTTTTTGCAAATGATTGTTTTGACTTGTTTTTTATAACTTGATCTCCATTCACTAGAATAATTATTTTTTGTTTCATTCTTTTCACTAGAATACACTCTAAAAGTAACTTAAAAACATTCTTTTTAAGAAAAAATAATTATTTGAGAGCTTTTTACTTTTATTTCTAATAAAAACTCTAAATTTCTCCCATTTTATATTGGATCGAAAATGTTATTTGTTCCATTTTTAAGAAATATTTATCTCAAAAAAATAAATTTTATAATTTGAATAAATAAACAATATAAGAAATGTTTGTGAAAAAATGTCTTTAAGCATAAAAATAGGTATTTACCAGATAATCCCTGTCCCCTCGGGATGAAGTGATTAATGGCTGCCGTAAAGTTAATTTGACAATCAGTTCAAATGTAAAATTCAATTTATGGGGAATATAACCAGCAAGTAGTAAATACCAATATCAAAGTCTTTGAAATTAAACAATAAAATTTCATTCAGAACCTAACAGAAGGCAAACATTTTTGTAATTCTGGACGTTCTGACATAAATTTAGCTGAAAGTTCGGAAAGCTTCTCTTCACTAAGTATAGGCAATTCTGAACAAAAATCAGATCGTCTAAATTTTGCAGGAGGCTCTTCTCCATCAACAGATTGTTTGTTAGAAGAACAATTTTTGATTAAATCGGCGGAGAGTTTGAGCATTTCATTTCGAAGTTTTTCCAAAATAAGTTTATTTGGTTGAAATTGGCGAACATTTGCTTCATCTATTAAAATAAAAAATTAAGGTAAAGGCCAATTTTCTAAAAATATTTTTTTGTTTTGATGGACAAAACAAAAAATAAAAGGATAATATAATTTAAGTTAAATTTTATTTCTTAAAGTTTAAATAGTTAGTATATCTCATAAAGCCAGATTTAATTCTCTAATAAATTGAGATAAGAATTTTTAAAAAATAAATTTAAATAAAAATTATGTATGTGAGAATAATGCTCAAAAACCAGATGATAATTTCGAAAAAATTTTAAAAAATTAAAAGTCAAAAATTTTGAAAAATAAAAAAAATCAAAATATTTATCCACCTTGAATACTTTGTAGTTTCACCACACTATCTTTATTTTTTCTAGCATCTCGGAATTTCTGTTGTGCTTCATGACCATAAAGCTTCAAGATTGCACCCCATGTTTCAATCTAAAAAACTGTTTTCTTAGATTAAAAATTATTTAAAAAACCTCAGGATGTAATTTTTTTAACATTGCTTGAGCAGCAATTTGCTTTCCTTCTCTTTTATTTCCGCTAATCACTTTAACGCTCAATTCCTCTCCAATGGACAATTTAAATTCGTGACGTTGATGACGAAGTAAACGACTAGTTAAATTAATTGCTGTATCTCCAAATGCAGAATGTCTTTTCAAATATTCCTAAAAGAAAAGATAAAAAGTAGTAAAATAAAATCACTTGAAGCACAAGATAGGGGGAAGGCTGTCCAGCACGTGCACATAATTCAGGTATTCTTGTATCAGTTACACCAATCATATCAAAAATATGCAAATCATTTCTATCGCCACCAGTAATTGGTGACCCAACAGACGTTCCAGAGGCCATCAAAGGACAACTTGTAATTAAATTGTTGGAAGAAGTTGGAGTATTTTCAGAGAATTCATTTCTGCTGAAAAAAATTAGAAATTATTTACCAATATCTTTTAAAATTTTGCCAATAAAAGTTATTTAAAAATTTAACTAACTTATTACTATTACAAGCAATTCCATCAACATCAAACTCAACACCAGGTACAAGTTTCTCAACAGCAGCCTTTGCAGCTATCATTTTTGCTTGCTTTTTACCAGGGCCAAAACCTTCGCCGAGTACAACAAATTCTTAATTATATTAAATTTTTATAAACTCTATTAAGGTGTAAAGAAACAGCAAACAAAATTATTTTTTAAAGCTCAAATGTTTTGCATTAAAGTCAAAAAAATAGAAATATAGGAGATTTTCCTCATTTTAAGACAATAATTTTATAAGTCCAAATTCTTTAATTCCAATTTAATTATTTTAATTTTCCCATTGTCAATATTTGAATTAAAGCTAAAACCTGAATCAGAAGGATCGTCAGCAGCTTTATTTTCAGCATCAGTATTGTTAGAAAGTTTTTGTCCAGAATTTATTTTGTTAAAATCTTCATGCATTAATGCCAACTTTTGTTTAACAATTTCTGCTGAAGGTTGCTGATTTTGTTGAGAATTATAAAATCTTTTACGGCCGGTATTTTGTGTGGTAGTTTGAGAATTATTCAATACTAGTTTGACTGCACAATGATAAGGGGTAGCACTACTTCTAAAAAATATTTATTTTATAAATTTAATTTGGTAATATAAAATGTCAAAAAATAAATCATGCACTTAAAAGCATAATTTAAAATAAAAAATATAAATACCTAGTCTCGCTAAAAAAATATCTAACAGTGCATTTGAGTGCTTTCTGTACAAATTCTAAAAATTTAAGATTAAATGGATAAAAAATTAAAATCAAACCATGTAAAATACTAACAGAAGTTTTTCCTTGCGGATTTAAATAAAAAAGTCTTTTGTTCGGCTTTGAATCAATTTCAAGTGAAGGAACAGTAATCAATTTTACATCACTAGGAAGTCCTAAAACAATTTTTCTAAATTAATTAATTCAAAAACCTGGTCGTTCTTCCCGTGTCTTAAATCCTGTTTTCATATGTCCACCTTCTCTTCCCTCTCCCCCAACCAAAAGTTGTCGCATTTTTCGTTTTTTATAAAAATTACGTGCTTCTGTCCATTTTCCAAAACGATAAATACAAATTTCCTTAAATTTAAAACGATCCTTTGCATAATTATAAAGTTGATCAGCAGTAAGTTGCATTTTACGTTGATCTAATTCTGTCTAAAATAGAAAATAAATTTAAAAAATAAAATTTTTTAAAAACCTTTACTCGGACATTTGGTGTAATTAATTTACCAGGAAGAGTATTATTACTTGAATCTTCTATAAAAACAAAATATTAAAAAAATAGGTTAAATGTCAAATATAGTAAATTTCACGACTCGCAAACTAATTTTTTCTTTTTAAACTTTTACACAAATTATAAATAAAATATAAATACCTCCAACATCTTTATTCATGCCGTCTTCATTGACAACAGATGGGTCTTGTGCCGCTTTAAGAGATGCTTCAACCTCATCTTGATATTTTTTCTGATAAAGACAGGTAATTGCTGATTCTGGGACTCTAAAAAGAGAAAATTTTTCAAGGAAATTAAAAAAAAGAAAATAAAAAGATTAAGAAAACAAACTTATGTTTTCTAATTGAACTTCTTCCAATAAAATAAGGTCGTGAAAATGTGCAGACACGAGTAGGTTTATGCTGAAAAATATTCTCAGATATGAAGCCAAAAAATTTTTTGAAATTCAAATTTTAATACGATTTCAAATTTAATTTCTTTTATTTTTTTTCTGAAAAAACATCCAATTTTAGAGGATTACTTATACTCTTCAAATGAGATTTTGTCTCTAACCCAATTTAAAAAATAACCAAATAAACAGGAAGACCGCTAGCATGAGTAATTTCCACCCAACCATCAGGTAAAACATTAAAGTGATCGTTTGCACGGTATTCCAAAACACGTTTAAATCTTTAAAATTTTTTTTTTAAGTTTAAAGAAAAATTCGTAACCTTTTTGATAAATGTTTTGGAGTTGTTTTTACACCTTCTTTAATTGGTTCTTCCAATAAATTGTCAATATGTTTAGAGATTTCTTCTTGATTAAACTCTTCTTCACTATCGGAATCGTCGTCTTCCTCTTGTATTACTTCTTCCTCAAAAGATTCGTTTTGTTGAATAGCTAAAATAATATAGGTAAAATTGAAAACTTGGATAGAAATTCGAATAACATAATTTTCCCTCATAACCTTTCACTGTTAATAAAAAATTTAATTTTGTAAATTATTTAACATCTAGTTACAAATATATAAAATCGAATTTACTTAAAAATTGCCTAAATATTATTTAACCATCATAGTCTAAATTTTACTACCAGTTACTAGGATTAAAATTTAATAAAAACCCATAAATACATACCTTCATTAGGATTAGCACTATCAGAAGTATCCTGCAAATCCTTCACAGCATTATTATTCGAAAATTCATTCATCTTTTCATTTTCAATTCCTTCATAATCAATACTATCATCTTGTTGATCCTCGCTTCCTTTCAATTCAGCCAATAAATCATTGCGCATTTGCTCAAGTTGTTCTAATTCATCAACAGTAAATACATCATCATTATCAGAATTATCAGTATCCATTCTTTCTAAAAAATTGCAAAAATTATTTAAAACAGAAAAATTGATAACAAAAAAGAAAAACAAATGTAAGTAAAAATTCTTTAAAGGTCTGTATTTTGAAAAAACTGAGACACATCGGGTTAAAAGTTAAATCAAGCATTTAAAAAAACGACATTTTAACCCATTTTGGCCGCGTAGATCTTTTAATAAATAGGTCTTTTGTTCAGACGTTTCCTCAATGCTGGAATAACTTTTTAAATTATATCCCTCATTATTTAATCTTTTAAGACAGAGCTCTTTTTAAGAAAATGTTAAGTGTAAGTACAAAAATTTTAACTTGGAAATACATAGGGGAAAAATTTTATATTTTTGTAAAATAAAAAAATAAAGTTTTTAAAATAAAGTTTTCCATTATTTAAGAATTTCGAAGTCTTGAATTGGGAATATTTATTAAAAAACCCAGAAATATTATAAATAGTTAAGATAATTAACACATATATAAATAAAAAGTCAAAGCTTTGAAAAAAATCTATTTCGATAAACAACAATATCTTTCTGAGAACGAAGTTGAGAAATTGTTGCACAACCTAAAAATAAGAATAAAATAAAAGAATTTTTGATAATTTTTTTTACCAGATAACCTCATTGCATAATCAAATTCAGTTTTAAGCAATTTAAGTACTTGTTTTACACCTTCTTTGCCCTAAAAGAATTAAAATATATAAAGTCATTCGGGGTCACTTTAGTACGTGGGTGCAGGCTTTAAATTACAAATGTCATATCATTTGAAAGAGCTAGTCGAGCTGAGTCGAATGCCACCAAAATTAGCTCTAGGAAAAATTTTTGAACCGAGATACAGGCGATTGAAAATCGAAAAACCATAGGGGGGACCAAGCACTTTTTTGGGGTGAAAAATTCGAAAATGCAAATTATACCTCATTCGAAAGAGCTCGTCGAGCTTAGTCGAATGACACCAAAATCAACGAAATCCGACTTGAATGAACCGAGATATAGACCCCTAAAAATCGAAGATCCAAAAGGGCGATTTTTGGAATAAAAAATTTTTTATACAAATAATACCTCATTCGAAAGAGCTCGACGAGCTGAGTCGAATGACACCAAAATCACCGTAATTGAACAAGACTAGACAAAGTTATGACACAAAAAACAAACAACCTAAACCTATGGAGCGTCGGCGAGGCGCTTGTGCAAAACCCCGCGCTTCGCGCGGGGTTTTGCGGCACGCGCCTCGCGGGGAGTCTACGGGCGATGGGTCTGGGCTCGTAACATAAACCTATTCCTAAATCTCTTGCTCTGGACGTATTTGGGGCCTCCGTGGCAGCAAAAATCTCAACATTTGCCATAGGTAAGGAGCTAAAATAAAAGATCATAACCTTGTCCAATCGAGTCGGATTTCGTTGATTTTGGTGTCATTCGACTCAGCTCGACGAGCTCTTTCGAATGAGGTATAATTTGCATTTTCGAATTTTTCACCCAAAAAAGTGCTTGGTCCCCCCTATGGTTTTTCGATTTTCAATCGCCTGTATCTCGGTTCAAAAATTTTTCCTAGAGCTAATTTTGGTGGCGTTCGACTCAGCTCGACTAGCTCTTTCAAATGATATAACATTTGTAATTTAAAGCCTGCACCCACGTACTAAAGTACAGCCAGTCATTCCCTTTAATTACCCCAATAGCCAATCCGTAAATAATTGGACGTCCAATAAATACTAATTGGGCGCCAATTGCTAATGCTTTGAAAATATCAGTTCCGGTTCGAAAACCTCCATCTACAAAAACCTAAATATATTTTAAATATTAATTAGAAAATAAAATTTTAATACTGACCGGTACTCTGTCCTTAACTGCTTCAACAATTTCTGGAAGGGCATCAATCTAGTAAAGGACAATAATAATTATAAACTCCTAAATTTTTAAACATGTATTTTGTCGGTGGTTTGCTTAGTGATAAAGTATTTGAATGAAAAATAGTTGTGAATACAATTTCATAAAAACTCGAAAGGTTCTGTAAATATCCATAAAATTTTGAATAATTTTCCCTTCAATCCTAGTCGATCTCTGATCTTAAAACTATCGTTGTCTTCTATCACAGGGTTATATTAGCAAAAAATAATGGGGTCAACCCTGAAGACCTACACCCCCAAGACCTACACCCTGAGGACCTACACCCTGAAGACCTACTGACCCTGAAGACCTACACCCTAAAGACCTATTTACCCTGAAGACCTACAACTTTTTGATCAACTCAAATTATTTATAGTAGGGGATATCGAGGATATCAGAAAATCCTCTTTATCCCGATAAGCCCTCTATCCACTTTAAAACCTCAAAATCCTCGATATCTCCCTTAATCCCCCTTTATCCCATTTAAAACCTTCAAATCCATCGATATCCCCCTTAATCCCTCCTAGTTCCTCTTTACCTTCTTTAAATCCCCCGATTAGACTTGTAAAGAAATAAAAAGTAAAAAATTGTGTTGATCAAAAAGTTGTAGGTCTTCAGGGTAAATAGGTCTTTAGGGTGTAGGTCTTCAGGGTCAGTAGGTCTTCAGGGTGTAGGTCCTCAGGGTGTAGGTCTTGGGGGTGTAGGTCTTCAGGGGTGGACTCAAAATAATAACTCCCTCTATGATATTCAGAAAATAATTATCTAAATATAAAAACTACCGTAGACATACAACAGTCTAATTGGCGTCCCCCGTGATTCGAAACCTAAAATGATTTAAAAAATTTCAATTGAAAAAGATTAGTGAAAACAAACCACAATTGCGGCAGCCCCCGCTTCAATAGCTAAAAGAGCATCATCTCCTCTCATAATTCCTTTAACTATTACCTTAATTTAGAATGTTTGAATATTTAATAATGTTTAACTGACTGGTAAAATACTAAAATCCACCAACCATCGAAGAACTTCCCAATTTAAAGTTGGATCAAAGTTTGAAATAATATATTTAGTCAATCCTAATTTTAAATATTTAAATTTTATAAAAAAAATATATTTTGTTAAATTGCTTTCAAACGGGTTCTATAAATCAAGAATTATGATACTATTAATAAATACGAAGAGATTAATGAATACGAGATTATTTAATATTTACCCATGTTATATAAATTTCAGAAATCACTATAGATTTTTCTAAAAGCCGGCTTTAGCATCTCACAAAATAAATTATCTTTAATTAATAAACGAAAATTCAAGAATCTATTTAATGGAAAGGCCTGATATACCTAACTATATCCCATTCTTGAATAAGTTTTTATAAATTGATTTAAAAACACCTGAAGCACCATCATTATCAGCAAATTTAGATTCTTGCTCGAAATTTGCAACTCTAAATATTTCTAATAATTTATTGAAGTGATTAAAAAATACTTTAAATGTTCAGGCAATTTAAATCCATTCCTTTCATCAGCTCTTCTTCTGCCAAAATGGGGCGCATCAACTGTTAAAACCAATGCAGAAAACCCTGCCTTTTCTGCCCTACGAACGAGTTTTTCTGTTAATGCTCGATTTTTGTAGATATATAACTTTAAAAAAACAATTATTGTCAGAAAAGTTTAATTAAAGGAAAGAATCCTTCTTTGGAAAATGGAGAAAATTCCTTAAAATTCTGCTAGTCTTCTAAACTGAATGGTACTACTTGAAGAGATTAATAAGAGTATGTTGTCAAGTTTTGTGTAATAACCTACTTGAAACCAAATAGTTGCATTATCAGCAGCATTTTTTGCCACTTCCTCTAAAGGAGTAGTTGACAGAGTACTACAAATCATAGGTACACTCATTTCACTGGCAGCTAAAGAAAAATAATAGAAATATTTTTAAAGATCATTTATAACACCTTTAACAGTTGCAATTTCTCCTTGATCGTGTGCCATTCGTTGAAAGGCTGTAGGTGCAATTCCGATAGGGTATGTGAATTTGAATTCTCGTATTTTTTGTATTGCAGATTTTGAGGGAGTATTTAAGCAAAAGTGCACGGATGTATTCAAAATGCTGACATCCCGTAGGACCAACGGACGAAGAAGAAAACTTTCAAATTCATTTTTTAAATAAGTATTTAAGTAAAAGAGGGCTATCGTTTGTCAGATTTGTGACTGAATTTTATTTTTAGAATTTTTATCTGAATATTCAGATAAACAAAATGTTTTTACAATGTTAAGAAATTAATTTTTAAGAAAATAATTATTTCTAAACCCTAAATTACTCAATACTAGTTAAAACTCAGAAAGATCAACTCACTTCCGAAAAGCTTCTCGATTCTCTCGTACCGTTTCTTCATCATCAGCTCCACTAACATAGTATCCACGTACAGATAACGGCATTATTTCGAGAGCTCTTTTCTCAATATCCATTAAAGAAATATAACCAGAAAGTTTATTCATTTAAATTAAAAATTCGTTACTAAATTTGAAATTATATAAATAAAACAGGGAACAGAAAGTATGAAAAAATACCCATAAACATTAATTGTGATATATAGTTAATAAATAAATTATAAAATTGATATCATTATTATATTTTAAATCGATTAAAACAAAACAAATGGAAAAGCAATTAGGTATATAAATTAATCAATGATAAATTCGAAGAATATTTATTTTCTTTTTTACATCAATTATTTAAGTTGCCGCGATTCCAATCTAAAAATAATATGTAATTTTTAATTTTAATTTAAATTTTTAATACAAGATAACAATCTAATTTAATAATCTAATCTAAAAAAATTAGAATAAATTATTTTTAAAATAATAAGACTTGTAAACTTTTAAATGTGATTAAATATTTTTAATGAAAAATCATTTTTATGCATTGTTTAAAAATAATTGAAAGATAGAAAATAACAAATTTAAAACCAATTTTTTAAGTCAGAAACAATATTTAAATTTAAAAAATAAAGACAATTTTTCCTTTCATTCTTAGGCCCTTCTTTCTTAATTAATTGGAAACATTCCCAGCTGATCCATTTACTTTTTCAGTTTCTTCTTTTGTTAATTCTTTAATGTTTTTTTAATTTTTTAAAGTAAAATGTTAATTACCTCCATCAAAATCCAAAATTTCACCTTCTTCTTCATCAAAATTAACAGAAAATTGATTAAAATTATTTTTAATTTTATATAAGAAAGGTTTTTCTTTCAAATTATTTCCAAAATTAGTTTCCACAAAAACACATCGCAAAGCAACATAAGGTTTGTAGAAATCACATTTGAAGTTTTTTAATGATACAGCTTTGCCTTAAATTTAAAAAAATAATTTTTAAATTCTTTAAATATTTACCAATTATTTGTCCATTTTGAGTGAAGAAAATAAAAGGAAATTCATTTATTTTACAGGGTGCGGCAAATTTGCTCCACTTTTTCTTTTTGCCATAACTTTCTTCAAAATTAATGAAAACTGATAATTCTTTTTTTGTTTTATTCCCAACACTTTAGGAAACTTGCTGATACCAAAATTGCTTTTAAATTTTAAGTTTACTCTGAGTAAACTTCTCTCAAAATTTGAGCAAAATTTTTTTGATAAAAATTGACCTAGATTCAAGGCTGAGATTTTGGTATCGGAAATGTTTATATCATTCGAATCAGCTCATCATTCTGATTCGAATGACATAAAAATCAGGGGCCTACGACAAAAATCGAGTGAGATACGGTCCTCTGAATGATAAATTAAAATAATCTTGGTAAAAATAAAATTTTTGTGTAAAATTTTCAAAAATGAGATTATAAGCTATTTCGATGCTCCTGAACGAGTTGAGTCGTTTAGTACCAAAATCGTTGGTATTGAACGATTTTGAACGAAGTTATGATCAATTAAACTTTGGCATAAAAAATGTTTTTAAATTCTCCAGACGTTCGAACTCGATTATCTTTGCCAACAGTGAACCAAAATTTTAATTTTTGGTATCAGCAAGTTTCCTAAAGTGTTGGGAATAAAACAAAAAAAGAATTATCAGTTTTCATTAATTTTGAAGGAAGTTATGGCAAGAAGAAAAAGTGGCGCAAATTTGCCGCACCCTGTATTATTTGGTGGATATACCAATCCACACCCATAAACATCTTCATCATTCAAAGAAAATGTTTTAAATTTAATTTTTATTTCTTTATTTTCAGTTTTGTATAATATACTAGCTTCATTTAAATCTAATTCAACAAAACAATTTTTATTGTTGAAAAGACCCATACAAACCCAGTTTTTGTCATTATCAACTACTTCTCCTTCAATTTTACATTTAATTTCAAAATAAAATAAAGAATAATTGTTGGAATCTTCTTTTGGTTTATTAAATGAATTTTCAGCAAAAATAAAAGCTGCTCTATTGTATCCTTAAAAATTAAATTAATTAAAAATTTCCAAAATATTTACCTTTCCCCTTCACACAATTAATATATTTTATATTTTCATCATCCATTAAATTAACAAATCCATTTCCTTTAATGCAAACACCTTTAGGATTGTCTGTATTTATACATTTATCTTCACAACATTTGAAAGAACCATAATAACTACCAACGTAAAAATCTTTCCATTTATTTGGAATTACATTATAATACTTAAAATGAATTTTTAAATCTTTAAAAAATTTCAAGATTACGAATTACAAATATAAATTTTATATTTCTTACAAATACATATTAATTAAAACTTAAAAATACCTGTTCAAAATTATTTCCCAAACAAACAATTTTTTCCTCTTTTTTACAAATAATTTCTCTTAATTCATTAAATTTTTTATTATTTTCACTCATTAATTCCCCAAACATTTGTTTAAATGTCTGTTTTATTTCTTCAATTTTATCTTCGTTTTTAGAGTTGAAATTTTGTAATAACTGAAAATTTATAAAATTATTTCTAAAAAATATGAAATACCGTATTTTCTCAAATAGTATTGCACTTTAGAGGAGGGTTGAAAAATAGTACCGGTAATACTATTCGAGGAAATACGGTAAATTATTGTTTTCTTTAAAACCAAAAATCTAATGAACAAGTCTTTACCGCTCAAATTCTAAAATTTTATTCCAGCATGTGGGCTATGTCTCTTTTTTAGGTATCGATATGGAAATTAAAATTTAAATAAATTGTCGAATTTTTAATTTGAATTAGATATTATTAATAATATAAAGACTCTCAATTTTAAAAAATCTACTAAATTAAATTTTAATTTGGAACTTATTTACTTTAACTACCCACCCCAAAATTTTGCCGGATGTATTTTGTATATGGACAATTTTATATCATTCGAAAGAGCTCGACGAGCTGAGTCGAATGACATCAAAATCAGCCCGCGGCCTCAAGTCTGAGCTGAGACAAATGGGCTCAAAATGGTCAAAGCAAACCTTGTGCAAACCCCTGTACCTCGCGCGCGGTTTTGCGACACGCGCCTAGCGGGGAGCTAAAGATTGCTGAGTTCTACTCCAGTAACATAACTTATATCTTTTTACCGATTTGCAGCCTTGAAATGCGAACCTACCCCCTAGCCGCACAAAAGCAGTTTTTCCAGCGAGAATTCATTTGCTCGTGATTTTGTTCAACATCATCAAATCAAGCTGATTTTGTTACCATTCGACTCAGCTCGTCGAGCTCTTTCGATTGACATATATATTGTCCAAATCTAAATGAAAAATCCCCCGATAAAATTTTGGGGTGGGTAGTTAAAGTAAATAAGGTCCTTTAATGGAATTTAAATACTCCTACCATTCTTATTTCATTCTCAAAAGAATTTTTAATTAAAACATTGTTATTTTTAATTTCATTAAAAGCAGCTTGAAGATTATTAAAATTCTTTTGAAGATTTATAGCATCATTATTTTGCTAAAAATTAATTTAAAAGAATTTTTTAATTAAAATATTTAATTATTACAACTAATTCAAAATCCGAATCTGAAGAAATGTCAGCATTATTCATTTTTAAATTTTTTTAAATTATTTTAAAATCTAAAAAAATTGTTTGTTAAATACTGTATATTTATAATTAAGAAAGTTTAACAAGCAAGTAAATATTTTACTGGCTTACCAAAATTTTACAAAAATAATAAAACAATTAAATTTATATTAATAATGCAAATTTAGATGAATTCGTTGCAAATTTTATCTTGTAAATTTCCTAAAATATTGAACTTTTTATTAAAGTAAATTGTTTTATACATACTACATAAATTATTAATAAATTATTTATTTAAAATGAATGAATTAAAAAATATGTACTTAGGTCAACTTTTAAATATTTAAAGGAATAAATTCTCCTCCTCCCGCTACTACATATTTTAAGCAGTGTTGTTTGCCTTCATAAAGTTTTATTTTCCCAGACTAATTTGCTTAAAGCTAGAAACAGAAATGGATTGATGAAACACCTCTGATTCAAAAATTTTATTCCATTATGTAGGCTAATTATAAAATTCTAAAAATGGTACTTTGTTCATATCCCGCCCCCCCCCCCACCCCTATTTGAGTCTCAGATTAATTTTCCTTCTTTGCTGTCAATCATTTATTTTCCTTCTTTTTAATGCCTATCATTTTCCTATAGGACACCCAAAAGGGCGCGCAGCCATAACGGCGCAAAGCCATAACTTGCTGAATTATATCTGGCCATTGTCATTTTTGTTATCAATCTCTGTATCTCGATGAGAGGAATCGTCTAATATTAATTTTGGTAAAGTTCGAAAATCTTGAAGCAAGTTATGGCTTTGCGCCGTTATGGCCGTGCGCCCTTTTGGGTGTCCTATAGGAAAATGATAGGCATTAAAAAGAAGGAAAATAAATGATTGACAGCAAAGAAGGTAAATTAATCTGAGACTCAAATAGGGGTGGGGGCGGGATATGAACAAAGTACCCTAAAAATTTTGCAGAAATGTTTAAATTTTTAAACTTTATTCAAAAATGACAAAAAAGTTTTAAAATAGTTAAAAACACTTGATTGTTTTTAAAAATTAATAATTTCAATATTTATTGTGAGGTCAAAGACTTTCTCAATTCATTCCCTTCTTTAATTAATTTTTTCTAAATTTTAAATAAAAAGTTAATTTAAATTAATTTATTTACCCAATTATTCCAATAAAATAATTTAAAAAACAACATGTTTTTTAACATCATAAATAAAAGGTTTATTCTCCAAATCATTCCCAAAATTAGCTTCAATTAAACAATTATCAACAATAATATATGGATTGAATGAATCACATTTATATTTTGGAAATATTTCTTTACCTTTTTTTGAAAAATAAATAAATAATTATTTTTTAAAAATTATTTACCAATTATCTGTCCATTTTGTGTAAAGAATATATACGGAAATTTATTTATTTTATAAGTTGGTGGATATACTAATCCACACCCAAAAACATCTACATTTTTCCATTTAAAATTGTCCAATTTAATTTGTTCATTTTTTTCATTTTTAAATAAAGCACAGCTTACAAGTAATCGAATATAATAATTATTATAATTTAGACCAATAACCACCCAATTTCTTCTATTTTCATTTGTTTCAATTTTTATACATTTAATTTCAAAATAAAATAAAGAATAATTGTTTGAATATTCTTTTGGTTTAGTAAATGAATTTTCAACACAAACACGAAAATATTTATTTTCACCTAAAATGTATATAATTAATTATTTAAATTTTAATTGTTGTCGAGAAGTTATTAGGCAATACCCACAATTATCGGTTAATCCAAATTTTAAAATCCAATTTTTAGTTTTGAGCTTTAGTCAAATCCAAGTTTTGTTTTGGGGCATTTAAAAACATATTTTCTAGAATTTTGGGTTTTAAAACCAGCAGTATCCTCCAACCCTACACTTTAAATTTATGGGGTTATTTTAGTTGGAGTTTGTGAGGCACTTAAACCTTCTCTTGGTTAATCTAACTTAATTTAAAAAAAAAAGCTGAAATTAATTATTTAATGTCATATTCTCAGAATTTTCCAAAACAACTCCCAATTTACCTTTCCCCTCCTCACAATTAATATAATTAATATTTTCATCATCAACCAAATTAATATATCCATTCCCTTCAATACAAACACCTTTAGGATTGTCTGTATTCACACAATTATTTTCACAACATTTCCAAACTTTGTCAATAACTTTCCATTTATTTTTTATTAAAACAAAATTCTTTTAATTTAAAATTATTTTTAATTAAATTAAATAAATCCCCAACCGCTTTTTTACATTTTTTATTATTTAATTGTTTCAATTGATTCATTACTTCATCCAACTTTTTATCAAAAGAAGCATTCATCTTTTAAATGTATTAAATATTAGAAAATTAAAATATGTATTTTTTCGAAAATTCCAAAAAATGTTTAAAGCTAATGTTTAAAATATTAAAAATAAATTTTGCTCAAATTAATTCAAATTGTATATACCAGGGTTGCCGCCCGAAACCCGAAACCCGATACCCGAAACCCGGCCTTTTTTTGTACCCGAAACCCGATACCCGAATTGAAAATCTTCCAACCCGAAACCCGTACCCGATATTTTTTCCAACCCGAAACCCGTGACCCGAAATTGGTTAAAACCCGAAATTTATACCCGAAAACTTAGCCTTACCCGATTTTTTAAAATAAATTTATAGAAAGAGAAAGAAGGAAAAGGGAAAGAAATATTTATAATTTCTTTAATTTTTCATTATGTTGATCGGTGGTTGAGTGTGTAAGGCGACTGGCTCGATATTTTCTTGGGATGGGTTCGAGTCCAGGTCTGGAAATAAGGCCTAAAAAATTTTTCTTTTCAAAAATAAATGTTTTTAAACTTTGATTTTCATTTTAGATTTTTAAATTTATTTTTTTAATATTTTAAGAATTGAAAGAGCATTAAAAATTTTAATTTAGTCATGAATTTTGCAAAATTTTCGCCTGCGGCGCATAAAATTAAGAGTTCTAGGTTCATGATCAATTAAACTTAAATAAAAATTTTTGCCAGCGGTTCTGACAATTGAATTCTTTCACCTAAGACCTTAAAAAATTCTCAAAATTTCGCCTCCGGCGGTGAAAAAGCTAGAAATCTAGCTTAAGGATCATCAAAATTCTCAAAATTTTCGCCTGCGGCGCAAAAAATGGAAGAAAACTGGCTTAAGGACCTCCAAAATTCTCAAAATTTTCGCCTGCGGCGCTAAAAACGGGAGAAATTTGGAGGCTTTTATGGAGATAAGGCGGAGGGATATTAGCACATACTGGGATTTTATCAAGGTGGGATTTTACCAAGATATCCCTCTTAATCCCCAAATCCCACAATGTCTTTTTAATCTCTTCAAATTTGCTTCTCTCTATATCACCCAAAATCCTATTATGCGACATAGCTTGTCTCCTTAAATTTTAGTTCACCAATAGCCGAACACCCGAAAATAACCCGAATTTTTCGCCAAACCCGAAACCCGTACCCGAAATTTTTGCCAACCCGAAACCCGATACCCGAAATGAAAATTTTATAACCCGAAACCCGAAACCCGTACCCGATATTTTTGCCAACCCGAAACCCGTGACCCGAAATGAAAACGCTCCAACCCGATACCCGAAACCCGTACCCGAAAATTTTTTGTACCCGCGGCAACCCTGGTATATACCGTATTTACTAAAATAATTACACTGGTATTGTTTCGTTCTCTCTCTGGATGGGATAATTAATAGAGATGGGGTAATTATTTAAGGGAGGGAGATTAATACAGTTTTACGGTAAGTTATTTTTACTCATACATCCAAAATGAGTATTTTTTAAATATTTAATTTACCTGTATAATTTGATTTTCTAAAAAAATAATTTTTTCATCTTTTTTCTCAATAATTGCCTTTGAATTATCAATTTCTTCAAAGTTACCAAAGTTATCAGCTTAAAAATTAAATTTTAATCAAAATTCTTATTTTTATCTATTTCAATTATGGAAGAAAAGCGTAGCTAAAAAGGGATACCCGGTAATCTCCCTCTTACAAGTTCACCATAAAGATAATATTCTGCTAATGTTGAATCATATGAATTTACCTTAAATTTAAAATTAATTAATTATTTAATAATTAATTACATTTTCTTTTTTATTCTCTAAAGAATTATTTTCAACTAAATCCTCTTTATTGTCCTTTACTACTTCATTTATTTGAATATTTTTTGAATTATTTTCAAGTTCCATAACATCGTTAATTTGCTAAAAATTATTATTTTTTATTTTTTAATTTAAATAATTTTTATTACAATTAATTCAAAATCTGAATAAATGTTCTCAGTCATTAGTACAAAAATTTAATATTTTTTAAAAAATCTAAAAAATATTTAATTAAAAAAGTAAAATCAACATTTAATTTTTTGTAAATAATTCTTTAAATAATTCAAAATTAAATCTTAAAAATAAAAACTGGGTATTTAAAAACACAAAAAACAGCCGCAAATTCAGATGTGAAAAATTTATTAGAAATTTACCTAATTTTAATCTCTTTTTATCTAGATCAACTCCTGTCGGATAAACCCGCATTTATGCAAGCTGAAGTTTAAAAGTTTGTGGTGTAATTTCCGCTGGATTAATCCCTCAAATAAAAGCGGGAGCTGGATCCCGCAAAAATCCGAGTGAAATCTCGAGGTTATTGACTAGTTTTTTTTATTTTTATATAGTAAGTAGACGAGGAATGAAAGCAGCGAAAAAAAATTCGGCGAATGGGTGCAATTCAACTTATTCAAATAAATAGAGAAATCTAAAACTATATGTAGTGTATGGAGTTAGACAAGCCAATACATAGTACATATATTGATGGAAATTGTAAAAACACATTGGTCATTTATGTATAAAAGTACTCATTATTTTATTTTTATTTCCCCAGCATTCCCCAAAAACGAAGAAAGAAAATTTTAATTATCAGAGCTATTTTTAAATAATAAATTTAAGAAATTTTTAATTCTAGTCGGTAGAATGAGGCAGAATTACCTCTCATAAAGATTAAAAATGGAAATGGATTAATAATGGTGAAAGTAAATATTAAACAATTTTGTGAAAGTCTTAAATAATTTAAAATTTTTTGACAAAAAATAAATTTTACGAAAAAGAAACGACGATAAAATAAATCTCCTTTCATAAAGAGGAGATTTACTATATAGAGATAACACAAAAGTACCAAAATATTTTAAAACAAATTTATTTTTCGTATTAATCAAATTAAAACTTAATCCTCATAAAATTCTTTTAGTACAGGATGCTTTTTAAAATTATAAATGAAAGGTTTATTTCCCAAATCATTTCCAAAATTAGCTTCTACTAAACAACAATTAGCCAATCCAATAAAAGGATGGAAACATTCGAAATTATCTTTCAATAATATAGCTTTACCTAAAAATTAAAAATAATTTTTTAACTTTAAATTTTAACTGTCTACCAATTATTTGTCCATTTTGTGTAAAAAATATATAAGGAAATTCATTAATTTTGGTTGGTGGATAAATTAATCCACAACCAAAAATATCTTCATTTTTCCAAGAAAAATTGTCAAGTTTATATTCCTTATAATTGTATTCCATTATATAAAAAATATTTTCACTAAATATACTCAATCCAATTTCATATTTGCATTTTAGATCGTCAGGTGGATCTGTTTAAATTAAATTGTAAAAAATCAAAGTGTTTTGATTAATTTATAAAAATTATAAAGTAAACTAGAATGAAATTCCATAAAAATGTTTTCTTCGGACTGAACTGGCATTTGATTGGGAATGTTTTATCAAGGTTACATTGTAAAATAAAATTTCAATCTGTTCTACCTCTATTTCGAAGACCAAAATCAATATCAATTCTCTCAGAATTTCCTTCTCCAATTTTAGTATATTTAATTTCAAAATAAAATAAGGAATAATTAATGAAATCTTCTGTTTTATAGAATTTATATTTAGCAGTAACTACAGCAAGATCATTTATTCCTAAAAAATAATTTTTAAAGTTATTAAATTCTCTTTTTATTCACCTTTACCCTCTACACAATTATAATATTTAATTATTTCCTTATTAATTAAATTAATATATCCATTTCCTTCAATACAAACACCAAAAGGTTTTTTTGTATTTATACATTTATTGTCACAACATCTAAAATCATGTTCAATATCCTTCCATTTATTTTTAATTTGTATATAAAACTAGAAAATTAAAATAAATATTAATATATTCCCAGAAGAAAGGGTAAACAAATGAATTCGAAATAAATAAAATATACCCGAAAATCGTGAATTTAATGTTTTTTTGGATTGGAATTACCTTATCGAAATCAAGGATTTATTTTTTATGTTGGCAGGATCCCTGCTTAACTTAATTAGGTATCTAAAGGAAACTCCAATAATTCTAAAGAGTAATAAAATTGAACTAATAAAATTAAAGTATTTTATTGTAAAGATTAAATTTCATTTAAAAATAAAGTTAAAATTAATTTTTAATACTAAAACTTACTAAATTATTAATTTTATTCTCAAAAGAATTATTTTCAATGAAATCCTTTTTATTTTTAACTTCATCTATTTGATTATTGCTATAATTATTTTCAAATTCCATAACATCATCAATTTGCTGAAAATTAAGAATATTTTTAATTTAAATAATTTTTATTACAATTAATTCAAAATCCGAAGAAATGTTTTCAGCCATCTTGAAGAATATTTTAATTATTTAAAATCTAAAAATTAATTTAAAATTAATTTTTTATAACTTAAATTTTTTTTTGTTTTTGCGGACTTTTTTGCGGACTAATTTTATTTATAAAAAGAAAATATAAAGAGAAAAATATATAAAAGAATCATTCCAATGACAGATATTTCCCCCTAGTACTAAGCATAATTTCCCCAAACGCGTCTCTCCTTCTCTCCTTTACCCACCATTTTCCTTCACATAAACTCAGCAAAATAACTCTCAAAATGATGTCGTGCTTTCCACGATGTTTCTTATTCCCCTATTTTTCACCACCCCACATTCTACTTTTTGAGTATTACTTACATAAACTGTACATCTGTAATATTGCCAAACTGAATGTTGTTTGTGGTACCATGACTATTACGGCACACTCTTGTTTTGTGTAGAAGATCACGGATCGGTAAAAATTCGATGGATTAACTTAAAAATGTTTTGAATGTTGAGACGGATTACATTTATAAATTAGACCATAAACATTTTCCCAGACATTCTTGCTTTAAGCTAATAATTAATAGGACAAACTATACTAATTTTATGTTTTGAATAATTTACTGTTAATAACTTTTGTCTAAAGGAAATTAATTTAAACAATTTATAAGTGGGGAGAACATAGTGGAGATTTGCTGCTTTTTAAAAAACGTGCAGAAAGCATGTTAAGAAAATTTTAAAGACACCAAAATATTAAAAAAAAATTATTCAAACATTTAAAAAATGAAAATTATCTTTATAAATTAATCAAAATAAAATTAAATATCGAGTAAATGTTTGTGTATCAGATTTCATTTAATTACTCCATTTCATCATCAAAATTTTGTTGACTCATTTCTTAACTTGATTGGAATATATTTTAAAATTATTTAAAAATTATTCTTATTAATAAGAATTTATTACTTTAACAGTTTTAGGAGTTTATTTCTTATTTATTTCCAATTTAGAGTTTTCGTAAATTGGACAAATCAAATATTTTTCAAATTAAAATTATTTGATCTGCCCTTATAAATTTTCCGATAGCTAACAATGTTCCTATCCCTATTATGACCAAAAATTATGTTAATTGAATTTAAAAGAATTGTTAACTAGTCCCCATATGTTGTCTCGGGTTTAAATTTTAAAATTAATAAAATTACTTCAAAACTTCAATAAAATTCTTTAAGCACAGGATTTTTTGAAACATCATAGCAAAAAGGTTTTGCCTCCAAATCACTTCCAAAGTTAATTTCGAGAGAACAACATTGAAGATGTAGATAAGGTATATAAGAATTACCATTTTCATTTAATAATATAGCTTTACCTTTAATTAAAAAATAAATTATTCTTTTAATTTTTTACTGTTATTTACCAATTATTTTTCCATTTTGAGTAAAGAAAACATAAGGTAATTTATTCCTTTTAGGTGGATATACTAATCCACAACCAAAAACATCATTGTCATTCCAAGAAAATGTTGAAAGATTAAATTCTTGAAATCCATTCTTAATTTTAACTTCCCTAGCATTATATCTAGTACAATTTTTTGTAAAACAATTTTGAAGGCCAATAACCAAAAAATTATTTTCTCCTTCAATTTTACATTTAATTTCAAAATAAAATAAAGAATAATTTGTTAAATATTCTTTTGGTTTATTAAATGAATGTTGAGCAAATATACAAGCAGTTTTATTAACTAAAATAAATATTTAAAAGTAAAATTTAATTTATCAAAGTACCTATCCCTCTAAAATATTTAATATTTCCATCATTAATTAAATTAACAAATCCATTCCCACTAATACAAGCACCGCAAGGGTTGTGTGTACTTATACAGATATTTTGACAACAAGCACAATTCTCATCAAAAAAATCAAAGGCAATATATTTAAATTTATTTCTAATTTGAACAAAACACTTAAAAAATTAAATATATTCCCCCCTTTAATTAATTAAACCAACCACTTTTTTACAATTTAATTTTTCAAATTCAATCTTGTTCTCCGACAAAGTGAGCTTCTTTAAATTAAATTACAAAGTCAATCCCCGTATATACTAGCTACATATAAGCGCTCCCTCCTTATCAGATCCCGACTAACATATCTCATTAAAAAATAAGCTACTGGTGAACGCTTATATAAATATAACGGGGTTGACTATAACTAGGAATTATTTAAAGGAATAAAATTTAAAAATAAAGTCCAATCCTTCATTATCACCTACCTCAATCACCAATTCTCTTAAAGTTTTCATTTTATCTTCATTTTCACATTTACTTTTAAGGCCAATTTCATTCATCTTAATGCATAAATAATTATGTATATATTTTAGGGGGAGAAGAATAATTTTAAATAATAAATCTTACAATTTTAATTTTATTTTCGAGAGACAAATACTTCTCTTCAAGCAAAACATATTTATTTTTTAATTCTTCATGCTCAATTTGAAGATTATCTAAATTATTTTCAATTTTTGTAGCATCAATGTTTTGCTGAAAATTAATGTTTAAATTTTTTTAGATTTTTTAGATTATACAATAAATTCAAAATCAGAAATTGAAGATTCTTTCTCCGACATTGCTGAATACAAAATTTAATTTTTAAAAAATCTAAAAAATTGAAATTAAAAATTATTAACTAAGAATTTTTTAAATAATTATTTAAATAAATTATAAAGGAAATGATAAGAAAAAATATTTTAATTATATACTATTTCAAAATAGGCGGGGAATTTTAAAAATTTTAATTATCCAAAAACAAGAAAAGATTATCATGAGAATATACTTAAGGGAATATTTTAAAAATTTATTTAAAATATAAAATGGGAAAATGTTGAAAGGGAATTAATAATTTTCTAGGAGGCAACGAATTCAAATTCAAGTAAATTCAATTAAAAAAATATTTGATTTTCGCCAGATCAACCCATCAAATTTTAAATCCAATTTTTTTGAAAAAAATTTATTACAAATAATTTGATCAAAATATGGTTAACGAATTCTGGGAACTCTCCAGATATCCAGATCCAGAACGAAATTTTTACTATAGTTCTGGGAGGCAACGCCATGTGATGAATACCAAATATTCCGGTCACGCCGCAGGTGAAAATTTTATGAATTTTGGTTATTGACCAATGAATTTGGCAAATTTTGCATCTATTTGTTTCGTATATTTTTTGATTTTCAAAATTTATCAAAACTTTAACATGACTATTGTTATTTCAAAAGCAATAATCATTATCAAATTATTTATTCTTTACCTCAGTTCCCATTTTAAATTTTTGAAATAATTTTCTGGACAAAAAATTCATCTTTACTTTTAAACTTTTAAGTACTTTTCTCGATCCTAATATTACTGAAAGAATAAAATAATAATCCTTCTTTTGTTCTTTAAAAATATTAAACCTAATATTTACAAATTATTTATTACCATGACAACAATTTTTCAAAATTTATTTCAATATATTTTCTTATTATTTTTTAATTTTTAATAAAAATGCGTCTTCGAATTAAATTATCACCAAGTTTATCTTCACACACAGAAGCAGTAAATGGTGTTGATTGGTTAAATACAGATGAGGGTATTACTATATCAGATGATCATTTAATTAAACTTTGGATTATGGACAAAATGGAATCAATGGATTTGTCTATTGTTAATGTTAAAGAGTTGAGTGATTTTTAATCTTAGTGCAATAGATTGCCCCTTAAAAATATTACTTAGGATAATTATAGAAATAAATTATTGTGGTGATTAAGCTCGAAAATGACAATAAGATTTAATTATTTTCATTTAGTCCGATTTAGAAAAATTTTTATCTGACAATGAGCTCTTTTCTATTTCTTATTTTTACTCTTAAATATTTATAAAATTAAGAAAGATTTTTCCAACTTCCCTTCAATTATCTAATCATTCTTTACGTGAAGCAACATCTAAACAAACAAACAATCCTTTAAAGTCATCAAACACAAAAATATCAACTTCGAAAAATTTTTCTGAAATATTTTTGGTTACAACTTCTGATGGTTAATTAAATTAATTTTTTTAAATATTTTTTAAATTTTTAATTAAGGAAAAATTTATTTATTAAATTTAAATGGAAAATTAGAAAAAATAGTTGATGCCCATTATGGAGCTACAATTATGGCCCGTTGGAATAATTCAGAGCCTGGGGGTGCTGGGGGCTTTGCAAGTTGTAAGTTTATTTAAATTTAAATTATTTAATTATTTAAATAGGTGGAGAGGATGGTTGTGTAAAAATTTGGTCTAAAAATGGAATGCTTCGTTCTGTTCTTGCACAAATAGGAAAGCCTGTATATTCCCTTGATTGGAATGGAGATTGTAGCAAATTGGTATATTGTGCTGGGGATGAATGTTTTATTAAACAATTGAATGTACAGGTAAGTATATGTAGATATCTGTAAAAAAAGAAGATTAATTTTTAAAATTGGCTTTTAAAACTTTTTATAAATTAAGATTTATTAATGGTAACACTAAAATAATTCTCTCACTCCCAGATATTTTAATCCTTTTTAGGAGGTGAATTAATTATTTATATGAGAGTCAGTCTATATCTAATAGCTCTTCATAATAATTATTAGAGTTCACCAATCAAATGGAGAGCACATACCGGACTTGTTACTTGTTTAGGTTGGGGTGCTGTTAATGATCAGGTGTTTGAAGCTTTCATATTCTAGATGGAAGTTTTTCCTTTATTTAAAGATTCTGACCGGCGGAGAGGATTGTCGCTATAGGCTATGGAATGGACAAGGTAGCATTATCAAAAATTCCCTAAAATTTTCTTTTTAGGCCGTCCTTTATGGTCATCTTCTGCTTATGCTTTCCCAATATCCTCTGTAGCTTGGAGTCATAATGGAACAATGTTTGCCGTTGGATCTTTTAATTTATTGAGACTTTGTGATAAATCTGGGGTGTTTATTTATATAAATTGTTTAATTTGTTTTTAATTTCTAAAGTGGTCACATTCAATGGAAAGGCCTAATTGTGGATCAATTAATTGTTTAAGTTGGTCACCTGATTGTTTACAAGTTAATTTGTGAAGGAAAAAATTTTTATTTTAAATTTCCTTTTCGGTTTTAAGTTAATTGGTGGTTCTGCTAGTGGACAATTATTACATGCACATATTGTTGAAAAGTAAAAATAAAAGAATTATTTTTGAATTAAAAATAAGGAAAATAAGAGAGAAATAATTGTGGGATAACACGTTTATTTTTATTCTGATTTATTAAATTATTCCGAATTTCGTCACCAAAAATTCCTGGACTACCAAAAGTTTATATTAGAGATGGGGAACTTAATTAAAATAATAATTTTTTTGAAAATTTAAAATAATTTAATTATTTAGACGTTTAATTTGGGAACAACTTGAAGCTATACAAATAAATAGAAGAACAATAAATATTCGTGATTTAAGTTCTGAAGTTGTCAGAGAACGTTTAGAAACAAAAGACAGAATTATAAAAATGGAAATTGGATTTAATTATTTAATTGTTGCTACTTCTAAACAATTATATATTTTTAGGTATTTTTACGTTTTTTATAAAAAATTTAATTTTAGTGCTAAAAATTGGAATACTCCAATTGTTAATGATCTTCGTGAAGGTTCTGGATTAGTTTCCTTGATTCGTTTATGCGAAAAGTAATTTTTTAAAAGAAATAGGCAAAATTTAGAAGTACTTTTTGCAATTATTTTGTTGAATATAAAGACTTCTTAGTTAAAAGGGAATATATACACTGGTCCACAAAATTTCAAGTCCCCACCTCCTTTCTCAAAAATTCAGTTTATGTATAGCCGACAAAGTTTTTTGTTCCAGTTCTGACACCCAAATAACATCAGTGTCCTATCAGGATTTTCTTTTCTGTTAATTTTATCGGTTAAAAAATAATAAAATATATGTAGTATTTAATTTCTGATATAATTTCCACTTTTCTTCTAAATAAAAAGATGTTTTTTACTTGTTGATTCTTCATCTGTACAAGTTCTAAATTATGAAGGCAAATCAATTTGTAATATAAAAATTTCCTCTTTTGGAGAACCATTTAATGAACAAACAGCAGCAATAGCTAATGATTTAGTTGTTTTGAGAGATAAAACCCAACATTCATTAATTCATTTATTTGACCCTCAAAATGGAAGGGTTGCTGGTGATGGAGAAATTAAACATTTAGTTTAAAGAATACTTTATTATTTAAAAAAATATTGTTTTTAAAGTCAAATATTGTTGAATTATGTGTTAATCAATGTGGAGGTATTGTTGATAGAAGAATAATATTTTTGGATATAAATGGAGATTGTTTTATTGCTTTAGTAAATCGTTATGGAGCACCTGAAAGAATTCAGAAAATTGGTGGGTGGAAAGTATAGTTTGAAAATTAATTTGGATTTACAGGGTGCGCCATAAGTAACCGGACACTTGTTTTACCTCATAACTTTATTAAAACACAATCAAATAAAATCGAAATACAATCAAATGATAGAGAATTAAATAAGGAACAATAATAATCAAGAAGTTTCGAGATGCCCACCCTTGGCTTTGATACAGAGGCGAAGGCGCGAAGAAAAATTTTCGCAAATAGCACGCACCTTTTTGAGTGTAATTAAGAGTCACTCTCGGGTGAGAGAGTGTCGCAGAGACCCCAAACTTTTTTGCGGTTTAGCACAGACCCTGGACTCCAAAATAGACCATAAAGATTAATCCATCGGATTCAAATCCGGGGAGTATGGCGGCTATTCCTGAGCGCTAATGAACCCAGGAAAATTGACGTTGCAACAGTCCTTAATTTCTTTCGCTTTGTGTGCCGTAGCAGAGTCCTATTGGAAAATCCAGAGGCTTCAGAACACGCTGAACCGAGGCTTCAGAACACGCTGAAAAATTTCTCGCAAGTAATAGTCTTTGTTGACTTTTACCCCAGGATCCACGAAAATAAGGGGTTTTTTGCCAGACGCGCTAATACCGGCCCAAACCATGACAGATTGGGGATTTTGGGAATGAGTGATAAGCTTATCGGAAAGAGGAGATTCTGTAGTCCAGATTCTATAATTTTGATGGTTGTGAACGGCTTTTATTGTAAAAATTTTTTCGTTTGTAAAAAGAATGTCCGGACATGCGTGCTACTGGAGGAGGAGATGAAATTTTGCGGATAGAATTTTTAGGCCAAAAAAGTGAAACTATTAGAATCACGTTGACTAGCCATAATAGAGAATTGAATGGGCTAAAAAATAAGCAAAAAATCGATTAAAAATATTGACACCAAAAAAAGTTATAAGGAATTTAAAAGTGTCCGGTTACTTATGGCGCACCCTGTATTAATACCTATTAGAGATCAGTATTTTTGAAAAACCCAGGCCTTGGTTCAGACCCAGGTCGATCTCTAATACCTATATACTATTAATTGACTAGCTAAATTATCATCCTGATAAATGTTAAATTCTTCCAATAAAATTAATATTTTTTTTAAATTACTTAAAAGGTTCTCTATTATCTTGCTTAACACCCAATAATTCTACAAATATGATGGCAGCATTACAAGATAATCAAAAACTTCTTGTTAGTTTAAATTTATTCTCAAAAATTTATTTATTTTTATGTTTGTTTGCCTACATTACAATTTGTTGATAAAGATTTGTTGACATTATCGAAATTAGAATTAGGCGATAATTCTGAATTAACTAAAGGATCTATTATTTTAAGGTAAATAGAAATAAAACGAAAAAATAATTTTTTGTAAATTTAGTTTTATTGGCAATATAATAACAATTAGAAGGGCAGATGGAAGTTTATTTATTTATTATATTCCTCCACTTATTACAGCTTTGTATTTTTTAAAATAATTATTAAATAAAACATAAATATTTTTAAAAAGAATTAATTCCACTCAACACCATCAATGGGAAAAGGCTTTGAGGATTTGTAATTCTGCTAAAGTAATTAAATTTGGATTTTAATTGAAAAAAATTTTTTTAAAGGAGGAATCTCTTTGGGCAACACTAGCTGGATTAGCACTTGCAGAAAAGTCATTTACAATTGCAGAAATATGTTATGGACAATTAAAAGAAGTTTGTAGTAAAAGAAAAAGTTAATTAAAGAGGGGGTTTTACTTAAATGTTTTTGGAAAAATAAACTAATTTTAGTTCCAAGTATTAAAAACATATAATAAAAATAACTCAAAGAATTTCCTTATCTAGGAGATCGAGATTAAAATCGAACAATTTACATCTCAATAACCGAGATTTCCTTTCTCGGACCTATCTCTCATTCCGAAAGTTAATTTTAAATTAACAATTTAAATATTCTTTAAAGGCAGAAAAATTACTTTCTTTGGCTGAACTACGTTCTCAACCAAATCCTCAATTGAGGTCTTTCCAAATAGCTTTATTTGGTGGTCGATTACGAGAAGCTGAGTCGGCATTACTTAAATCTGGACATTTCTTTCGCGCAATTATGTTAAATTTGAGTGTTTTTAGATTTGAAAGGTTTCTCGATTTTCTTTTGTTTTAAATAGAAAAAATATTTAGGGCATTGGAATTGGCTTTAAATTCTTCAGAAAGACAAAACAATGGAAATAAAGGTGATATTTTTAAAATTTCTTTAATTGAATATCAAAAATTTAAGAACATCTCGATACTGTTATTGGATATCGTCAACGTTACTTGGACCTTTTGGGTCATTCAGAAACAAATTCAAAATTTTTAAAATATTTATCTCAAGTAGAGGTAGATTGGCCTCATATTTTTGAAAAAATCCGGGAGGATAACGCTAAGGACCAAAGACAATGGGCAGCAACAACAACTGGAGGGACTTTGGGGATTCCAAATTAATTTTAAATATTTCTTATTTGTTAGACAATTTATTTTATAAATGAGAATAAAATTAGACAAAATTTTATAAAAACAAAAAATAAATGAGGAACAAAATATAAATAGTATTATAATACCAAATAGTCCACCTTAAAGATATAAAGATGCAGAAAAAACAATATCACGTTTCAACAAATTTCTAGCCTTCTCAAACTTTTCAACAAGAGAGTCATCTTGTAACGATCTAGAAGCACCAATCATTTCATGTAAAAGTTCGTCTAAACGACGCATACAACGAATAATACTTCCTAAAAATATATTTTTACTTTATAGAATTTTTTAATCATAAGTATCCCCCAGTAAATTCCTCATTAAATGTCGACTTTCTCAATACTTTATTTAAAAGTATTATAGAAATACGCAAAAGAAGATATTCCAAACTATTTTCAAATAATTTTTATTTTGATTATTTGAAAACATTTCAGATCTATCAAAAAATATTTACCTTCAAAAAGCTGTGTATTTTCCATAATTTGTGCAAAAGAAGAGCCTAAACACCAATTGTAAACAACATCCATCATTCCAGGGCTAAACTGTTCAACATATTTTTCTTCATCCAATTCAAGCTTTGATTCAATACAGACTTTTGCAATTTTCTTTGCATTACTCTAAAAATTAAAATCACCAAATTATTTAATTAAATTTAAAAAATACTTGTAAATTCCTCAAAGCACTGCTGAGGTTTTCTGGTAATCTTAATGTTGGGGCTTTTTCTTCAAATACGAAACAAGTAAGCAAAGCAGCAGCTTCTTCAGCTTCCATTGAAGCAAATGCCCCAGTAAACAACATCTCTGTTAATAATAATTCATCAGCTGAACTTAATTCGCAAGCAACACGGCCCTAAATTTAAAATATAGGAAAAAAGCAAAAATTCGCAAACTTTATCGGTAATTGTATCTTCTTCATTAGCATAACCAAGACGTCTAAGCACACGTTTTCTGCATTGTAATTCATCCATTTGTAACAACTTTCGACTATTTTCAGATTTATTTTTTGCTTCTTTATATTCCTCTTCTAATTTTAATTTCCTCATATATGCACTGTAAATTTGATCGAAATCTGGACGTCCCTAAATAATAGCAATGTAAAATAAATATAAATCATAAAATTTCCACCTCTAAAATAAAAAAAAACTTGTTAAAAACCTTTAAAGGATGATCCTTGTATCTCTGTTCATGAGTAAACAACAATTCAATTTCCTTCTTTACGTGTGGGTCAGATATTCCCATATGTTCAATTGGATCAAGTTCGGGAATTAAATTGCTAAAGCGTTTTTTGGTTTCCTAAATAAATGGAAATGAACTGAACTTTTTGTATTAACATGCAAAATTTTGGGTGATATATAGAAAAAAATTATTTGTTAGGTATTTTTATTATTAATCGTAAAATTAATAGTAACCATCAAAAATACCAGTTTTTACTTTTGCAACTTAATGAAGTCCAAACCCATTGAATGGGTTAAGGCCTGTCTGAGTTGCAAGTTTTTACTAAATTTATATGTATGTCATGATGTCAAAAACACCCAAAAATCTAGATTAACAATCCAAACGATTGGCTTTTTTCCTTTACTCACATTTCTTTGGAAAATATTAAAAATAAACAGGAAATTAAAAAAAACCGAAAAAAGGAAAGCAATTAAAATAAAGTCACTTACCGCCAAAGTAATTGCTAATGCATCTCTTGCTTCCTTGCTCTTCAATTCTTGTGGGACTTTCAATCTAATCGTACTTATTGCAGATATACATTCAAAAGTAAAAGGTATAACGCAGATGACACCTTGTTCACGCAAATCTGGTGGCTTAAGAAGGGCGAGATTAGGCAAATGGCGCTCACTTTCTTTACTCACTAAAACAGCTACCTACAAAAGAAAGAAAACATTCAGAAAAAGCAAATCAAAAATTAAATACCTCAACAATATATATAAGTTCCGGTGAGGTAGGATCCAATGGATTTGGTGTTTTGCGCCAATTTATCAAAACTGTCCAATCATAATCTTTGTCAAAATGTTTCATCTAAAATATAAATAGGATTTAAATTAATTTCTAAGAATATTCAAAACCTTTAATAAACGTCCAGGCTGAAAAAACGGCACAACTTTAGAAGGCTTCAAAATTTTAGATTTAATTGACTGTTGTAATTGTTGAATACGCTTTTCAATATTATAATAAGCCTCAATTTCCATCTCATGACTAACACGGGCATCCATAAGTAAAGCATGTTTCTCGCGCATTGCTAATTGATTGATAAAAAATATTTGACAAAAAATATAAATGAAAACCTTGTCTAAGATTCGGTATAGCGGCATAATTCTGGAATTGATAAAAGGACTTCTCCAACATATATTGTGGATTGATTTCAGGAACACGGAACAAATTAAGTACCATATTGTAAGTTAGACGAAATTGTGAATTAAGCGGATCGCTGTTACCCTGTATTTAATTTCAATTATTATTAGCAGACACAAAGGAATCATTAATTTGGAAACGCTCTGACTAATAAACAATAAATTCATTCAGATAAATCAAAAAAGAATAGCAGAGCTACATAATGAAAAAACCAACTTAAAGCTCAGAGATACAGCTCAAATAATCAAATTTTAATAGAACCGAAAATAAGACAAAAGTAAAGAAACAAACCTTAAGCAAATGCATAGCTTGATCAGCACTCATTTGTGTATCCAACATAAGAATGACCAAACCACGATCGTCTTTCCCACGTCGTCCTGCTCGCCCACTCATTTGAATATATTCACCACCGCTTATCCAACGATTTATTGTTCCATCAAATTTACGAGCAGAAGTGAAAAGTACAGTTTTTGCTGGCATATTAACACCCATAGCAAAAGTTTCAGTTGCAAAAAGGGTCTAAATTAAATTAAAAATTATTCAAAAATAATTATAAAAAACCTTAATAAGTCCTTCGCCAAACAAAATCTCAACAATTTCTTTCATTATAGGTAATTGACCAGAATGGTGAATACCAATTCCTCTTAACAAATAGGGCAAAACATTTTTAATTTGTGGCAATTTTTTGTCTTCATCGGCAAGTAAATCAATAGCATTGTCAAAAATAAGACTAACAGCACGCTTTTCTTCTTCTAAAAATTAAAATTATTAAAAAGTATTTATAATAAATAAAATACAAACCTGAATTAAAATCCATTTGTTTAACTTTTGTTGCATACATTTCACATTCTTTTCGACTAAATGAGAATATAATGCAAGGAAGCATATCACGTTCATGAATTGTTCTAATAATTTTCAAAACGCTTTTGTTGAGTGGATCACCTCCACCACCGGCAATACTACGTCTTGGTGGACCAGTAGCATTATCAACATTATCACCAAGTGGTTGTGAATCGATAAGAAAATTCATAGCTTTTTGAAAATTATCTTGTTTGAAATTTCCCTAAAAGAAAATTAAATTGAAGTAATTTTCAAGAAAAAATACTTTTATATCAACAACTTCATATAAGCCATCTGCACCACATGGAAAAATTAAATGTTGAAGAGGAACAGGTCGAGTGTCCGTGTAAACAACATGACATGGTTGATGATGAAGATAACAAATCCACTCTAAATTTTTAAAAAGTAAAAAATTAAAGAGAATTAAAATTTAGACACGTCTTTAATGCTAACTGTAAGTGCATAATTTCAAAAAAATAACAAACTTGCAAATTCCTTAGCATTAGGTATTGTTGCAGAAAGAAAAACAAAATGAGTTGTGTCCTGCATTAAAATTAAAGTCTCTTCCCAGACAACTCCACGTTCTACAAAATAAGAATAACATAAACTAAAATAATTAATTTAAAAACCTTTATCACGCATATAATGAATTTCATCAAAAATTACCCAACCAATTTCGCGAGTAATTTCAGAACCTCTATAAAGCATTGAACGTAAAATTTCTGTTGTCATAACAATACAAGAAGCATTTGGATTTAATGTTACATCTCCAGTCATCTAAACAAAAATCGAGTTTGAAATTTACAAAAAAAACAAACCAATCCAACATCCTCAAATTCCTCAGCCAATTCACGATACTTTTGATTACTTAAAGCTTTGATTGGGGATGTATATATAACACGCTGCTTATCTCTAAGTGCTAGGGCGATTGCATAACTGTGAAAATTAAAAATTAGGAATTGCAAAGACGGGGCCTTTTCCTGCAGATCTTTTTTAATTTTAAGAATCAATTCAAGAAAATTTATTTCAAAAAAAGTCTGCAAAAATGTAACAAAAGGCTCACAAAAATGCCAATAAAATAAGACAAACTTACAGAGCAACAACAGTCTTTCCTGCAGAAGTGTGAGCAGAAACAAGTACAGAATGTTTATTATCTAGGCAAGTAATTGCTTGTTTTTGGAACATATCCAATTTAAATTCATAAGTTTTTGCAGGATCGCCAGTAATTGTTCTTAGACCAGAATATTCAAAATCTTCAGGAATTACAACCTGAAAGGAAAAAACAAAAATAATCGACTAAGGTTTCCCTTCGTAAGTTTCAATTATCAAAAACTTTTATTAAAGATAACCTCGTGAGTACAATTATTTTCAGCTTTAACCATATAAGTACGAATTGCAGGACCTCTCAAAAGTGATTGATCAATATCCTCAACTTCCTCCACTTCATCTTTAACTAAAAAAGAAAAGAAAATTAAAGTTAAAATAAAGTTCAAAAAATACTTTTTTTGGAAGATGAAGGTCCCTCTTCCATAAACTCATCGGTTGTAGACTGAATAATTTCAGAAGATCTTTTACCAACAGAACTATTAGCATTACTTCCACCAGCCATACTTTGTAATAATCCTTGAGAAAATGCTCTAGCTTCGTTTTGTTTACGTTGTTCAAGTAAAGTCATTGATGATGGAGCTGGTTGTTGGTCTTCTGATGCGTCAATACTATCAAGTAAATCGTCCATTTTCGGTTTTAAATCAAAGAAAGGATAAACTTAAATATTAATTAAATGTTATATTGAAAAATTATTAAATGTGAAAAAGTTAAAAAGTTAACGGGAGAAAATTAAGACTTCAATAAAATAAGGAACCAGAATAATTTTTAATAAAAATTTAAAATTTTTAAAATTTTCTTTAATTTTTCGGTTTTGTTTAGTAAAATGATGAAATGGTGTCGTTATGCTACTATAATGGCATAAATAATCTGTAAAGAAACAGATGAAAACAATTAATTGACTTGAATTATGTCAAAAAATCAGCAAGACTCTTTTGTCTTTACATTTATTTTCAGTCTCAGCACAAACCTAAACCTTTAGGCTTGCTTGTCAATAGAGTCTCGGCGACTTAGCATCGAAACGCCTTTTTCTATGCCATAACTTTTTTTTATTTCGATCATTTCCAGAAATTTTCTTTATCAATTAGAATCTATGTTTGTTTTTATTCTTTTTATTAACTTTATGAAAGGATCCGATCATTTTTTAGAAAGTTACACCCGTCTAAGTATGTTAAATCACGATTATTCGCAGTTAACGGCTCCTAACTTTTTTGAAAGACGGTAAAACTAAACAATTTCTATGAAAAAATAACCAGTACATCCAGAGCTTTTAATTAAAGCAAAAAATATTTGGATTGATTTAAAAACAAAAAAGTTATGTCCCAAAAACTTTCGTTTTGATGCCATATTTTCAGACTCTTTCGTTACCTGGTAGATTTTAGCCTAAACCTTTTGAAGCCTAAACCTTTAGGTTTTTGAACATTTGAGTCTCACCACGGCCCCAAATTTTATTTTTTAATTTTAGCTTTTTTTATCGTTTGGTCTTCTTAATTAGTGTGTAAAGATGATTTTAGACTTATATTTGGTAATAGAAATCCCATAAATTAAGAAATTCTTGGGATTCATGACGGGATTATTTTTCAATAGGTTGAATCTCTTCTGTCTTCTGTTAAATTGTTAGGCAAGGTTAAGATGTTTCAGCGCCTGTGGTATAACGCCTTTTACGTATCCTGTACTTTCGTCAGAGATCAGTTTCGTCTGTGATGCGTTATTTTTTAAAATAATGATTAAACGATGAAATTAACGAAGCGAGGAGATTGATAATTAAATTTCTCTAATTGAGATAAATTAAATTCTCTAAAATTCACAATTTTTGAAAATTTGGAGTTTGGAAGTGCCTCTGCCATCCCCCCTGTACTCACTTGACGAACATCATAGTATCTTTAATAATTTAAAAAATATTGCTTTACAAAATATTCCTTAATTCAAAATATTCCCCCGAAACATTTTATCCTAGAAAATCTTTTTTTCTCATTTATTCAACAAAATTTTAATGTCCCTCCCTCCATTCCCTTTGTATAATTTATATAAAGAACTAATATAAATATAATTAATATAAATATTCACATTATTTTGTTTTTAATAAAATAATTTTATGTACATACATAATCTTTACATAAATAAGTTTAAATTTTATAATATTATTTTTCATCATTGAAACGAAAAAAATCCAAAATAAGGCTAATTTGTTTTGGATTCAGTTTCAAACCAAAAGGCCTTATTTGTTAGTAAACGATTTCAGTTAACTTTTAGTAGTTTACAAACACTACTATAAATTAAATTCCCGAAGTCATATCCTTAGCTTTTACCTAAAGTGACGGAAAAAAAGAGATAGGTCCAACCTAATTATTAAAATATTATTTTTTCTTCTAAATTAACTTAAATTTATTTTAATAAAATTTTCATTTTATAATTAATTTAACAAAGATTTTTCTGATATTTTTCTTGAATTTAATTCCACAAAATGACTGAAGAAGGATCTTCAAATTCTGATTTTAATAAAGTTATAAATTTAAATTAATTAAAAAATTATCAATATTTTTAATTCCAGGAAACTCACCATGAAAACGAAATTAAAAATTTAAAACAAACAATTGATGAAAAAATTAGAGAAAATGTAAATAGTTAATTTTACTTATTTAAAATTATAATTTAAATTTAGAATCAACAAATTATTAATCATTTGGAAATTAAATTTCAAAACAAATATGACAATGAAATTTCTCTTTTAAATAAAAAAATTGTTGAATTAACATTTAAATTGGAACAAAAAAATAATTTAAGTGTGGTTAGTTAAAAGAAATAAATATATTTTAAATGTTTAAAAAATTTTAGAATTTTGTTCAAATTAAAAATAGATGGAGCAAAATTACACATGAATTTTGTGATGATGTTTGTATAAATACATTAGAGCCTATTGGTGATTTTATTGAAAGAAATGGATTTGTTAATATAATTGATGATGAAAATATTAAATATATTAATTGTGTTGGTGAAGGTTAGTTAGTAACTAATATAAATTTAGTTGTATATTATGGGTACTTTTCCGTTATCCCTACCCCCTTTTTGAGGACTGCCTTATGTCAGACTTCCTCCTTTTCTCAATTTTGCTGTGGCATGTTCAATGAGAGAAGAAAGGATTATTTTTCTTGCCAATGTCACCAAAATAGAAATTAACATTCGCAGTCCGCAAAACTATAACGCAGTCCGCAAAAAGGGGGTAGGGATAACGGAAAAGTACCATATTATGTTATGTATTAAATAAATATTCTAGGTGAAAATAAAGCTGCTGGTGTTACTGCTGAAGATAAATTAAATAAACCAAAAAATGATTGCATAAATTATTCTCTTTTTTATTTTGAAATTAAATGTAAAATTGAAGGAGTAAAGAATGATGAAAATTGGATGGCTATTGGTCTTTGGAATGGAAATAATGGGATTAGATTGGATATTGATGGAGCCTCTGTTCGTTATATATCTATGAACAAAAATATCAAATTTAAAATTCCAAAATTTTCTTGGAATGATGGAGATGTTTTTGGTTTTGGATTAGTATATCCACCGACTAAAAAGAATGAATTACCTTATGCTTTCTTTACTCAAAATGGAAAATTAATTGGTAAATAAAAGTTCAGAAACTGTTTTATTAATTTAAATAAATTTAGGTAAATCTTTATTATTGAAAGCCGATAATTGTGACAATTATGAAATTTGTGCCCATCTAAAACGTTGTTCTATTGAAACCAACTTTGGAAATGATTTGAAGACTAAACCATTTATTCATAACATTAGCGCACATTTAGCGCCGAAAGAATTTTATGTTGATTCTGATGGTTCTATTAAGAAGGATACTGATGACTCTATTAGTACTGATAGTTCTAAATATTCTGACAGATTCTGATTATTCTATTCGTAGTTATGATGGTTCAATTAGATGTCTCTCACTAGTAATTCCTCAATAAAATTTAATTTCGTTTATATATATTTTTAATTTTCTTGTGGTTTTTAGAATAAAATGTCATTTTTCTCTTACGGCCTTCCAAAATACGCAAGATTTTCGCCTGCGGCGCTGAACATGGAAGAAATCTGGAATTTAACCTAACGCTATTTGGCGTATTTAAAAATATAAAAATACACAACGCCAATTTTCTAATTGTGTTTTTAAATAAATTCTTGTCAGCTTTCTCTTTGCTTTCTTTAACTTGTTTTTTAACCAATTTTATTTTTTTCACTTCCAATTTTAGCTTTTTTTCTATCTAAAAATTTCTATCAATTATTTTCTAATATGCAAACAAGTATGCAAAATTGGGTTCATTGTGAGTTATTGTTACATTCATTCAACTAATTTGATTTATTTTTGAGGTAATAAATGTTTAGTGCAACCGTCAAAGAACAATTTATCGTTTTGGATGAGTTCTTGTGGTCACATTTTTTGTAAAAATTGTATTGATGCTGAAATAAATGGTTGTAATTTATCAGGTCTGAGTTAAAAAGATCGAAAAAGTGGTTCTTGAGTCAAATAATAAGATTTAATTATTATTTTGACTACGGATTGTGATATTTGTACTTTTTTTAAGCTTGCTTTTTGGGATACGTGATTGTTTGAAAATTAGTTCAATTTTTTGTGTGATGCGCCAAACGCTTATTTTTAAAGCGATTGGCGTGTCGATGTTCCCTCCCCTTCTTTACTTTAAATTTTATAAGAAAAGTAAAAATATATATATAAATCTTATTTTTTAAGATGCAAATACGACGTCTGTCAACTTTCAGCAATGTTTTGTTTGTAATAAGCAAGTCCAACTTATACAAATTAATCGCTTTATGCGAAAAGATTTGCTTGAAATGTTTAAACCACCAACTTCATTTGTTGGAGATTCACTCAAAAAAGCAAAAACAATTATTGAATTCCAATCTATGCATCATCAGAGATTGTTTAAATGTCTTCAAGAACGAGTATTTTTTAAATTTTTAAACAAAAAATTTTTAGAACCAGAAGAGTACTTTGCATCTTAAAAAAATGCTAAAAGAATTGGATGAAAGAGAAGGGCGAATAAAATTGTTAGTAAGAGAAGGGGATGAATACAAGTCTGAATTAGAAAATACAAAGCGAACAATTACAGAATTGCGAAAAAGGTTACTTTAATTTATTCTTTTAAATATAAATTCTCATTTAAAGAATCTCTGAACGCGAGAAGGAACTTAACCGTTTAAATCAAGTGCGTCAATCAACTAGCAGTCAACAGCGTATGAGTTATAAACGAATGGGTTTGTTTAACTTTTTTGTTAAGAGAATCGGGTCTGCTTTTCGAAATTCATTCATTGTTAGATTAGTCGGAGCCTATTTAATATTTTCTCTGCTGTAGATACATATTGAGAACAGTCTGAAAAACCGGACAATTATTAGCTTTGTTTGATAATTAAATTTATTTTTCTATTTATTAAAGACATTTTCAAAAAATTAAATAATTTTTCTTTTTTCAGCGATCCAAAATGCGATGGACTCAAGATATACAACTTCTGGACTTTCATTTTTAGGTGGAGGAGAAAGGGTGCAAATGTCACAATTTAATAATACTTATAATGCAACTCAACAAACGGTTTTGAATTAAAAAATATTTTTTTATTATTTTTTTTCAGAATGATTTTCAATTAAATATGCAACATGTTGGAGGAAGTACTCCTTTAAATAATCTTTTGCCGTCAGATTCACGTCCAGACTTGAATCTTCAAAATCTTATGAATACTTCTACAGAAGATGCTTCTGCCGTTGTTCGTGGAAATATTGGAAGAGGTTTACAAAATACAGCAACTATTTTGGGTTTTACAAGGTTTTTTTTATATTTTTAAAAAATTAGAATTTAATTTTCTTTTGGACTTAATTGTGAGTTCATACATTTTTAAAATCCTTTGAGCTTAAATAACCTGGACAAGGTTCGGGACCTTTAGTCTGTAGAAACTAAAGTCCAGTTTTAGTCAAATAAACTAAAAAGTGGTGGTTTTCGATTAAGGAACAATCCATATTTTAATTAATATTTAAAAGGAGTAATTCTTAATTCTTTGAAAATTCATTTCGATTTTTTCCTCAATGTGATTAAAAATCATTAAAATTTAAAATCAATTATTGCTTGATTAATTTTATTCTTTTTTCAATTCAGGACGACTGAATCAACTGATCGTGAATTCTTTTGATTTTCTTTGATTTAAAATGTTAAATTAGATTTTTAAACTCAATTTATATATTTAATTTTATTTTTGATTTAAAATTTTGTTTTGTAGACATAAAAGGTTCTTTTTTAATTTTATTTTTGGATTAGTTGTTGATTAATTAGTTTTATATGCGTTGTTTGATTAGTTTTCTAACTTTTTACGATAATTGTTAGAACATAATGTTTTTAATGACAAATTTTATTTAAAAAATTTTATAAAATCAAATGTTTCAGAACTTTGGGTAATAGTTTGGAATTCGCCCCTCCCTTTTTTTCCTCTCTATTTTTTCTTAGTTTTTTCTCATTTTATGGCAAATTATATATCATTCGAAAGAGCTCTTCGAGCTGAGTCGAATGAGATTAAAATCAATGAAATCTGACATAACTGAACAAAGTTGTGACCACCTATTTTATCCACTTCCATTGGCACAAAAAGTTTACCCAAATAGGATTTAGCTTCATAATTTTGGTAAGAATGATCAGATCTAGCCAATCATGGTATCATTCGACCGAGCTCGTAGAGCTTTCGAATGATATATGATAGATTATGTATCAAACAAAAAAGCTCAAAATGATCAGGGAAACGGTGAAAAAGGGGGGGAGCGAATTCCAAACTATTACCGAACTTTGTTCGACTTTATAGTAGAAAAAATCATTAGCTTATATATAATTTAAAAAAATTTTCTAATTTATAAATTTTCTTGCCCTTTTGCTTTTTTTTTTCGTTTGTCATTTTTGAACCAACTTCTTATTATTTCGTACAACTTCTTATTATTCTTCTTATTATTACAAAAAATGCCCCCTGATCTAAATAGTTTAATTTTTTCATTAGTTCTTTAATAATTCAAAATATTCCTTGTATTTCTCTATTGCCTACATAAAGTAATTATTCAAAATATTCCCCCAAAATATATTTTGTAATAAAAAATAATCTTTTTCTTTATTCAACAAAACATTAATGTCCCGCCCTCTTTTTCTAAGTATTTATATAGTAAATTAATGTAATTCTCCACATAATTTTGTTTTTAATAAAATAAATTTTTTATGTCCTTTCATAAATAAAATTTGAATTGGGAATTTTATTTAATCGTTTTTTCAAATTAAATAAAATTGTAATAAAATATAAATTATACTTAATATCAAAACAAAAATTTTTGTGGTTTAGATTCTGTTTTTAACATTTCCGGACTCAGAACTGGCACTTTTTAAATAGATTTTATAAAAATTTAAAAATCTCATTAATTATTAAAATATTATTTTTTCTTCTAAAGTAACTTTGATTTATTTTAAGGAAATTTTCATTTTATTATTAAATTATCAAAGATTTTTCTGATATTTTTCTTGAATTTAATTTCATAAAATGGCTAAAGAAGGATCTTCAAATTCTGATTTTAATAAAGTTATAAATTCAAATTAAATTAATTATTTTTTTTATTTTTAGAAGGTTAGACCTTTTGGTAATAACGACAACCTTCAATTTAACTTTATGGAAGAAAAGAAGACGAAAGATCCGTCTTTGAAGCGTGAAATGAAGGTTTTTAAGGAGGAAATGGAGGAGGTAGGGTTGTTTTGAATAAAAATTTTTGACAAGTTGAGTTAGGCAATCATTTAAAAATGCCTAATTTTCTTTTCCCTTTATATTCAATTTCGTCATATGTTTCTTAAAATCTTCAATTTATTAAAAATTTAATTCCAGGAAATTCAACAGGTCAAGTCTGAACATAAAAAAGAAATTAAAAATTTGGAAGAAAACTTTCAGCAATCAATTATTGAGAAAATTCAAGCAAATGTAAATAATTAATTTTAATTATTTTAAATTAATTTAAATTTAAAATAAAGAAATTATTAAGCATTTGGAAATTAAATTTGAAAACAAATATGACAATGAAATTGCTGCTTTAAAGCAAAAGGTCGTTGAATTATCACTTAAATTGGAACAGAAAGATAATTCGAGTGTGGTTAGCTATAATATTTTTATAAAATTTAATGTTTTTTCTAAAGAATTTTATTCAAATTAAAAATAAATGGAGTGGAATTAATTTGAAATGTTGTGAAAAGGGGTGTGTAAATACTGACAAACCTGTTGGTAATTGCATTGAAGGAAATGGATTTATTAATATAATTGATGATGAAAATATTAAATATATTAATTGTGTTGGAGAAGGTAGATTAACTAATGAAAATTGAATTCAGTTTAATTATTTTATTAAATATTCTAGGTGAAAATAAAGCTGCTGGTGTTACCGCTGAAAATAAATTAAATACACCAAAAAATGATTGCATAAATTATTCTCTGTTTTATTTCGAAATTAAATGTAAAATTGAGGGTGTGAAAAGTGATGAAAATTGGATGGTTATTGGTATTGGTAATGGGAATAATGCAGTTAAACTGGATATTGATGAAGCTTTTGTTCGTTATGAATCTATAAACAAAAATATCAAATTTAAAATTCCAAAATTTTCTTGGAATGATGGAGATGTTTTTGGTTTTGGATTAGTATATCCGCCAACTAAAATAAATGAATTACCATATGTTTTCTTTACTCAAAATGGAAAATTAATTGGTAAATAAAAGTTCAGAAACTGTTTTATTAATTTAAATAAATTTAGGTAAATCTTTATTATTGAAAGCCGATAATTGTGACAATTATGAAATTTGTGCCCATCTAAAACGTTGTTCTATTGAAACCAACTTTGGAAATGATTTGAAGACTAAACCATTTATTTATAATATCAACGAGCATTTAGCGCCGAAGGAATTTTATGTTGATTCTGATGGTTCTATTCGGGAATCTTCTCTTACTAGTAAATTTTCAGACATTCTTAATTATCAAGGAAATATAAAAACAAATCTATTAATCAATTTTCCTATGGAAAATTCAAAAAATATATTCATTCTAGGTATGATGGCAGCGATGATGGCGGCAAAAGCGATGGCGGCAAGAGATGTCCTTAAAATGTTTTCAGATGATGATTGAGTGAGGAATGCGTTTAAAAAACGATTTTATTTAAATAAAAAAACTGATTTTTAAAAAATTATACAGATTTTATAAATTTTTTTGAATTTACATGTTTTTATATAATCCATTTTAAAATACAAAAATTTACGTACATTAAGCAATGGATATTGATATTTGATTCGTCGGGGTCGGTCTTCATCAGTGCAGGGTATTTGCCATTTGTTGGCTCCGGCTCCGGAATTCTTGGCTCCGGAGCCGGCCATTTTCGGAGCCGCTCCATATGAGCAATGGATTAAGCGGGATTTGGGTGTATTATCGTGTGATTTAGTTGTATTAAGGGCGATATCGGAGATTTAAACTGGATTAAGGGGATTTGGATCGAAAAATCTTTCTCTTTTGCGCAGGCGAAAATTTTGAAAGTTTTGGACATCCAGGAGACTAGAATTAATCAATTCGAAAAATTTATCCAGCCTGATTTAATAAAAAATGCCTATAATAATTTATTTTCTAAAGAAAGACAATTATCCGTGTCAGGGCAGTTCTTCGAACGGACACGACTTCGACCGACAAAACTTAGTCGGACAAAACTTCGAATTACCAAAACTTTGTCCAGACAAAACTTCGTATGACCATAACTTCGTCCAAAGAGAGAGGGGTCTTTTAGGCGTGGCCATATAATGAAGGAAATGTGTTATATTACGAGGAAATTTATTTTAATTACAGGGAAGGCTGTTCCAACTAGTGTTCGGCAAATGGATTTTCCGGTACCGGTGCCAGAAAATACCGGCACCGGACGAGTACCATAAATTTCGAAGTCCGACCGGTACGGTTCCGGTACCGTTGGTACCGTACAGGTAAGATTTAGGAATTTTCAGTACTCAACCAGTAATGGTACTTTTTGGTACCGGTACCGTACCAGTCGGATTTCGGAATTTACGGTACTCGTCCGGTGCCGGTACTTTCCGGTACCGGTACCGGAAAATCCATTTGTCATACACTAGTTGGAACAACCTTCCCCGTAATCAAAATAAATTTCCTCGTAATATAACAAATTTCCCCCATTATATGGCCACGCCTAACAGACCCCTCTCTCTTTGGACGAAGTTATGGTCATACGAAGTTTTGTCTGGACGAAGTTTTGGTAATTCGAAGTTTTGTCGGTCGAAGATTTGTCTGGACTAAGTTTTGTCATTCGAAGTTCTGCTCCTCACCCCAATTATCGAATCGCTTGTTGAAATACCATCTTTGCTCACTTCTTTTTCTTTCTCCCATCTTTAGGGGTGTATAGCCAGAGTCGTGGGGAATTGGAAAACCTTGGCTCCGGCTCCGGGCGTTTCAACTTCTTGGCTCCGGCTACGGTGTTTTCAAAATCTTAGCTCCGGCTCCGCCGGAGCTAGCTCCCGGAGCCATACCCAGCACTTGTCTTCATTCTCTCATAATATAACTTCCTAAAATATCGCTTTCGGATTAATACACTAACACTAATTATCTATTTAAAAATTTTCTAGAGAATATTAAAATTAATTTAAAAAAGCAAAGAATATATGTATTTGTTTTCTCATTTAAAAATGCACATTTCGAAGTGTATATGACCTGTAATTTTGATAAAAAAATATTTTTGTTGGGATAATAATAAATTGGGATGATTACAAATAAACATTAGAGAAAAGCAAGTAATAAAAATAAAAAAACTAATTTTTTGAGAGTAATAAACAAAACAAAATTGCAAACATTAACTAGCTTGTGTTTTTAAATTCAATTTTATTTAATTTCTAAATTTTTAAAGCACTAGCTAGTTGTAATAAGAAAAATTTATTATGGTTAGGTATACATTCTTTTTGGGGAAAGAGCTAAAAAATAAAATATTTCTTAATGATTCTTGTATTTAGGTGTTTTCCATACAATGTAGAAAATTGTTAATTTTAATTGAATTTTTAATATTTTTTGAATATGACTAGAAAATTTTAAGGCGAAAATGTTATGTACATTTAAAAAATATTTTTAAAATTCTTTCCTTCATTACTTCAATTTGAGCAATTTTTAATAAAAACATCAATGTAAAATTATTAACTTAAGGTAACATTGTGACCATTATTTAAATCAACCAATTGTTCTTGTTGAATTGTTCGAGTACGTCGAACTAAAATTATCTTTTATATATAGGAAGAAACAAAGGAATAACCGGGGGATCTTTTGTTATCACTTAATTATTGAAAATCCCATGTTAAATAAGGAAAACTAGGAAATAGACATTTTTGCCTATCCTACCAATATCCCTACTAACAATAAAACTTACGAGATTTTCTATGTAGCACTCTCGCCCTTCTCCTCCCAGCTTCACGCGTGTCCGTCTGTGCCGTCACAGTACGAACAACCCCATCAAGCAATTCATCATTATAATCATCCCCGCCAACTATTTCTGCAGCATTAATTGGCCTTTGTGATGGTCTAGTAGTCCCCAATTTTTTTCGAGTTAAAGTTTCATCACCGTTGGTTAACCCTCCCCCGCCAGTTAACAGACGAGACATTTCTTGGTGTCTCTAAAAAATTAGGAGAAAATCAAAAAAATATGCCCAACTATCTAATACCTCTTTATCAGTCATTAACTCAGCACCCCCTTCCTTTGCCCCTCTACGTCTATTTATTACATTTCCAGCAACATTTTGTGCAGCCCCAATCATCATTCCCCTTGTTTTATTCCTTTCACGTTTATCAGCTAAACGTTTACGTGTTTGTAATATTTTATCTCTAGCTGTTCGATATTCTAATGCAAATTCAATAACCATTTTAAATACATTTACAGGCTTCTGATCTTTAACTTCGCTTGGAGAATAGCCAAAATAAAGTAGAAAAGCATTCCATCTATGAAAATTATAAAAAATATTAAGGGGCTTTATTTTAAATTTATGCTAAGACCCGTGGTCCTCAGGCAACTTCTAACTAGAATTTCTCTTGTTTTCAGGGATAAATCTCCGTGAAGTTGAACTTCGTGGAATGCGATACTTAAAATATCCCTAATTGTAAGATGCGCAGTTCCTAAAAAATCCTAATCGAAAATTTTTGGAAATCCAAGCTTATTTGATTGCGGATTCAGAATCGCAACTACAGTTACAAACACAAATTCTCTCACCTATGTGCAGTAGTTCTCTGAACATGTTTAAGTCGATGAATACGTTCAGCTACTTCAGTAAGAAAATCGTTAACTTTCTTTTTCATCGAACTATTATTATCTTTTTGCGAGATTTTAGCAACATAATCAAAACAATTTTTACAATCTTGTTCCATCTTTTTGAGATTATCAAAAAATGCTTCAAAATCTAACTAAAATTGGAAAATTTTTTCTGAAAATTTCAAAAAAAAATTTCCTACTCGAGAACTTCTAGAAACAGACCCCAATTCAGAATACATATCACTTCCCTCTGTATAATGGTCAATCATATATTCTGCCAAATGATGTGTTAAAGGATATTTATGTACTGGATCTTTAACTTCTGAAGCACGAGATAAATAATCCAATTGAAATGCTTTTATCTTTAAAATAATGAAAAATAAGAGAGAATATTTAAATAAATACATCTGTGCCATTCAAAGCATTTCCAATGGCTAAAAGCATTCCCATTGCAGCACGGAAAGTTTTTGATTCTTCCACCTTTTTTTTTTAATTTTATTTTTATTACAATTAATTTTAATCAAGTTTGTATATTTTTCTTTAATTTTTCCTTTAATTGTTTTTAAAGTTTATATTTATCAAACTGCCGACAAAAAAATATTAATATTCATATATCAAAATTAAAATTCTTTCTGATTCTAAATTCAATTTCCCTATGATTTTTCCTGCTTTTTCCGATATATTTAAAAATTTAAATTTTTTACCTGTTTCATTGCATTATTCCATTCCATTAAAGCATCAGCAACTTCCTGTTCTACATTTTGATAATCCAACATAAATAACCACAAACGTAATCTTTCCAATAAACAATCAATTTCTGATAAAGAAAGCATAAATTGTTCAGCAGGTCCAAGGGGAGTATCTGGCTGTTCTGCTTGTGCTTCACGAATTCTTTCAACTTCCTCTAAACTTGGCATCATTGTTGAAAGAATTTTTTCAATTCCTTCTTTGTTTAAAACTGTTGCATCGAATTTCTAAAAGAAAATTTTCTTGAAGTTTTTTATTCCTAAACTTACTCTAATTGCTGTTGGGATGACATTAACGGGGGGCAATTTAGTTAACCCAATATTGATAGCTTGGGAACGTTTGACTGATAATACTTGTAACATTTGTGGTTTTGATTCTGTTCCGGTTTTCTTAAAATAAGTTTTTTTAAATAATTTTCCTACAATTAACACCCACCTTAACAACAACTTCTTTTGGTTTTTGCTCAAAAAGTCTAGCTAACTTTGTTGTATCAATCTGTGCTGGCTGTCCAGATACTTTTGACCAAAATGTTCCTTTTCTTTTTAAGGCAGGTACTGGAGGGGCTTCGTGTTGAGCTTCTTTCCAGTGTAATTTAAGCAAAGAATTTTTAGAGGAAGATGGGCCTGGAGAAGGTTCTCGAAGTGAACGATTTCCTGAGCCTGGAGCCTGAAGGCCCATTGGTGGAGGTGGAGGGACGCCTCCAGCCATTGGAGGAGGTGGTGGGGGAGGTGCTCCAACTGTGAAATTTTTAATAAAAATATTTATTAAATATTTGAAATTAATTTTAAATTAATTGCCAATTTAAGTTATTTCTGAAATAAAATTATAATTTAATTACCTAATGGTGGAGGTGGAGGAGGTGCTCCACCGCCGCCAGGCAACAATCCCCTATCCTGTGCCATTTGTGCCATTTTAGTTAAAACAAGAGGATCTTGTTCAAAATCAGAAATAAATTCTGAGAAGTCTAGATCGTTAATTATCATCTAAAAATAAGATTATTTTTTCAACAATATTTTCAACAAAAAAAAACTAACAGGTTTCTCTTTAAGTCTTTCCCCAGCTTCTTTCCATTTCTGTTCAGATTCCGAAGCTTTAGGTTCAACCAATTTTCGAAGAGTAGATCCACTCTCCATTTTCTTTGCCCTTCTTTGAAGCATTGCTGCAAACCCTCCACCACCACCTCCATCATCATCATCAGCAATAATTACCTAAAAATAATTAAATTTAAATATTTTTATTTAATCCATTTCTCACCTTTTTAGGTTTAGAAGGCTCAGGTGGAGGCGGTGTTAATTCTTTAACTGGCGGAGGTTCAGGGAAGTCCATACTTTTGTGTTCAGTTGGAGAGAATATATTTGTTGGGATCATTGGAGGGGGTGCTTTAACGGGAGGAGGTTTTGTTTCTTCTGGTGATGACGGCTTAAAATATATAAAAAGATTTTTATTTTAGTTTTAACATTTTTCTTCCCCTTCCTTCCAACCTCATCAATATTTTCCTTTTCCAATTCCAACTTTTCAGGTTTTATAACATTCATTTCTGATATTTTCTGTTGGTTTTTAGCTTCAATATTTAAACTTTGTTGGAATTTATCAGACATTTCATCCAAAGTTGCATTCATTTCCAATCTTTGTTTTGAAGGTTCCACCACTATTTGTTTGTGTAAAGCACTAGTTCCATTAGTTAATATTTGTTGGTGTTTTGGTGTTTCTTGTAGTTTTTGTTGTTGTTCTTCAATTTTATTATTAAATATTTTTTTAGCATTTTGTTGTTGACGAATCATTATTTCTTCGTGTTCTAATTGTTTTTTGCGCATTTGATTACGTCGATCAGTGGCTACAGCATTTCCGTTTAATCTATTTTTTGATTAAATTTAGTTAGAATTTAAGTGCTTCAAAATTAGAGTTGTACCCTTACACCGAAAATCAGGGGGTTTGAAGATTTTTTAAAATTCCCATTACCTCCCCTTTACCAAAAATTTTCCACGTTCTCGCCCCTTTGTTAGAGCAAGTTAGGATTTATTGACCCGTCCTTATACATTTTAAAATATGTTATATGTAGAGGTCGAGGCATTTAAATAATTACTTTAACATATCAAATTTATATAAAAAATATTAATTACCTCATTTTGGCCACACAATTTTGCGCGCCATTAGAAGCCCCTCCCCCTAAAGAAGATGTATCGCTTTCAATAGCGGCATCTTCCCTTCTCAATTCTTGTTCATATAAAGCACATTGTTGGCTTAATTGAGTATTGTTTAATTTGCAAAGTGCGGCTAAAGAATCATTCATTCCTTGGCTTTCGAGAGATTCAATTGCATCAAAATATGTATCCTTTTTTTGAAAATTTATTCTTTTTTAAACAAAAATATTCATTTAATAAATTTACTTGATCAGGAACTCCATGTAAAGTTTTATTTATTACAGTCATTCCAAAAACAAGAGTTTCGTGATCGCTGGCCTGAACATCATTTAAAATTCGCATAAGGCTACACCAATCTGGTTGGTCTTTAAAAAAATTAAATTTAAAAATAATTTAAATTTAAAATTATTTTTTTTACTTTTTCCTCTCTCCACTTTCGAAATAGCCGCGAGAAAAAGAAGAGAATTAGGTTCTGTATATTCAACAAAAACTAAAAGCAACTTTAACGCTGTTTTGACAACAAGACGATACTAAAAAATAAAAAAATAATTAAAAAAACAAAAATATATTTAATAAGAACAAAAGAAAAACAACAAAAAATAACAGCAAAAACATAAAAACACGCACCCAAGAAACATGTGGAGTACTGAGCGAACGAAAGTTTTGTTTGTCATAGAGCTGAAAAGTTTTAGATAAAAAGAAGCATTTTTAGAAACAAAAATAGATTAAATCAACACATTATATATACCCTTGGGGGACTAAATTAAAATATTTAATTTAAAAATTCTCTTAATTCCCCATTTCAAAAATAAAATTGGAAGTAAAGAAAGTTATTAAAAAAGCACAACCAAAAAATATATGATTGGACAAAAATAAAATCAAAAGGGCATTTTTAAGGTAGCGAAGAAAATACTATTTTTGTTTAAAAACAAGTATTGAGAAAAAAAGGAAAAACACGTTCAAACCAAAAAAATTTTTTTAAATTAAAATTCTACACTTAAAATAAACTAAAAATAAGCAAAGGAACAAAATTACTAAAAAATAATTAATTTAACACAAAACTTACAGGAGAATCTAGCAATTCATATAACCAACAAATTGTATCATTATGAGCAATTACTCCATTCATTCCATCAACATAAAGCATTAACTGCCCCAAAGCTCTTAAAATGTGATTTTGATGGTTTTGATCACTTCCACGCCCCTAAAGAAATTTTTTATTTAATTTTTATCATAAAAGGAGGGCTGTCTACAAAATAGAGGTCAGACTTAAAAAATTCCCCACCAATTTAACAAGTGCTTCAAGGCCCCCATTTTGTACAAAAGCATGTACAAGGTCCTTGTCTTCCTGAAAAAGGCTCTTTAAAGTAAAGAGAGCCCCTCTCTGTTCTCGTCCAGAAGTGTAAAGTAATTTCTCAATTATTGCTTTGACTCGTAATGCTGGTTGTTGACGTAGTAATAAAGTTGTATGGATTCTAAAGGAAATTTTTTAAATAATTTTTAATTTTTTTGTCTAATTTATTATTGTCAAAATTTTATTAAAGAGCAAAGGGAATTAATAAATAAATAAATACATATTTATTTCAAAAACTAACCCCAACTCATTATTATTATTATTAACATCAAAATCAAAAAGTTCATCTCCTAAATTAGTTTTTCTGTTTCTCCTTTTCTTCTTTTTCTTTTCTGATTTTTTATCCTCAATATTATTTTCAGCTTTAATTTCATTAGCAAAAGTTATTTTCTCTGACAATTCTCTTTCTCTAATTTTTTGTTTATTTTCTGATATTTCAGAATTAATTAATTCTGATGAATAAATGTTTTTATAAACATTATTGTTTTGTTCAAATGTTTTATGTTTCTCTAATTGTGTTTGTAGCTTTGTTTGATGTTTTTGTTGTTTTTCTTCTTCTTCATTTCTCTTTTCAAATGTTTTTTCTGTAGCAAAACTTTTATTAAAAGCAACATTAAAAATGTCTTTATTATCATGTTTAACACCAATTTGTTCACTTTCAATAAATTCTTCATCGATATAACGAAGTTTTTCGGTATTTGGAAGAATTCTCGAATTTTTATAAAAATCGTTAGAAATTCCAAAACGTCGATTAGTTAAACAATCAGAAGAATCAAAAATTCTGTTTGTTGTTTTGTTTAATTCAAAATGGTGGTTAGGTAATTCTGATGTTTCAAATAAATGATGATTTGGAACTTTTCCAAATGGAGAAGAGGAAGAAATTGCAGCCATATTTAACACTTAATTTTTACCCTAATTTAGGCAAAAAAGTAGAAAATAACAACTTGAATTTAAAAAAATAATTTTTTCAAAGTTGTTGTGTGTTTTGTGTCTCCTCACAAATTTATGAGGATTTTTATAGAATTAAAGAAAGGGGTCAAAATTTTACAAAAAATTGTCGCTAATTTTTTAGTGGAATTTGTTGATGGACTTGAAAATAAAAAAAAAGGAATTTAAAAACAAAATAAAAAATATTTTTTTTGTACGCGCAATGCTTGAATAATTAATTTTATTATTTAATGCTGCAAAAGTAAAGAATGCGAGGCGTTGAAAGTTTTGTTTGATTCACAGTTGTGGAATTTTATCGTCGCCAAAATTTCTTTTTCCCCTTTAATAAATAGTTTGTTATCTCTTTTCTCGTCTTTTCACTTATTTCCAGATATTGTCTGCAATTTTGCAATTAGAAACTTTCTTTTTATTTGTTAAAGAAAAAAAAAGTTAAAAAGGAATTTGAAGAAGATACCTATATCTATTTAAATAATCAAAAGGTTATTTTATATGTAGAAAAAAATGAGAGAGAGAGAGCATTATGAGTGCAAATAATAGAAAAATTAAATTTTTAATTTGTTAATTAAGTTTTATAAACAAAATCCTTGGTAGAAATTAACAAAAAAAGAGACAAATGAACATAACCAATTTTGTAACCCCCCTTCCCCTCCTCCCTTCCCTCATTCTAATTAAATAATAAAAATTTTAAATATTTAAATATATTTTATATTTCATAACCTAATAAAATATAAAAAATAAATTTTTATAGAAAAAATAACGCAAATTCTTGTGTGCGGCAGTAAAGCAAGAAATTGACTTCAAGGCGTGAATATGGAAAAGATAGGAGAGGAGGACTAGATTTCGGCTGTGCGCATAAGAGGAATTATAAGAAAATCAGGAATTGACTCTGCAAGGGTATTTTGAAAAGAATTTTTGGAAAAATGTTGGAGAGAAGGACTCTTGAAAAAAGAAAAATTATAAATATATATTCAATAGAGAGGTTATATTTGAAAAGAAAAGACTTGAAGGAAGGAAGGTTGTTGCCGTTGGCGCAGACTATCGTTGAAATTTTTGTGAGGAACAGAAGGAGGAATTTAATAAATAAATTGCACAACCTCATTTTTGCAAAAATTTATTGAAAAAGGATGTTGAGGAAAAAAAGGGAGGAGGTCAATAAATAGAATTTGGTAATTGAACAACTATTTATTACCCAAGATTCCAGAACTCTTAAAAACTTGGTAAATTTATTAGGATTACGATACCAGCAAAATATTTTTTGGTCAATATTAAAGTAAAATGGACAGTTCTTTGTTTGGTTACTCATTTAGTGGCCAATCTCTACTTATTTACCACTAAACAAATAAAAGAAAAATATTATTCCTAAATCATCTGCGCAATCCAACAAAGGAAAAAGATACTAACTAGATTGGCTGTCCATAAATGGAGGAAATATTAAAGTGACAAATGGTCCTTTTTGGGGGAAATTAAAGAGAGAAAAAAAGAGTCAAGGAAAGCTGCGCAATTAATTTAACCACATACAATCCACAAAAAATTGAGTAAAATATTAAAAATAAATAATATTATTAAAAATATTTAAAAATATAAATTAGTCTTAATTAGATTTTGGAGAAAGAAAATAATTTTAAATTAATAAAAATAGTGGAAGGGTCTGACAAAGGGATAGGGTAATCCAGGTAATCAATAAGTAGAGATTCGATTAGATGATTTTGTCAAAGAAGCAATATTTTAAGGATAAATTAAAAAACAATTATTTTTTATAAATTAATAAAATGCAACAAAAATAATTAATTTTAAATTTAATTATTAAATGTATTAATTTAACAATAAAGTTTTTGGACAAAATAACTAGTAAATTAAATTATTATTTACAAATAAATATCTAGTTTTTGCACTTAAAGTACATATATTTATTAATCTGCAGTAAATGTAAAATGACTTTGTCCTAATAAAGAAAAAATATATTTGGAAGAAATATGTATTTCGATTAGATGAATCTCTTCCCTCAAAAATTCTTCCCTCAAAAATGAAAAAAGATATCCTAATATGTATAAGATAAATTTTTAGAAAACTTAGATTTCAGAAAAATTTATGTAAAAGAATCGAGAAGGAAACCTAGAAAATGATTGTTTTTAGGAAGTGATAATTAAAAATTGAAGAAGATACGACAGATTTGTATTCAAAACAAATTTCTTTTGATTATTTAAAAATAATTTTGTGTTGATGACGAGAAAATGTGAAGTTTTTAATAAAAAAAGAGAAAATATAAAAAAAGCAGGTCATCAACATCCACTTATTTTTATAAAAGCACCCAAAAAATATTTTTTCTGCCACCTTCAAAATAGTATAAGGAAAGATGATGGGAGGGGGAATATTCTCTTTTGAAAAATAAATATTTTTAGGAATTGTTCTCTGCGCGAAAAATATTGAAGTGTTTGTGGTACTAAAAAGGATTTAAAAAAGTATAAGAAAAGTGTTTTTGGAATATATTTAGATTTATGTTTTGATGACAAGTTGAATATGTAGAATGGAGGGAATTATAGATGGGGTTTAAGTAAATATTTATATGTAAAGTGATTGGAATAGAATAATAAAGAATATTTTTAAGAAAAAAATATGAAAAAGAAGAGATTTGTAAATAATATTTATGGAAATAAGTTCTTTAAAATATTTGGATAAGGCTTTATTGAATGGAGAAAGGTGGGATTACACCCAGGATTTTGTTGGTATTTTATGGGAAGTTTTTGTGGGGAATTTATGAGGGAAATGGTGAATTGAATCAAATTCTAATTTTTCCAATTTTACAACAATTTATTTGGCCGTCAAGTGAAATTTAATCCTTAGAGACAAGTTACACTTTGTTAGTAAAATAAGTACAAAAGTAAATATATAGGTAAATGCGTGAATATCATCAAAATCCTTTCATATCCCCCTCCATTCAATGCCAAAAAGAAAATCAAAAAAAATATTTATAATATAGACCACCCAGACAAAACGGACACACGCTTTGCTATTGTTTAGCTTTAGGGATAAATCCATTAGTTGAGTAAATACACAAAGAATAAATAAATATATAAATCTATACTAAATAGAAATGAATAAAAGTCACAAAAATGTACTAAATACTTGCAAAAATAATAAAAAGTATAAAATCAAACAAAATTTATAAAAAAAAGACAGAATAAATGTTGCATAATAGAATACCTTTGAAGGATTATTTCAGATAAGGTGAGTACGTCCGAGGTATGTGTTTTAACGAGATTCGATTGCATAATTTAATAATTCAATTGCAAAAAAAAAGATACACCCATACCCAACGAGCGTTACCCTTAAAATAATACAGAATTTAATAGATTCAAGTCAGGATATCCAAAGATTTCCTAGGATCAATTCGATTATAAATAATATAATTAAAAGGTATTTTAAAATTAAATATTTATTAAAACAAATTCTAATTTTAAAGAAAAAGGCATATGTAGAATAAAATCGGGGGGTTTTAGACAACCTTCCATTCAGTAGCTTTAAAGATAATATTTATTTATATCTTTAAATAATATTAGAGAGATATGTAGATAAATGTATATTAGAGGAAAATATTAAAGAAAGAAAACGTTATTTTTAATTAAAAAAATATTTTTTTCCATTACTTTAACAAAAATACTACCAACCCACTAATTATTAAATCTTTACAAAACATGTATTTATTTATTTACTTTTTTAATTTATTCCTTTTTTGTTCCAATAATTATTCTAATTATATTTTTAAAGTTCCGGCTTTTTCAGACAACAAAAAATAATTATTAGAGTGGAAAAGGAACGTTAAAAAAAGAAGGGAGAAAATTTGTACTTGTATGTACTATATGGTTAAGGAATATTTTTTAAATTAATTTTAATAAAAAAAATTAATTTTTAAGAGAAAACTCACGGTTCATTTTGCAACAATTCCAATTCCTCAGTTTGTTCACTTAAAGTCAATTCCGAATCCAAATAAGAAGCAAATTCATCTCCATTTTTAATTCCACTACACTGGACTTGAAGGCAACAATCTCCACTCTTTTAAATTTTTAAAGATCATAAAATAATTCTTACCCCTCCCCCCTCCTCTAAAATTCCCCAATTTTTCACTTTTATTACCTTATGTGGAGCTCTAAGTAATTTAATTAATTCAGGTAATTGCTCAGAAATAGATCTATGTAGCTGTAAATTGCATTGAATGGGCTTTATTGGCTCTCTGTGAAGGCCAGCATTTGTTGAAGAACAACGAAAAGGGTCTATATCGTTAACAAATTGAATACGACATCTAAAAAAATAATTTATAAATTAATTTTGTAATTAAAGGAAAGAAAAAAGGGAGGAGGTTATTATTAAATTGAAAATATATTTACTTAATCTGTTCTTGAGAATCAGGTGAAGAGGTTCCATTTTGTGTTGTTGAGGATAGAGTCATTAGAAAATGAAGAAAATTTTTAAAATTAAAAATGTACTAAAATAAATTTTAAAAAATTAAAATTAATTAAATAATAAATATAAAATCACGGAAATTAATTTAAAAATTTTCGTTTTAAAATTAAGCGTTCCTAATCAATTTAGGTTATTAACAAAATAATAAAAATTAATTTTGAAATAATAATAAAAAATTAAATTTAAAATATGTACAGATTTTACTGTATATCATTTGATCTATAGTACCTAATTAATTTATAACAAAAAAAAAACAAAAATTAAAGGTAAAATCTATATACCTATCTTTTTTAAAACGAACTAAAATAAAAAAGAAGAAAAAATAAAAAAAAATAAAACAAATCACAAAAGATTAAAAAATTATATAAAAATATTTTTTTCGCAGCTGCTTTTTGGGTTTTATATTTTTAACATTTTTTACTTTAACTCTTTTAAATAACAAAAAAGCTAACAATCTTTAAAGTTTTTTTTCGGTACGCGTCACATGTGTATATATTTTATATAAAGTTTTTAGAGAATATTTATTCTTTTGGCATGAATAAAAAATAACCGATTGGCCATGAGTTGTGTTTGATTTTTCACTGATTTTCGATAAAAGAAAAAAGAGGGAATTTATTAAAGAATGGAGGGAAAAGCAAAAAAAGGGAGAGATCGATCAAGGACTTTTAAAAAGTAATCGAGATTTTGGGTAAAAATATTTTTTGTTTATTGTCTATTTAATAAATCCTCCAAACAATTTATTAAGTATTGATAGACAGAATTTAATGAAACAAGGAAATTAAAAAATTATAAATTTAAAATAAATATCTAGTACAAAATCGAAAGAAATTAATTTTTAAAAAAATTAGATTTCAAGGTTGCCATAATTCAAAAAAATGGGGAGTATTGGGGGGAAGATATAAATTTAGATAAATATTTTTAATTTTAACACATTTTAATTTTTAGAACAAAAATATTATAAAATTCTTTAAAAATAAAAAAAATTATGAGAAAAACTGACAAAAGGCCAACAACAAGCAAAATTATTTGACACAAAATTTAGTGTATATATTACACACACAAATAGAGGATATATGTGTAGAAAGGTAAATGAAGGGGGAGATAAAGGAATGTGTGGAATTAGTAAAAGTCAATCGATCAAGGCCGGAAGAGGTGAAGAAATTGAAAAAAAGGAAATTTTTGTTAAATTAAAGGGGATTATTAAAATTGGGAATTTAGAAAGAATTTTAATTTTAAAGAAAGTTAAAGGGAAATTAAAAAAAATAAATTTAAAAAACGAGATAAAATAAGAGAGGATTTTTGCTCAAAAGATACAAGGAGTTAGTAAATAAATAATTTATAAAAAAATAAAAATAGATTACTAAAAACGTTAATGTTTATTTAATTTAAGAAAAATATTTTTATATAAAATAAATAAATCTTTTTTTATAATTTCCGTCTTTCTTTTCCGTTTTGATTGTGTTCACTAAAAACTATCTATCTCTACTATCTAAACATAAAATTCTTGAAAAAGAAAGGAAGAAAAACAAAAAATCCGGTCCTTGATTTTTAGTTGCGGAATTAGAAAAAGTAAATAAAAATAATAAAAAATTATTTTTATACAAAAAATATAAAGTAAAGAATCAAAAAAAAAAACAATTTTAAATATTTAATCAGAATAATAATAATTAAAAATAAAGCCCAGACCGAGAAAAGATCTTATTCAAAATTTGCGATTATCGAAATCGAGATTTTTTCGAGATATTGATCTCGATTCTCTTAGGGCCCCTCTCAGCCCGGACTTAATTAAAAATAACTGAAGTGAGGATTATGTAAGGATTTAATTTAAATTTTAGAGAAAATGGTTAGGATCAGATACATATGTTAAAAAATATATTTACTCCAGTTCTAGACTTACTCCAACTATTTACCTATTTATTTATTTAGTAAACAAAATGCTTTACTTAATAGAAATACTTAAAAAAATTAAAAATTGTTTAAATAGAAAGATTTTTATTTTTGGAGAAAGCTTGAGAAAATTAATTTTGAAAATAAATTAAAAATCCATTAGAAAATTAAAAAAATAATTTTAAAATAATTGTTGAGAATATTGACAAAAAAATCTTTAAAAAAGGCAGAAAAAGTAAAAAAAAGGATGAATAATAAAAATTGAAGGAATTTTAAGAATTTAAATAATTTTTAAAAATATTTTTTTAATTAAAAATAGAAAAAAATTGAAAAAAGTTTTGGGAAAATTAATTTATTTAAATAATTTTAGGAAAAAAAATTATGTAGAAATTGAGTGAGTAATTTAGTTTGAATACAAAATTTAATTATTTTAAATATTTAAAGGTAATTAAAGGAATAAATGACACGCCCACATTTTTTATTTCGTATAAATTTTTTACAAAATATCCTAAAATTCTCATCAAAAAAGTTGAAATAAAACTTTTTTTTTAATTTTTTAGATAAGAAATTAAAGGGATATACATAGTAAATATTTAATAAATTTTAAATTTTTTATTCCAAAAAATATTTGGTAATTTAAGTAAGGAAAGAATTGATTAGGTAACTTGTTTTGTAATAAAATTAGAAAAAATTATATTTATAATTGAATTGCTAATTCAGTCAATTTGTGTTAATGTAAGGGAGGGGGTAGGTTAGTTTATTACAAAAAAATATTAAATATTTAAAAGTATGTATAATGGGGGAAATAAATAAATATATTTTTGTATGTTATAAATTATTATAGTAGTAAATTTATTTAAAAATAGGAAAAGATTTAAAAAATTAGTGGCAATTTGGAGATGAAAAGTATCAGGTATTCCCATATATGCCATTTATTTAAAAATATTTGTAATTTTTCATCAAAGAATGATTATAGTGAAATAAAAATGTAATTTATTTTTAAATTAAATAAAAATTAGAAAAAAGGATATATAAAATATAAGATTATAAATTTTTAGTCGTCAAAAACAAAGAAATTTTTAACTTTTACTAAAGAAGGTGTTTTGGTGCGCAATAAAGGTAAAAAAAGGTAGTAAAATATAAAAAAAAAGGAAAGGAAAAAGGAACTTTGATTGACGGAAAAGATTTTAGTAAAAATAAATAAATAAATAAATAAATGTATTTAGTCTAATGCATAAAATGTAAAAAGAACCAATGATGTGGAAAAGGACAAAAAAAATGTGAAAAAAATGTTTCGAGGGTCAAAAATAATGTATTTAAAACGCTTTACCCAATCGAAACTGAATGAACCGATTTTATTTTTAACAATAGATTTTCTCAAACCTGATAAGAATGGATAATTTTTTGTGTTGAACTCTTACAAAGGAGAGTGCCTGAAATATTTTTTGAGGGGAAGAAAAAAAAGTACTAGTAATAACAAAAATAGGATTAATTTTGAAGAGAGGTAACCCGTCTTTGCATGTCTGTGGATTGGCGCCGGCTGGGCGCAGCTTGGTGAGATTATGTCATTAAGAAGAAGGGTACAGTAAGGATTCTTTCAGAGTTTTTGAAGCCTTAATTATGAAGAAAAACTTGAAAATAAAGTTTGGAGTTAAATAAAAATTAAGAACAAATTACTAAATTAGGAAAAAATAAATATGTAAAAATAATTTGATTTAGTATTTACTTTTAACAAGTTTTCTCTCTTCAAACGCTAAAACAGTATTAAATAATTAAATAAAAATGTTTATGTAGGTAAAGCTTTTAGCTTTTCCTTTTTTTCTTTCTTTTTTTACTTTTCCCCCTTCCTTCCCATTTTTTAGCTCACACATTTTTGTGTTGAGCAACCAAACAATCGATTGAATCGGGTTAGAAATAAAATGAACAGCGGGAGATATTAACTAATAAATGATTTTTAAGTAAAAAATGGATATACAAATAAATACATAAAACAACACAAAATCACGGAGATGGAGGAAGAGAAAAAAGTTTTTGTTAAGTAATACAGTTAAACATTTTTCAGTAATTTTTTAAAATAAAATTAACAGTCTTAACAAAAATTAGCGAAAGAATTTAGAATTTTTATAATATTTTTATTTTCTAAATAAGGAAGATTCAATTGGGTAAAGCTCACACTTTTTACATAATAACATGAGTACATAATAAGTACATACATAATAACATGACTACATATAAACCTGATTATAAATTTTGGTATTGAGTCTGTGTTCTGAAGATAATTAAAATGTACATACTTTAAGATATGCTTTAGAAAATTAAATAAATTAGATAAAATTATTGATCAAGAACCTTATTTTTCGATATCGATACCGACAATATCTAGTCCATTCTCTAATTTTAAGGAATTAGTAAGAGAATTTGTAATTAAATTTAGGATATACCAATGTAAAAAATATTTATCTATTTAATAAAAAATATTAAAATACACAGAATTATTAAAAGTTTTCCATTTGGATATTTTTTTTAGTTTTAGTTTCGCGTAGCAACGCTTTCCTTCTTACTTTTAGTTAAATATAAACTTTTACATATTAATTTAAAAAATATTTAATTTTCTAGTAGTTATGAATTAACAAAACAAAACAAAAATAAATAGTTTAATTGAATGTTATTTTAATTTATTTTTATATCTCAAAAAATAATTAAAAAAGGAAAATTGAAGAAACAAATAAATTAATAAAATAACGAGAAAGGAGAATGAAATGAGTCACTCATTCATTCGTGTATTTTTAAATTTCTAAAATGATTAATATATTTTTTTAAAAAACTTTTAAGATCTTTATTTAAATGTCAAATTACGGCGTTGAACGAATTAAAGAGAAAATTATATAATTAGAACAATATTAGGGATCATGCTTTAAAATAAATAAATTATATTAAATTAGTAATTTATGGCACTACACATATTTTTAACCATTTTTAGTCAAAAATTATCAAAATATCAATAAAAATACATTTAAAAATTTTTTATAACATTTTTAGTATTATTTTTTAGAAAAAAATATTTGCAGGAAGTGGGATTCGAACCCACGCGGGCATACGCCCACCAGAATACCCGAACCTGGGCAAGCTTTGCTTGAGTCTGGCGCCTTAGACCGCTCGGCCATCCCTGCACATGATTGGCTGTTAATAATTTACTCTTTTATAATTAATTTTTATTTTCCCTTTTAATTTGATTTTAATATTGAGTTTGTTTTAAATACAGTTTTGTATTTTATTTTTTATATTTTTAGCTTACAAAAGTGAGGAAACTACTAAATATTTAATTATTTAAAAATTAATTTATTTAATTAGTTCAGAAATTTTTTCAAAAACTTTTTTTAATTTAAAAATTCTTTCAATTGTAAGCTAAAATTAAATATTTACTATATATTTATAAAAAAAGTTGCTTCCCCTATAAAAGTATTGGTGTTAGCTAGAAAAAAGTCTAGCTCTTTCTAGAGTTGAGATATGGGCTTAAAAGTTTGACATGTCCGGGGTCAAATCTTATGGGGCATCTAGGAAAATTATGGACGGAAAATTTTGGTACCCCCTTGGTACCTAAATAATATAGGTGCTGGGGATATCTCGGGAATGGGTATAGATGGGCTTGTCGGACCAACGGGAGGGCACTGAAGCTCGATTAGACGATGTCAAACAAAAAAAATTCGAAGTCAAAATTCGAATTTGAAGGGTACTTATGCTTGACACAAAATTCAGACTTTTCGGTTAATTGTCAGGTTTGTCGGGATTTAAAATTCACGTTTTTTCAAAATAACTCGAAAATGGATAAAGTTAGCGGAAAACTTCTGCTGGGAGGGCACTGAAGCAGAATGTGTAGATATATGTATGAAAAATTTCAAAGTCGGAATTCGAACTTTAGGGGTACTTATGCTTGACACAAAATTCTGATAAGAAAACTGTCCGACCGATAACTGTCGGATTTCTTCAAATTGAGGAAATCCTGGGGGCAAATCTCATAGGTGAGAGAGAAATTGTGATTGATAAGTGAAATTTCGAGTTGAAATAGTGGGATTTCGAAACATAAGCAAGTTTCGAGTTGAGAGAGGGTAAGTTGGGGGAATTATAGGAGTAATTCGAAATTACTTCGAAATCCGGGATTTTCGGGGATGGTAGGTAGGGGCGAGTGGGTAGTCATTCAAGAGGGGATTATGAGGGGAGATCAGATGGATAAAGGATAATGTCATAAGTCGAAGTTCGAAAGTCGAACTTCGAAATCCGGGTTTTCGGCATTGGGAATTGGGGTCGAAAAGAGTACTCATTCAAGAGGGGATAATGAGAGGAGCTTAGTGGGATATCGGATAATGTCGAAAGTCGAACTTGGAGTTCGAACTTCGAAATCCGGGACGGCATTGGGAAGTATGGGTGAGTGGGTAGTCATTCAAGAGGGGATGATCAGGGGAGTCTTATGTGATAAGGGATAATGTCGAAATTCGAAGTTCGGAGTTCGAACTTCGAAATCCGGGATTTTCGGCATTGGGAGTTGGAGTCGAATGAGTACTTATTCAAGAGGGGATAATGAGGGGATCTCAATGGGTTTACTAAAAATTTCGAATTTCGAAGTTTTTAGTAAGGTATTCGTTATTTGAGTCTGGGACTGAAATGGATTTCGACTCTAACTTTGTTGAAAATTTTTTTAGAATTTTTCCGACAACGGATTCGTACTCAGCGTGTACGAATACACTATAAAACATGTTTTTTCTGTCAAAATTAAAAATTTTTTACCCCACGAATTTTTTAAAAGGGGTACCCCTTTTGGGGGATTTTCGGGATTTTTAAATCGCCATAACTTTGACTGGGATAGGGATTGTTGGATGCGGGTTGCTTTATAAAATTGAGCAAAAAATTAGAAATTTTTTGAGGTTGAAAAATTTCGAAAAAATTTTAAACTGACCTCGTAGGGGTCAATTTTCGAAAAACCCAAAATTTTTCGGTTTTTTGAAAATTTTTCGGGATTTTTGCCAGTAGTTCGGGCTGAGTGTATTTTTCTTGGATAGATCAGATTTTTCTGCATCGGATAAGATTTTAAAATTTTCAAAAAATGTCTATTTTGAAAAAGTTATGATTTTATGAAAATTTCAGTGATTTTTTCTGGCAGAAATTTCCGGCCAAAAAATTTTAATTTCAAAAATCAAGATAGATATGGCAAATGATATACCATTCGAAAGCTCTTATTGAGCTGGATATAAAAATATTTTTTTCGAAATTTTTGGGGCCATTTTGACGAAAATACAAAGGTTCGAAAATTGATGGGGTGGATAACCGTAATCGGAAAATTATGGTAGAAAGAGAGGAAAAATGATTGACAGGTGAAATTGGTGGCAGAGAGGCGAAATTTTTCTCCGTCTCTGACCATGCCGGGCAAACTGGCGAAGAACTTAGGGCTGAATTCTGTATACGGGAAAAATTTTGTGGGGGGATAAGCTGGATCCTGTTATGGATCCGAAGCAGAAGCATGCTTCTGCTTCAATTTTTGCTTCACTTTCGTTTTTTCAAACTTGAAGCAAATTTGCTTCGAGTTTTGAAATTTCGAATGTTGAAGCAAATTCGATTAGAGTTATTAAATTATGAAAGTTGAAGCAAATTTGCTTCGAGTTTCGAAATTTGAACCTGAAGCAAATTTGCTTCAACTTTTGAAATTTTGATTTTTGGAGCAAAAATGCTTCAATTTTGAAAATTTTGATTTCTGAAGCAAAATTGCTTCAACTTTTTAAAATTTTTTTAAAGTTCGGAATTCGAACTTCGAAATCGTGTTTTTTGTGAATTGTCAAGTATGGGTGAGGGTACTCAATCTACTCCTGTTTGAGTCCAAACTCAGTTTGAGTCCAATCAGATTTTTGGTGCTACTAGGGTAGGTCGGAAGATCAAGACTGAAAATGGAAAAAGGGATAGGTTTATGTACTGTTGTAGAACCCAGCGACCGTTGACTCCCGCGAGGCGCGTGCCGCAAAACCCCGCGCGAAGCGCCGGGGTTTTGCACAAGCGCCTCGCTGACACCCATAGGTATGGCAACATAATTCTATTTTTTTAATTTATTATTTAATAAACATGTTGGACTTATTTTATAAACATGTTCGGACTTTAAAATATGATTGGATTCATAAAATTTGTTTGGACTCATAAATTTTATTTGGACTCATAAATTTTGATTGGACTCATAATGTTTGATTGGACTCATAAAGTCAGATAGAACCGAGAAAAGATAAGAACAAAAAGTCGAAGTTCGGAGTTCAAACTTCGGATTCGGGATTTGGGGATATAGGCAAGCGAGTACTCATTCGAAAGCCCTTTTCGTGATGGTTATAAAAATATTCTAGGGACATTTTTTTATTCTAGGGACATTTTGACGAAATTACGAAAGTTCGAAACTTATTGAGGTGGACTACCATAGCCAGAAAATGATGGGAGGGAGGGTGCCAATTTGATTGACAGGTGAAATCGTGGCAAAGTGGAGAAATTTGTCGCCGTCTCTGACCAGCTGGGCAAACCGGCGAAGAGTTTAAGGATGAATTTTTATATCTGGGAAAATTTGTCTGAAGCAGAAGCATGCTTCAGCTTTATGTTTTGCTTTATGTTTTGAAATTTGAAGTCTGAAGAAATTTTGCTTCAATTTTTGAATTTTTCAAACCTGAAGCAAATTTGTTTCAGGTTTTGAATTTTTGAATCGAAAGCTCTCATTGAGCTGGATATAAAAATATTTTTTTCAAAATTTTTTTGGAGCATTTTGACGAACATACAATGGTTCGAAAATTTATGGGGTGGAGTACCGTACTCGGAAAATTATGGTAGGGAGAGAGAAAAAATGATTGACAGGTGAAATTGATGGCAGAGAGACGAAATTTTTCTCCGTCTCTGACCATGCCGGGCAACCGGCGAAAAACTTAAATGTGAATTTTGTATATCTGGGGAAAATTTTTTAGGTGGCTAAGCTGGATCCTGTTATGGATCCGAAGCAGAAGCATGCTTTCTGCTTAATGTTTCTGCTTCAAGTTTTGAAATGTGGAATCTGAAGCAAATTTGCTTCAGGTTTTGATATTTTGAAATTTGAAGCATTTTTGCTTCAGGTTTTGAAACTTGAAACAAAAATTTTGCTTCAGCTTTGGAATTTTAAACTTGAAGCAATTTTGCTTCAACTTTTGAAAATTTTTTTAAAATTTTGCTTTTCACTTTCAAAAAGTGGAAAGATGAGTCCCAACAGGGGAAGACGAGGGCCGAAGGCCCAAAGTGACTCGAAGTGGAAGGAGGGGTTCAAATGAGGAAACACGAGGGCCGAAGGCCCGAGAAGCAGAAGCATGCTCTGAAGCATGCTTCTTCAGCATCTTCAGCATGCTTCTTCAATGCTTTTGCTTTAGGTTTCGAATTCTGATTGGAAGGATGAGTCCCATCCTAATCGTTATAGGAATAGGACCATGTTACGAGCCCAGAACCCAGCGACCTTTGACGCCACGCGAGGCGCGTGCCGCAAAACCCCGCGCGAAGCGCGGGGTTTTGCACAAGCGCCTCGCCTACGCTCCATAGGTTTACGTTGACCATAATTTAATCTGACACCCATCTAAAAGAGAGGGCGAGGGCCGAAGGCCCGAGCTGACACACATCTAAAAGGAAGTGCGAGGTCTAAAAGGGAGGGCGAGGGCCGAAGGCCAGAGCTGACACCCATCTAAAAGAGAGGGCGAGGGTGGAAGGATGAGTCTAAGTGTCAGGATGAGTCCTAACGGGGGAAAGACGAGGGCCGAAGGCCCGAAGTGGCTCTAAGTGGAAGGATGAGTCCAAACTGTGGGGGGACGAGGGACTCTAAGTGGAAGTATGAGTCCCAAATGTGGGAATACGAGGGCCGAAGGCCCGAAGTGACTAAGTGGAAGGATGAATCCAAATGTGGGGAAGACGAGGTCCGAAGGCCCGAAGTGATGCTAAGTGGAAGGATGAGCACCAACGGTGGGAAGACGAGGGCCGAAGGCCCAAAGTGACTCTAAGTGGAAGGATGAGTCTTAACTGGGGAAGGCGAGGGCCGAAGGCCCGAGCTAACACCCATCTAAAAGGGAGTGAGAGGGCCGAAGGCCCGAGCTGACATCCATCTAAGACGAAGGGCAGGGCCGAAGGCCTAAGCCACCTAAAAAGGATTCGCGAGGGCCAAAGATACGGGGCAATGAAGAGGCAGGCTAATCTTTTCTTTATGGCATGCAAACTTTCTAGCGGCGCGCGAAGCGCGCCCCAAAGCCGATAGGCTTTCCAACGGCAGAACAAATTTAAATCCAAAGTATCGTAACCAAATGCACCCAGCTATCCGCCGCCATCAGTGGTCAAACCCATCGCTAGTTAAAAGTCTAAAAGAAAAATTCTTCCAACATATGCGCAGAGAGATTTTGTTGTTAATTATTTATTTTTCAAAGACGTGTGATTGTTTGAGAGAAGTTATCAAATTTCGGCGTGAAAAAATGAGGATTTTTTAAATTCTTTTAATTTATTTTTAAAAAAATTTGTGAAATAACAGACATTATTATAAATTAAAATTTACTTTTTTCTTTTTATTTTTTATTTAAAAATTAATTTCAAGGTTTCATACATATCTGGAATGTTTTTTTATATTTAAAAATTCAATATATTTAAATTAATTTTGTTAAAAAATAATTTTAATTTTAATTTTTATTGATTTCTTTTTTCCCTATTATGTCCAATCATTCTTCTTTATTAACAATTAAATATATATAAACTCTTTCCGGTTAAAATATATATCCATCCATACACCAGCTGCCCCATAAAGATATATTTATTTATTTTTCTGTCACATTCTTTTGTCTGACTCGAGAATGGCCAAAAGCTATCAACAAAACAAAAGACTTTATTTTCAAAATTATTTATTTATTTTTCTTTTTAATTTTTTTTAAATGATTAACAAGTAAAAAAATAATTTTAGTTGAAATTATTTAAAATAAATTTAATTTTGTAAAATTATTTTTTGTCGTTTTATGTTAAAAATATTTTTAAATAAAGTTTTAGAAATTAAATTATGGACTAGAGACTGTGTGTTGTTTTTACCCCTTTATATCCTTCTTGTCCCATATTAAAACAGAAGCATTATTTTATTTTTCTAAAAATTATTTTCAAAATTTAAAATTTAATTATTTATTAAAAATTTTATTTAATTAATTTTATAATAATAATTTATTTTTGGAGTTTAATTATTCATCAATGAGTTATTCATCTCGTTATAATTGTAAAGGAAGTGGAAATTATCGTGCTTCTTCATATCAAAGGGAATATTCTCCGATAAACTCTAATAATTATTATAATGCTTCTCAAAGGTAGAGGAATAATTTTAATTAATTTGTATAAGTTTGTAAGAGATTTGAGAATAGTTATTAGTTTAGTTTTGAAGAGCTGATAACTGCTCAATCATATTAATATAATTCCTTTTTTATTCATTTAAAGTCCAATATATTTATCACTTCTTTTTTTAAAGATATTCAAGTACTGACCTTTACTCTTCTACCAAAAATTATATCAGGCCAGGAAGTAGCAGTCCTCGATATATTCCCCCTTCAACAATAACTTCAAATATAAATTATGGAATACCTAAAAGAAGTGCAAGTTATGCTTGTGGAATTTCTATAGGAGGAAATTTAAATAATTTAAATGAATTAAGACCAAGAATTGGTTCTGATATTTCTAATAAAAGAATTGGAGTTAAAGATGTAATTAATAGAATTGAAAGGTATTTTTCTATAAAAGTACTGAATGTAGTTGAATAAATTTTAGTGTAAATTTAATTTATAGTATTTACTCAGAACGACTGTTCTTTTGTTAAGAATTAAACAGATATTTAATAAAATAAACTAGTTGACCAACTCCAATTGATCAAATATTCCTAAATTTCCTTGATCATCAAAATCCCTCCTTAAAATAATTGATATTTTTTAATTAAATAGTAACTACAAAGCATCTCCATACCGAACAAGTCAATCACCTATTTCTACATTAAATGGATATAATTATTCAAATGGATATGAGACAAAATTACTAAAAAGTAAATAAATTATAAATTTAAATTAATAAAAAATATTTTTATAAGGAAATCAAAATGAAAAAGATAAAGAGAATGACAAATTGCTAATAGAAAAATTACACCAGTTCAATAACAACAACTCTTCCAATTCGGAAAAAATAAAAGAAAAAGTTAATTTTTAAGTCTAAAAAATATTTAAATTATTTTAGAGTAGAAGTATCAAGTCAAATTCAATAAATACGGAAGAAGATAAGAGATCAAATCAAATAAAAAATATAGGAGAACAGCACATTGAAAGGACAAAAACAATACAAAGTTTAATGGAAGAGCTGAATAATAAAGTTAAAGGTAGTAAAATAAAATATTTTCTGGTCTAGACAGATCTGATTGAAATTAATTGGAAAATTTTAATTAAAAAATAACCCCTAATTAACACTAACTCGTTAATGATTCTACATATCTGACATGGCTGGGCAGTTCACATTACTGCTCTCCTAAGTCTCTATGTTCACCGTCTTTTCTACTTTGTTTTTCTCGCCTTCTGTTTTTTGGAGAGAAACAGAAAATTATTTAGATATTTTTACTAATTATAATCAACTAAATATTATCAAGTTTTTGAAAGGATATTTGAAAAATAGCCAACTGTCAAGTCCCAATAATTTTCTCTTTACGTGTTAACTCCAACAAAAAAACATGCAAACATTGACAATAATTTTCCTTAAAATGTCAGTTGTCTGTCAAGAAAATAAAAGTTGTTATGAAAGAACAAAAAATTAAAAACTTACCATTATGCTTAGAAGAGAGATTAAAACTTTTTTTTTCGATTTTATATATACTTTTTCTCTCCAATCAGTCATAAAACTTTTTTTTCCCAAATGCTTGATCTCTGCTTTTAAATATTTTTTCCATATTTTTTAATCAATTAAAGGATATAGATTTTTTAACTTTGTGAGATTTAACTTATTTTATGGGTTAATGATTCCAATAAATGTATAAGATAATGATGCCCATAAATATAAGGGTTTTCCTAATTTATAACGAAATTTCACTTATAATTTTTTAATTTAATTTTCTTCATAATAGATTCAAATACTAAATTACGTCAAATACCTCCACCTTTACTATTGGTAACTTGCCCTTCAATGCAAGAACCAGAAGAAGGCGAAAAACCGGCTGAAGAAATTATTGAAAATAAGCAAAAGACTAATAATAATAGTGAGGTTGATGCTCAAATAACATTGAAATTAGCTGCACCAGATGGTGAGGGAAGTGAAAGTTATTCGGATGAGGATTATTCTGATGAAGAGTTTTCTGATGAAGATGAAGATTATAGTGACGAAGAGGAATGGGAATCTGATTGGGATGTGGATGAGGCAACGGTTTGCCGTACTTTGCAACTATCTGGTTATGAATCTGATTTTGAATTGCCTTTCGAAAGACGCGAGAAAGTAGCAGAACGCTTGTCAGAAGCTAATGCTTTACCGCCACCAGTATTTACAGCATCAATAAGTTATGATGGGATGAGTGATTCTTGGGGTACTTCAGGACAGTCATATTCTGATGAGGGAACAGATATGGAAATCTCTAAAGGCTAAACTATTTTTTATTTATTTAAAAGGGTCTGGTATTGGCGATGATGTAGAAGTTGGTTTCACTTTAGTTCAACAAGCAGCAATGCGTCCATCCGACGAAGAGGAATACAGTACAACAACAAGTGGTACTTACTCAAGCGAAACATATACGTCCAGTTCTTTTGATGAAGAAAGTGAAGAGATTAGTGATGATGGAAGAAGTTATACTAGAAGTAGATCATTGGATGACAGGGTAGGTTAAAAGGAGCTAAAAAAACTTAAGTAGGGTTGAAATTTTTGGATCAGTAACTGGCAGGAACAGTCTATTTCCGACATTAGAAATGTTCCTCAACTCGATTTTACCTATTAAATAAAATCCTCTAATTCGTTTTAATGACAATGAAGATTGACGTTTCCTGAAAAATCACCGGATATACATATCGGAAACCGGGTAATAAAGATAAGATAAAGATCAATATCCTTAATGACAAGTACATAAAAATTTTAAAGAGTATTTCCCGTTCTTATCGTTCCTCAACTTCTGGCGAAACTGCTGAAAGTGTACATAGTGGTGAAGATGTTTTAATTAAAGTAAAAGATGAAGAGAAAAAAGAGGAGCCTAAACTAGTAATTTTACAATCTGTACAACAACAAGATGAAGAAATTGCAGAAGAACCAGAAGAAATGATTCTCGATATTGATACAAAAATGGAAGTGAAAACCCCAAAAGTGTCGGAAGAGTTGGGACATGATGGAAATAAAAAGGTAATTATTATTTTTGGTACTTGAGGAATTTTTAAATCTGGAATCCTAGCCAGATTTAAATGGAAGTCTAACCTTTGTAAGGATAAACACATGGGAACAAAGGAGATGAGAACTATCATTTAGAGAATAAAAGCTTAGTGAGCGTAATAAATATGCTTAGTCGAATCACGATAAAACCTCACCGTCAAGACCGAATTTTGCAAACGTATTAAGGAGAGAAGTGCTAACGCGGAGACATGCTATTGAGATTACTCTTTTTATCTCTGTAAAATTTATTTCTAATAAAGATTGTCTACTAAATTTTCACAAACGATTTCAGATCAGTCGTGAAGAAACCTATGTCCGTGAACAAAATTTAAAAGAAGGACGTGCGGAGGAATCTGCTCGCCATTTACCTGGACAAACAAAACCAACAACAGATTTTGCCAAAAAAGCAGTTGTTCAACCAATGGCAGAATCTAAAGTCAAAATTGGTGAACAAACAAAAACAATACAAGCACCGTCAAAGGAAGAAATTGAAGAGAAGAAAAGGAAGGAAGAAGAAAGGAAGAGGAAAATTAAAGAAGAAGAGGAAGAAAAGAAGAGAAAAGAAGAAGAAAGGAAGAAAAAAATAAAAGAAGAGGAGGAAAGAAAGAGGAAAAAGTTTAAGGAGGAGGAAGAGAAAAGAAAGAAATTGGAAGAGGAGGAAGCGAAGGCTTTAGCAAAGAAGAAGGCAACAGAAGAAATGAAGAAAAAAACAGCTGAAGAAGTAGCAAAGGTAAATAATAAAATAGTAGATAGACAATTATGTTGGGTTGTTGGGTATCCGTAGAATAATTCGGATACCGTAAATTCTCTAATTAAAGCCCGGCTCTATTAGAAGCCCATATCTAATACAAGCCTACCCGCTAATATGCCCAAATTATTAACTAGCCTCTGCCACAAATTAACAGAAATATCCCACATCCTCATTTTTATATATGCTCACTGTTTTCTCTGACGAGCTTGAAAAGGTTGGAAAGTTTATTTGGTAATGTGTTATGGAAATAAATTTTTAAAATTAATAATTTAAAAAAAACATATGGAAATAATTTTTTAAACTATGGCCTAGAACATTTTTAACTTATTTTAACGTTCAAAAGTTTAAGTAGAATAATTACACAGATATTTATTGTTCTGTTGGTGAATATATTTTACTAAAAGGATATATTAGTCAATCGATCTAAAATTTGATTTTTGGCCCATTTTATTTCGATCACCTTCCTTAAAATTATATTTAGTTTATTTAATAAAATAAAAATAATGCCCTTCCCCCACATTTTACTTATTTTTAAATAAAAATGTTAAAATATGTTCAAAAAATTATTTTATTTGGTATTTCTTTATTAAAAATGAATGCAGCTTTTAAATTTAAAGAGACAAAACGCCAAATTTATTATGAGATTTTTAATTTAAGAATCCGCCATGAATTATTGGTTATCTATTTAAATAACACAAACTGGCATTTGTTTTGCAAACCCCTCCATTTAATATACAATTTTTAATTGCAACTAGGCCCCTATACATATTTTTGTAGTCTATTTTAATTTTTTTAAATCAGATGGTCGAATCTGCCACTGCCAAATCTCGTCCACGCTACCAACCTTCTGAACCTATTCTTCCAATTGTGTTAACTCCAAATGAGCCAATAACATACAAAAGATCTACACGTTTAGAGCCAAAAGAAGAGGTGAAAAGAAAAAAGCAGAAAGACAACAACGTGCACGAACTCCAATTCCAGTTCATGAACCTGATGACGAATTCGATAAGCAGGTGAAATTAGATATAATTATCCGCCATCAGCTTCCCTGATAAGGTGAATTCGAGAATTGCCACTCAAGTTTTTAATCCACTCCTAGGGAGGGTATTAAAAGAATTCAAGGGAAGGATTTTGAGAGGAATTCAAACAGTAAAAACTGACTATAAAGAGAAACTTTCCTTAATATATATTTAAATATATAGATGACCGAACTTCGAGACCAAATACATAAAGATAGGCGCAAACTTCAAAGTGAATATCGAGATGTCAGTCATGGATTAAAAAGTGCAACAGCTGAAGTTCGTCAACGAACAAAGGAAGCGGAGCATCAATTTAAGCTTGACAAAGTTAGCGATACTTTTAAAAAGGCGGAAGAAGAGAAGAAGCGGCAAAGAGAATTAAGGCATTTAGATGAAAATAAAAATAAAGTTAAAGAAAAAGACGGGAAAGAAAAGGAAAAGAAGAAAGAAACAATTCCAAATCAAGAAACAAAACTTAAATTAGCACAACAACAAAGACCTGAACCTAAAAAAACTATTAGAAGAGCAGCTAAACAACAAATACAAAATGATGTTTCGACAGCAGAATCATCATCAAAACCTTCAGAATCTACTAAAGCAGCAGAAAAAAGAGAGAATTTGAGACGTTTATCTCCACAAAAGAGAGCAAGTGGTGAAAAAATTGAAGGAAAACGCAAAACAGAAGAATTAATGAATTTTACCACTACTAAAGAGGATTTGACAAAATCAGAAGTAAAAGGAGGGAATGTAGTTGTAGAAATTGTTGGAAAGAAAAAGACGAGATCAGAGGTAGGGAGAAATAAGGAATAAAAATTGATAAAAAGTAAAAACTCATAACTTTAAATAAAAATATTTTTAGAATCGCCGAAGGATTTCACGCCGTGGACATTTACGTAAAATGTAAATAAACATTGAATTTTAAAAATAAATTATGAAATTTTCAGCTTCACTAGAGTACCGTGTGACATCGACGAATTAATGGGCTGGAAAGGACACGATTCTTTTGAGAAGGTAAATTAAAAAACTCCGGGGATAATATTAAAGTCAAATTTATTATTTAGATGGACGCATTTTTCACTTCACGGGAATCAGCTAAACGTCAAATAAATTCTTCCAATGGAAAAGAACCTGCCCCAAAACGAAGGGGTACAGAACCACAAAAAGTTTGGATTAGCGAACTCCATGACATTGACAAAATTTACAAAATGAGTGAATTAAGAGATATTAAACTTTCGGCAGGTGCATGATATTGTAAAATAAATATTAATCCCAGAAAACAAGCCAAATTTGTTTGAAAGATCGTTTTAGATTTTTTATTATTCAGTTGTATAATAAATGTAATAAATTTTTTAAATTTATCCAATAATATTTTCGATTTCGACAATGAAAAATAAATTTTGTATGAAGTTTTAATTGGCCAAAAACGATTTGCAATTACTGTAAAATTTTTCAATAGTTCAAAGAGTGGGCTTGTATTAGAAGTGGACTTCTATTAGAGGCTGGGTACTTAAAAATGATGGCAAATTTATAAAAAAATTTGATGGGCTTGTTAGAATCAGTTCGAGCTCCGGCCCTAGACAAATTAATAAGCAAAATCCTTAATCCTGTTGTTGTACTAAAATAGTAAAATATGTACGTTACGTGATACTTCAGTTTTTTAGTTCTAAAAACCATGGAACACTGATTTTTAAAATAAATATCAAAATCCAGCTAAATTTAAACCTTTAATTATGCAATTATTAATATATATTAGCATGGATGTGTGGCAGCAAAATAGGTAAAAACTTGAAAAAATGTATGTTTATGTGTAATCTTTTAAATATTAGCGATTAGTTAAACAACAATTTTGTTGTGCGTTTGTGCTTGAGGAAATATAAATTTGTGCAGAAAATATTAATGAAAGATTATAAAAATGGGGAGCATATAATAATAGTAATATAGTAGTAGACAATATCAATTATTTTAAAAAATTAACATGTTTTCAAAATTAAAAAAACAAATATAATAAAAACAAAGCATTTATTAAAAAGAATAAGGTGGAAATATTGGCCATTCAATTAAAAAAAAGTAGGAAATGGGAAAATTACGCGCAGATTCTGGGACAAAAAACTAATTAAGAGACATATTATTATTATACATTATAGTTTATGTTGCAGGGATGGACAGTTAGTCCTAAATCCCAAAATATTTTCTACCATTAGGTCTCCTTATTCTTCTATCTGCACTGGTTTAAAAATGTTGCTCCCACATAATTTTATTAGCAGATAAAAAGCAAATAAGTAATAAGAAAGTTTGGACTATTGAGGCTAAAATAGGAATGGCCATGGGAAAAATAAAAATATGAAAAGATGAATAAAATATACCATATTTGAAGTGGATAAATTTTGGGTCCATTTCCACAAGAAAACTTATTGTTAGGCCTGTTAATAAACAAAAACAATTTATCCCCAGCTCATCCAAGTCCAAGCTCTAAACTTAAAAAGGGATGCCACTTCCTTGTTCTTGATACCAATGGGTATAGAATTAGATACACTACAAGTCGCAACAAATCAAAATTCTCGACTAAACGATAAAAAAGTTATGATCGATAAAGTTGCGAAAAATCGCATTTTTTGAAAAATTCAATCTTAAGGTACCCTTTTTATCAACCAGTCAGGAATTTTGATTTTTTGGTATCTTGTATTTGATTCTCTATCCAATGGTACCAAGACATTAAAATTTATTGAGTCAGGACACCGTTGAACGGCTTCGAAAAAGTTATATAGTTTCGATCATGTGGATTGAACCCAAATTAGTTAATAGAAAAAAATATGTTGGTAGCTTCATTTCACAATAACTACTTGAACTTTATAAATAAAATTAAAACAAAATACACAAGAAATTGTGAAATGATACATGCCAAAAAAACAAAATTCGAATAGAGGACCGGCAGTGTTTACAACAAATTCACTTACGCCGCCTAACAAAGACATTTTTAATTACTTTGAGAGAATGGATTTGTTACTCAAAATGGATCTCCATCCGACAAGGCAAAAAAGGTTAAATTAATGTTTAATGTAAGGATAAAACTGAAAGACGCATTCTGAAAATATGTAAATCCACTCTCAATTATTGAAGAACTTTAATAAAGAATCGAGCAAAAGAAGCAATTTTGACTGATTTAGAAATAACAAAAAATGGGTTATATTTCTCGAAAGAAATTGAGAAAAGTTAAGGGATAATTTCCATGTAAATTTTTGTGAAGATTTAATTTTAAAAACCTTCAAACGAGATTGTATTCCCTCAGATTGTGCTGCAGAATTGTATCCTTTACCGCTGCAAAGACGAATCTAATGTTTTCAGTATCTTAAAAAGAACAATTTTTAAGATAAATTTAGACAACAAAAACCTGTGGCACAAGTGAAATGTGAATAAATAATCTTCTCAGTGTCCGGATTCAGATCGACGAACATTTTCAATATAAACTCCCTAGCAGCCATCTCATCTCGGGGAGGGCCTAATAAGAGAATAAATACATAAAAACAAAAATCCAAAAATTATTCTACAATTTTGAGAGCCATATACTTAAAAACCCCATTTAAAAAATACCGTCATATTCGGGAAAGTAGTCAGCCAAATGAGAGTAGAGAATCTTCTCCGCTAACAAATCCTTCTTATTTAGAAAAAGAATTACAGATGAGTTTTGAAACCATGGATAAGTTATAATAGTGCGAAAGAGTGCTTTCGATTCTTCCATTCGGTTCTATAAAATCAAGGGATAATGAATAATATAAATATCAAAACCTCATTGTCACACTCAACAAGAACTTGATCATATTCGGACAAGGCGACTAAAAACATTATGGAAGTGACATTCTCAAAACAATGTATCCATTTGCGACGCTCAGATCTCTTAAAATAATATGAAATTTATTTAAAGGATGGATCTATGGCCCATAGTGTCTTAAAAGATTAATGAAGTCATCCCGATAAGGGAATATGTGCCAAATTATATTCAAGCAAACAAAACCTGTCCACCAACATCAACCATCCTGAAAACAATCTGCTCCAAATCGAATGGATACTCAATTATTCCAGTTGTGGGAACACGAACTCGAAGAATGTCTTGTTCCGTTGGCACATAGCCATGTTCAGCCAACCGTCGCACGTCGGTCAAATAACTATTTAGAAATAAGTTATTTATGTAAAATATGGGAGTTTGTTATTCCTCCTACATATGATAATTAAACATTTTTTTAAAAAATCTCAATCGGTAAGGCTCAAAAAGGGAAATTTTCGCCAAAAAATATAAATTCAAAATAAGCCAATTAAGATAAAAATTACTATTTAGCAGAGTCAGTAAGCTGATACTCCCTTCGTCGATCATAAGCCTCCTGAATGCCTGGATCTGTCCACAAATCGGCAATATAGCTTACATAAGGCTCTTCAAATGTGGTTATGTTTTCATAATCAATTGCTCGAACAACATTGGCCTTTTCTTCGGATGACGCCTCCCCATAAGGGATGGCCAGCGTCTCCATTGCCCGTATCATGGATTGCCTGAAAATAATTATAGCACATTTATTAGAACAATTTAAAATAACTTCCACTATAAGAGAAACCCTCATTAGGTTATTAATATCACTAAGCAGACACATTTAACTAAGTCTAAGGAATATAAAAGTCAAAAAAACTGGGCCTAGCGATATAACGTCAAAGACAAAATATCCTCAACGGTCAAACATGACCATTTCTTAAGTTGATTAGGTGTAATGAAACCTCTCTCAAAAACCCCCTGCAGTCAGCAACGTCCGATTTGTCAGAACTTATTCAACTTAAACCCAATTATAATGCACGTCAATCCCTAAATTTATAGAATTCTTACATTGCCATAAATACGTTCTGATAGACAAGACGAGTATGCTGTCGTTTATCCTCCAATGAATAACCACTACCATGGATAATTCGCATCTGTTTGATGAAAGTGGATTTGCCAGATTCACCCGTGCCTGAGATTACAAATTTCAGAGTTAAGAATTCAAAGATAAACCTAATAGGAGGAGTTTGAGCTCACGACGTGCATTCCTCTTATCTCGTTGTAATTGTTTTTCTATTTCTTGATTAATGCGCTTCTGTTCACGCGCCTCCTCGCTCAGACAACAGGCCATCGGCCCCACTGAGAAGCCAGTGAGTCGGCCCGTTTTGCCGACAGAAGATGAATTCTTCTGCTTCAACTGCGTTAGTAACTTTTCGCAGTTATAGCACTTATTCGTAATTTAAAAAATGAAGCAAATAGCAAGTAGTATTTTGATGAGAATTTCTTGATTGATAAATGCAGTTTATTGTTGTTGAATGAATTAATTGAAAAGTTAATATATTAAAGTTTGTATTGAAATGTATTTCTCTAATAACAACCAGAACATCATCCGGCGCAATTTTTAATGCGCAGAGTGCAATGCATTTATTAATCGTTCATTATTCATAGAAAAACCATTTCTAAAAAATAAAAAATAAGAATGGTATTTGGATAATTTTGGATTATTATGACGATTTTTGCGCGTTACCTGTTTTTATTCCTTAATTTTTCTTTACCCTTTCCCCCACCCATCAATATTTAATAGAAAGAAACAGGCTGATAGCCAATCAACCAAAATAAAAGACCACATTGTTGTGTTATAAACGAACTATACACGATGTATTAGCGCAAGGATGCCAATATAAGCAAAGAAAGGAAAGAATTCTCTTCATGACGAAGATGATAGCAGTAGTAGTAGTAGCAGAAGCATCACAACGTCGTGTCGCCGCCTTGCCGCACTCCGTTATATGAAGACGAAATCCTGCTGCGTTGCCGTCGCAGGCTAAAGCCACAGAACAACTATGAGAGCGGAAATCGATTTTATTTTTCTGGCTTTTCGAGATGTACATTAGGGACAAGAATGCTTTAAAAATAGAGATAGGACATAAAATTAGAGAAGAGAAATATGAAAAAGGACAGTTAAATGAGAGATATGGCCAATGAAAAGGGAAGAAAGAAGATAGTCCACACGCGTAAAAAGAGAAAACAGAAAAGAGAGAGTACCCGAGATTGTAATGGCCGCGACCATCCCCAAAGGCGACAGACCGGTTCTGCTGCCACTTCAATAGTACGAGTCCACACGATAAAAGCGACACACGTACATTCACAGTTAGATGCTAACATTACTACTACATTTCAATGACTGGGATAACGAGGGGCTAAAACGAAGAAAATCACATATAGGGAAAAGAAGCCAGTGTGAGAAAGAGGGATGTGATTTGCTCTAGGTGTAATAAGAATAAAATTAGGGTTTGGGAGTAATTTTTCAAGCACATGGTGACACAAGAGAATCCTAAATTTTAAATAAACTGTGCAGTGAAATCTCTTCAAATCTATAATATAAATCACAGTCTCAAAAGCAAGCACTAACTTAACAGGAATTTAGTGAAAATTTATCGTCTCTCTTCTTTACACTTGAAAATTAGCAAAGAAAAGTTACTAGTATCTTTCTGAAAAAAAACAATAGGGGACAAAATCTTTATTCTATTAAATTATAAAACGCCAACTTAAGTGCCAAAATATGAAGCTTAAACAGTATTTACGGCTCTATGACAATTAGAGTTCTATAATTGGAGTTTTACATATATTCAACTTGCAAAGAACAAAATTACAATATGGAAATTAAAAAGGGATGTAGCTCCGGACCCCAATTTCTACGGATAATTCTTTATGAAATTTTTCAGAAAACCGGAAATCAAGCCGAAGACCGAAGAATCGTTGGCACTACAGTTCGGTTCCGAACCGATACCCCTTTTCATAAATATGATTATGCAGATTTTGAAAGAATATGTAGTAATCTTGTTAGGCAATTTACATAAAATTCAAAGTTGAATTTTAAAGCAAAAAATTTTATCTAAAAATTATTTGATGTTGATAGGGTTCGAACTTTCGACAAATTAGAATTTCAGTCCGCCTTTTAGACCTAACATAAGTGCAGTTAAACACCCTTCACTGTGCATTTGTCTCATTGGGATTGTCTCAATACCCAATAGGACAGCTACCGATATTTACAGGTGTTTCCACAATTGAAAATTACACAATGAAGTATTGCATTCAGTTAGGTTTAAGAGACGGACACCCAATCAAATATTTAATTCAATAATTTGTTCGATTTTATAGTCACAAATTTACTTATTAAAAATAAATAGGAAACAATAAAAAAGGAAGAATTTAAAAAATTGCAGTGAATTTTTTCTGTTGTAATCGTCTTTTGCATTCCTTTCCAAATTCCTTTTGACCTGTTTTCCTTCTTACCAACCACCCAACCATTTCCCATTGGACCCTATTCCCATATTTGTTTGAAACGAAAATTGAAAATGGCAGTACCCCAATTAGTAGTAAAGTTGGTTGCACGGTTCCTTTAACCTCTTTTCTGTTGGCAAATTTTTTAAAGAAAATCAATGTAAAATTAACAAAAATGATCTTGTCCTGACTATCTTAAAAAAATCATTTTAATCTTGTATGTATAAGTACTTATATACCAAAAATAATTTTTTAGAAACTAAAAAAGTTAACTTAAAAATTTAAAATAAAAAGAGTAATTTTTTTATAATTGTAATCGCATTCAGAAAATGGCTTTTTGGTACCGAAGAAAATGCTCAGATAAATTAGTGATTTTTATGTTAAACTTAAAAGAATGTCGAACAAATTCCATTAAAAGGTTTATTGGTTATAGAAAATATTTGGCTAATATGATAAAATTGAACAATTTTAGAGAGGTGTATTTTGAACAAAATTGGATTCAGATCAATACAATAATTTTTAATAGTTTTAAGCAAGAGGGAAATTAAAATAAATTTGAGCAAATAAAATAAAAATGTCATTTAGATATTCATAGTCATTTTATATAGATTTTTAAAGTATTGCTCAAATCAAAAAATTATAACAAAAAGAGGTATCAAATAAAACAGTTTATTGTAAATTAAATGTCAAAAATAGGGGAGAAAAATGCGAGTTTATGTTGAAAAAAGGGTATTTAGGATATTTAAGACGGAAACATTTCACTTCAATCTTAATTGTCAAAACAAAACAAAATAAATTATTAAATACTTAAATATATATAGAACAAAAACATAACGTTGACAGATTCCATAAAATTAAAATAACGATAAAACCACCAAAAATTAATTTCCTTTATTTGAAGAAATAACAGGTTCTTTAATTTGTTTCCCCCCAGTCAGCGATGCATAGAACACAGAAAAATCGAAACGTTCCAAAGCATTTTTCATTTCAGGTCCAAAAGCCAAATATACAAGAATTCCAACAAAAGTCAGCATAACAAAAGCAATAAACATTCCCAAAGCCACACGTCGAAAAGATTTTCCTTTGCTCTGTGGAGGTGGTGTTTTGGCTGGTGTCAAACGCCGATCGTCAACTCCTCGACGGCGATAAGCTCCAGTGTAAGAGCCGTTGTCAGATGGTGGATTGAATTTCAGACGAAATGCACGAGCCTCATCCGGTGAAAGTATTCTTTAAAAGTAGAATAATTATAAATCAAAAAAATTATTAAAAAAACAAAACCTAGCACTTTCACAAGAATCCTCTTCATTGTCGCTATCATTCTCAGCACCAGGTCTGGCACTTCCCTTAATTGTAAAGAAAATAAGAAGTCAAATGTTATTAGGCTAACAGGAATTTCCAAAAGTAAACATAAAAGAACTTGTGCAATTGTACTTTACAACAATTTCGGGTAAACCAAGTTTCTCTTCTTCCCCAAGTTTTTCTTTATTTTGTACAGATGGTCAGACTTTCTCCCTTGCATCAAATTTCTCCCTATACATATTCAATGACATTAGTAAAGAAAAGATTAATTTGAGGAAGGAAGAGAGATATGTAAATAAGGAAAAAACTTGGGGAGGAAAAATGTGGAATCCTAAACCTTGTTTTATCCCAAATTTTTACTTATGACCTAGTTTAGAAACTTTTTCTATTTTATCTGAAAATATACCTCTCGATGTTGAGGACTTGCCGTCACTCCATTTGTGTGTTGCACAAGAACTGGACTAACTTCCCGACTCGGTGTGTGCCCATTATCATTTGAGAAATCAATTGTATCCACAGCTTCATGTCCACCACCATTAGTAATTCCAGTCTCATTATTTGCTATCAAAGGTTCGACTCCATTTTCCAGAAAATTTTGCAATTTTTTCTCATAGACTTTTCGTGTTGTTGATCCAATCGGTCCAAAAGGAATGCCTATTTTTATTAAGAAGAGATAAGTAAATTTTAATAAATTTAAACCATTTTTGATCAATTCTTGTCGAAGCTCATCATTGCTCAACTGTGAAAATTGGTCGGACATGAATAATTAGAATGAAATCGTCAAAATAGACTAAATACAAATGAGTTAAATTTGGTCAAAACGAGACTAAAAACCAAATACTGAATAATTTTGTGAGTTAATAGAAAGAAAATCACAAAATAAAATCTCGAAATCAGTTGACTCATAAGGGTACGGCCCACCTTGTCGCGCGGCCACCTTGTCGCAGAGCCATAACTTCCTTCAAGTTTTCCGAATCTTACCAACTTTAGTATTAAACGATTCCTCTCATCGAGCTAAAGAGATTGGTACAAAAATTGATAAGGGCCAGAAATTTTTTAGCAAGTTATGGCTCTGCGACAAGGTGGCCGCGCGACAAGGTGGGCGTGTCCCGACACATAAAATAGAAAAAATCGGAACGACCAACTGAGTCCCGCGGATTGAGTCCCGGAGCCATATTTTGGCCCATAACTTTTTATTCTTAATCGATTGATAATGAATAAATCAATCGAAAGCTCTTGACTTAAGGATTATCCTCACATCCAGGGCTTTCGAATTATAAAAGTTTTATTCGAATTGGTTGAAAAACAAAAAAATTATAGTCCAAAATATGGCTCCAGGACTCAATCGGCAGGACTCAGTCGTCCCCCGCCGGGACGAAATGTCATTTCTTCTGAAAAATTAAAGTATACTGTATTTAATTGAAACTCAATTTTTTCGTTTAGAGTCCTGTAAATTTCTTTAAGAACCTACTAACAATAAATTTTATATTTATTCTCTTTATTTTTAATTTTAGACTTTAATGATTGCCAACGGTAGTTCACTTGTTTCATTGATTTCAGATAAGGCTTATGATAAAAAGATTTCTGGTTATCTACATGTACTTCAAGTATTAGATTTTTTTTTCTAATTTTTATTTAAATTATTAGGATGATTCTCGCCGTCGACTTTATGCAATTCTCAAAGCCAATCTTTTATTTTTGTTTAAATCAGAAGAGAGGTTAGAGATTCCTTTACTTCTTATAATTATGGAAGATTGTGTTGTTGAACTTGCAGACGATAATTCTACTGGAATGGAACATTCCTTTGTTATAAGATTTAATACGTAAGTATTCAAATTATTTTTATATTTGATAAGGAAGATTTTTGGTTTTTGTGTAATTTTTTAATCGGGATTAGATAAGGAATTTTTTGCACTGTTTTACCAATCGTCGAAAACATTTCGGTTATGTTTATTTTCCTATCTGCTCAATAGCCAAAGATAATCAACTATTTATGGCGATTTTTTTGTTATAAGATTTTTTAAATTCTAGTACGTTTAGCCGTTAGGATTTTATCCAAAAAAATTTTAAATTAAGAACTGGACAAATATATGTAATGGCTACTGAAAATCAAGAACAATTAAAGAATTGGATTTCTTTATTAACTTCTTGTTCCATTGAATTTATGCGAGCAACAAAGGAATCACTTGAAAGTGAACACGGTAATCGCGATCGGCAACACAAATTAGTAAATGATGAACAAGGAATTAGCAGTAGTTAGAATAAATAGAAACGAAAAGTAGGAATTTTCTAATTCAGGTACCTATATAGTTTATTTTTTGTTTACTTTTTATTTATTCTTTAATTTTTTATATTTTTTGACTTGTGATATGAGTCTATTTTTACCTCTTATTTGACTTATATTTTTGATAAAAATTTTGATTTACTTTAAAAGTTTTTGTTTATAAGTTTATTTTCTGATTATATTTACATATTCTATCTTCATCTTTATTTGTAAATTAGTTTACTTTTCTTCAACTTTTGGTGCCATATTATTCATTTGAATGCCGGTTAGTTTCTTTTAAAATTTTTAACACTTTTTTAAATTTAGGCTTTTCACTCAAAATTCAACTTGGGTGCGGATAATGTTGATCAAAAATCGCCTCAGTCTTTGGTTGGAAATATGGCCATTTTGCCATTAAAAACTTCATTTAGAGGACCGGCAACAAGAATTGGTATTTTGAAATAAAGAATATTTTCAAAAATTAATTTAAGATGATTCAACTTATGAAGATGTAATTGATGAGGCACTTCTCTATTTTAGGCCAAATGTGTTCTTTCGCAATTTTGAGATAAAAGGACCTGCTGATAGAACTTTGATTTACTTGTTTCTCTACATTACTGAATGTCTGAAGAGGATTTTACATCAAAAAGTAAGAATTACCCTTATTCTTTATTTTAATATTCTGACTTCCTTCTCTCTTATCATTTTTAACTAAGCGATTTGCATGTTATAAAAGGCGTATTCAGAGGGTCGATTTCAGGGGATGGCTAAGGTTAGGTGTGCGCCAAAAGTTTTTGGAACGAGATTTTTCAAGGTTGAAGTTGGTATGCGAAAAAAATTCACTTTTTCGATCATCCTCCCAATTAGTCCCCATTTCGAGGGGGCTCTAACCCCCGGCCCTCCTGGATACGCCCTTGATGATATCGTATCAAAATTCATGTTCGAAATGCGAGTCCAAACATAAGTGGTACGACTACGAGCAATTTTAAAATTTTCTGAGTTAAAACCCTAAATATATTTTTGTATTTTGACAAAAAATAACAAAATTCTTATTTTCATTATCAAAATATTTAAGATAATTTTAATTTTATTAGATTGTCCAAAAATTACAAGCAAGCAAAGAATTGACAACTTTGGCTTTAGACTCGCGACGCGGATTTCCAATTCCTGGTGAACAAGCTTTCCCATTTCCTAGTCTCTTTAAACCGCCAGCTAATGCACAGGATGAAGGTTTTTTTCTTTTATTAAAAGAAATCTTTTCAAATATTTTTTAGAAATAATGCGCAATTATTTGCAACAATTGAGACAAGAAATGGGTGTTCGTTTACTTGAACGAATATTCCCGAATCCTGATGGAATGCCTTCTAAAGTTTGTAACTATTTTTATTATTAAGTGTCAAAACCTGTTTTTTGGGATTTAAACCAGCTTTTTCTGGTTTTTTGTAAATATTTGTTTTTTGGTTAGGGCCAGAAAAAAATTTTTGGAGTCACGTAAAATTATATCTTAATTTACCTTTTAATTTTCTAGTGGTGGCTATGTTTTGCTAAACGTCGTTTTATGGATAAACAACTCACGCATACATTATAGAGACAGGTGCTTGTCTTTTAACAATTTTTGAAAAAAAAACAAAGGAAGACCTTTCTAAGAATTTAAAATTTTCCCATTTTTCAATTTCTGCATATTTACAGTCAGCCTTATTTACTTTATATTTGTGTTATATTATTTAAATATTTTCTTAATTATTTTTTAAAAATAATTTTCTAATATTATATAAATGTTTAAATGAATCTTTTAATTAATTAAAATAAATTGTTAGGGAAATTTTTAAATTCCTAACTTATTTGTAGAGATTTAAAGAGTTTTTAAAACTCTTTAAGTTAACTACGGTTTAAACCCCCTATTTAGTTCTCTTCCCCTTGTCTTCTACAAAAAATGAAATATTATTATATTCTTTTAAGATAAATTATCTTAGAATTTTTCTTTTAAGAAATTTATTTTTAAATTATTTTCTTTCATAAAAAATTACCAGAAAATAATTATATTTTATGTATACACCAGTTAATAAATAGTAAAAGCTTTGTAATAAATAGTTAAAAGACCTCAGCTGGTTGTGTATATTTGTTTTTTATAAATAAAATTATGGTTGGCCTAACAATTTTCATTATTATTAAATATTTTAGTATTTAATTGTATATCGTATTTACTCAATTACAAAATCGTTTTTTATGTATGTGTTCATTATATGAAAGGACTGAAATAATCCAATGAGGAATTAAAATAATAATTGCCCTTAATTGAGTAAATACATTGGTAACAAATTTATAATTAAAAAATCATTTTACTACTAATTCGACAAAAGTATTATGAAAACTGCTTTACACAGAACCTTTATCAAATGTATATCTACGCTGTTTATATTATAAATTAATGGAGGGTGATTGTAATAATAACACAACTATTAATAACGAAAGTAACAAATATGAAATTAGAAAAAATAAAGGTATTAGTGATAATACTTCAATTAATGGAAGACATTCTTTTTGTGGAGGAAATGAAGGAAGAATAGAAAAAGTAAAGAATCCTTTAGTTGAGAATTCTAAAGAAAAGGATGAAAGCGATCGTATGAAACAGGTGTGGAGAATGTTTTTTCTTAATTAAATTTTAATTTAAGCTATGCAAAATAGCATTACCTCACATTTGTTTATACGTAATTTTATGTTTATATCTTTTGGTTGGTGCTTGGGCATTTGCTAGAATTGAACACAGAGCTGAAAGATTAGAACAAAGCAAAAGACTTTTACAAATTTGTAATAAAAGAATGAAATTTTTTTTATAAATTTTTTAGCAAATATTTATGAACAAATAACTTCTTCAATTAACGAAGAATGCTCTTCCTCTTTTATTCAAAACCCAGAAAATTCACAAAAACAATTTAATTCAAAACTTTTAAGAGAAGGAATTTACTCTTCACTGTCACGTCTCTCACAATTTTTTGAAGGCCCACAGTTTCGGTTGAGTGCCTCAGAAGAACCTGTACTTGATAAAATACTCCCACCAAGATGGGATCCGATGTCCTCAACTTTGTATGCCCTCTCTATTTTGGTAATTTTGATTTAAATATTAAATTACAATAACAGATTCAATTTTCAACAAAACATTTTTAGGTTATTAGAGGGATTACCCTACTAAATTAGATTGGCAAGGATATAGAATGATAAAAGATTTGCCCTAATACTATTCCCAGCTTTTGTGTGCATAACCGAAAAGAACCTTTAAACAATTTAAATTATCAGACAACAACTGGTTATGCCTCAGCAACACCAATGACTCCATTCGGTCAATGGTTGTCTATAGGTTATGGATTGTTAGGAATTCCATTAACTGTTTTAGCTGCTGTAGATATTGGCCGTTTTTTGTCAGATGTTGTATTAGCTATATATGATAGAATTTTGGTTGTTTTCCTTTAAATTTTAAAGAATTTCCTTTGATTTTTTTAAATTTTTGTAGCGTACTTTCCGTCGTTTACGTAAACTTTGTTGTAGAATACGTCGTCGACGTACAGGACCAGTTACTTTACAAAATATAGAAACAAACTTAGCATTTAATACATCACAACCTTCACTTGCCAATCGACGGCGACATAAACAATTGTTTTTTTTAAATATTTTTTAATAAATATTTTTAAAAAAGGGTTGTAAATGCATTGCCAAATAAAAACAAACAAAAATCTAAAAACAATGAAAGCCAGAAAAATGAAGAAACTAAACGTCGACTTCCTTTATCTGTTAATGCTGCAATTTTATTATTGTTTTGTATGCTTGGTGGTTGGGTTTATATGACAGCTGATGGAAGTGGACATAATTTTATTGAGGCAAATTATAAATTTAAATTTTAACTCCAACTTCCAAATATTTTCCCCTTTCTCTAATGTAAGAAAAACAAATGTCTAGAACAAATATCTGTCAAACAGGAATTTTCTAAGTAAAAATTAACAGAATGTAAACGCAAATTTCTATGGCCACAATTCCGTTATTTTCTTTACGATTTGTTTTTCTAGTAGAAAGGAGGATGACGGGAAGGAGCATGATGGGGAAGATAATCTTGTAGTACCTATTTATAATTTATCATCTCTCTTTAGGGCTTTTTTGTTACTTTTAATCTCGTCGCCAATCTAACAATGAGTGAAATGCCTACACACATATCTTATTTAATGACTTTAATTTATATTTTTGTTTTTGTATTTTTTGGACTAGCTGTTTTGTCTATGTGTGCAGATTTGGCTGCTAGTGAATTGAAATGGTTAAAAGAAAATTAAATTAAAATAAAATTATTTTTTAAAAGGATGTTTTTAAAAATTCATTATTTTGGAAGAAAAATTAATTGGGCAAAGAGGAGAGCTAATAAAAGGAAACAGCAACAAATGGAGGCTCGAAAAAAAATATTTTCTAAAAATTTTAGTTTAATTTTAGATGGAAGTAAAAGAATTACTTCTTTTAATTGACCAAATAAGAGCTAAATATCCAGATAAAGAAGATATTTCTTCTTTAGATATACTTAAATATGTACAAGAATTAAATGCTGATGGAGCTTTTGGGGGAAATTGGTCACATCGAACTTTTAGTCTTTGGCTTTTACAACACCAAAGAAGAAATACTTTGGGTAATTTTGATTAAATAAAATAAAAATATTTTCTTTTAAAAATTAGCATTTACTCCTCAAAGTTTTGAGGCGCTTAAATTTGCTGATGAAATGGATCAAGAAGAAGAACAATTACTAAATTCTACAGTTAATGCTTTATTAATAAATTGGCGCCGACAAAGAAAGCGTGGAGAACAAAATACATTTATTCCCCTTTTACCATTTGGAGTTTGAATAAAAGACATTTGACACTCAAATCGATCCACTGAGCTTTTCTGATCATTTTGTTTTTTCTGATCATCTAATAAATGCTTTCAGATTTATGAAAACAATATTTCCTTTTATTTTAGATTAACATATATTTAAATATTTTTATTTAAATTATTCTTTTTACAAAACAAAAAAAAATTTAATAATAATTTTCACATAAATTTAAAGCTACAAAATTGCTGTATTATGCACGGGAACAATAATATTATTTTCACTAGAATGATTTTTCTTTTTAATATTTTCTTTCAAATATTCTTCTATCCGTTCATTATTATTATTTAATTTATTTTCTTTAATTACAGAAGGAGGAAGCTCTGTTGTTTTATTAACAGAATCTTCTTCTTCTTCTCTTTCTTTTAATTCTCCCCTCTCATTTTCTTCTCTTCCATTTACTTCTTCTTCTTCTTCTTCTTCTTCCCCTTCTTCCCTTTCACCTTCAATTCTTTCTGACATTTCAACATTTTGTAAATGTTGAAATAATAACCCCATTAACAATTGCTGCCCGTCATTACTTCCAAGTGCTGCTAATTGTGCGGCAGCTGCTGCAGCAAAATTTGAAGCATTTGTGGTTGACAATAAAGGGGAAGTTGTTGTTGATAATAATTGATTTGAAGCTGATGGTGTTTCTGAAACTGAAAGAATTTTCTGATTTTTTTTTGTAATCAAAATTAATTCAGAAATTGAGTGAATAAACAAAAAAACATTAATTTACCCGAAGCATTAGCAGAAGAATTAATTAAAGGAGGAATTGAAGTATTAGAATTAGTAGCTGTTTCATTCAATATTCCAAAAGAATTATTATTTCCAACAACATTTGCTAATAAATTAGCTATAGCTGCTGCTGCTTGTTGTTGTTGTCTTTGTTGTTGTTCATCAAAATTTGAAGGTAATGGTGGAGATTGTGGGAATAAATGAGGTTGTTGTTGCCTTATTGTTCCCAAAATTGTGTCTTCCATATCAAAAATTCGACGACCACGACGAGAAGGATTTTGTGGAAGTGAATGCGTTCCTTATAAAATTTAAATAAAATTATTATTTTTATTTTTAAAAATAAAGAGAGAGTACCTTTATGTACTTTTAAATTTCCACGTGTAGTAAATGCTCTTTCACAAATTTCACATTTATATGGACGATCACCTAAAGATATATATTTTTGGATTAGTTATAATTAAAAGAGATTTGCCTGTATGTGTTCGAGTATGTATCTGCAAAGCTGATGAGCTACTAAATCCTTTCATACACCAACGACCTTAATAATTTTTAAATTTTTTTTAAAAATCATTTATTATTTACAATGATGTTTAGCATTTGGAGGTTTTTGTATTGGGGCCAAAAGAAAACAAGCTGCAGAAGGGGGCATAGCAGAAGAAGAGGGAGGTTGTGGTGGGGGTGAATCAGCGGCAGAAAAAATTCGTTGAAGACTGGAAAATATTGAAAATTAAAAAAAATGTCTTTAAAATAATTTTTCAATAATTTTATATTTTATGAGAAAATTAAAATAATTTACTTCTCTAAAGGATTTTCCTCCTTCTCCTTCTTAATTTCATCTTTTACTTTAATTAAAGTAGAAGAAGAGGATGTTTGTGGAACTGATTCAAGCATTAAAGGACTAGTTGATGACTCAATTCTTCCTTTTTTATCTTCTTCATCCTCTTCACCATCCTTTCTTTTCTGTTCTCCTTCCTCTTTAGAAAACTTTTTCATCTCCAATTCTTCAATTTCATCATTATTTATCCTTTTCTTCTTCTTTTTTGTCTTTCCATCTTCTTCTTCCTCTTGATCATCATCTTCCTTAAAAGAACTTTTCACATTAGAGGAAGAAGATAAAAATTGTTCTTCAATTTTAAATTTAGCAACAGCTGCCAATTTTTGAATAAAAAATGCTGGTAATCCAAAAGTTTTGTTGTTATTATTGTCTTCATTATTATTACTATTTTCATCACTTATTTTTCTATTTGGAGAAGAAACGTTAAAGGAGGATGTCTCTTCAATCTTCTCTTCCCCTTCCTCTCCTTCCATTTTATTCTTTTCTTCATTTTTTATTCTTCCATTTTCAACTTCCATTTTTTGTCCATCTTTTGGAGGAAGAAATAAATTACTTAAGGCTAATCCATGATCAATAGAAGAATTATTTTCATTTAATTGAGGATGATTTGAAGATAAAAATAATTGTAATTGTGCTGCAAGTGCTGCTTGTGAAGAATCTGCTGCCATTGATAGTGGAAAGGGTGGAGGTATTCCGTTGATTGGTGAAAAATTTGACATAAATGTTGTTGGTGGAAAGTGTGGAGGGAAAGATTGAGGAAGAGAGCCAATATTAGAATGTGGAGGGAGAGAAGAACCATAAATTAAATTGTTTCTGCCAGTACTTGTTGATGATGATGATGAGAAAAGAATTGAAGGTGGAAAAGGAAAACTTCTTTAAAATGAAGACTTGATTATAATTTAATTATTTTTTAAAGAATAACCTATTTAAATTATTTAATGGCTGGCTACTCTCTTCCATCGAAAAACGTTGTTGTTGTCCAGAAAATAAATCAGAATTAATTAAATTTTCATTAGAAGAATGACATCTTTCTGGACTATCAGAATTACTTCCCAAAGCAAAAATATGTTGGCGAAGAGGAGCTTTGGATTTGTGTACTCCCATGTGTGTTTTTAAGTTGCCTTTAGTTGTGAAAGCACGTTGACATATTCGACATTTAAAGGGGCGTTCACCTTTAGATGTAACAGATCAGAATTTAAAAAAAATTCGAATTATTATTACCGGTATGTGTTCTATAATGCATTTGCAATGCAGATTTACATGAAAGTACTCGACGGCAAATAATGCATTGATTAGGGTCTGTAGGTGGTTGGGCATTGTCCCCAGCCAATTCACGTATCTTTTCTGCTTCATCTGTACAGCTAATTTCCATCATTTGTTCCCAATCATCATCTTCATCGGCCAACTAATTTAAAAAAAATTTTAAGAAAATATTTTTTATTATTAACCGATTGTGAGGATTGTGGATGGCACATTGATGAAAGTAAATTCTGCTGCAAAGATGTTGCTGAACAAACATTATTAATTAATTGGGAAGGACTTTTTGGAGATGAAGGAGAACAATGAGGAGGCAAAGAATTATTTAATTGTGGTGGTGGGGGAAGACCAAATAACCATGCAGCTGCTGGATGGAGGAAAGTATTTGTTGTTGCTGTAGTATGTGGGGGAATGCCTTCAATGATATGGTGGTGAGGGGGAAATGATGGTAATACTAAAAAGTTGAAATTTTTAATGAGATAAACTGTGGTTTAAAGCTATGGATTATACATATAATAGAAAGTCCCTCAATTCTAACAATAAGGGATAATTTAGGACATGAATATTTGTACTAGGTGAGTAGGAAGCTAAAAAATAAGTGCATTGGTGTATTAAAATGAGGAAATGAAGACTGACAAAAGAGATTAATATTTATTTAAAATAATACATAATTACAATTTTGTTGATTTTGTGCTTGTAATGACAAAAACATCGAAGAAGGAGAATCTGACAAATTTTGAGAAGAATTAAACTTTGTTGATTGTTCTGTTGTTGAATTACTAAATATATTTGAGGGAGGGGCTGTTGCTGGTGTATTAGATAAAGAAGAGGCAGAAGAATGAAAAGAACAATTTGAACGAGGTCGAGGACGTAAAATTAAATTATTTGAATTACTTAAATCTAAAGGTGCTTCACTGCTTGATGGATGTTGTTTATTATTGTTAGCTGTTTGTTAAAAATTAAGAGATTAAAAATGGGAGAGAAAATTTTTAAAAATTTCATTTAAATATTTAAATGGTTATTATTCCTAAAGACCCCAAAAATAATATTTAAATTAAGAAAATCTTCATAAATTAAATTGGGAATATTTAACATCAAAGAAACTCAAATTAAAAAATATTTATTTATTTAATTATATTTTCCGTTTTATTTAATTATTAAAAATATTTTTTACCAAATTTATTTGAAGATTTTTTGTTTAGATTAATATTTTCATTTAATAATAAATGTTCTTTAGAAGTTTGGGGTCCTTCTTCACTTTTTTCGATTAAAGATTCTGATTTTTGCCAATTTTGGTTTTCAATTGAATTTAAATTATTTTCTTCCAAATTGTTATCCTAAAAATTAAAAAAAATTTTCAAAGATTTAATTCTTGATTTTTGGGAAAAAAACAAAGCGGAAGAAAATTAATACAAAAATTTCTTTTAAAATAAACAAAAATTGAGTAAATAATAACTGACACGAGGAAAATCAATGTAAACCTATAAATATTTTATTAAAAAATATAAAAATTGTATAAATCAGGATATTTTAAATTTTCTTAGAATTTTATTGCTTATTATTTTTATGAAAAAAGAAAGTTAAATAGAATTTTTTCCTTCATGAGTCTAAATTATTAAAAAACTTTTTTGGCAAAGTTTCACGACAAATACATACAATCAAACCTCACTTTTGGATATATCAGAATCAAATACTTTAATTTAAAATACTTTTCTTTAGATTAAATTAAAAATTAGAGAGGGGGGAGGAAGGGAGGGTTATCTAAGAAATTTTTTAAGATATCAATTATTTAAGTTAGACCCAAAGCGATATCTAAAAATGAAGCTTGACTGTTCAACATTTTTTTCTAGTTATTTCAGGGGTGTCAATAAAAAAATCTTAATTTCAAAACCAACATTATTTTTTGTTATTTTCAAATTTCTATTATTTTCTGTTTGATTAAATAATTGTCCAATTAAATTATTTAAAGTTTCTTCTGAATTGCTACTTTCATTTATTGTTGTTGTTGTAGATTGTTGTTGTTGGGTTAATAATAAAGTAAATAATTCCAAAAGATTATTTCCATTATTGTTTAAATTTTGCTAATAAGATATTTTAAATTTAATTAATAATGATTTACAGAGTTTTTGAAGAGGGGGGGAGGAAGCGTTTTTAGAATTTAAAGGGGATTTTGATTTTCTCTTGAGAATTAAAGCTTTAAAGGAAGGTAGGAATAACTCACAAAAAATAAAATTTAAGAACTTTCTATTATCACAATTCTTAACTATCCCCTCAATTTCAATAGGCCCTCCATTATTCTCCCCAGCCAAATAAAATAATCCAAATATTTAATACCTCACTCTCGTCTTCATTTAAATTTGTATTAGAATCAGAATTATTATTACACCCAAATAAAAGACTTCCAAGTTTTTGTAGTGCTTCTTCTTGAGCTTTCCTTTCTTCTAAAGAATTTTCTGCAGTAAATGACTAAAAAATAAATTTTTATTTAAAAAATTAATATTTATTTGATTTCGATAAAAACTTTTGAATTAAAGAAAAAATCTCAAATTTTATTTAAAGTTCTAGCTATTTTCATCTGTTAATATTTAATTTAATTTAAATTTAATTATAAAAATAAAAACTTTTTTGGACTCTGAAATCCATTAAAAACAGAATTTAATTGTTGCGGCAAGAATTGAGGGGAAAATAAATTTTGAGGAAATACAAAATTAGGTAAGTTATTTGCAGTTATTTGTTGATTATTAAATAAAATATTATTATTATTATTATTATTAACAAATTCTGATTGATTTGGTGGAGAATTACTTGAATGACGACGTTTCATTATAATTTATGTATTTCTATAAAATTTTTTTAAAATTTTCTAATAAAAAAAGTAAAGCTGCGTGAAGTCGTTAATGAGAAAAATAAAACGAGAAATTTCCTAAATCTTTATTTTTTGAGGAAAATGGGGATTTAGATTAATATATTGAGGTGAATAATAAAAGAAAATATACTTGAAGGGAGAGGAGAAAATCGGAAATATATTTTTTAAAAATATTAAAAACATAAAGTAAATGTACAGTCAACTCTCGTTTATAGCAACAAAAAAGAATAGAAAATATTCTTTAGAATGAAATTTATTTTTTGAAATCGTCACAAGTTTTGTCCAAATTTATAATAAAAATTAATTTAGTAATTTAATTTAAATAAAAATATTTTTTAAAAAAATAAAGAAAGGATGAAAATGAAATAAAGATTTAGTTAAATATTAAAATTTATAATAAATTTTGGGGGTGTTCCACTTTAAAATACAATTTACTATAATTTGAGAAAGGTTACTAGTCTTTCTCTCTCTCTCATTTACCCGCCCATAATTTTTATTTTAATATTTGCGCGCATATTGAAAGTAATTACAGTATTTAGATATTAAATAGGAAATGTGTTGAACAGAAATATTAAAAAATATTTTTTTGAAAAAATGATTTTAAGAATTTATTAAAGAATATAAGTATCTTAAATGGAAAAATAAATTTTAGTTTCAAAATTTTAAAGTTAAAAGGTAATTAAAAATTAATATTTTGAGGGCGTTGAAGAAATACTCAAAATTAAAAAAAGGATTTCTTGCAATAAAAAGGAAATAATTTATCCAAAAGAGAAAAAAGTCGTTCGAAATCTTGCCTGTAATTAATGGAACATTTAAATATTTTTGTTAAAATTTATTATTTAAATATTAATTCAAAAATAATATATAAAATAAAAACACATTTACGTATATCCTTCAATTAATTAATTAATTAATTATATAACTAAAATTTTAAAATTAAGTTTTACCTATTAAAATTAACCGCCCAATTATTTTCCACTCATTAATTTTTAAATATAATTTTATATTTTTAAACGCATCATTTGGCATAAAAATAATTAATTAATTTACTCTTATTTTTCTTTTTCAAAAAAATAGATAAAAATATTTAAAAATAATATTACTTTAGTAAAAATGTAATAATTACAAACTTGGTCCTAATTAGCGACATTAAATGTATATCCAAAATAGCTAAATTTCCAACATAGCTCTTTCGAAAAAGCGATTGTTAGAATATTTTTGTAAATAACTTTGTTGAACTTTTCCAAATATTCTCTAGGACTATTAAGCCTCAAAAATTTCTCCCCCTCGAATAAAGGTAAATATATAGTTATTAAATTGTCTTTAGAGTTAATTAAATAATTTTAAAAAAATTACAAGATTGACTGAATGAAGTACATACTTCTTACTCTCTCTTTTTTTTTCTTTCAACATTAATTATTGTCAAATATACTAATTTAAATTTGACCATCCTCACTCTAAAAATAAACTTTTTAACATAATTTTAATTAAATGACTAAACTTTTTGGCAAATAAAATATTTTTTTAAAAAATATTTAAATGAGAATGACTAAATAATCCCCAATCACTTTACTCAAAGTCCACTCAATCCTTTAAAAAAATTTTGCAAAAATAAAACAAAAAATTTACCCTAAGGGAGTAAATAGAAAAAAAGAAAAGAAAAAAGATTTTTTTCATGCAAAATGAGACAATTTTTAATAAAATTTAAAAATAAAAATACTAAATTTTAATTAAAAAAAATAATTTTTTATAATTTGGAAAAAATGAGAGTTAGATAATGGGATAACGTTTACTGAAGGGAATAATCATTTAAGGAGGAGGGGGGGAGATATAAAATCATTTAAAGAAAAAAAATAATTTTTATTTTAAAATTAAAATGAATTTGTTATTTAAAAAAGGTTGTTTTAATTTGAAATAATTAGATAAAATTTAAAAAAATTTAAAAAATAAATATTAAATATTTATTCCACCTCCTCCTCACTTTTAAAAAAACATTTCTGCCACCAATGGCCAGTCGGCGCCATTCATCATTCTCTCTCTCATAACTTTCCCCTCTATTTGGCTGGTTGGTTGGGCTCCCATACAAAATCTCTATTCCTTAAAATCGCTATTCCTTAAAATCTCTACTAATCTAAAAATGCTTAAAATCTCTATTCCTTAAAATAACTATTCCTTAAAATCTCTACTGGGGTAAAAATAATTAAAATCTCTACACCGTGCAAATGGATGGTAGAGTCTCAACAAAAGTGTAAAATATGAACTTTTCATTGGAAAACCCAGACCTGGTAATCAATTGTACCCAGACCTGTACAATTGATTTAAAAATGGCTGCGGATATCTGCTTGTATCCGCCGTAAATATCGAAGATATAATACACGACTGCTTCGCTGCGGTCGTGTTCATTTTGCTTGCGGTGATCGTATTGACGCGGCTGCTGTCGTTCTGCTGGACATGACCTGGGTTCAACCACAGCGGCAAAAACTATTCAAGCAAAATAATACCAAAAGATAAACCAGAAATCAGAAAAACGTTTCCGCACTGAACGTTTGCACTCAAAAGGCTTCCGAATGAAAAAATAGACATTTTATCCTATTTTTGGCCGTGTAGAGATTTTAAGGCATTTTACCCGTGTAGAGATTATGAGGAATAGAGATTTTAAGGAATAGATATTTTCATCATTTTTACCCGAGTAGAGATTTTAATGCATTTTAGCCGCGTAGAGATTATAAGGCATTTTAGCTGCGTAGAGATTTTAAGGAATAGAGATTTTGAGGGGGCACGGTTGGTTGTCATATTTTTCAATAATAATATAGCAACAACCATAACCAATAAATTTATGAAGGGCGTGTATTGAAGAGATAAGGACAGAAAAAAGGGAAAATTGAGGAAAGTAGAAAATGAAAAAATATTGAAGAGATAAGGATGTATTAAATAAATTACAAGATTGATTAATTAATATTTTTTAGTTAATAATAGTTAATAAGTACTTTTTTTATATTGTGCAATTATTTAATGTTCTTTAATGTTTTAATTTTTTGCTTATTAAATTTGCATTTATTTTTTAACTATAAAAGAAACAAATAAAAATGAACACATAAATGAACGGATTTTTTAAATAAAAATTTAATTTCCACGTGAATGATTTCGTTTGATGAGTAACGGAAGAAGGAACGCGCGAGCTAATAAATTGCTAGTTTTTTTGTTAATTTGATATAATCATTAAATTAAATTTGATATTTAGTTGTGTCTGGTAGTGATATTCTTAAACAAATAAAATTTATATTTTGTAAATATATAGGAGAGGTTAATAATAAAGAAATATTGTGGGGAAACTTTTTGAGACATGATAGTTGTGAATAATTTTAAGTAATTTTTAAAACAAATATTTAATAAATATTAGAGGCTTTAGAATATTTAATAATTAAATATTGACAAAATAATTTTTATAAGAAAGTTGTAGGAAACCCCTTTAAAGCCTAATAATTTAACCAAAAGAAATCAAATAAAATGTTGCGATTGCTAAATCCTTTTATAATTGCAATAAGCTTAGTAAATAATTTCAAAAGAATATATTTTCTTTTTCTATAATTTACTCAATGAGGAGAGAGAAGATTGGCGTAATTTTTCTAGTCATGTACATATATTTATTTATTTTTGTTAATAAAAATAAGAAAAAAATGTTATGTTTGAAGGCAAAATTATAGTAAAAGTGGAGGCAATGAGCCAGCCTTTCCTTTTTTTCTCTTTTTGGGTGGACTCCGCGCACAAAAATTGTGAAAAAAAGGGGAAAGAGGAAATATTAAATGTGCGCGGCGCCGCGCTCAAAAATTTTTTGTGATAATAAGCGGACCGTTAATAATCTAATTGATGATAATAAGAGGGAAGACGGTGGTAAAGAAGGTAAAAAATAGAGGGGAAAAAAGGAGAATATATAAATATATATTAAATAAATACTTAAATACAGACAAAAAAATTTTTTTTGCTGATTGGACTTATTAAGTATAATCAAAACTTATTTGTTAGAAAATTTTTATGTCCCCAAATTGAAAACTTGTAGAAAATATTATTAATAATTTAACGAAAATTTTACTAATTCTAGAGATAAAAGTAGTAAATAATATTAATGATACCTGAACACGTACATACATATGAAATTATGGAACTCGGCTGATTATAAAAAGTATGAGGATGTGAACACAGATACCTAACAATAACCTAACCTTTGTCTCACAATCATTCTATTTAAATATCAATATCCCTTCCTTACTTATATTTTAAATTTAGAAAAAAAATAAAATAAAATTTTCATCCGCAATTATTCCGCCAACTTTTAAGTGTAAACGATAGCCAAAAATTTTTGTTAAGGCAAAGGTCTTAATGTGCGGACACGCGATTTTTTATTTAATAGTGATAAATAATATATAAGAACAATATATATATTTAATTATATTATGAAAAGACAAGGATGATTAAATTGTTGGAAAAAAATTGTCGGTGCTTAGTCGAGCGAAAAATGATAAAAATAAAAAAAAAGATTGTTAAATTTTTATTTATATATTTGTTTGAATGGGTTTTTAAATGATGGCGGCAAATTATAGAAATAAACTGGTGTAAAATTTTTAATAAAATATTTTTATTTTGGGTCATTAAAACTAGAAAAATTAATTTTTAGAAAAAAATTATTTTTGTAAATGAAGCTATAATTAATTAAAGGTTTAGTCCTAATTAACAAAACAGAAGGAGGTGGTCAACGTTTGTTTTGATACTTATAACAGCTAGTCTAATTAAAAAGAGACGTAGACAATAAATCAGAAAAATCTGTGAAGATTCAAATAAGATTTGTCTTAAAGTCGGATCTCACCTTATTTATCGTTTGGTTGGCCATTGGAAGAAAGGGGCTGCGACTTCCCTAAAGTCGCTTAGCATTTTGCGACAGAAAATAATTAAAAGAAAGAGAAATTAGAAATTTTTTAAATTTTATTAAACAATATTTTTTATTAAAATTTTATCTTGTTGAAATTTTAAAAAAATTAAAAAAAATAAAGAAGAAATGAATGAGTAAGAATATTTCCAATCACACACGCACACAAAGATTTCTTTTAAATTATAAAAAATTAAATTTTAGAATTAATAAAAAAATTAATCAAATAAATTAATTATTTAAAAAATAAAAATTATTTAAAGGAAGTTATTTAGTAGTTTTTTGAAAATAATTTTTAAATTTTGTTAAGGTTATGTAAAATGTCAGAATTTTACTTTTTTTCTTTATTTCGGAAATAGCTTTTAAAAATAAATATAAAAATTAAATTATTTATTTAACTTAATATAAAAATTATAGTGAGATTTAATTTCCCTTTCTTAACACCTACTACAGTTATTTTTAAATTCAAACTAAGTTTATTAAATTTAAAATAAAATTTATGTCCAACTTAAAAGGAGGACATAAATTTTGTTGTAAATTTAATTTTAAAAATTTAATTTAAAAAATAATATTTTAATAAAAATTATTTATTTATTGCGCAACAGAATCGCGCAAAAATTGATCAAATCAACTTCAACTAATTACTACCCCCCTTTTTTTAACATTTTAGGGAGAGAGAGAAAAGGAAGGGAAAGGAGAGGGTAGTGTCCTTGTATGTATTTAGTACCGACAAAAATAAAAATATATTTATTTAAATTACTCAATCATTGTATAACAAGACGAGAATAACTACATACAAAGACGAATTGACTAAAAAAAGTTTTTTTTTCTTTCTCCAAAAATGGAGAGAAAAATTAAAAAGCATTAGCGGCGTTTTCTTTTTAATAAAAAATTATTTATTAAATGAGAAAATTTTTGAAATTAAAAATATATAATTAATTAAAAATAAGAATAAAATTTTGTATTGAAATTTAATTTCAAGAAAATTAAATTGTTAATAAAAATAATTTAAAAATGAGAGGGTTATTCAAGGGTAAATTGCCAAATTTTGTATAATTAAAATTATGGTAGGAGCTAAGACAATCAGAATAATTTTGGAAACTTAAAATATAGTTAAGTAATATTATTGGGAAGGGGGAGGAAAGAGGGATTCGAAATTGGGGACGAGGGGGGGGGGGGGGGGAGAGGTAAAAATAATTCACAAATAAATGCTAAAAATAAGAAAATTCTTAAAATTTCAATTTATATATTAACAAAAATTTGAAGAGAAGGAAAGATGTTTGTTAAATTCAAAAAATAATTAAAATATAGTTCAAAAATAAATAAATTAATTAAAGAGCAACACGCAAATATTTGCGCAATAAGTTAAAAGTGGAAAAGAAGGAATTTTCCCACGGAGAAAAAAAAGTTTTGAAGGAAGGAGGGAGGGGGAGGGAAAGGGGGGATATGCTTGAAAAAATATTGAAACGGAAAGGAAATGACCAAATAAAATAACAAAAAAATATTTTTTAAATGACGAAGAAATTGAAAAAAAAGTATTTTTTGATAAAAAAATATTTGGAAAAAAAAACTTTTTTTAACCTAATAAAGGAAAGGTAATAAATAAATAAATTAAAAATGATAACTTTGGGAAAGGAAATAAAGCGGTAAACATTAAAAGAAAAAGAATTTTAAATAATTTTTTAAATGCGCAAATATCAAAAAATAATTTAATGAAGTTGGGAAATAACAAAACGGGGGGGGGGGAATAATTATATTTGGAATTTATTTTTTAATTAATAAAAAAACAAAAGAAATGTAAAGAATTTTTATTTAAAAATATATTTATTTTTAATTATTAAAAAATTGTAAAAGAAATATTAAAAACAAAAAAAATTATAAATAGTATAAATGTACATAAAAAGGGGGGTTTTTCACCCGATTTTCGGTTAACCAAACTGAACCGAAATCTTCGGGTTATCGGTTCGGTTTGAAACTGACAAATGTTCATAAAATATTTTTAAATTAAAATTAAAGAAATGATAAAGAATACCAGCTTCGTTTATAAGAAAAGGAAGGAGTAAAGGAAAGACTTGAAACAACAGATTGTAAGTATTTATTAGGCTTAAATTCCAAAATCATTAAATTTTTTAAATTTGTTAAATAAAAACAATATTTGTTTAATATTTTATAAAATTAAAATCAACAGAAGTCTTGTTGCGGCAAAAAGCAAAGAAAGGGAGGAGGGGGAGGGGGGGGGGAAGGAGGTAAAAATAAATAAAAATATTAGTTAGTAATCTCGTTGCGCATTTATCGGCTGGCGTTTAAAGATGAAATATAATATTTATTTATTTATTTGAAACTAGTAAAAGATGTTAAGGTTGACATAAAAGAGGAAGATGAGGGGGAGGTAATGGGGAGTAAGTAGGCAAATAAATAAATAAAATATATAATTTAATATAAAAATAAATTTACGTTAAAAAAAGAAAAGATTTTAATCAGAAAAAAACATTAAAAATGCTTTTTGTTATCTATATATCTTTTTTATACAAATTAAATTAAAATTTTAATATTTGTTTTAAACGGCATAAAACAAATGGTAATTATAATTAAATAATTAAATTAAAATAAAACAAAAGTGCCTAGCTAAACAAGAAATAAAAAGAGAAAAGTATATCATAAAAAAATATAAAACCTTGAAGGTATGAGAAATAAAAATATTTAATTTGCGAAAGTTCTGAACATTTTCAAATTTTCTATAAAATCGTTTAAAGTTTTTTTTACCTTTCCATTAAATGTTTTGTATAATATTTTTTATTTAGTTTGTAGATTATCTTTGGATTAGCTAGCCCCCGTCTTTTTAATTAAATTTTATTTTTGATCATTTTCTTTGAAAATAAAGAGAAATTAAATATAATTTATTATAATTCATTTAAAGAAGCAGTTTTAGGATTTATTAAAAATTAATAATGAAGGTTAAAAAATCAAAAGAATCAAAATACCTAACGCCCCCTTCAGATATTTATTTATTATTTTCACTCCCCTTTTTATTAATCAAAATTAGAAAATAAATTAATTTCCTCATTTTTTCTTAAAAATTTTTAGTGATGACGATTATATGATTAAATTAGAAGAACGGTTTAGAGAATAATGAAAATAAATTTAGAAAATTTTTTTTCAATTTTAGATTTTGAATTAATGATAAAAGAGGTAAAATGGAAGAAATAAAATTATATTTTTTATAAAAATGATGATGATGGCCTTGGAGAAAAAAATATATGTATTTACACGCATTATATTTTGTCTTTTTGAGGTATTCCCGCATATAAAAATATTTTTTTGGAAAATTAATAAAAAAAGAAAATGAGTAAAAAATAAAATGGAAAATGTGCGCGTAATCATTTTTGTAAATCTACAAAAATATTTTTTAATAAATAAAATTTTGGAAAGGTAAAAATTGATAAATAAAGAATAGAGTAATTAATGTTCAAATAATTTTAGATAGGAGATTTGTCGAGAAAATAAAGGAGGAGGAGGAAAATAAATTTGTAGGAAGCAAAACAACGTTCACCACCTATTTTCCACGTTCTCTTTAAAGTTGAAACATTGTTATAGAGCGGGAAGGTTCCCAAAATTATATCACAATCACTTAATTGTGCCAAATATTCTCTTAAAAACAATCTAAAACACAAATATTTTAAATTGTTATTGTTAACAGGTGTTAAGAATTATATAATCGGATCTCAATTATTTCGCAAGCATTAACTACCTAAAATCTACTATTTTAAAAATATATTTTTGGATAAATAATTAAATAAAATTTGCCAATATTTTCTTTTCTTTTTTATTAACTTAAAGTTTAGACTTTGCAAAATTGTATTAACTAAACTTTGCTTTTTTAAAACTTTTGCAACCCCCCCCCCCCCCCCCATCCAAACAATTTTGTATTAGAAGTAAATTATTGGAGAAAAAAAAATTAATTCTGCGCTCACCCAAAGAAAGTGAAGAAGGGAAAATTGAAAAAAAATAATTTTGTTCAACCAGTGTCCAATGCTTTTTTTATAATAAATATTTAGATAAGTGCACACACACACAAAACCCCCATAATGTATTTTTTGCTTTTAATACCCAATACGGTAATCAGACAGGGCACACACATTGGCCAACTGGGAGTAAAATGAAAAAAAGGGAGGGGGGGGGGGGGGGGGGAGGGGAAGGGAAGGGAAGGGGTTGGAAATTATTTATAGCGATGAAAAAATATAAAAAAAAATAAAAATGAGAAATGCAGGCAGCCGTGGAAGGGGGAAATAAGGGGGAAAAGAAAGTCGGGGAGAGAGAGAGTGCCACAAATGTTTTAGTAAAGCAAAATTGAAATTAATCGGCGGCTACCCGTCGACATAAGCGCCCACAAATAAATACATAACTACTATTATTTCCATTAAATTTGAAGGCCAAAATCCGCCATGTATATATTTAATATATCGCTTATTTTTACTTATTTTGTAAAACAAATTATTTTAGACACGCCCAATTTTTCTATTCCTCGATATTTAAATAAATGAGATAAAAGAGAAAATGAGAGAGACGGTTAGAGATAAAAAGAAAAATAATGGAAATTATTAAAATTATTTGAAAATCTTATTTTAATAAAATTTTTAGAATTTTTATTTTAATCATTAAAAAGAAAGAAATGATCAATTAAATATATGACTAATAATTCTTTTTATAAAAGAACATCAAAAATCATCTCTCACATAAATATACTTTGTTATTTATAAATAAAAATACAAAAGAATTTTTTAAACAGCATTTTACAATAAATAAAAATTTTGAAATTTTTATAAAAAAATTTTTTTTCTTACTTAAAAATTTTGTTGTAATTATTTTTAAGTAAATATTAAAGAAAATATTAATTTTGTAATTTAAGTGATTAATAACTTTTAAATTAATTTTTATAACTTTGAAATGTCTGCTAAGAGTTAAAAATTAATAATTTTAGTCCCCGACTGTTATTTAGTTAAAATGGGCGGTGACTACTTATTATATCAAATATTGCATAGTATAAATCTCATCGCCATTTAATAATTTTGAAGTTTCCTGAACACATTTTAATTATATTTTCCTAACTTAAATGTTAATTTAAAAAATATTTTCAACAAATAGGAGAATAAATGCCACAATAATTGCCAATAAAAATGCGCAAAAATGATGTGTTGAAAACTATTACAGTAAGAAAATATGCGAGGAAAGGAAAAATAAAAAAATATTAAAAACACCCACAAGCACAAGTAAATGTTGAAAGCTTTTCACTTTTTTTCTACTAAAAACAATTTTATATATAAAAATGTGATTATATATTTATTTATTTTATATATAAAAGTAAAATGGTAAAGTCGGCATTATCTCTTCTTCTAAATATTTTATAAAATTGTGTTTGTGTGCATGTGCATTTCCCCTCCCCTCCCTTTCTCCCTTCCCCTTTCACTCATCACACAAAACAATTTTCTTTTCAATGCGCCAAAAGAAGAAGGGAGAGACTGGCAGTAAGTATATATTTAAGGTTGAAAATGTTTTCTTCTTTTTCTCTATCTCCGGATATGGGAAGAAAAAATAAAAATTTTTTAGTTAATTTAAAAAGCTTTTGTGGCATTCCCCGCCCATTTTTTAATGGTTTATAGTTACGCTTCTCTGAATTTTTCATATGACAGTTGGGAAAAGAAGAAAGGGAAAATAATTCAAATGATGGAAATTTAAATTTATTTTTATTTATTTAGAAAATAAAATTTTGTTAAAAAAAGGGGGGAGGGGGGGGAAGGAAATTTAGAAGATGAAAAATAGAGAAAATAAATAAAAATAATTTAAGTAATTTAATGGAATTTTGGATAAAAATTGAGGGAAATAAATAAAAAAAAATGGGTAATGCCAAAATAAGAGAGAGGAGGGAGAAGGGAGGAGGGAGGAGGTTTTTACTGTTTTTAAAAATTTATTTTGGTTAAAAATTTTAAATTTGGATATAAAAAGACCTAAATAAATGAATGTTTTAATAAGTGAGAATTGATAACTATTTTTCAAATTTTTATTCCCAACTTTCAAACAAAGATTTTCTGAGGATGGTTTGTTAGTATGGGATAGAAAGTACCTACATATTTACTTTTCTAATTCCCAAAATTTAAAAAATCAAAAACAACCCCAACCAATCACTTGTTAATTATTTAAACAAAAAAATATTTTTAGAATTTAAATAAAAATTAAAAAGAAAACTTTTTTAACAGGTCACGAAGATTTATTTTTGTCAAACAAAAAGTGATTGGGTATTTTTGTGTGTACTTTTTGTTAAATGAAGATAAATAAATAAATAAATTTTATTTTTTAATAGCAAAGCTTTTTCTCAACTTAAAAGTTTGTGTAGATGCTTTTGTCTTTTATAAAAGAATGCGTGAAGGTGTTATTTTTGTATTTAATTAAAAAAATTTTTGTTAAATGAACAGACTTATTTTCGAAAAAAATGAGAGGGGGGGGGGGATATTAATGAATAATTTGATATTTAGGTAGTTATGTTGAGAGTACAAATTAAATTCATACAAATTATCTCATTTCTATAAATTCACGTATTTGGATGCTCACAATAAAATTCATATTTCATACACAGGTATGGATACAAATTTAGGTATGAGCTTCCAAATACTGATTAAGTTGTGAATTATAGAATTAATTAATTTAAATTAATTTATTTAATTTATAAGAGAGATGCCTATTTAACTTAAGGGTTATCTATTTAGTCTCTCTAAAAAATTTATGGATAGTTATCTAAAATTTTATTTGTTGAACTAAACTTGTTAAAAAATAAATTAAAATTTATTAAAAATCAAAAAGATTTATATTAGAATTCATCTAGACATATTTATTTAATTTAATTTAAAAAAATTTATTTTCTCAAATATTAAAAAATTAAATAAATAAAATAATGACAGAGATTTAATAAAACAAAAATATTTATTTTGTCTGTTTGTGTTTATCCAAGTTATTAAAAATAAGTAAAAGAATTTTAAAAGACTCGCGCAAAAAAATATAAAATTATTTTAAAGAGCACAGCAACAAATAAAATAAAATAAATTGAAATGAAAAAAAGAAGAATTATTAGAAGAAGTAAAGCTAAAATAATAGAGAAAGAAGAAAAGGCAAAAATTTTGTGTTAGCTTATATTAAATGTTTTGTTTTAAAATAATGAAGGGAGGGAAGGGAAGGGAGGGAAGAAGAGATTATATTTTAAAAATAAATTTATTTTTGTTGTATTTTAAAAATAATTTAATTTTTAAAGATTAATTAATGAAAGTGATTAATAAATAAATAAATTGATTTTTAATTTAAAAATATTTTCTAGAAATTAAAATAATTTTGTTTGAAAATAATTAATTATAATAAAATCTTAGTAATCTTTTAATTATACTTAAATATCAAAATTTCAAAAGATTTAAATTTTCATTTATTATTTATGATTTGAAAGAGGGTTTTTGAAGAAGGGTTATTAAAAACAAATTTAAAGAAAATAAATATTAGATTTAAAAATAACTAAAAATAATTATTTTCAGGAATAATCTTTCCCAAAAAAAGCTTTATTTTAATTTCAAATAAAAATTAGAAAAAACCCCAATGCAAAAACTTGTAAAAAAACTAATAAATAATTTGAAAATAAACTTTTTTTATTGGATAAAATAAATTTTGTTGTTTTTTTGACGTAAAAATTGTTGGTTAATTTGTATGGTAGTATTATCTCAGCAGGAAATTTTGAATAAAAAAAAATATATTTTTAATATATATTTTTTAATGTTCACCTTTAATTGCAACATTTCTTATTTTTTATTAGGCGTGTGCGGGAAGAGAAAAGTTTTTTTTAAAAATTAAATGGGTTTTTTGAATATAAATTATTTATTTTTTAATGACAGACTTCTCTCTAAGCTATCTGTTACTGTAAAAGGAAATGAAAAAATTGGGAAGAAATAAGCAAATTTGTTTTTTAGCGGATTTGCAACAAATTTATTTTAAAAAGCTTGAAATAATCAGGTAATTCTCAACAGTATTCTTCCCCCAAAATCACTCAATAGTTTCCTGAGTATATTGGCTGATAATTTAAATATTTAAATAAGACAAAAAAATATTTTTTTCTTGTCTGATTTTTTGTTGTGTAAACTTAGCCTTGACATAAAAAAGGTATTAAATACCTATATTTGATTTACCATTATTCCCCAAATAAATAAATAAAAACAACAATGATATTTAACCATATTTAGAAAAGAAAAAGAGAAAGGAATTATTAAAAGTATATGGTAATAATGGAAGGCGGAGAATGGCATAAAAGGAAAATATGAAATAACAGTTGAATAACTATTTTAAATAAACCATTGGGACAAGCTGAAAGGTGTGTTTGGTATTGAGTGTATCTAAAATGGGAGGAGGGGAGGGGAGGGGAGGAGGGGAGGGGGGGTATCTATTTTAAACAAATTCTCTTTAACAGAAGGGCAAGCTTATTAATTTTTTGAATCAACTAATTAAAAGGAATTGAAAAATAGGTAGTTCCGGGAATTATTTTAGGAACTTTACGGTATATTCCTATTAAATTGCCTTTTTATTTCCTTGTAATTTTGTGTCACTCTTCTACATACATATTTATATATTTTTTGTTTTAAATAATAATTAGGAAAACTTTTTTTATTATTAAATCCTTCTGTTTGACAAAAATAAGTTGCGACGAGAATATAAAATAATTCCCCTTAAAAACTAAAGTTTTTAAGTTTATGGCCTTTAAAATTATTTATTTTTATTAGTTTTAAAGATTGTTGCAAAACAATAAAAATTTTAAAGAAAAGAGAAAATCCAGAAATTTAAAGATGTATTTGATCGTTTAAAGAAAGGAAAAGGAAGGGCGGTAAATTTATTTTATGTTTTTATTTATTATAATAAATATATTTAGTTTAGACAAATAGATTTTTTGATTGATATAAATGTAAATAAAATAAATAAAAATATATAAATTGATAATTTTTTGGCGAAATTAAGGAAAGGAATCTATTAAATGATTTTAAAAGTTCAAATCATTTTATATCATATAAAAACATTTTTGGAGATTAAAAGTTTAAGATAAAATTGAGGTATTTTATATTGGGAGGTAGCTCACTTTGGTAGTTCCACCTCCCTCCGATCAGAGGCTAACAAGATTCAAAAAATTATTCAAAATAGAAAGGTTTAGACTAGAGTAGGACACAAAAAGTTATTAAAAGGTACCCCAAGTTTTCGTTCATCACTTGTTTCCGCTCGGGTTAATGCGCTAAAAATGCCGGTTTTCGATTCCAATTCCCCCAACTTTGTCTTTTTAATTGCTGGGGATTAAGGGGAATTATGCTTGTATTAAATTACTTTTTAATTAATCAACAGATTTAATTAAATAATTTGTTTAATTATTTAAAACCAAAAATTAGTAAACAAATGATAAGTCACAATTTCACGCAAATCACTTTAATATAAAATTAAAGAGATTAAAAACTAAAAAATAAATAATTTTATTTTAATTATACAAGAGAAATATAATATAATCATTAAAATATAGACAGTTGCCATCATCATTAAAAATATTAAATTAGTTTTATATAAATTAATGTGTTTATCCAAAAAGATTATAATACTCCTCTAAATATTCCCTTCCCTTCTCCCTCTCCATTATTACCATTTTCTTTTTATTTTAACTTAATCAACACAAATCGTCAAAACCAGCCGCCATTCTCTTTTATTTAAAAAATCTTTTCATTATTGGATAAATGTTTGTCATAATTTATTGCTGCCCTTTCCCTTAGCTTTTTATATGTCCCAAACAATTTTTAGAAATTAATAGAGAGAGAAAAGAAGAAATATTTAAACAAAAAATATATTTATTAAAACAGGGAAATATATTTTTGAGGGGATTTATTCGAATTTTTTGGATTTAAGAAATTAATTTATTAGATTAGATTTTTATAGAAAAAAATTAATAAAAATAAAAACTTTTAAAAAATTTCACAATATACACTCTAAGTTTAAGGTTATTAAATTGAGATAATCAAGATTTTTAATAAAATTTAACTAGAGCCCGGACGGAGAGAATACCGAAAAATATCGAGAAACTCAAAATTTCTCGGCAGATATTCGAAAAAAAAATATCGTATCAAGCCGGCCTCTAAACTTAACCTTTAGGAATAATTAAATTCTTATCTAAATATTAATTATTATTTAAATGTTTATTAAAAATAACTCAAAGAAATTCTTAAAAGGGTTATAATTTAATATATAAAAATACATAATATTTATTTATATTTATGTATTTGTACACTGATCATTTGCATCGCTACACGCGCCATCACTTTTTTCCTCCTTTCCTTCTTTCCTTTTTTCGCCGCGGGATGTTTGTTGTTTGGCTACTTTATATTTAAGTAAAAGTCAGTCGCCGACACCAATTGCGCATTCATTTTTGCATTTTTATGGGTGCGCGGCGTGGCAATAAAAAAATTATTTTTTTCCTATTTAATACCTACCAATTGCCGGACGGGGAAAAATAAAAGAAAATAGAGAAGCTTCTATGTATAATATATTAGGGGGGGGTTCTTTTAATTTACCGACTTTTTAAGGGGAAAATTTTGGAAAAATTAAAAGAAATAAGTAAATTTGTATATTATATTATATGCTCAATAGCTATATGTAGATATATGTAGAGATATTATAATAAAAATATAATTTTTGTTGCTTATAAATGCCGACAATTTTCATTGGGGGTTCTTTAGAATAAAATGAAAAAAAACAAGTAGTAAAAGAAAGAAAAGGAAATGGCCCGCGCAGGGTTAAATAATTTTTACAAAAAAAAAATTATATCTAAAGATAATAAAAATTAGAAAGCAAAAAATGAAAGAAATTTAAAAATGATTAAATTCTGAGAATAAATGAGAAGATTTCTAAAAGGGTTCAAGTTAATCCAAATGAAGAGGAAATTAGAACTTCTAATGTGGAATGAAAAGAGTCTCCCCAAGTAGCTAATACCTCAAATCACTAAAACAAATAATTGTCTTGACGCCATAAAGGCAGCGCCAAAATGTCGAAAATTAGCCTAAACCTTTTGATTTGAAAATTCATTTCGGCGCAGCCAACCTGGCGCCAAAGTTCTTTCTTTATCCATAACTTTTTAAATTAGAGATTTTTATTAATAAATCTTACATCATATGCAAGCTTACGATATGGGAATTAGTTTTAAAAAATTAAATCCAAAGATTAAATCCAACCAAACTGACTATAACTACATATTTGCATTCTTCTAATTATGAGTTAATAAAATTATTTGGCTTTCCCTTTTGTCAGATCTGATTAGTTTTATGTTTAACAGAAGCAGTACATCTCTAAGCTTATTGTACAAAAATGTTAAAAACATTTACCAAGGAATAATAGATTATGGACCACAGTAATATCTGACGCCAAATCGTCAGATATTAAAAGGTTTTATAAGGGAAAAGGTTTTAGACAGTTCGGCGCTGCCACTTTGGCTGGGGAATTTCTTTTTGAAAAAATAGTAGTAGTATATTATTTATTCAACAGTATAGTATGTTCTCCAATAAATGTTTTAATCTATAAATAAATCTATTATATTTTATTTTTAATGTTCACCGGAAATATTTTTTCTTTATTTTTTGTGTAAAAATAATTACTTATAGTTTAATACAGTAATTAATTTTAATAATTATTTTTGAATAAAAAAATAAATTTCTAAAGATTTTTAATTAATTAAATATTTTATCAAAAATAAGAAAAGTGTTAAATTAAAAAAAGTTTTTAAATGAATTTAATGAAAAAAATTTTTGTGGGGAGGTATAATAAATAAAAATATATTTATTTATAATAAATAGAGAAAGAAAACAACAATTGGCCGCCTGTTTATGAAGAAATATATTTATAAAAAAAGATTTTTTGGGTGAAAGATTTTGGCGGATTATTAATGGCGTTTTTTGGCAGAAAAGAAAAAATTTCGCAGACCGGCACGAAATGAGGAAAATCAACAAAAAAATATTTATAATTAAGTTAAAGAATTGTTTAAATTTTAATTATAAATATGTTGACAAATAAATAATTGAGAGGGAGAGGGAGGGAGATTAATGCTAGTAGTAAAGTCTGGTGATTTTTGTTTTGTAGATAAATATAGATGTATTTAATTGGAAAGGGGATTTTAGTGGGTCTTAAAAGTTCATGATCCCCTTCCTCCTAAATAATTATTTGTTAGTCTAAATCAGACTTGGTAATGGACATAGATTTTGGTATCCGTATCCGGATATTTACGGCAGATACAGATGGATATCTGCAGGCATTTTGAACTTATCTGTATCCATATCCTATCCATTACCAAGCCTGATCTAGATGTTTAATATGTAGATCCTCAATTTTGTTAAGACCTAGACATTTTGATTGGTTTGCCTAAATAGCTAATCCTAAATTTAATTTTAAAAAATAATGTTTAAGCAATTTAAATTCTAAATTCTAACACTTATTATTTTTAAAAAAATAATCTTTTAAATGATTCAATAAACACAATTCATAAATATTTTTAAATGCTTTTAAATATTATTTTTTATTTGTTTCTCATCTTCTTAATGATTTTTTCCCTCCAATCATATTTTTAAAAAACCTTTCTATTTTTTTTCTTTTTCCGTTTATTTTTTCAAATAATAATTTTTATTTTTTAACATTCCTTTAACATTACTTATATATATTTTACATGCCAATGTTGTTGCTCATCTTCTTTTAGCTAATAAATAAATATTCATTTATTATTTATTTTCTTTTCCTCTTCTGATGCTCTTTTAACCCATAAAATGATTCATTCTCGCGGTCAGTACATAATGAGGTAAAAAAGGAAGAAGAAGAAGAAGAAGAAGATTATATTAATAAAAAAATTTTATTGAAGAATTCTTTTCTTTATTTTATTTATGTTATTAAAAAGAATATGTAGAATCCTTTCTTGTATAGGTCAAAATCTGGGTTAGAAGTAGAGGTGTCAAAAATAGGGAATGGCTTAGAAATTAAATTTTTTGAAGATTTAGGAAATACTGTTAGTAAAATCTTTGTTGATATTTTCTTAAAAGAAAGTTTTCTCAATGAAATTTTTTCAATCTCTCAGACGCATAACAAATAAATTGTTAATATTTATTGATAGTGCGATATGAGAGGTAAAACTTTAAAAATTTAGAATCCTTTTGAGGAGTTGTATGTTGTGAATTTAGAACAATAATACAACTCCTCAAAAGGATTCTAATATGTACTTTAACATTAAATTTGTATATTTTATGTTTTCGGATACAAACATTAAGATTCTATTTTTTATTCAGGAAATTGTGAGAGTGCATTTTTGTAATTAATCAAATATATATTTATTTACTCATGGCCATTGAAAAAAGAAGAAATAATGAAAAACGAGAAAGAATTATGTGCGCATTTTGGCATAAACAATAACTAAGAAAATGGATTTTTTGATAAATGAACAAGCTTTTAGAAAAATAATTTATGAAAATTTTATTTAAAATTAAGATTGTTAGTATTTTAATTTTCGAGTTTTTTTTGTTTCGAAACAGCTGTGTCTAGAATAAAAAAATAACAAGAACTCCAAACTCTCCCAAATCGTACCTTATATGTATGCGCAGAACTGCAAGTGACTGTTCTCTTAAAATTTAATTAGCTCTGTTAATTTAGTTTAATTTAATGTTTGAAAAGAGAATTTTGGGATTTATCGAAAAAGTTCAAAAATCGTTTGGTATTAAAAGAAGAATGTTATGTTATAAACAATCTGTTTATTTATTGTGATTTTGAGGTTACTTAAAAATATTTAAATGAAGTGACTAAAAATACATCATTATATGTTTAAAAAAAAGAATAAAATATGGATGGAAGAAGATTGAGGAGAGTTTTGGGAATTTTAAATATTTTGTAATATCGCGCAAAGACTGATGAGCTATGTAAAGCTCAAGCTTTTTTGATGGGTTAGGGCAAAAAAAGAGAAGGAAAGGCAAAAAAATATTTTTTTAAATATTTTTAGAAAGAAAAAAAAAGAAAATATGTTTTTAATAAAATAAATGAAACAAAAATTTGGTTTTAAAAAATATGTTTCAAATATTGTTAAAATTATTTTTACACAAGGATTTGGAATTGGAAATAACAAATTTATTGTCAAATTTTATTTAAAATTAGGGGGTTTGTTTTCCTATTAGAGAAAGTTGAAATATAAAAAAAGGAAAAACTTAAAAAAATTGAAAAACAGTTATCTTTTAGTGATTTAATTCCCGAATTAAACTAGTTTGAACGAAGTTATAGCTCTGTGCTCCCACTTCTATGTTGTACCAGGGATGGATAATTTCCAATTTTAAAAGCGGAAGGCGGAATAAAGCGGAATGAAATTAAAAAGCGGAAGGCGAAAGCAGAAGCAGAAGCGGATCAATCCCTGGTTTGTACCTATGAAAATAAATGTGTTTAGAAATTTTTATGTAAAAATTTTTGTCTTAAAGTTTTAAATATAGAATTTTATATAAAAATAAATTTAAAAAATAATTTTTTAACCAATTTTTTGTTTTATTTATTAATTAATTAAATATATATTTATGCAAAGATGGAAGAGGGGAAGGGGGAGGGAGGGAGGGCATATGCGCATATATATTTATTTATATATTTTTGGCCCTTATTTCTCTCCTCTTCATTAATTGGACAAGTCATTGGGGGATTTAGTTTAAGAGAAAAGGGCAACATTATATTTTTAATACAAACAAATAAAAATTAAGAAAATAAAATAATAAATTCGATTTGTCCCGAGATGGCCATTTCCTCATTAAAACAAGAAAACAAAACAAATAAATAAAAATTATTAAAGAAGAAGACGAAGAAGAATATAATTAAGAAGAAATAAAAATTTGAAAAAAAATTTTTTAATAAATTACATAGAAATTGAAAGTAATAAATAAGGAATTAAAAAATTGTTTAAATCAAATTAAATTATTAATGAAAATAAATATTTAATTACAAATATTTTAACCCTTTTATTAAACAAAATTAGAAAGTAATAAATAGTAGATTGACGGTTCCTGGGAAATCTTTGGATATCCGGATCGGGATTAGATATTTGTTTTCGGATATCCGCACATTTTTAAGTTCCGATATTCGAAAACTCTAACCCTAAATTATAAATAGAGAGTAACACTATAGGATTAGAAAAAGGTATTGGATATACTTAGATTTTTGGATTAAGAATATGTATTTAAAATAAAAACTATATTTCTAGAAAATTAAAATAAAATGTTTTTATTAAATTTATTTATTTTGTCTTGTCTTTATTTAATCCCATTAAAAATTAATCCAAAAATTAATATATTAAGTAAAACATTGGAGGGAGAGGGGAGGGAGGGGGGAAGGGAGGGGGCGGTGCCAAATGCTTCTATTTTGGGGTTAATTGAAGAAAAAGGGAAAAATATAAATTAAAGAGGGCCAGTCATTGGAGTGGTCGTGGGAATGGATTTTATGAAAAATCAGAAAATTTAAGAGTAAATTATTGTATTAAATTACAAAATTAAAATATTTTCTTATTAAAATAAAATAATATAAAAATAATTTAGAGAGTAAGTATATTTTGGATTTAAAAAGAAAATACCTAATTCTGTCACTCTTTCAAAATTAATAGGAGTTCCTCAAACTCGTGTAACCAGAACAAAATTAAAAAGCAAGTGAGGGTATTTTAAATTCAGGATTATAAATTTGTTGTCCTTAGAATAATTTTTGCTTAATTTAAATCATTTGGTAATATGTACTAATTAATTTTAAAAAATTAAAAATATTTTTTAAAAAATTTTTTAGATTTTCCGCTCTAATTTTCGATAAAATTATTTTTAAATTTTTAATTCTTTTCTCAAATAAAAAGTGACATTCTTGGACTTAAAAAGGCGGTAATTACAAAAATTTCTTTTTTTTCGTACAATTTTTGATGGGAATTTAGTAAAAATTATTTTAAGTTTTAAATTACACGGTTAAAATTAAAAATGTTTTTTTAGGTTTGGGAAACGGTTTTTGGAAATTTTATGAAGAAAAATTTAGATTTAATTGAGAGAGAATTGGGAAATATTTTTTGTGAAAAATTTTTTTTGTATGTATTTGTGTAATTTTAAAAATTTAAGAGTTAATAGTCCACAAATTTGTAGCTGAAAATAATTTTGAATATCCGTGTATTATTCTAAAAAATCACAAAATAACTATATTTTATTTTCTTTAATTTTTAAACAATTTTTATTTTTAAAAAATTTATTTAAATAAAAATAGAAGAAAAATACAAAATTATTTAGTAAATATATTTATGGATATATTCAACCAAACACGGATTTTGTTTGGCCGGCTGAAAATGAGTAAAATATATTTAGTAGTAATATCGCCGTCCTTGGAAGAAGAATAAAAAGAAAAAAAGAGCCGATAATCTCTAAAATGGCCCTCCTCCTTCCTTTTAAATATTAAAAAAATTATGGGAGGATTTTGGAAATTAAATATTTTTTTATAAATAAATACTTCTTTTTTTCTTTAAATAATTATTTTGAATTAAAAAAAAGGAAGAAAAAAAAGAAAATAATATTAGAGCTAAGGAAAGGAGGATAATAAAAACTTTTCCCTAATAATTTAATAATTCTTAAAAATATTTAAATTAATTTTAATTAAAAAATCTTCTAAATTTCTTTTAATTTATTTTCTTTTTTCCAAAAAATTAAAAAAGAAAGGAAGTCAAAGCTTTGTGACTGGTGCCATTCTCTCTTATGTATTTCCGGTAAATGCCCTTTTCTTTGAAATAAAAATCTGGCCGCTTTACATCAAAAATTAAAGAATTTAGACATTTTGATGTGTTTTTGTTTGTTTGTTGTTGTTGAATAAATAAATTAATTTTTAAGAAAATCTATTCAGAAATTATTTTTTCTAATTTTTGTTATTGGAGAACTCTTGAAAATAATTTAAAGGTAAATTTTCCGAATATCAAAATCTAATAGAAAACCCCTATAAAAATATATTGTTTTAGTTACCTCTAATTCTTCAAAAACCTAAGTCGATGACTTTTGGGGGGACACAAACGAGAGGTATGTACAACAGGGATGGATAATTTTCAATTTTAAAAAGCAGAAGCAGAGGAATTCACCCCTGGAAGAAGCAATCCTTAATCCATCCCTGATATACAACCCAACCCTATGTATTATTTACCTTAATTTCCTTAATTTTCTATATTTATTTCCTTCTATTCATTTCAATATTTTAATTCTTTTTTTAAATTTATTTTCCCGCATTTCCTATGGGAGAAAGAGAGGTGTACCGACACTTGCGGAACGACATTTGCGGATCGACAGTTGCGGCCCGACATATGCGGATCGACATTTGCGGACCCGACATTTGCGGATTAATATATGCGGACCGACTTTTGCGGACCGACATATGCGGATTAACATTTGCGGACCTGGTAATCTTTTTTAAAAAATAAAGGATTTTCAAATTTTTCGGACGTACAAATAGTTCTTTGGATCGGGTAGAAGGTTGTAAATGTCCGGGTAACGGGTCGGGTCAGTAAAAAAAGTTGAATCAGCCTACAATCTTGGGAACAGAAACTTTGATAGGTGTCTAAGATATGTCTTTCAGCAGACTTTCATTTTTCTTAGGTTAACACCGATACCGAGAAATTGGGGAAATATTAGTTGATCAAATTCAAAATTTTTCAAGATACAAGCCCAAGACGACCTCAAGATTCAGGACCAAACTTTTACAGGATTAAAGAAGGTTAAATCCCACTGGACAAATTTTTGATTTATTTTTCTTGCCGTTGGCACAGTCACCTTAGAAAATATATCCCCAAATTAATGAATAATATGGGGATTTTCATCACCGGAGATGAAAATTTTGAAAATATATTGTTATTCTTTAACTTTTTAAAAAAATTATTTTTCATACTTCTTATTTTCTTAAAGGATTCCCAGGTCCGCAAATATCGGGTCCGCTAATGTTAATCCGCATCTGTCGGTCCGCAAAAGTCGGTCCGCATATATTAATCCGCAAATGTCGGGTCCGCAAATGTCGATCCGCAAAATTCAATCCGCAACTGTCGATCCGCAAATGTCGTTCCGCAAGTGTCGGGTAACCGAAAGAGAAGAATATTTAGAGGAAGCGGCGCTAGGCATTTTATCATTTTTGTTTTGCCCGCGAGGGGTAATTACCGCATTTTTGGTTATGTACACATCCTGATGAATCTTTAAAATATATAAAATCTGTGTGTGGCTTTAAATGAATAATGAGTATTTTTTTGAATTTTGTTTGTAATAAATAAATGGATTATTTAAATAAATAAAAAAACCTTTTTTGTGATTCTAAAATTATTTTTCTTTCTAAAATAAATTAGAAATTATTTTAATTAAATTAGGCTTAGGTTTAATATTTAATAATACTAATAATTGTCCTTTTTGCTGTCATTTAACTCAGTACAATAAAATAATTCAAATGAACTAATTTTTTTTAAATTGAACTGGGCCCTTTTATGGTTTTTCAATTTTCAAGTATTTTGGAAATGAAGTTAAATATTTGCATTTGTGATCAGTACCTCTTCTTACCAATATTTTATTCCATTTTTAGCATTAACTTAAGGGGAGATGGTATGACTAAAAAATAGCCAAAACATTTTTGTCGTTGAACAAAAAACCCTTTGAAGATGTTTTTGATAAAATAAACTAATTTTTATAAAATATTTTTACTAAAAACAACAAAAAAAGTCGTAAACTTATACCTACATAAATTTATTTTTTTTGTCGGCAATTTTTAAGATTAAAAATTAAAGAAATTAAAAACAATTAAAAATTACGGCATTTTTTTATTTTAAATTCTTTTTTTTTATTGTCCCAACAACAAATGCTTCCTTTTATTTTTTTATTCGTTCCTTTTTTTATTTTCTTCCGGCACTTTTTTGTTGTTGTTAAGTAGGCGTCATTTGTCGCCTCTTTTTTAACATAAATAATTCGGAAAAAAAATGTTTTCGGCACTTTTTTATGATCAACTTTGTCCTAGAAAATTTAAAAAAAAAAGAAGGAAAAGATATAGAAATAAAGGGATTAATTAATTAATTAATTAAATACTAAATTGATCCATTAAGAAATTAGATTTTCGATTTCCGAGTTATTTCGATTTTATAATTTCCCTACATTTATTTAAATATCAGAATTTAGAATTTTCTTAAGAAGGATATTTAATTGATAGAATGTTGTAATAAATATGTCCTCATTCAAAGTGTAAAAACAGAAAATTTAATAAAGGTAAAGAGTTGTTTCCTTTGGAAAATTGAAAAAAAAAGATTTTAAAGAATTTATTTTTAATTAAATTAATTTTTTAAATTAAAAATTAATTATTTTTATTTTTTAAATTTAATTTAATAATTTTTTCTTCGAAAAAATTCCAAAAAAAACCAGTCTCTATTTTTTCAATTCATTACACCCTAAGGGCGAAAGAACAGCAGGTTATCTTACAAAAATAAAAATTTAAAGGATAAAAGGCCAAAACAGCGACAAATGTTTTTATGCCAACAAAATATATAAATAATAAATTAATTCTTTTTTTCTTTTTTTTATTATGCCGGCAAAAAATCAAAAAAAATATAAATGACGGATATTGTTGAAATAAAGAGAGAACATTTAATATTACTATTTAGTTATATTTTTGTTGTTAGGATGGGGAAAAAAGATATATTTTAATTTTGCCAAAAATGAACGGAAAAACAACAAAAAGCAGCTAATCAAAAATAAAATAAAAGTAAAAGAAGCGGGACTTTCTTTTTTTATAAAATTAATTTTTTGAATGACATTAAAAAAATAAATTTTACAATTATTTTTATAAACATTAATTGATCATTTTATATTTGTTACACTCTTTTAAATCAAAATAAAATTTACTATAAGCAAAATCAGAATAAAAATAAAATTCTGTCTGGAATTTTAATAAAAATTTACAAAAACAATTTCCTTTTTTAATTTCCTTTTATTTTCTTTTTATTAAATTTAATTTTCTTTTTTTCTATTTAATTTATTTTTGATGTTTAACTAAAAATTTATATATTTTTATTTTTGTCAAAACAAAAATTTGCCACAAATTAGCTTCCAAAATTTTCAGCATTTCTTTTTATTACTAAATTGGGTATGACAAGACAGTGAAAACTTAAAAACAAACAAATATATGTCAAATTATTTAATTTAATGCCCCATCTCTAATTTTTATTGTTTTTACTAATATGTATTAAAAATTGGAAAAATTGTAGAAATAAATTTTTGAATATTAAAAGTTGATATTTAAATTTTAAGAATTTTTTACTATTAAATATCAAAAAATAAGGATTTGTGTTAAGTAAAATGTTAACACAAATTAAGATGTTCTGGGAGAAGGTAATGAAGACTAAGATGAAGACTATCACCCTAGTAAGAAAACCAAAAATTACAAAAATCGTCAATGGAATTATTTCCAAAGCTCCTAACCAACTGTTTTGCAAGCAGAGCCCGAAAAAGCCCTGTCCGAGAAAGTAAACTCTCAATTGTATTCCAGGTTTAAAATTCTTTAAAAAAAAAGATATTTATTCACATTTATTAACAATACAGCAAAACAACAATAAAAACACAAATATCACATTGATAAGAGAAGGGAATACCTAATATATTTTATAGTAATAATTAACAATTGTTTATATATTTAGAGATATAATGGGGAAGAAATATACCTAATTATTTACTTACTACACACATTTATTTATCTTTATTTTTATATACTTTTATCAATCCTTCAATTTACTTTTCCTATTCTTCACACACAAATATTCTCCTTCACTTCTTTCCGTTTTCTACTTATCCAAGAATAAAGGCCATCAACGTATCGACAACAACAGAAGCCAGAATATACGAGAAGTGGCTAATACATTTCCATTGATCAAAGCCAATATTCTTTTCCTCTTCAGGAGCGGCGCTTCCATCTCCACTGCAACATCCACCCTTTGGCGGTTGGTCTGGAGGGGTTTTAGCCTTATCTTCTTTTGTTGATGCTTCCTTTTGTTTGCGAAGTTCGTCCGTGTGGGCACAGTGGATATAGTAGATAATCTAAAAGAGAGAGAGGGGAAGTTTTGAAATGAATTTGGAAAGAGTTGGTACTTGGAAGTGTCCATAGAAGAAGCCAATCTTGACAGCAATTACAATGAACAGTAGAAGGATATTGAAATAGCTAGTCTGTCTGCACACAAACAGAAGAAGCCAACTCCCCACAATCATCAGCACAGAAAAGGCAATGAAGAATTCAACACGACCACCACGAGTCAACTTCAGCTTGTTGTCAATCTGAAAATGAGAGTTGGAAAAAGCTTTTAAAAATATGTAAATTCTTTAAATTCACCAAAAAGGCAATCACGAACGGAGCAAGCAATCTCGGAGCTATCACTGGCAACAAATAACTACACAAACGTCCAAGGCAAAAACCCAAAGCCAGCAAGGCAATGTAGAGACGCGAACGATGAACACGCTCCTTTGGATCAGAAGGGCATTGATTGAGTTTATGCCAAATTCGGGAGAGAAGCGCCCCAATCCCTACAAGCGCATGGAAGATACCAAGCTGTGGAAGCCAATCAAGCTCTGTCCAAAGATTGCCAACAAGAGTTCCGAGAGTTAGAGAGAAGATCATTACTGTCATACCTGAAAAAAGAGAAAACAAGGAATTTGTTTGGTTACTGTTAGTCTCTTAACTTACTGAAATAGAGCTCCTGCAACTCAACTCGATCAATTGCATGGCCTTCCTTCATTTCAGACTTGTCCCATAATGCCTCAGTCAACTAAAGAAATAGGTTTATTCAAAGACTTCCTCAATACTTTACCATTTTCTGTATCTTCTCACTACCCTCATAGAACTCCTTGATGTCCAAATAGGTTTGCCGAGCCTTCCGTCGTGTCTGTTCGATCGTGTCCAAGATTGCCAACATAGTTGTGCCCAACTGTTCTGTGTAATCAGCGGAAAGCTCCTTCAAGACTATTGGCTGTGCTTCAGCAACGACTATGGCGGTAGTCATTTTTGAAGTGAAGATTTTGCCGTTGTTTAGACTAAAAAAATTTATTTTTGTCAAATAAAAACGCTAAAGTAACTTACGTCGACGATTATCCTATCTAGAATGAAGTAATTGTGCTAAATTTTGTTGGCTTTTATATTCTTTAGAAAATTATCCCCAAATTTAAAATTTAAACTATTACAATGAATTTTAATTATTCAATTGAGTTTGTATTAAATTACATATTCAGAAATATAAAAAAATTATACATTTTGCTTTATATTTAGTATTATTTTTTAGCAAAAAAATATTTGCAGGAAGTGGGATTCGAACCCACGCGGGCATACGCCCACCAGAATACCCGAACCTGGGCAAGCTTTGCTTGAGTCTGGCGCCTTAGACCACTCGGCCATCCCTGCACATACTAGGAAGTATGAAAATATGTTTGTTGTTTCCTTTTCTTTGCTAAAAAAAAGAACAACCATAGAAATGAGTATAATGCACGTAAAGGCTACATATTAAAAATTGGAGACAAAAATATTTCTAGTGATTACAGAAAGAACTTTTACAATTTGGGATAACAAATTTAACAAAATCCGTTGAAAGGTTGATATAAAAATAATATATTTAAAATAATCCAATTCAAAATTTATTCAAAATTTTAAATATTTTTTCAACAATTTAAATAATTAAATCCCGTAGAAAAATTTTAAAATCCAAAATTTATATCCAAACAATTTAATTAAATTCATTCCAATTTTTCCCACAAATTCAATAACGATAATGATCAGCCTTGAAAGGTCCCTCTTTTGAAATACCCAAATATCTGTCAAAATAAAATTAATTTTTAATTTAAATTTTAAAAAACTTTGCTTGTTCATCAGTCAATTTAGTTAATTTAACCCCAAGTTTAGCTAAATGAAGTCTAGCTACTTCCTCATCAAGTAATTTTGGTAAAACATATAAACCAGTTTTGTAAGCATTTGGAGTATTTGCTTTTGTATATAATTCTAATTTTTAAAAAGAATTTTTAAATAAATCACTTAATTTTTAAAATAATTTAGCTAGTTATGGAAGGGGAATTAATTTTAAAATTTAATTTATATTAATGTGGTATAAATAAATTATTTAAAAATTAAATTAACCAATTTGTGCAATAACTTGATTAGTAAAGCTAGTAGACATAACAAAAGAAGAATGTCCAGTAGCACATCCCAAATTAACTAATCGACCTTCTGCCAATAAAATTACATGTCTTCCATTTTTTAAAGTATAACGATCAACTTGTGGTTTAACTTGTTCTTTACTTGCTGCATTTTTTTCTAACCATTGAACATTTATTTCACAATCAAAATGCCCAACCTTTTTTTAAATTAAAGATTTAGTAGATATATTTTAATGTATGGTAAAAAGTTGTGGACATTGGTAAATTTTGGAGTTGGTACTAACAAGACTCAAAAACTACAGAGGTAATTTCCTTTTGTACCTAACCAAAAATTTATGATTCTACTAGTGCAACTAGAACATAAACAACGATTCTTAGACCTAAAACGGATATGCTACATTTCAACATTGAAAACGGCTAAGGTTCAAAAAAATTAAGCTTGAAACAACTAATTCCATACATGAACTCATCTAGCAAACAAGATAATATTTTTATTTATTACACAAAAAACAGACAATTATCACGATTATTGAGAACAATACAAAAGCGAAAGAACAGCTCGCCAGAATCTCTGCCCGCGAAGGATTACTGCGACACAAGAGAAGAGGCCATTTAAAGTTGAACGGTGGTGCAAAAGCGGCGTTGATGCAATGAGTTGTTGATGAACTGTTGTGCAGGACTAGCGTTGATTTGAAGATAAATTCATTTTGGCTTGGCTTTTATAATAAAATAGCTCTCGAACGTCATACCATCTATATAAAAGCCAAGCCAAAATGAATTTACCTTCAAATCAAAGCTACTACTGCACCACCGTTCATCGACAACTTATTTCATCAACGCTACTCCTGCACCACCGTTCATCGACAACTCACTGCATCAACGCCGCTTTTGCACCACCGTTCAACTTTAAATGGCCTCTTCTCTTGTGTCGCAGTACTCCTTCGCGGGCAGAGATCCTGGCGAGCAGATTAACTGGTAAATTTTTCTTTATAATCTTAATATGGTGTTTGTCATATCTATTTTTCTTAATTCCAGTCAGAGTGGGCGTTCGTACACGGTCGTGGAGAGCATTTCGTACGGCGGATATGGAGCTGTGTATAAGGTCAAGGCGGACTGGAGGAAAGGAGCACTGTTCGCAATGAAGGAGGAGCGACGAAATCCGAAGCGCAACCATTTTAAGCTTGTCATGGAGATCCGAGTACTGGAAGCAGCCAAAGGAGCGTCAAAGGAACAACAGAAGCACTTCCCAGTTTTGTACGACAGGAGCGTTGAGGTGCGGTCGTTCATGTTCATAGTGATGTCGCTTCTGGGCGAATCACTTGCCGACATCAAGTATCGGCAGTCTAACAAAATCTTCAGGTACAATAGGTGAGTTTGTCATTAATAAACTTTCCCGTTTAGTATGAACACAGGACTGTACTGCGCCCTCGAAACTTTGGAAGCAATCAAGGACATGCACGCGCTGGGATTTGTTCATCGAGACATCAAACCTGCCAACTTTGTTTTAGGGCTGGCCAGAACTGGTTCTCAGAATGTGGTGTACGTGGTGGATTTCGGAATCGCCAGGAAGATAGTGGGCGCTGATGGAACGGTTGCCATCCCCCGGTCCAAGGCTAGTTCGCAATAATCTTTGATTGTGAAATCCTTTTTGTAATCTTTTTTTGATTTTCCAGGTCAGGTTCAAAGGAACAATTCGTTTCGCTCCACTGGCCATGCATAGAAGCGAGGAGTCTGGCCGCAAGGATGACTGTGAAAGTTGGCTCTACATGCTCGCCGACATGATCAATAAGAAAAAGCTGCCATGGTACGAGGAAGAGAATCTTAACAACGTGCGTGAAATGAAAGAAGGTGTTTTCGCAAATCCGTCAACACTCTTCCCAGGGCAGGAGGTGCTATAAGAAAGGCTTAATAGTAATCTGTTTTTTACCTTTTTCCAGTTTAGCGAATTCAGACATATCATGAGCTACCTAACAAAACGGCATTACGTCGACAAACTCGACTACGATTGGCTGCGAGAGATGGTCCGGCGAGTGGCAAAGAGGAGACGCTGCAGCCTTCATCCTGCCTTTGATTGGTCCGGCTGAGGAGAAGAAAGATTTAGCAGTGATAATTCGCTTTTGTATTGTTCTTTCGCTTTTGTATTGTGCTCGCTTTTGTATTGTTCTCAATAATTGTGATAATTGTCTGTTTTTTTGTGTAATAAATAAAAATATTATCTAGTTTGCTAGATAAAGTTTCATGTATCAAATTATTTAGTAGTGATATCCTAGGGCAGGAGGTGCTATAAGAAGTTGTTTCAAGCTTAATTTTTTGAATGCCTTGTTTTAACCTTAGCCGTTTTCAATTTGTCTGTTCAACACCTGGCTTAAAACTAAAGATTTCTTCATCTTCCGAACCATTACTCGAAATTCAAATAATAAAAAAACAAAGATTTTATATGTAAAATTTCCCTTATAAATTGTATCCCAAACTTTAACTATCCATTCATGTTAAACTCTCATGGGTCATTTATTCTAATTTTTCCGGATAGTTTAACCTACAATATCAATTTTCGAACAAGGAAAAGGAATCCATTTTAATTAAGATTAAATATAAAAAAACAATTCTATATATAACCTAAGTGTCAACAAAAGTTGAAGTCGGTAAAGGTGTGTGTTTTTCTCCTATTTTTTTAAACTCTCATGGGCCCCAAACTTTAACCTATTATCCAACTATAGAAATTACAAGAGAATCAATTTACCGTATTTTTTGAAATAGAGCCCCACGTTGAAATAGAGCCCCACCTTGGAGGATAGTTGAAAAATAGAGCCCCATGGGGCTCTATTTCAGAAAATACGGTAGTTATTTTTTTAATTTTATAAAATAACATTTTCTTTCTCTCTCCCTTTCTACTTACATTACAAATAATAGCATCTTCAGGTAATTTTTCAATATGTTCTCCACGTACAATATCTTTACAACCAGTTGTTGTTACTATAATCTGTGCTTGTTCAATAACATCTTCTAATGTTGTTACTTGATAACCTTCCATTGCTGCTTGTAAAGCATTTATTGGATCAATTTCTTTTAAATTTTTTTATTTAAAATTTAGTAAAATAAAACTAAATTTTACCAGTAATAATTACTCTCGCACCAAAATTACGTAAACCAGCAGCTGAGCCTTTCCCAACATCTCCATAACCACAAACAACAGCTACTTTCCCAGCAAGCATTACCTAAAAAATAATTATTTTTCAAAGAAAACATTTTCTCTTTTTTACAAACATCAGTTGCCCTTTTAATTCCATCAGGCAAAGATTCACGTATTCCATATAAATTATCAAATTTAGATTTTGTAACAGAATCATTAACATTTATTGCAGCTACTTTCAATTCCCCGCTTTCCAACATTTTAGCCAAATTATGTACTCCAGTAGTCGTTTCTTCACTTATTCCAATTATTTTATTTAATAATTCTGGATATTTATTATGAACTAAATTTGTTAAATCTCCCCCATCATCCAATATCATATTTAATGGTTGGCCGTTTGGAAAGATTATCGTCTAAAAATTAAATTAATAAATTTAGGAGGAAAACTAATTTTAGACTTAGATGCTTCCTAAAAATTTTCGAAAATGAAAAACAAAATTAATTTACCTGTTCAATACACCATTCATATTCTTCCTCAGTTTCACCTTTCCAAGCATAAACGGAAATACCTTTAGCAGCAATTGCTGCGGCAGCATGGTCTTGCGTAGAGAAAATATTGCAAGAAGACCATTGAACCTATTTTTAAATTATTTTTATAAAATATTTTCTCTTAACTTCAGCCCCAAGTTCCAACAAAGTTTCAATTAAAACAGCAGTTTGGACAGTCTAAAATTAAATTTTAAATAAAAAAATAATTATTTAATCACACCATATGTAAGCACCCAGCAATACGGGCACCTTTCAACGGCTTTTGAGTTCCATATTTTTCCTTTAAAAGAAAATTTTCACAAAAAATTTCTATCAAAATTACTCTCATAGCCATAAGTCCAGGCATTTCATTTTCAGCAATAATTATCTCTCTACGTCCAAAATCGGCAAGTGAAATATCCGCTAAAAGAAAAAATGTTTATTTATTTAAAATATCAGATTTTGATAAAAACCTACCAACTTTATAAGGCAATTTTTTGGAAGATTGCATTGTTGTAACTGTTGTAACAGACATTTTTTAATTAATAAAAAAGAAAATAGTTTTGAGTTCTTTTTTTTTAATTCTAAAAATAAAATAGTTAAAATGGATTGAGACAAAATTTAAGAAAAAATAATGCAAGGATTTTTAGAATCAAAAAAATTATACCTAAAAACAATAAACCGAATTAAATATATTTTGGCAGTCCCCCAAATAATTTTCTCTTCCAAGAAATTATCTAAAAATCTTTTAGCAAAACAAAAAATATTTATTAACGGGATTTTAATTTTTAGATTTAATCTCTAAAAATATCCTGTTAAAAAACTTGAATATAAAAAAAAGAATAAAATATAAAATATAAAATATAAAGGTTAAATAACAAATTAATAACAAAAAAAAGAAAAAATTTCAAATTTTAATTTTCAGATCATTGATAAAAAAATAAAATGGATATGAGGGCCAATTTAAAATTGCAAAAAAAAAAAATAAAATAAAATAAAACAACAATTTTCCCAAAAAATTCATTTAAAAGGCATAACGAGTTCTCAAATCTTCTAATTTCTTTACAACAACCCCAGGCTGTAAACCTAGAGCAGAAGCTATTTCTCTCTGTTTTCCTGTATCTAATGTTGAATATTGTTCACATAAATCGCCATCAACAACAAACTAATATTTAAAAATTAATTTTTTTTTAAAAAGAAAAAAAAGGGGAGGAATGATGAAATTTGGGGGAATAATTAAATAATAAATAAATAAAAAGGGAAATTCCCCATTCTCCCCATTCCTCTCTCTCTCTCTACTTTGTAATTAAAATATTTAAAAAAATAATAATTTTAAAAACGTGTCTCTATAATCGCATGATTTTCTTATCAATCGAAAAATAATAAATCAAAAAAAAGAGAAAAGTTTTTCTAGTGAGATACTACAAAAACAAGTTAAAAATAAATTCAAAGTCTACAAACTCTTTTAGGATTTTGTGTATTTAACACAAATTTAATATTAAATACTTTTTTTGTATTTTTAGTTTGTATCTTTTAAAAAATTTAAGAGGCCACAATATTGACTAAAAAATGATTTTATTTTTTACCTTACACGGAGCATAAAATGATCGATAAGCCAAATGATCCCGTCCAGAAAGAGGCGGATTTTCAACACGTAAATGCATTTCGAGTGTTTGAAAGAATTCAAATTCCTTTAAAAATTTAAAATTTAAATTCCAAAAATCCCCCCTCCTTCCCCTCCCTTCCCCTTACATCTCTCGAAATAAAAGGAACAAGCATTCCAATTGAACCAGAAATTGTTGTATAAATTAAAGAATCATCAGAACCAGGGACAATACTTGTTTTGTGTAATTTAGTAACTAAATCTCCAATATAAAAATGTGCAATTAATTCCAACTTTAAAAAAATAAATTTATTTTAAAAAAACTCAGAAAAAAACTTTTTGAGAAGCTCCATTCATATTTCCTCTATCCCAAAGTGCCCGAACACCTGTAGGGTCTTCCTGAACTTCCTCAACTAAATTTTTTGGTAATCGAAGCTTTAAAAAATTGAATTTTTATTTAAATTTTTAAATTTAAAATACAATAGCTATACTCCCAAAACGATCAGCACAGGCAACTGTATCATAATCTAATAAACATATTGATGTTATATAACGAGGGGTTGTTTCATCACTAAAGATAATTAGTTGATTTTCCTAAAATAAAGAATTTTAAATTAATTTTTAATTTAAAGGGGGGATCTCTTAAATTAAATAACTTAATCACCAAATATAAATTTTAATTTTAAATTTATTTTTCTAATCTTAAATTAAATTCAATTATTTAAATATATTTTCTAAAAATCAAATTCACAATTTTTATTTGCACAACTCAGAACCTTTTTATTCCTTATTTATTTTCTTTTTTTTTATTTCCAAACTTTTTCTTTGTGTTTTATTAAAGCTCAAAAAATAATTTATTCTTGGGAATGTCTATAAATAGAATAAAAAAAAGAAAATGTTTCAGAAAAAGTTTTTTTAGTTTTTTAATAGAGTAGGCGCATGCAAATAATAATTAATTTTAAATAAATTAGCTTTTTTTGCAATTAATATATAAATAAATATTTAACTTAATGACCAGTTTATTTAAATATTTTATTAAGAATATAATTAAATATTTAAAAAATAAAAATATTTTTTAAATAAAAAAGATACAATGAGATTAATAAAAAAATTCAAGCATTATATCCTCCCCATTTCAAGCCGTGAAAAGTTAGGAAATTCTAGGGAAAAATATTCTTCAAAATTTTTTATATATTTTTTTGAATTTTCTCGAAAAAAAATATCCGAAATATTTATTCGGAATACTTAAAACAAGAACAATTTTTTTGAAAGATCTCTATAAATTGTTAAAATTATTTCTTAATTCCCTTTTCCAAAATAAAAAAATGTAGAAAAAACTCAATCCAAAAATAGCCATATATCAAAACACTTTAAGGCATTATAAAATTTCAGGCAAGAAAAACAGTAAACAAACACACACATTTTTACTTCAAACTTTTCTTTCTTTAAATTGCCCTCTAGAAACGAAAATATTTATGGATGAATGATGGATATTTATTTATTTGATGGATCCCCCTCCAAAAAAATAGCAAAAAGCCTATAAAAACACGCTTAAACGAACAATTGTCGATAAAAGCCGCAAGGTCGACCTCACTTAAAAAACTTTGTAAACAAGCAATTATATTGTTAAAAATATTCTTGAACTTTTTTTCTGGTTAAGAAAATATAAATTTAAAATAATTTATTAGATAAAAAATCTAAATAAAATTTTTAAATTCAGAATTCTTTAACATTTTTCTGCAATAATTTTTTCTAAAGCCCTCGATACTTCAATAATCCCAAAAAAATATTTTTATATAAAAATACTCAAAATTTTCTTAAAAACCTTCAAAAACAAAAATAAATTAGAACGTCAAACATTAAATTTAAAAATAAATTTATTTTCTAAAAAAATTCCCCAAAAAATATTTTCTTATTAATTCCATTATTTAATCAAATTTCCAAAAAAGAACACAATTAAATAAAAATTTTATTTAAAATTAATTATTTTAAGTTGCAAAATACAATTAAAATAATTTTTTCTTTATTTATTTTTAGTTACCTAATTTTTTTAATTTCCGCGCATTTATTTTAAGATTTTATTAAATTTCTTTTTCCGCTACATTTTCTTTAGAAATTAGATATTTTTGCTTTATTTAATTTAAATTTAATTTTTTTAATAGAAAAAAGAAATCTCCAAATATAGAAATTAGTATATAAATAAAGAAAGGCAAAAATAGCAAAAATTATCTAAAACAAAAATTTTTAGATTACTCAACATTCATTAATTGAGAAAATTCAAAAAATAATTCTCCAGCAAAACTTATCTACTAAATACTAAATATTTATCTAAAAAGGTTTCCAACCCAATAAAATTAATCAAGCAGATTTCAAGCACCATTTAGCGGACCTTACTTACATACATCCAATATTAGATATACCTCATTTATTTGGATGTTGCTTGAATAAAATTCCAAATACGCTCGATTTAATAACTTTTTTAGCTTTCGGATTCCAAAAAGTTAGGCCAGCCTTCTAAAGGGGGGGGGGGACTAAGAATATGATTGCTAATAATTAGGCCTACCTTCCCCACTGCCTTATTTTTAAAAATCAAAAAGTAAATGATGTCAAAATTCACAAAATTTGCTATTTTTAATTTCCTTTTTCTATTTTATTTTTGTATGTATAGGCAACCTTTTATTATTTTTTCATTCCAAACACACACACAAATTATTCTAATTATCCCCCAATAAAATAAGTAAAAGAGGAGAGAAAAGTAAATGTGTTAAGAATTTACCGATTTTTTCCAAATTTAGAAACATAAATTTTCAGTCAACCGAAGCAAGGGACAGACAACAAAATTTTAATAAAATTTCATTTTTGTAATATTTTTAGAACTTTTTCTTGAAATTGAATACTCATTAAAAACAAATTCTTTCTAATTTAAATTTCTTTTAAATTCTATTTAAGTTAAACGACTTAAGAATATTTTAAAGGAAAAACTAATTTATTTACCAAATTTATATTTTAAATACAGAGGAGCAAAGAACTTAGAGTTTCATACATATATCCTATTAATAATAAATCTGTTATTATTTTCCAAAATTACATGCCAAATTTACTTAAATGCCTAAACCAAAGAAATTAATTTTTTTATTTTATTTTTACCAGTATTTTTTTGAATTTATTAATAAAGTCCTTTTACTCATTTCCGTTATTTAACAAGTCTCCCCTTCCCCCTTCAAAATAGTTTATCCAAGCAGAACGCACAAATAAAATAAATAAAATTATTGATTCGCTTGGAATTCCCACTAATCCCATAACAACTTATCGGATGGGGAAGCCTCGTAACGACGGGAAAGGTCGACCTATTAAAGTGGTGATGCCAACAACATACCACCAACGCCTTATCCTCTCAAGATCCAAGTCTCTACGTAATATTTCTGACTTCTCTGGCGTATATTTACGACCATCAATGACTAAGGAAGAGCGTCAGCACGACTATGAGTTACGTAAGGAATGTAGAGATAAAAATTCAAAATTAAATGTCGGCGAACCCCCTTGGAAAATTTTCAAGGGGAAAATCGTTCGCGCTTTTAACCAAGTTTCTTTAAACAAATAAATTACCCTGGGCCACGTGTTAAAATTATTTACTTTAATGCAAGATCAATCAAAAACAAATTAAATGATTTACATTTTCTACTGGAATCCTATAACTATAACATAATTCTCATTACAGAAACTTGGTTAACTAACGATATTCCTGACTCATTATTGGTAAAAAATCTTCCATATTCTATCTTTAGACATAATAGGAAATTGAGAGGTGGTGGAGTAGCTATAATTATTTCTAATATATTTTCGGTTAACTCTATTAAGTTTTCGAAAAAAATTTAAAAAATGTCGAAATTATATGCCTTGATATAATAAATTCTTTGGGACACAAAATGAGATTGTTAAATGCTTATATACCACCTAAAACTTCAGATATTATTCTTTTTGATTTTATTTCACTTATAAACTCTCTAATTTATGTTCCATATCCTTTAATAATAACTGGTGACTTTAATTTACCCTCTATTAATTGGCTTGATGATAATCAGGGAAATAATATTTTTAAAGAATTCGTCCAAAATGCTGACTTACATCAGCTTATTACTTTTCCCACTAGAGCTGCAAATATTTTAGATCTTTTAATTACAAACGAACCCATTCTATTTAATGATATTCAATCTCTTCCACCTTTTTCGTCGTCAGATCATTCCTCTTTCTCGTTTTCTGTTACTTTTAATAATGAAATACTCGAATCAAGCTTTCGATTAAATTTCTTTAAAGGTGACTACAATTCTTTAAACTCTGCTTTTATTAATACCAACTGGAATAATATATTTAAATCGGTCATTCCCCATAATTTAGACTCAGTATATTTTACCTTTACTCAAATTATTCAAAATTTCATACCAAATTTCATTCCTTTTTCAAATTCTTCATCTCCTAATCTTCCAAATCATTTACAAAACATTGATATTTATCGAACTCAGCTCTGGAAGGATATACATCAAACAGAAATAAAAAATAAATTTTTCTACGTTAATAAAAGGTTCAATAGAGAACTTAAAAAATACTTAAAATACAGGGAAAACACATTACTCAAAAGCAGAAATAGCAAAAAGATTTTCAATTATATTTCATCCCAAGTCAAAACTAATTCTTTAAAAATTCCCACCATAACAGACATTAATACTAACGAAAATTTCTCTACAGATATATCTAAAGCCAATCACTTTGCCATTTACTTTAAATCAATATTTAACAAAGATAATCTGCCACACCCACTAAAATTACACAGCTTAATAACAAACACTATTGATTACATTGATATTTCTGAAGCTGATGTTTTTGACAGACTAACAAAATTAACCCCTAAAGTTAATACCTCACCTGATTTCCTAAATAATTATTTATTGAAAAAATGTGCAGGTAGCTTAACTTCGCCAATAACACAAATATTTCGATACTCAATGATGACTGGCACCTTACCTTCTATCTGGACTCATTCACATATTATACCATTATTTAAAAAGGGCGATAAATCACTAGCAGCTAATTATCGCCCCATAGCCTTAACTTGCACTTTAGTTAAAGTTTTAGAGAAAATTATAAAAGATAACTTAATTATACACATATCAAAATATTTACCTACATCTCAGCATGGATTTATTAAATCAAAATCTATTGTTTCTCAACTATTAGAAGCTCATGATGATTGGACAAAAGCTCTTGATGCAAATATGTCTGTGGACATTATTTATTTTGATTTTATAAAAGCTTTTGATAAGGTACCGCACACCATGTTAATAAAAAAACTCGCAAATATTGGTATAGGCAATCCATTACTTTTTTGGATTGAAAATTTTCTAAGATATCGCACTTACTCGGTTAAGATAAATAATGCTTATTCAGAATATCATACAAGTAATTTGGGCGTGCCTCAGGGTTCCGTCCTAGGCCCCATTTTGTTTATTTTTTACATTCATGATTTAGTACATTTTTGTTCCACAAATGATATTATTTTCAAATTTTTTGCTGATGATTTTAAAGCCTACTTAATCCATTCGAATTGCAATAAACGTTTTCGTCTTCAGAATTGTATTTCCAAAATTGAAATGTGGGCTAATAAAAACGAATTACAAATTTCTTCAGAAAAATGCAATGTCCTGTATCTTGGAAAAAATAACTCAAAATTCCCCTATTATATTGATTGTAAAAAAATTAACACAATAATTTCCTTTGTTCGAGACCTAGGAATTTTAACGTCATCTTCATTAAAATGGAATATTCATATTGATTTCATTAAAAAAAGAGCTTATGCTCGACTTTTCTCACTTTTCAAAGCAATTAGATCTAATGATCCTAATTTCTTGGTAAGAGCATATACTTCTTATGTCCGACCAATTATAGAATCGTTTTCTCAATTATTTAACCCTTACCTTAAATCAGAAATAAAAAAACTTGAAGATATCCAAAAAATGGCTGTTAAAATTATATATTTTCGTGGACTTCAAAATCTCTATCCAACTAAACCATCATATGAAGATCTCCTTATAATTCTTAATCTTAAATCTATTAGAGACAGATTTTTAATTAATGATATTATGTGTTATCATAAAATAATTCACGGGTATATAAACATTGGTAAATCTCATTATCCAAAATTAACTAAATCAAATACAAGAAACCAAATCAAAATTAATTCTTCACACTCAACTTTAAATTTAAGGCACCATTTTTTCTTTGAAAAAATGGCTAGAATATATCCAAAACTTCCAAATGAACTTTTTAAGCATCAAAAAATACAAAATTTTCGTAATTGTTTAAATAAAATTGATCTGTCTTTAATCAAAGTTTAAAAATAAAATTTAAATGAAGTCATTTTTAAATGAAATTTAAATAAAGTCATTTTTAGAATAAATTAATTTTGAATAAATTAATTACTTTTAAATTTAGATATCAACTCAAATTTTATTTTGTTTTATTTGTTCTAGCAAAAACATCTGACAAAAAAATAAAAAAGAAGTTACAACAAAATGGCTGTTTTTTCAAAAAAAAAATTTAAATTACAAAGAATACTTAAATTTTGTTTGAAATTTTTTCCCTTTAAATTAGTTGTTAATGAAAAGCATCATATTTAAAAAAAGAAAGACTTCAGTAATTTGAATTAAACTTACAAAATAAATTAATTTAATACTATTAAATACTTAGAAAAAAAAAACTTCTATAACAATATATATTAAGCACACAAAATACCTGCCGAATACCCATTTTGCCCCTCAATGTGCCTAACAATCGTCTTGCACTTTATCAATTGGGCCACGGGGATTACAGCAATGTAATCCTGTCTGCTTTGGCATCTAGCTAACGCTTGTGAGCGCCAGTTCATCTGGTAGCTCGGCAAGAAGAGGCACGCACATCAGCCAACGCTGATGAGCGCCAGTTCATCTGGTAGCTCGGTCAGAATAGGCTTCCTTAACACTAATTCGGTAAGGGTTTTGCTGCTTAACCTGACATTGTATTCAAAAAAAAAACAAGAAGTATTAAATTAAATGTGTAGAAATTATTTACGGATACTAAGCACTGAAGTCTTTAAAAAGTTAAAAAACTCAACATATTCAATTTTTCGAAATTTTGTCCTAATAATACTCCCACTTAACCTATAATTTCTAATAATGACACTGTATTTTATTGAATTTAATTTGTTGTTTTTAATTGTGGACGCGTATTAATTTACGTATTAAATAAATAAATAAATAAATAAATAAATAAATAAATTGTTAAAATTATTTCTTAATTCCCTTTTCCAAAATAAAAAAATGTAGAAAAAACTCAATCCAAAAATAGCCATATATCAAAACACTTTAAGGCATTATAAAATTTCAGGCAAGAAAAACAGTAAACAAACACACACATTTTTACTTCAAACTTTTCTTTCTTTAAATTGCCCTCTAGAAACGAAAATATTTATGGATGAATGATGGATATTTATTTATTTGATGGATCCCCCTCCAAAAAAATAGCAAAAAGCCTATAAAAACACGCTTAAACGAACAATTGTCGATAAAAGCCGCAAGGTCGACCTCACTTAAAAAACTTTGTAAACAAGCAATTATATTGTTAAAAATATTCTTGAACTTTTTTTCTGGTTAAGAAAATATAAATTTAAAATAATTTATTAGATAAAAAATCTAAATAAAATTTTTAAATTCAGAATTCTTTAACATTTTTCTGCAATAATTTTTTCTAAAGCCCTCGATACTTCAATAATCCCAAAAAAAAATATTTTTATATAAAAATACTCAAAATTTTCTTAAAAACCTTCAAAAACAAAAATAAATTAGAACGTCAAACATTAAATTTAAAAATAAATTTATTTTCTAAAAAAATTCCCCAAAAAATATTTTCTTATTAATTCCATTATTTAATCAAATTTCCAAAAAAGAACACAATTAAATAAAAATTTTATTTAAAATTAATTATTTTAAGTTGCAAAATACAATTAAAATAATTTTTTCTTTATTTATTTTTAGTTACCTAATTTTTTTAATTTCCGCGCATTTATTTTAAGATTTTATTAAATTTCTTTTTCCGCTACATTTTCTTTAGAAATTAGATATTTTTGCTTTATTTAATTTAAATTTAATTTTTTTAATAGAAAAAAGAAATCTCCAAATATAGAAATTAGTATATAAATAAAGAAAGGCAAAAATAGCAAAAATTATCTAAAACAAAAATTTTTAGATTACTCAACATTCATTAATTGAGAAAATTCAAAAAATAATTCTCCAGCAAAACTTATCTACTAAATACTAAATATTTATCTAAAAAGGTTTCCAACCCAATAAAATTAATCAAGCAGATTTCAAGCACCATTTAGCGGACCTTACTTACATACATCCAATATTAGATATACCTCATTTATTTGGATGTTGCTTGAATAAAATTCCAAATACGCTCGATTTAATAACTTTTTTAGCTTTCGGATTCCAAAAAGTTAGGCCAGCCTTCTAAAGGGGGGACTAAGAATATGATTGCTAATAATTAGGCCTACCTTCCCCACTGCCTTATTTTTAAAAATCAAAAAGTAAATGATGTCAAAATTCACAAAATTTGCTATTTTTAATTTCCTTTTTCTATTTTATTTTTGTATGTATAGGCAACCTTTTATTATTTTTTCATTCCAAACACACACACAAATTATTCTAATTATCCCCCAATAAAATAAGTAAAAGAGGAGAGAAAAGTAAATGTGTTAAGAATTTACCGATTTTTTCCAAATTTAGAAACATAAATTTTCAGTCAACCGAAGCAAGGGACAGACAACAAAATTTTAATAAAATTTCATTTTTGTAATATTTTTAGAACTTTTTCTTGAAATTGAATACTCATTAAAAACAAATTCTTTCTAATTTAAATTTCTTTTAAATTCTATTTAAGTTAAACGACTTAAGAATATTTTAAAGGAAAAACTAATTTATTTACCAAATTTATATTTTAAATACAGAGGAGCAAAGAACTTAGAGTTTCATACATATATCCTATTAATAATAAATCTGTTATTATTTTCCAAAATTACATGCCAAATTTACTTAAATGCCTAAACCAAAGAAATTAATTTTTTTATTTTATTTTTACCAGTATTTTTTTGAATTTATTAATAAAGTCCTTTTACTCATTTCCGTTATTTAACAAGTCTCCCCTTCCCCCTTCAAAATAGTTTATCCAAGCAGAACGCACACAAATCAAATTTCCGGGAAAAATAACAAAAAAGTTCATTTTCACTTATATTTACTTTACAGTCCAATTCACAATTTCCAAAAAAAAACCTAAATTTTAGTACTAAAAAATATTGTTCCTCGGACTATATTTGCATAAAAATTTGGTGATAATAGAATCTCTTCCCAGTTTAAGAAAAAAGAACAAAAATAGCAAAACTGCGAATTTAAAAAATAAAGTTTAAAAAACCTTCATTGCAGCAAAAAATCAAATTACAGCTAAAAGTTTTCACACCCCCCCCCCCCCCCCACTAATCACTCCCTCACCTCATTCCTTCTTCAAAAAATCCTTTACAGATTTTTAAAAATTTTTATCAAAATCCAATCACTTTTATTTCAAAATTAAAATTTTCTCAAAATACAAATTTCAAGAAAGAATAGTGTGCGTGAGAGGTGTGGTTAAATGGAGGGAATGACAGCTGCCTAATTTAGAAATATTCTAAATTTGGGAAAAATTTTGTTTTTATAATTTAGAGAAAAGCCATTTTTGTTTTAAATTTGTTTTAAATTACTAAATTTGTAGGTTCATTTAAAGAAAGAATATCCTTATTTTCTATTTAAGGTAAATTACTTAAACGTTTTTATAAAGGTCCTGACATAATTTCAGATTAAACTCCCAGACTGTTCCATAACCAAATCTAATAACCAAAACAACACTTGGATTTCACTAAAATTTTACTCAAATCCCCAATAATACTCGAATCCCCTATTTTTAATTTTAAAAAATGCTACAAAATTCACTTCCTTTTTGCCAATGATACTTAAAAATGCATAAACAAACCAAAAGATTTTTAAGCATTATTTAAAAATGGAAATGTTCTTTGTCCCCAAAGGCGTCATTTTTTAGTCACGCCATTAAAAAGTATTGAAGGAGGGGGAGGGCATAAACCAAAAAAGAAAATGAAAGAAAAACTCATTTTTAGAAAAATATTTTAAGAGATTTGAAGTAAAAAAGCTAAAAAGTAGTTATGAATGGATTATTTATTGGCTCTGTCTCATTCCTTTAAATGACTTTATTTGTAATTCCAGTAATTATTTATGTTCTTAAAAAGTTTTTTTAGTTGCCAAAAATCTTTCTCATTTATTTGGTAAAAAAGGGAAACATAAAAAAGTTATTAAATATGAAAAAGAAATCTCTTAATTTTTTTAAAATTCAAAAATCATATACCCTTTGAAGTATACTTTAATTTATAACAATTCAACTTATATTCAAATAGGTAAACTATTTTATTTTGATTTTCACTTAAATACCTTAATATTTTTTAGCTATTTCTAAATTAAGTTTTTCCAGAAAATCTTTTTCTTTTATAATTCTTTTAATTTTAAACCCCCTCCTTCATTATTTATTAGAAAATACCAGTTTTAACATTTAAACAAGAAGCATGGTTTCAGTATTTCTATCTAATTTTTCTCCAGATATATTTTTAATTTTCAGACCAATCCCAAAAAATTAAATAATTCTTAACTAATTTCTGGTACAATAAATTTCGAGATAATTTTTTTATTAACCCCATTTCTTTTATTTAAATAAACTTTTAAAAACACCTCACAACAAACAAACACACAGTAGCTATTACCCCAATTCAATTTCTTTTTTTACTCCAAACTCTATTCGGTATAATTTAAAAGGACAGGGAAAATGAATTTTTTCTTTTCTGTTTTAACATCCGCCGTCGGCCAGACGACCAAAACTTTTGTTATAGACCGGAAACCTTTAAAATTGGCACAGGTTCCTGTTATGTACTTTTATTGAATCAAATATTGCTTTTACTTTTTTTATTTTTACCAGCATTTTTTAAATAAAAATATATTGGCAATTTCTTTTAAAAATGTTGTGTTGTTCTGTTTTGTTATTTTATATTAAAAGTAGAGGGGGCGGAATAAATTGACTGGCAAGAACCGCGTGGTTGTTATGTGTTCTTTTTCCCAATAATAATATGTAAAAAAACTGGTCGCTAGTGAAATTCTCAGAAAATTACATTTTTTGTTAAACTTTTAGGTGTTTTGCTTTGTTTGTTAAAGTTTTAAAAGAATTTCTTTTTCGAATTTTTCTTTTAAAGAAAAGTTTGTATACGGAGAAGCGCTTTAATCCGCGATTAATTCTAAACTTTTGGTTAAATAACCAATTAGAGAATAATTTTTTAAAAACCCCAAATAATTCTCTAAAAATTAAAAACATAAACTTACATTTGATTTGTAACGTAAGAAATGAACAGATTCCTGACTATCTGATACAATAATCCTTGGACCCATTGATTTTATGTCGACGATTTGAACTTGGATTTGCTTAAAAATATAAAGAAATTATTATTCATTTTGAGGAAAATTTTTGAGATATTTTTTAAGCAAATATGTGTTAATTAAATAATTTCCTTAAATTCTGAACATAATAAGTATGATTAATCCTAAACTTTTGGTGAAATAACCAATTAGGGAACTTTATATCGATTTGTAATTAAGTAAATACTTTGTCTTCATTTTAAAATTAATTTTTTAAAAATTTTATCTAGAACAAAACCTACCCCCCACCCCCTATTTTCAAAATTATTCTCTATCGTATAATAATTTTAGTCAAACCAACACAATATTAAAAAATGCCATTTTTGGTTACAATCCAAATTTAGAAACATCTATATTTGGGATGTTTTCATTTATTAACCAAACAAACAAAACATATAAACAATCTCGGCAAAAAATATTTTTAGATTATAATGTAAGATATGGGCGTGGAAAAAAGTGAGAAAATAGCGACTCTGCAAACTAAAAAAAAGTTGATAATAAAAAGGTTTGAAGGTGGGCAAAAACAAAGCACAAAATTCATATTGCCAATTACAAATTATTTAAAAATAGAATTTCTCAAAAATGGAATTTTTTTAGAAAAATTCTTTCTTAAAGAATTAGTTTAAAAAAGGCTTTAAACATACAAAATTTTAAAAATATATTTGATAATCTTAAAAATATTTTTTCACAAATTCCTTTCACTCCAACAAAAAAATTCTAAAAAATTTTATAGAAAATCCTATTTTTGACATTAAAATTATTATTAACTACACACACCTTTAAAATTTCCATGCCTTATAGTAAACTTTAAATAACCCTTTCTCACATACACTCCGTTAATAAAGTATAAGCACCCCCAAATTTTCGTAAAAAATAAATAATAACTAAATATCATTTGTTTTATTTTTTCCTACATCAGTAGGGATCCAAATCATAACTAAAAATAAAGTTTCAGAAATTTTTATCGATTTAAAAATTTTAAAATTGAATTTTCTCGGAGTTGAGGTGTTAAGAAAGTATAAGCACCCCTGTAAAAATTTAGTTTCTACTTATTGTAGAATTCTACAAAAAATACAGTAAATTTGTCTATCGATATTATGGAAAATAAAAAAAGAATTAGGCCGATATCTCATTTCAGTGTAGAGATCTCGATACCCTGAAAATCAACGTAAAACAGGGTTTTTCAACTTTAAAAAATTTTTTCGACCCCTTATGGTCTGTATAAAATTTTTGTTCTAGGCTTATTCGAAAGCCCTTGAAATTTGCTACAAGATAGAAAAAATCTTATTTCCCAGAAAAAATCCTAATGAGAGATATATGCCGTTAATCTTCCGAGGCATCATAAAGGGCATTTTATGGGGCATTTAGGCGGTTTTTGTTAGCATAGAAATTTGACACGTAATAACCTACGAAACTATTTTTTCTGGGAAATAAGATTTTTTCTATCTTGTAGCAAATTTCAAGGGCTTTCGAATAAGCCTAGAACAAAAATTTTATACAGACCATAAGGGGTCGAAAAAATTTTTTAAAGTTGAAAAACCCTGTTTTACGTTGATTTTCAGGGTATCGAGATCTCGACACTGAAATGAGATATCGGCCTAATTCTTTTTTTATTTTCCATAATATCGATAGACAAATTTACTGTATTTTTTGTAGAATTTTACAATAAGTAGAAACTAAATTTTTACAGGGGTGCTTATACTTTCTTAACACCTCAACTCCGAGAAAATTCAATTTTAAAATTTTTAAATCGATAAAAATTTCTGAAACTTTATTTTTAGTTATGATTTGGATCCCTACTGATGTAGGAAAAAAATAAAACAAATGATATTTAGTTATTATTTATTTTTTACGAAAATTTGGGGGTGCTTATACTTTATTAACGGAGTGTATAATAATATTAAATTTATTTTTGGCCTATCCATAGTTAATTACCACGAGGAAAAGATAAAACTAAAGAACCGAAAAACTAATTTACTTTTACTACTAACATAGGCATTTAATGGGTTTTTCTGCCACTTCTCGTCCTTAAACTTATTTCTTGTTTTAAAAACCTGCGGGAGTTGAAAAATAAATTATAAAAAAACTTAAATATGTATATTTTTCATTTTATTTAAAATTAATTTTTTAAAAATTTTATCTAGAACAAAACCTACCCCCCACCCCCTATTTTCAAAATTATTCTCTATCGTATAATAATTTTAGTCAAACCAACACAATATTAAAAAATGCCATTTTTGGTTACAATCCAAATTTAGAAACATCTATATTTGGGATGTTTTCATTTATTAACCAAACAAACAAAACATATAAACAATCTCGGCAAAAAATATTTTTAGATTATAATGTAAGATATGGGCGTGGAAAAAAGTGAGAAAATAGCGACTCTGCAAACTAAAAAAAAGTTGATAATAAAAAGGTTTGAAGGTGGGCAAAAACAAAGCACAAAATTCATATTGCCAATTACAAATTATTTAAAAATAGAATTTCTCAAAAATGGAATTTTTTTAGAAAAATTCTTTCTTAAAGAATTAGTTTAAAAAAGGCTTTAAACATACAAAATTTTAAAAATATATTTGATAATCTTAAAAATATTTTTTCACAAATTCCTTTCACTCCAACAAAAAAATTCTAAAAAATTTTATAGAAAATCCTATTTTTGACATTAAAATTATTATTAACTACACACACCTTTAAAATTTCCATGCCTTATAGTAAACTTTAAATAACCCTTTCTCACATACACTCCGTTAATAAAGTATAAGCACCCCCAAATTTTCGTAAAAAATAAATAATAACTAAATATCATTTGTTTTATTTTTTTCCTACATCAGTAGGGATCCAAATCATAACTAAAAATAAAGTTTCAGAAATTTTTATCGATTTAAAAATTTTAAAATTGAATTTTCTCGGAGTTGAGGTGTTAAGAAAGTATAAGCACCCCTGTAAAAATTTAGTTTCTACTTATTGTAGAATTCTACAAAAAATACAGTAAATTTGTCTATCGATATTATGGAAAATAAAAAAAGAATTAGGCCGATATCTCATTTCAGTGTAGAGATCTCGATACCCTGAAAATCAACGTAAAACAGGGTTTTTCAACTTTAAAAAATTTTTTCGACCCCTTATGGTCTGTATAAAATTTTTGTTCTAGGCTTATTCGAAAGCCCTTGAAATTTGCTACAAGATAGAAAAAATCTTATTTCCCAGAAAAAATCCTAATGAGAGATATATGCCGTTAATCTTCCGAGGCATCATAAAGGGCATTTTATGGGGCATTTAGGCGGTTTTTGTTAGCATAGAAATTTGACACGTAATAACCTACGAAACTATTTTTTCTGGGAAATAAGATTTTTTCTATCTTGTAGCAAATTTCAAGGGCTTTCGAATAAGCCTAGAACAAAAATTTTATACAGACCATAAGGGGTCGAAAAAATTTTTTAAAGTTGAAAAACCCTGTTTTACGTTGATTTTCAGGGTATCGAGATCTCGACACTGAAATGAGATATCGGCCTAATTCTTTTTTTATTTTCCATAATATCGATAGACAAATTTACTGTATTTTTTGTAGAATTTTACAATAAGTAGAAACTAAATTTTTACAGGGGTGCTTATACTTTCTTAACACCTCAACTCCGAGAAAATTCAATTTTAAAATTTTTAAATCGATAAAAATTTCTGAAACTTTATTTTTAGTTATGATTTGGATCCCTACTGATGTAGGAAAAAAATAAAACAAATGATATTTAGTTATTATTTATTTTTTACGAAAATTTGGGGGTGCTTATACTTTATTAACGGAGTGTATAATAATATTAAATTTATTTTTGGCCTATCCATAGTTAATTACCACGAGGAAAAGATAAAACTAAAGAACCGAAAAACTAATTTACTTTTACTACTAACATAGGCATTTAATGGGTTTTTCTGCCACTTCTCGTCCTTAAACTTATTTCTTGTTTTAAAAACCTGCGGGAGTTGAAAAATAAATTATAAAAAAACTTAAATATGTATATTTTTCATTTTATTTAAAATTAATTTTTCCATAAAAATTAGTATAAAAGAACAACTAAAAATTTACAACATAAGCATTTATAAATTATTTTTAAACAATCTTAAAACAAAATTTAAACTTTTAATTATAAAAACATTTTCATAAAATTTACCAAAAATTAATTTCAAAAAATTAATTTCATGACATCACCTTTTTTAAATTTTCTTTTTTTTCTCAAATATAAATTTGTTTTTTTTATTTATTTTTTACTAAAAATCTTATTATTTATCTCAGTCCTTTTATATTGTTTGCATATTTTTTCTAAAAATTCTAAAGCTCATTACAAACCTTTAACATCATCTCTTTTCATTTTTTCCTTTCATCCTTTTAAAATAAAAGGCAAGAAAGCCTTCAGGATATAAAGGCATGAGGAGGAGGCGCGCGTTTAATTAACACGAGGAAGAAAAATATATGGCCAATATATTTCTTACAAATAATGAAAGGCATAATATGTATATTTTTTTTCATTAAATAGTAATGTTTTTAAATAGAAATCTTTTTTTTTCAATTAAAGAATTTTCCAGAAAATTTTAAAAAAATAATTAAAAACAAATAAAAACCTTTTAAAACCTCCCTCTCATTTCATTTCCTCCCTCTCATTTCACACTTAAATAATATACTTCTATCTTTTTTTCATTCCTTTAATTAATTTTCCATGGCAGTTCTCCCTCTTCTTTTAAAATTATTTTTCTAAGAATTTAGAATATAAAAATGGCAAATAAAAAATGTGAAATTGAGATTAATTTTTTGGTTAAATTATTATTAAAAAATGAATTTTTAAAAAAGAATTTTAAGTCTAATTAAAATAAACCCCTTCTATTATTTTAATTAAAATCAATATAAAATAAAGTGAAATTTAAAAAAAAATTAAAATTATCTTACAAAAAATTCACTTAAAAAAATTTCTTTCTTAGTCATTCCAACATTCCTTCTACAATCAATCCGATAATACCCCCCCCCCCCCCATAGTACTTTTTCCCTTTTAAATTTTTAATTCTTTATATTCCCCCCGTCTAGTTCCAAAATTAAATTTTATTTTTTCAAATTCATTTTCTTTTTAACTAAAAATAAACTTAAGAAATTAAAAAAATGTTTTGCGTAAAATAATCGTTTAAAGAAGTTTTATTTGAAATAAAGGTTTTATTTTTAAATTTACCTCATTTAACTTTTTAATTCGTGTTCTAAAAATGTTTGTACGTACATATTTCTCTCCTCAAATTTCATTTAAAAAATTTTTATTTTAAAAATTTACACCAAAAATAAACACATTATTCTTTTGCTATTTTCATAATAATTTTTAAAAAATATTTTTCAACTAAACTCAAAACACACACAATTAATTAATTACTTATCAAAAATTTGAATATCAAATATTTTTTTAAAAAATTATTAAAATTAATTTAAATACCTAAAACAAACAAATATTATACCAAAATAGCTCTTTTACTTTTGTTTCAAAGTGACGATAAATGATTACTTAATTGTATGCATCAGGGCTGGGCGAACTTAAAAAATAAAAAGCGAAATGCGAAATGCGAAACTTTTTTTAAAAAAATAAAAAGCGAAATGCGAAACATTTCGCGCCAAAAAATGCGAGAATGCGAAACGCGAAAGCGAAAGCGAAATTTTTTTTAAATATTAGTTTTTAAAAAATTTTTTTTAATATTTTAAAAATATTAATTTTCTAAAAATATTAGTGCATTAATGCATTTTTTGAAGAAGACTTCCTAAGATTGCTCATTATTAGTGCACGGCACCGGACCGGGCTCCAGGCCGGTTTGCCTGTGTCCGGGTCCCAATCGGATTAATCCAGAAAAATCCGGCCGGGTCCATTTTTCATCTTTTTTAACGGACTTTTTAATTTTTCCATTTTAATATACTGTATTCATCTTAATCTCAAATCCTTTTCCTGCGCCGCAGTCGAGAATTTAGAGAATTTTGGAGGTCCTTAAGTCAGATCTCTTCCTTTTACAGCGCCGCAGGCGAAAATTTTGGCAATTTTGGAAGAACAACCCACAAGCTCTCTTCCCTTTTCAGCGCCGCAGGCGAAAATTTTAGAATTTTGGAATGCCAAGAAGCCAAATTTCTACCATTTTTATCAATAAATTTGGTAAAAATATTATCGAGTCGGGCCAGATATGATTAATATTTATAAAACAAATTTACAATTTAAAATTAAAGCTTAAAAACATTTATTTTTGGAAGAAAAAACTGTTTAAGTCTTAGTTCCTATGTCTGGATTCGAACCCAGCCCCAAACAACACCAATGTGAACGAAGTCAGTCAACTTAACCACTCCACCACCACCCAACGAAAGCAAAGTGATAGATAATAAATATTTCTTTTCCTTTTCCTTTAAAAATTTCTATGTCAAAATATCTAAAAAATAAAAAAATACTAAATAAAAAAGGCGAAACAAATTTCGCATTCGGACCAAAAAGCGAAATGCGAAACGCGAAACTTTTCGCGCTAAAAAATGTGAGAATGCGAAAGATGCGAAACGCGAAATTGCGAAATAAGCCCAGCCCTGGTATGCATGCATTTAAATGACGTAAAAAGCAAATATAAACAATGATAACCGTTCCCCTTTTTTCTCTATTCAAAAATATTTTTGTTTGTTGCCAAAAACGTTCCCCCCCCTTTAAATTCCAATTTTTACTTAAAGTTTTCCACAATTTTAGAAAATATTGTTTTCTTTTAAAGAAAACTGAAGCTTCGAAATTAAATTTGTTCTTTTAGATAACCCCAAGAAATTCTTAGAAAAATAATCTCGAATATATATTTACGCATAATTGTTTTTTCTTTCATGTAAACAAGAAACTTCTCTTTTTCACAATAAATAAATTCAGGAGCAATAACAAAACACGGAAAAAGAAGAATAAACAAGACACAAATTATACATATATGTACTTATACATATGAATAAAAACCGAGAGTAATCTAAAAACAAAATTTATTTATTTTGTTGTAAATAAAAGAGATTGAGGAAGCAAAAAATAAAAAAATGAAATTAAAATTTCCCCTTAAAACTTTTGTAAAAATGCCAAATTATTTCCTCCCTCAATTGTCCTCTACAAATTCTTCTTCCTCATATACTTTTACAATTATCCTACATATTTCCACCTTCACATTTTGTCCCATTACTTTTTTTTCTTCCCTATATCCACTAAATACAACACAAGCACAGCGCGAACTAATTTAATATACTACTAGTCGCGGCAATGCTTTTTAGTTACCACGACGCCCCCACAAAACGCAGCAATAAGAAAATAAAATTCTTCGTCTTCCCTAATTTAACAAAAAGCATTTTTACATGTATTTTATACCAAGTGTAGGTTTCTTCTTTTTTATCATTTTGCATTATTTCATTCTTATGTTAAAAACATATATTGGAGACCAAAACAAATTTTTAATTAATATATTTTCCTCAGTAATTTTTAGTCAAGTTTAAACAACAAAATTGTCTCAATTTTACTCAAGATTAATTAAAATATTTTTAATTTAAAAATACAATTTCTAAACAAAAATAGACATTGTCTTATTCCTTTTAAATTTTCAAAATTCCCTTGAGTAAACTAATGACTTTTTTTATTTTATCAATTTTAAATTATCCACCTCAGAAATTTTCTAAAAAATTTTTTAGAAAATTTTAAATAACATCTCTTAAAAGTCAAATATTCATTAAAGTTTAGCCCTTCTAACAGATTATTTCCAATATTTTTTTAACTCTAAATTTTATTTTTAAATGTAAAAAGTGAAGTAAAATAACAGCCTCTAAAAATTAATTTTAAAAATAAGAAAAAATATTTACGCCTCAAATTTCATTATTTTTATAAAAATAAAAAATCAACAACCTTCGACTTTTAATGACCTTTAATAAAAAATAAGAATTTTCTTGCCCTATCATTTTAATTAATACATGTATATCGAAATAAATTAATATTAAACACAAATAAATCTAAAACCTATAAACTTAAAATTTATTTTAGTTTTTTCTTTTAATCCAATTTAATCCCTGTATATCCCTCTAATTATTATAAAAACTTGTTTACATATTTTCTTAATTATATTTTAATATATCGATATATTTGTCCATAAATACATATATATTCATCCCCCTTTATCATCCCGGCTGATTTAAGTCTCACCACAAATGAATGACGACGTATTTAACCACGCTCATCCCTCAATGCCCCTTTACCCCTATATTGGAAGCAATTTCACTTGTCCTTTTACATCTTTTTCATTTTTTTCTCGCCTTTATCCCCCCCCCTCCTTTTCAACACTCAAAAGCTTGTTCTCAGCTTGGTGACAACCGAAAGAGACAGCTGTTTTGATGTAAAAAAGGGGGAAGAATTTGTTTGTGCCTTTCTGTTCTTCCTTCCGTTTCTTCTTCCTTTTTTCCTTTTCTCTTCCTTAAACAACAAATTTTCTGTACCGAAACAAGTGCCGCTGTTCAAATGAGCATTTCGAAGCTTGTCTATGGATTTTGCTTAGACTAACCTTCTTAGCCATTTTTCTGTCAAAATCCTTAAATTAGAAATATCCTTAAAATAATTCTTAAAATTGTTTTAAAATTTTAAAAAGAAAATATCTCCTTATCTATATTTTAAGTATACATGCCCATAGTATTAAAATTTTTAGAAAAGTATTTCAGGATAAAATTCACTATTGTAATTTTTCTATTGTTAAACTTTAATTTAAATCAAAACAAATTTTAAGTTTATTTTTAGTGTATTCACTTTTAAAAATTAATTCACCATTAACATGCACTCATAATAAAACTTTTAAGTCTTTTTTTATCCAAAGTAATAAAAATCGATTTAAAACTTGTCAATTTATGTTATAGCCCCCATATTACTATTTTTTACATTTTTAACTCTCTTAATGGTAGTTAGCTCCAGATGCTTGGTTGCGTGTATGGGTGGCAGCGAGAACGGATTAAGAACAAAAAGAAATATAAAATGCGAGGACAGATTTAGCAACGCATAACGATTCCTCACCTTCCCCCATGTCCCTTAAAGCTAAGGCCGAAATGCCATCCTTACGCTATCAACTATATAAAAGGACATTTAGATTTGCCCGGCTGCCTCTAAATATGTTGACGAGGTGCCAACTAGCTATGAAAATAAAAGGGGAAAAATAAAGCAAAAAGGGAGTGAGTTTTTAAATTGTCTATCTATTGAAAAGAAAACAAGTGGATGAGGATTGTCAACATTTTTTTTTAAAAAGAGAAGGGGAAGGAGCTTGAAAACAGCCAGAAACATATTAAAAAATATATGCCCATAAATATATGAAGAACGGCTTTGAGGATTTTTAAACAGACAAAACACAAACAAACACGCGAATTGGCAAAAATCCCGAAAAATAATAGACAATTTTCCATGGATTGTTGAAAGAGAAAAGCGGAAGTGAAAGGCGGAACAAACATGTTTTTTCCTCAATAAAGAAAAAAGTTTTACGCGTTTGAAAATCAATAGCCAAATTTTCATGAAAAAAATAATAAAAAAATATTTACATGTCTGATCCTATTTTAAAAAATATTCTTCTTATATACATATATAAAAAAATTCCCATATTGGGAAAACCCAAAACAATTAAAAATTTTTTTATTTTTAATTTAAGCACCACTCCTTTTTAACATTTTATATTGCCATAAAAATGTAAAATTGTCGGCACTACACAAATAGCAATTACTCGTTTCTCTATACTTTTATATATTTAACACGTTCAATTTATTTTAAATTAATACCCTTTTAATATTAACAGACTTTAATATAAACAAATTTATAATTTAGCTCTCAAAAACCATAAAATCTCAAAAATCTTTACAAAGCCCTTTTTAGAATTTATTTACATATTTTCTATAAGCTTTTTTAATATACTTAAATACCTATATTTAATTATTTTCATTTAGCATTTAAAGATCTCAATATAAATATATTTTAATTAAAATGGAGACTAGAAAGATTAAATAATATTTTGACAAAAAATAAGAAAAACAAAAACAACAATTAAAATTACTCGACTTAAGAATTTTTACACTCAATGAATATCAACAACAACATGAATCTCGTTAGAATACCCTCATCAAATGAAAATAGAATACCTCAACAATTATTATCCACCTCCTCTAGCACAATATTTGGAGAAATTATTAATAAAAACTCATCACAATTATATTCAGAATTTGACGATGAAGCTATTTGTACATTAAAACAATGGACTTTATTGCCTAATCAACCTGGAGCCCTGCGCATTTTTTCATTAATTGCACTTCTAGCAATGATGGTTATTGTGGTAGTTGGGGGAAATGCACTTGTTATAGCAGCAGTGAGTTTTTAAAAGCGAATAACAAATTTTTAAATAAATTATTAAATAAAAAAGTAATACTAGTAATTTGAATATTTTTTAAAAAATTTGAAAGATATGAAGCAAATAGTATAATAAATTTTTAAAGGTTCTAATGCGTCGCAGATTGAGGACGGCAACTGGACTGCTAATTCTCTCACTAGCCGTCGCAGATATGCTGGTAAAATTATTTAAAAAATATACTTATGAGAAAGTAGAATTTTAAGGGTTGAAAGACCCGTAACTCCAAAAAATTCAAGTTAAATTGTTAAAAATAATTTTTAAAGGTCGGCCTTGTTGTCCTTCCCTTCAGCATCGCAAATGAAGTACTAAACGGCTTTTGGATTTTTGGAGACATTTGGTGTACTGCTTGGCTTACTATTGATATATGGATGTGCACCTCCTCAGTGTATAATCTCGTTGCCATTTCTGTTGATCGCTATATTGCCATTATCAAACCGCTCAATTATAACATGTTAATCACCAAATTCCGCGCCCGTTGCATTGTTGCCTTTGTTTGGATTAGCTCATTTATTGTTTGCACACCAAGTTTTTTACTTGCATCTAGTGAACGAAAGCGCTATATTGCTCAGCAAATGGCGGCAGCAGCAACAACGGGGGTTGGAGGAGAAATGGTGCGAAACGCTGAAGAATTTGTTTTGCGTAACCCTGACGCTTGTCGATGTACTCCTTCAAATTCTGGAATGTATTATATTCTGTTCAGTGCATCTTCAAGCTTCTATATCCCTATGGCAATTGTTATTTTTGTATATGCTCGTATTTATATTGCTGCAATGGCAGCGACAAAATCGCAATATGCTGGTATGGTTCAGGTGAGAGAAGATTTTAATAAAAAGATTGAAAGGAAAAGCTAGAAAAATATTAAATGTTTAAGGTTTTTTCAAAAAAAAACTTTTTAAAGGTGGCTGAAAACGCTAACAAAAAACCCCAAGAAAAACATCAAAAATCAAATAATGAATCAAATGGTGGTATTGAAGGCTCATATTTAAAATTGCCTAAATTATTTGGACTTAAAGCTACGCATATTCGTAACAGGTAAAATTTTATAAAATATTAAAAATGAATTGTAAAACCATACAAATAAGTTAAATTCAAAAAAATTAAAGACAAAGACTAAGCATGGATCCTCTAAGAAGTATACCAATCTCGCTAAACAGCAGTTCGATGCCTACTGTTTATGCTCAAATGAATGGAAGTTGCAATAATCTTGAGTATTACCGCAACAACTCTGAATTGGATAGACGTAGAAGTGAAGAAAGATTACTTATCAAAGAAAGGTAAATGAGAGATTATAAAACCAATTTGTAAAAAAATATTAAAATTCTAGACATGAAGAAAGATTAAGTCCAGTACGCCTAAGCATTCCTAGTGAAATTGTTTACGAACTAACTCAAGAAAGGTAATTTTAAAAACATAAGTAAATATGTATAAATAAAAAAATTTTTTAGACCTTCTCTTTGTCCAAAAGCAACGGAGGAAAGTTCAGAATCACATGATTCCTCTTCTGGTGATGAAACAAAATTAAATGCAATTACAACACCGAATGGAGTATGTTGCCGAGATGTTCAAAATTTAAACCAAACAGCGTTATCAACACCTAATGGAGAAGAAAATGATGAAAATAACAGCAACAATATTCCAGAAACAAATAACTTAACAACAACGCCCCTTTTACATCAAAACAATACTACACTTACAAATGGATCACCACCGCAACAAGAACAATTAACACAACAAAAAACATGCAATAGCAGTAATTGTAGTAGCAACAGCACAACTAAACGTGGATTAGCTGCATCACTGTTAATGCGTATTTTAGGAAAAGGATTCTGGATGAAGAAGAAACGCGCTGGGGGTACATACGAAAAGCGATTATCTCTGGAAATCAAAGCAGCAAAAACTGTCGCAATTGTAACTGGATGTTTTATTTTCTGTTGGTTAGGATTTTCTATATATTATGGGTTAACTGCGTTTGATGTGCATGTGAACGAAGTTATATGGTCAATATTCTTTTGGTTGGGATACTTAAATTCTGCATTCAATCCGGTTAGTTTTAAAAAAATAAAAAAAATAAAAATTAAAAAAAAATAAAAATTAAAAAAATAAAAACAAAAATCTTTTGTAGAACTAAATTTAAATACCGGAGAATTTTCAAATATTCTTAATTCAGGTTATTTACACACTATTCAATCGAGAGTTTCGGACATGTTTCAAACAATTGCTCACTTGCAACAACATGATATTTACATCAAATCGTGATCCAAACAACATGCCTATGGTATCTTTTCATAGTCACAAAAATTAAAAGGATTAATTTTTTAGTGTAACTCATTTAACTCCCAACTTCGTATGTTCAACGACCCAATGATCAAAAGGCAACATCAAAAATGTGGCGAACTATCAGACGCGTGAATAGATTTAAGAAAATAAGAACAGTTAATGATAGAAAAACACCTTTGTAAGATAGGAATATCTTAATTTTCTTGCCTTAATTTATTTAGACCAATGTATTTAAATCGCAAATATGTGTGAAAAAGCTTTAAATCATAGCTGTTAAACTAGTCCTAATAAAAATTTGTTCAACTTTTTATATATAAAGCTTAAAAGTCAGGGATGCATTTAGTTCAAAAGGAATATTGTTTAATCCTCTTCCTATTTATCATTAAATGTGATTTTGCCTATTTTTGTCGATAAATTGCTTTTAAAAATAAGTGAAGCTAACCATTTTTAAATGGAGTTGATAGATAATTGAAGTAAAACTTTAAAGAAAATAATATTTTAAAAGAAAATAAAGAATTAGTAGAAGCAGAAAAAGAATCTCAAATCAAGATTGCGTGATAGAAAATATTTTCAGAATATTAATTGACGGATAAAAGAGATATCAACGAGTTAATACTCGTAACCATTCCTAACCTTGCCATTAATTTTAATAATATTTTGCCTTATTGAATGAGGGAGTCTCTCACGACTCAAACTTTTCCCCCTTCTTTGTAATTAACACATATTTGCAACAATTTTTGTATAAGAAAAGATAAAATATTTATAAAAATATAACCAACCCGATTTTCACATTTTGCCAGCAATTTTTTCTTTCCAAAATCGTACATACGAAGTAAATTACCCACTCCAATAAGTGCCATTCCACGGAAATCATGTACTGCATAAACTTCATGTGGTGTTGGTGTTCGATGAATAAATTCAAAACGCATTCCATTGTTTGTTAAAAGAAAAGTGTAGACACAGCCACCTTTTGAACGTTTTGGACGAAGTTCTAATTCAATAGCACAGCCGACAAGTACAAATGTAGAGTCATTTTGTGAACGAAAATTGACTAGTTCGACACTAGAATTTTTTAAATATAAATAATTGATATAAGGTCAATAAATGTTTTACCAAAATGCAGCTTCTCCCTCGGGCAATTCATATTGACATAGAGTTTGGCCCGTTTTAGGAACCAAAAGGCGAACCGCTGATGCCCATTTTCCTGAAGAAAATTTAAAATTTTTAGTTATTTTTGTACAGCCACTTCAGTCTCTAGTGTTTATCTTCTCAAGACCTATTTAAATAAATTTTATCTATTGACGCTATTTACTTCTCTTTTCATGTAATGATCTAAGCATATCGGTTTAAAACATAATTAACCTGCTTGGGCCCTAGCAGACCCATATATTGATTCATCTGGTTCATAATTCCTTAGAGAATGTGCCATTTCCTCAGCTAAAGCCTTTTCTTCTTGATCTTTTGCCATTTCAATCAAATCCTTTAAAAAAGAAAGTAAAGTTTAGGCGTAAATATTTTGTTGATTTACATACATTTGCCATTTCCTCACGTCTTCTACGTTTTCCTTTCTCGGTAAAAGCTGCATGATCTGTTTCAATGATGATCATATTTTGTGATGCTGGATGTACAACTAATCGACGTGGTGTGTATTTCAGTTTGTGTACAACTTGATTGAAAAGTACCCCAAGCTTTTCTAGTGCCAAAATCCTTTAATGTAAAGATTTTTTTATCAAATTTTTAAAAATATTTCTAGTTACCGAAGTGTATTCTCAGAAATTGCAACAATACCCTCAGAGCATTGCTCAGAGGAAAAACTAGCTGCATGCTCGAGTGCACTGTAACTCAATGGTGTCAAATGAAAACGACCTTGATAGTTGTAGAAGAGCCAAGCTCTGCTGGAACAGGCGAAAAGCTAAATATTGCAAAATTTTATTAATTTTATATGGAGAAATCTTACAGCCTCTCGTCTTTGTATCAAGACACGGAATAGCTTCACTGGTCGGGTACCCAAATAGCGGGTTCGATTATCACTCAAATCACCAGTAACTGAAAAAGGAACAAGGTAGATATTTCATACATATTAGAAATTGTATTCTATTCATTTTTACAATTTTAAGGTTAAAATACCTTGATCAAGTGTTGCTCGTAACAAGCAACCATTTTGGAGACCAATATTTAAATGCATGATGCTAGTCGTGCCTGTTTGTTCACTTGATGTTTCCATAACCATAAGTGATTCAGGTTCTGCTGGCAAAGCTTGCATACTTTAATAATATAATTAGCAAGAATATACATTTTCTAGAATAACCTTAATGGCGCCAAACAATCAGAGGTATCCAGAGAAATGATGCGAACAGTCTTATCAGCTAGTCCAACTGTGAGGAATCGAGAACGAAGCTCTCCTTCAAGTACTTCGCTCATACTCATACATAGAACTTCCGAGGTAAGTTCACGCCGTTCAGAATATTCACGTAGTTGGTTGTTCATGTCAAGTTCAAAATAAACAATTTCAGCGCCAGTCAAAGAAATGACAACCTTGATAATAATAAAAATACAAAATAATTACTTTACTTTGAAAAATGTTAAGTGTTCAATCTCAATAATGAAAAAGTAAACTCAACTAATAAATCAAAAAGTTAGTAATGTCTAGGCCTAATTTATCACCACGTAATTATATCATTCAGAAAATATACCTGTCTTCTATTCATTGTGCATTTTTGAATGGGCCTTTTCGGTGGCGCTCTCCATTCGTTTATACGTCTATCAGCCCGAATATGTCGAATTCCTGATGGATAAACTTGAAGAAGAGAATCATCTCCAATTAATGCACAGCCAAGTGTTGGTGTTGTACCGAGAAAACCAGAATCTGTAACTTCTTCAACTGTCTCGCCAATGGAGAGAACAAGAGTAGCATTTGTAAATGAAACAATAATGTGTGCATGAAAAGGATCTATTGAGGGAAATATTTAATTAATTAAGAAAGAACAAAGAAACCATCAACATTCTTTTTAACTGTCCAAACAGCTGTAGGATTTCCTGGTAATTCTGAAACTGCCATTTCTGCAACCTCTAACCCATTACGGAGTACTCTCATTGTTGAACGTGGACCACGACCACAAAGCGCATAAATTTGTGGTGCATCTTCGTTAGCTAAATCTCCAATCTAAAAAATAATACAAAATTTATCAAAAAATTTAACAACAAAATTACGTGTGATGTAATCATCGGATTCAAGCTGTCAATTTGATCAACAAGAATTAAATTTTGAAGACCACGAGTGTCATAGAAAAATGTTTCCCCTTCATCTAAAGGAATTCTTGATGAAAATTCTGGTTCATCGTCATTGTCACCCAAATGTGCAATTTGGAAAAGTTGACTGAAAAACAAATAATTAAATCACATTAGAATTATTATAGAAATATTTTTAGGTGAAGTTTTCGACAACCTTACAAGTAAAATTTAAAAAACAAACTGATTTCCAAATTCACTAGCTGTGAATAAAAATCCAGTCTTTAATATACACAAAGCATTAGCCACAGGTAATGTATCAAAGTATTTAATGCGCATTTCTGTCACAAGATCACCATCAGCTTCTAAAGTTACTTTGAAAACATCTCCTTGTTCTGATTGAACAAGGAAAAAGTACATTGATTTTGTCTTGTGTGTAGCAGCACAAACAATCATTATCGGACGCTCACTTTCATCCAAATCATTCTTAAAAGAAATTGAGTAATATTTTTGTTATGAAAATTAAAAATAAACAACTAAAATTAAAAAAAATTACTCTTCGCCTAGGAATTGGACATCGAACATCAGGTTGATCGCCTAAGTTTTTGTAGACTAAATAGTTTTCACAGCAAACAATTACACCGCTCGGTCCATCACTCCCACCAGGAACGCCAATGAGTAAATTTCCCTTTAAAAATAAATTTAAACTAGAGCACGCTTTCAACATAATTTGATTAATTTCTGACATATGTCAATCAAATCAATTGGTTAACACATGGAATAAACGGAAATGTACCTGTTCAGTCAAAGGTTCAGCATATTTACGCACAACATGGTTTAATCCAAGATCCAATTCATAAAACGTAAGTGTCTGCTTTATGTGTTTGTAAGCATCACCTGTAGGATCATGATCACAATCCTTAAAAAATAGAAATAATCATGGTATAGTGACAAAAATGTCATTGTTGAGCAAAACATTTCACTTGGTCTTCTGAAATTCTCAAAATTTTCGTTTGAGGCACTAAAAATAATTCTGGCTTCTCGGTCTACATAGGAAAAATAAAACAACAACAACTTAAAATAGTTGCAAGAAAGGAAAAAGAGTTTAAGAAATTCAAGAGTACCAAACTTAAAATAAAAAAAATACCTCATAATCAATTTCTAGGCAGGCAAAAGTCGGATTTTCAAATCCAACATCAATGCCAACAATTGAAAAACATATACTGTAATTTTTATGTGCTTCAAGTGGTGAGCTGATAGTTAGATTTGCTTGAGCATCTCTGTTTAAAATGTATACCAATTTTTGTCGTTCAATCTAATAAGAAAAAAGGTAAGAAAACCCCGAAAAAATTTCAATCAGAAAAATAAAGACAAACCGCTCCAATCAAAAGAGCTCTTCCCTTTGGATCAACGGCCAAATATTGACCAGGAACAACGCGCCGACAACCAGATTTACCATAAGTTTCTTGATGGACACGTTCGAATGAATGTTTTTGTGAAGAATATTCAAGAATAACAATTCGACCAGAATCTGAGGCAACAGCAATATAATCTGAAAAATTTAATAAAAAATATAGGAAGTATCCAAATTAGTTTCTAATTAATAATTAAAAAACAAAAAAGTCTCTATTTTTCCTCATTTAATAATAAAATTCTTTAATGTTAGTAAACCTTTAGAACTCCCAGTAAGACGAAAAGTCAAAAGCGATCTAATTATTCCAAAAGTATCACAACTGCAAATTACGGAAATTTTTCCTGTTTTTGGGTCACAAAATAATAATTGAAGCACTGAGCCTTTTGCAACACAAACTTCCTAAAATATATCTTTTAAATTTTCTTTAAAAATAAACCTGTTGTTTTGAATTTCCAGTAAATGAACCGTGAACAGCACAATTGATTGAAGTAATTCCTTGTAACGTTAAATTGTAGAGATACATAATTTTAATTAAAATTAATTATTAAACTATTAAAAGAAAGTAAAATTAGAATGATTCTAATAAAATTAAAGCAAAACTAACTAAAAATCCTAATTTTATTAATTAAAAGCGAAATTTTTAAAGAACAATTCTACTCTGAATCGTCCTACACGTCCTCCGGTCATTTTTGTGCGGGCCATCCGGCGCAACCATTTAGGCGCATGGACACTTTTTTTTATGGCTTACTAGTGGCTTATTAACACATGTAATTAAATATGTAACAAAATTTGTTTTACACTTATTTGTGATTAAATTTTTATTTATTATTTATTTTTTTAATTTTTAAATATTTCCTTTTTAGAATCGTTAAAACACTAGATTGACTTCAACATTATAGGTTAATCCTAATCATCTGAAATTATTGTTAAGCATTTCTTTGAGAACAAAAACATCAAAAAATGGTTTGTGGATTTTATTAAAATATTTTTTAATGGACATTAACGAATAGGGGCACTAGTTACTCCCATAATTATTTATATAGTGTAATTAAATCCTTGCCTTTAAATAGAATTTGAATTCTTACCAACCTCAAATTCCACTTTCAATACTACCTCATTTTTAATTTTTTAATAGGATACAATACCCTTAACTGCTCGTTTAAAAGAATTTGGAACATGGACTGAACAAACTAGTTCTTCTGGCAAACGGTTTTTTGTCTCATTTTTTATCATAATTTTTCCCTAATTTTTTAGTTATTACTACAATAGTGCCACAAATATTTCGCAATGGGAAAAACCAACTGAATGGAAACATGCAGAGAAATTACGAGCTACTGCTGGGTTGAAAAATGGTAACGGCAATAATGGAAACCATCACTCTACTTTACAACAAACACCAAAGACAAAACCTCCGATTGAGAATGAAAAAGGTTTTTAATTATAAGAGTGGATTTTTCTGATTTCAATTTAATAAATTTTAATTATTTTTCTGAAATGTTTCGAAGTTATGATTCTTTTTCTTAGAGTTGGATTACTTTAATTAATCTGAAAATTTACTAATTAATTTTAAAATGTTTTAAATTTGTGGGTTTATAATTGCTGAAAAATTTTCTTCCTCGGTGCCAAAAAGTTTTTAATATTTTTATTTTTTAAAATTCATTACCTAAGCCGATTCAATTCAGATTTTTGTCTTTCGCAATCAACTATTACATATTCTATTTTCAACATCAATTTTTAAAATATAAATTTAATTTTTATTATTTAGTTTCTTCATCATTACCATCTATTCGCATGCCACAACATCAACAACCACAACTTCACAAGCATTCCACACCTACAGGTTCAACATCTACTCCTTCTTCTACTCCTCCAACTTTTCGACCAGGGGCATTACCAAATTTACAACAACCTTTTAAACGAATGCCGGAAAAGCAAAATTCTCAACTGGCAAATACTCGTATATTTTTTGGCTTTCTTAATCCCCCAATTAATTTTATTTTTTTTTATTTTTCAGCTTCAACTGTCAAACCACCCCAACAATTGTGTAAAGTAGAAATACCAAAAACTTTAGCTTCCTCTCTCTGTTTTACACCTTCCACTTCCTCTACTTCAACTCCATTACCACTTCGAAATATCCCAACATCTTCATCATCCGCACCACAAACAGTGACAGTAAATAGTTCAACTCCATCATTTCCTCAACAACAGCAAAAAAGGCCGCTTGAAAATTTTTCTTCTTCAGCACCAGAAAGTTTTTTTAATATTTTAGATTTTTATTTTTTTATTTTAAAGGCTTTTGTGAAGAGAAATACTCCAAATTTTGGAGAGCAGATTTGTCAGGTAGTCGGCGTGCTATGGGCTTTGATTCTTTTGCTTTTGAAATGAGAAAATCTGCGGATAGGCAGGCAAAACAAATGGCCGTTATTTTTGCATTGGTAATTTTAGAATAGTTTTTTGAAATAACTAAAATCATGCTGAAAAATTAGATATAGGAAATATTTTGAATAATTTAGCATTTTTGTTTGATCTTTTATTTTTTTAATTTAAGGACAAAGATATTCATTCAATAAAAACTCTTGAAAGGACAGCTCTTTTGCGTACTTCATTGCTTAAACAAAGAATTGAAGCAGTTAGACAACGCACCCAAGAATTAGAATCAAAACCACAGTGATACAAGTCCAAAAATTTTTGCTCTTTTTTTCTGACACTTTTGTATTTCCGTCCTTTTACATGGTTTTTAATTATTTTTAATTATTGAATATTTATTTGTAATTTTTTTCTAATATTTAAAACGGAAATACCAAGAGAGAATGATTGGGGGACTTTTTTTTTCTTTTAAATAAATTTGTTTTTAAAAATTATTAATTATCCAAAAACCCCTTAGGGTTGAAAACTGAAAATTAATTCAAATGCCCATTCATTTTCTTATTTTAACATCTAATCCTTTTGTATTTTTTTTTTCAAATTTTGTATAGTATTTATTGTATAAAAACTTAGAAATTATTTAATTTTTGTTTAAAATCTGTCAGTAATCAAAACAATTCCTCCCTTCAAAGAAAGCACGATTTATGTAATTTATATTAGAGCCCGGCTCGATACGATTTTTTCCGGTATTCGGTATTTTTCGATATTTATCGAAAAAATATCGACCGACCCCTCCGTCCGGGCTCCAATTTATATAGGCATGAGAACTGTAAAACTGGTAATATTTTGAGGTTTTATAAAATAAATTCATTTAATTCTCTTAATATTTTTAACAACAAAATTTTAGAACCTTTCCTTTAAGAATTATGGAAGTAACAATTCTTTTCGGCATCTGTCAGTCAAAGCTTTGTCAGCCTGAACACGCACAATTTCCTCAACAGATGCTTCCTCCCTGAGCAAACGGAGCTAAAAATAAAAATATTAAATGAAGATGCCTTCAATCACTTCACTATTAAAAGTCAAATTTTCATTTTAATTGAATTTTAATAAAATCAAATTTAAAATCTTTAATTAAAAAAAATTTTTTACATTTGCATATGCTGACATTTCTTCTTTCGAGGTAACAGTTTTAGCACCATCCTCTTCCTGCTTATTATCATTGCGATACCTTAGAAGTGTTTCTCTATTTTCATTTATACATCGTTGAAGCAAATCCTCGCGTCTTTTTCTTGTTTCTAGCAACTAAATAAATTGGAAATTTTAATTTCTTGCTAAATTATTTTTTGATATTTTTCCTAATAAAATGTAACTGAAAGCAAAGTTGGTTAAGATTATAGGGCAAGAATTGTCAGGGAAATAAATTGAAATCGAGGAATAAAAAACTGTCAAAGCTTAGAATTTTTAAAGGAGAAATTAACCGGACGAGAGTAAAAGCCGAAAATCTCTATCTAACCCATTCCTCTTACCCGCATAAAATCGATATTTGTCGGAAAAACATAAGGACCGTCAGAAAACATACTAACCGAAAATCTGACGTTACCGATCATCCAACAAATTAAGAAAAAATTTTATTACTTCATTTTTAGCCTAGCCATCTAACGAATTTCTTTAAAAAATTACCTGTTTGTGAACATTCTCACAAATCTTTCTCTTATCCAATTGACGAGAGAATGATCGAGTTGGCAATTCACAATTAAGTTTAAATATTATTCTGTCTTCTTCTGATCTAAGTCTGTCAATTAATTTCTAAAAAATTTTTAAAAAATTAAAGAACTTAAACTTTTAAAAACCTTAAATTCCCCCAAGTCTCGACAAATATATTCACTAGTAGATGATCCAGCACCAACTCCTTTTGTTACAGGCATTTACAAATTAAAATAAATAAATAATCTAGAAAAATATTTAAATAAAATTAGAATATTTCTTTGAATTTTTTTAAATTTTGTTTAAAAATAAATGCCAAATATTTATTTATTTTTAAAAATATTTGGTTGCCAAGGAAATAAAGATTTTATATTAAATAATTATAAAATTGTTGAAAATAAAGTTTTAAAATACATAATAAATTTCAGAATTTTTTTTCGAGATTTAAATAAAAAGAGAAAAAGAAAAATTAATCAAAAATATGGCGTTTATGCCAATCAAAGATGGGGAATTTACAAGTACAATATATGGAATGGTAAAATAATTTTAAAAATTGTTTTGTTCAAAAAAATATTTTTAAAGATTCGAGACAATAAATTCACTGACGCAATGCGTGTTTTACAATATGAAGTTCAAAGAAATCCGGAGGTTTAGAAAATTTAAGGAAAATTTTTTAATTTATCGATTTCAGTCAAGAGCAGCGTTATCTTTACTTGGTTATTGTTATTATTATATTCAAGGTTTTGTTTGATACTTACAACAGAGATAGAGTTACTCAAAAACATTAAAATAAAAATCACTTCAGGAAAACTCAAAATTTAATCAATCCTAAATATTTTTTAAAAATTTTTAACATTAAACAAAATGCCAAATTAAAAAAAATTAATTTTTGTTAATTTTGAATTTTAAAAAATAGATTATATTATGGCAGCAGAATGTTATGAAAAACTAAGTGAATTATATCCTCAACATACAGATTATCGTCTTTATCATGCTCAGGCTCTTTATAATGTAAAGAAAATAATTTTATTCAATTTTTTTTTTGTTTTAAAGGCTTATATGTTTCCTGAGGCTGTTTCTGTTCTGGCACTTGTATAAAAAATATTTTTTTTATTTTAAAATTTTCTTTTTTAGATAAATGATCCAAAAATGGAAAAGAAAGTAGTTAAATTGGATGCGGCAATTAAATATCGAGAAGAAGACCTTCAAAATGCTCGAATTCTTGTTGAACAATTTGATAGTGACGATCCTGACATTGAAGTATTTTTTTATAATTTTTAGTTGTTTTTAATTTTGATATTTTTAGGTAAATTTGGCATGTTTGGATTTAAAGGTGATTTTTTTACATATTTTATAAAATTTTAATTACATTAAATTTCTCTATAATGACGGAAAAATTAAATTAAAGGATCTGCTTGTTTGTAAAAATAAAATGGACTTTATTTTTTATTTTCCCTTTTGTTTTTCTCATTTTTTATTTTACAATAATCCCCTAATTTCTTAACTCCCAAACTTTCAAAAAATAATTCAAAATTTATAGGAAGGAAAACCAGCTGAAGCACTTAAACGTTTTATGGTTGCAACTGAACAACAAAATGTTGATGATACTTCTGGATATCAAGTAAATTAATTTTAAATTATAAAATAATTTTTTTCTAATTTTTAGAATCATTTGACTTATTCAATTGCTCTTTGTCATTATCAAATGAGGAATTTTCCACAAGCTTTGAGTATGGTAAGTTTAACAAATCTAATAAAAGAATATTTTGATTTTAATGAAAAATTAAAGAAAGTTTTTGTATTTTTGGTAGTAAAAAACTTAGCTAAATCTTAAGAAAAAATTAGTTAAATTAATTTATAAAAATTAAAACCCTCTACATCTATTCCAAAATACGTCCTTTTAGTTATATTGAAAAATCATTTTCATTAAAAATGTTTTTTTAATTCCACAGATTTCTGAAATTATTGACAGAGCTGTAAAGGATCATCCTGGTTCTTTTTTAATTTTTTTTAAATTTGAAAAAAATTTTTAGAATTAGGAATTGGAATGGCGGCAGAAGAAGCAAATGGAGGGGCACAACTTCGTTCTGTTGGCAACACATTTCAATTAAATGAAAGTGCTGTTATTGAAGCTTGTAATCTTAAATTTGCGATTGAATATCAAATGAAAAATGGTAAAATGAAATAATTTTTAAGTAAATAAATGGGGTGGGCTTTCTTCTTTAATTAAACATTAATTAAGAGAAGAGTTTGTTTGTTAAAAATAGGAAAATATTTATACCCAGACGATGTCGAGTTTGTCTCACTGTCAATTCCTTTTATAAATCCTCATTTTGGGTGCTCGTCTATTCTCTCTCTCTCTCTCTCTCTCTCATAAATTTGACGAAATTCATTAATTTATCTGTAAAACATTTTCTCCTAATTTTTAGTTTAAAAGCAATTTTATTATTTTTTTTGTTAATTTTAAGTGGATGCAGCAGCAGAAGCATTGTTAGATATGCCTGCAAGAGCTGAAGAAGAACTTGATCCTGTTACTTTACACAATCAAGTAAATTAATTTTAAATTTCTACCCCCAATTAATTTATTTTAGGCATTAATTGGTGTAGAAACTAATTTGGCTGACAGTTTTTCCAAACTTCAATATTTGCTTGGCCATAATCCCTTTCCACCTGAAACTTTTGCTAATTTATTGTTGTTATATTGCAAGTAAATTTTTATTTATAAATAATTTGGTAATATTAGAAATACATTAAAATTAATTCTAAACAGCAAGTTTATTTCCTTTTATGACCAAATGACTTGGAAATTAATATTTCTTTCTCGATAAAAAATTTATTTGGAAAATTAGACAAAAATTGAGCAAATATTAAAAGTAACCATTTATAGTAATCCCCGTTCTTTTTGCTTTTAGAGAAATTTTTTTCAGATATGAATATTACGATTTGGCAGCAGATGTACTTGCAGAAAATGGTGAAAATAATTTGTTTTTTATAAATTAAAAATTATTTTTTTAGCACATCTTACATATAAAATGCTTTCACAAGTACTTTTTATTCAAAAATTTCTTTTATTTTTTTAAAAGTATCAATTTGATTATTTGGATGCTTTAATAACACTTCAAGTAATTTATTTAAAAAAAATATTTTTTGAATTTTTTATAGTCTTCTGAATCAGATGCTTATACAAAATTTGATTCTCTTTCAAATTCAAAACTTGTTGAATTACGGAAAAGACATCAACATTTACAGGTATTTTTTAAATATCTGTGTTAAATCTTTAAAATATTAAATGAAGCGAGAATATACGGATTTTTGAATAAAATAAAATTTTGAACCCTTTAATGTGTTTTGTATAAAATGATGCTTTTTTCCATCTTTTATTTCTAAAGGAAATTCGTGAGAATGATGGTGGAATAACATCAAAAACAAATATCGATGTTCGTTCATTACAACAAGCAATAGATAGTGTTGAACAAACAATGGAAGAATTTTTACCCTCCCTTTTATCTCAAGCAAAATTACTTTGGGATAAATCACAATGGTCGTTAATTGAAAAACTTTTTAGGCGTTCAGCCGAATTTTGTAGTGGAAATGATATTTGGAAATTAAATTTGGCACATGTTTTGTTTATGCAAGAAAAATTTAAAGAAGCTAGGTAATTTAAATAATTTATATTTTGGAAGGGGGAGAATTAGAGGTAGTTAAAACTTTGATGTTTGAAGGCGATTGGAGTATTTTTAAATTATTTTGGAAAACTTTTTAAACCTTAATTTCTTTGAGGGAATTTCTGTCACCTTTTTCAGAATATAATTTTGGTAATTAAAAAATACTATGAGGATATCTATAACTTCATCTTTATATCCAAGTAGTATTTTAAAAAAGAAATTTTGGGATTTTGAATGGATATTTAGGGAACTTCTTTTTTTCAGTGACTGTTATGCCCCATTGGTACGTACCAATTTTGATAAGGTAAAAAGGAAAAAAATAAAAACAAATAATTTATTTTTACAAAAAAAAGATGTTGGAAGTTTCTGCAATTGTTTTGGCTAATTTATGTGTTTGTTATATAATGACAAGTAAATATAAATTAATTTTTTAATCAAATTTTAATTAAATTAAAAAAAAAGATAGTAATGAAGAAGCAGAAGAAATTATGAAAAGAGTTGAAAGAGAAGAAAATGTGAATACTGACAAAAAATCCTTTCATCTTTCAATAATTATAAGTTTTTTAAATTAAATTAAAAATATTCAAATTTCATTTTTAATTTTATTTTTTTTTACAATTTAGTTATTGGAACCCTTTACTGTGCTAAAAGCAATTACGAGTTAATAATTAATTTTTAATAAAATAATTTTTTTGTAATTTAAAGATTTGGAATTTCACGTATTGTTAGAGCGTTAGAACCTTGTGAACGAAAATTGGGTGTTGATACTTGGTTTTACAGCAAAAGATGTAAGAAAATTATTTTTTAATTGAAGAGCGGATTACTTAAATTTTATGAAAAAATGTTTAAAAAAATTTTTTTATTTTTAAAAATAATTATTTTAATTAGTTATATCTCCTAATTTTACAGTTCGACATTTCTTAAATAATTTTCAAAATATTTTTTTTTTAATTTAGGTTTAACCTCGATGATGGAAAATATTGCTAAATGTGTTATTGTAATACGTGATGATGGTTTATTTTAATTTTTGGAATTTTTTTCAAAAAATTTTTTCAAGTTTTAATTGAATGTCTTCAATTTTTGGAGGCTTGTGAAGGTAAAATAAATAAGTATATTTTTTATTAAAATATTTTTCCTTTTAAAAGCTCATGGACATGAAATACCAACTGAGGCAAATCTTTTTGCTGTTCGGCCTGGAGAAATTGTCAGAATGGTTAGCCACGAAGTAATTTTTTGAAAATTTAAATAACACTCCTCTATACCCTAAAAACAAAAAAAAGTTTTCAAATTTCCCTTCTCACAATCCAAAATTTTATTCTCCGTTCAGATTATTTTATTTTTAAAGGCTCGTCTTCTTCGGGCACTTTTACTCCAATTGATGGATTATTGAAGAATAAAACTTTAAAAATAGTCTAAATACCTATTATAATCTTTGTTCATTTACTAAACATTTGATTTCTTTTTTTTCTAATTTTAACACTTTTTTTAAAATCTTTTCTTTAATTCATTAAAAGACTAACCTTCCCTATTTTTAGTTTATAACAAAATCACAAAAAGAATCTCTTTTAAATAATTTATTTTTTAGTTAAATTTCTAATTTAAAAACTCTCTTTTTCTATTCAATATTTATTTTCGGAAGAATTTCGGCCATTTTTAGAACCTTTGTTCTAATAAAAAAAGCGGAAGAATTGAGGTGAATCGACTGATATTTTAAAATAGTGAAAATGAAAGTTAGAGAAAAAAAAAAGAGAGGGAAAGAATTAAGTAAAGTTATTCGAGAATATACTCTTGAGCTATTTATGTATGTATAAATCTATCTTTTTTTTCATTTAATGTCCCAAAATTACTCTATTTTATCGGAGAAAGCTAAAAACAAATAAAGTTGAGGTTAAAAAATAATCTACAAATATTTAAGATTAGAATTTTAAAAAATTAGAACTTTCTTATTTTCTGAGAATCCGAAAGTTTCCAGTTTTCGTGTTTTGATTATTTGGTCGAGAAATTTTAACAAAACCAGAAATACTGTAATTTAGATACCTACTTAGTTCAATTTTCCATCCAGACATTTTTAAATGTTAGATAGTCGTAAAAATTTCAGCGGACTCTCGAACGTTATTTTCTATATTATTTTTGTCTTTCCTATTTATCAAATAAATATAACAACTCTATCTATCTATATCCACTTTCTATTCTCTCTCTCTCTCTTTCATTTATTCCTTTCTACCGTGTTTGTTTGTTATAGCCAGCCGCCACTAGTGTTTCTATTTTTAGACACAACACAAACTAACTACCCATTCCCCCATTTCTTCCTTTTCTTTCCACATTTAATCCACAGCTTCGAAGCATATATTCTCCCTCTCGTTATTGAAAAACGTCGTCGTTTTCGTTTGCTTCTTTCATCGGTAAATTCGCCGCTGGCAGCAATACCACCACCACCAACCACTAACTCGCCCTTTTTTAGCTAAAGCAGAAGAAGAAAAACAGATAAAAGTCTAATGATGAAGTAGAAAAGGCTTGAGAAAAACTCGAAGTTTTTAAATCTCCCTTCCCCCCCCCCCTCCCCTCTCTCCATTTATTTTTACTTTCTCCAAAAACAAGTGTTCGTTTTGTTGGGTTGTCCTTGCTTGTGATATTTTTACGTGAAGAAAAAGTTTTAACAAAAATATTTACGTTAAAAATTATTATATTTATTTTTAGTTACTGCAAACATACACACTCTCTTTCTTTCTCTTCTAATTTATTTTCAACATTTTTAAGCAAAAAACTATATCTTGTTAAAAGATTTTATATTTTACCGATTTTTCAATATAATTTTACTTTCAAAAATTTATTTTTTATTTATCCATCCTTTAATTGAACTTAAATTCTTTTAGATGATATCCTCTTTTTATTATTTTTGTTTTTTCATATTTTTAATCAAAAAAGGGCCTAAATATGTAAATATGTAGAACTAAAAATTTAAAATAAAACAATGCAACAAACCAGTCTCTCTAAAAATGACATTTTAAATTATTCACATTTTAGTGACGAATAAATTTGTTAAACAGCAAATTAGTATATTATTTTTAGTTTTTTTTTAATAAATTCCAACTTTTTTTTTTGAAAAAATAATTTGCGTAATTAAATAAACTTTTTTTTATTTTCTCTTTTCCTTCCTTCCAAAAAAAAAACAAAAATTTCTTCCCTTCTTATCATTTAAACAGGAAGTGTTCTTTAAAGGCAAATTAGACACCGATTCGTCAAAAAAACTTTTTTTCTTCCCCCCTTCCCCCAAAAATTCTTCTTCCCCCCCTCCTCCCCTCCCCCCAAAAAAAAAATTTTTTTATTTTTATAAAATAATTAAAACTAAAAAAATTGTAAATATTGATTCTTTTACTTTTATATTTCTCCTTTATATTTATTTTAATTCTTTGCCTTTCAACAGAAAAATGTTTATTTGTTGTATACATTTATATTAATTCTTTTTATTATTGTCCGTTTAAAGTAGAAGAGAAAAAAAAAGATTTTTTTAATTGAAAAAGAAAAATATTATTTATTATTTCTTCAACAGAAATGGATGAACAAAATCCTCCAACAACAATTGAAAATAATTCCTCAGCTTCAAGTTCTACAAATGATTCTTCACAATTACAACAACAAGATCCAGTATTGCCTGTTACTGACGGTGTTCCTATTGATGAACGTTTGGCAATGCTACAAGAGGTTTTTTTAAATTAAAATTTTGTTTTATTTTCCTGTCACTATTTTTTAAAATATTTTTTCCTTCAAAAAATTTATTTTTTTTAAAGTTTTATCAACGTCGACATGCCGAACTCCTTGCACAATTTCAGCATACCCAAACTTTAGCCCAACAGGATTATCTGCTCAATTTACAGTTGTTACAGTCTGCACTCCCTGCGGCTGCTGCAATGGTTGTTTTACAGCAGCAGCAGGTTTTCAGATTTATTTACATTAAAATTTATTCTTATTTAAAGCAACAACAAACACCGGCACTCTCTCAACAACAACATCAATCAAGTACAGATCTGTCTAACGACGAATTGGACGTTAAAACTGATCGGCAAAAAATTTGTGCGGCCGCTGCTGCTGCTGTTGCCGCAGCAACACAACAACAGCAATCACCAAAAATTCATCCTCAACAACAGCCAACTTCCTGTAATTCTGTCCCGTTGGCAATAAATAAAGAGCATGTGAGCACTAACACTGTTGCTGCTACAGCTCGAAATCGGCGAACGTTCAGTGGGTCTGGCCAAACAATTTCTCAACATACAAGAGACCGGTTGAAGTCTATGTATGAATTTTAATGTAAAAATCTGCAAATTTAAATTATTTGCGGATAAATCTTGCGGATTTCTCACTAATTAAACTTTTAGGATTGCAATAAAAAAGCAGAGGCAGCGATTACATACCTCCAGCTCTACTGGTTCTTCTTCAAATATAGCTGCTGCTGCTACCACCTCTTCCTCTTTTAATGGAGTAGCGCCTAATTGGACGTCTCGAGCAATTGGTGCAACTTCAGAATCAAATTTGCCTAGCGGAAGTGATACATCTTCAATTCCTGTTACACTTGTTAATACTTCACATGTCGATCAAAGGTTTCACTTGTTAAAAATAAATGTCTAATAGTCTTCTTAAATTCAGATTTTTGCCATATCCACATCCAACTCATCCTTCACGTCCTTCAAATGATTGCACATCTGGAGATTCCTCAGAGGTTCCAAATTTCTCTTCTCTTTCTGCTGCAGAATTTCAGTTGCGAAAAGTGAACAGCGAGCCTAACCTCAAAATGCGCATTAGAGCACGACTGTTGAATAAAGGTTCAAGTCCACATCAGCAAACCACTATTCCTTCTAATGTTCCACCTCCACAAGCTATTGTATTTCCTTCACATAATGCAATTCAACAGAGGTTTTAATTTTTGTTGTTTCTTTTTATTTTTATCTAATTTCTAGGCCAGATAACGAGTTGAATGGTGATTCTTCTGCAAGCGCTTCTGCTTCAACAAACACCTCTTCTTCGGGGATAGATCCAGCAGCTGCTTCTTTACTTTTACAACAAGCAGCAGCTTTAGCTGCGGCTGGAGGTGGAGGAAATGTTGCTACGCCAACAACAACCAATGCTCCTCATTCCTTCCATTTGGATGCTGCTTCTAATTTAATGATGGTTCCTTCACCTTCTTTACCAAATTTGCCAATTACTGCCTCCTTTGGTGCTGCAGGTCATGGTAAAGGTTAGAAACTATTTTTCGTTTTACAAGCCAATTTATTATAAAAATTTAGTCGATGCCATTCACAAAACTAGCGTTGAAGAAGGAATGAATTCTAACGGAACTTCCAATCAACAACAACAAGATATGATTAATGGACTTGTCTCTTTACAAAATACATTAATGCATCATTTTCTTTCAATGCCCTCTTTACTAAAAAGCGGAGCTGGAGGTTGTGCTGGTGGGATTACTCCAACAACTAATTCAATATTGATGGAGAATAGTGGAGTTGGAACTTATGGTTTAGGTGGAGGGACACATAATCTCTTAGGCACTGGGGATTCTAATGCTTCATCTTCTAGTTCAGGTCTTAAATTTTATTTGGATTTAACTTTAATTTTTTAGCATTTAATTCAACACCAATTCAACAACAGCAGCAGCGCCAAGTTCGCTTTGATAACCGTACCCTTGCTGCGCCTGCCCCTCAAATGCCTTCACTTGGAGGATATCCTTCTCTTTTGAAGCAACAATTACGAGATCTGGTACTTCGACGCAAGTCACTTGTCCGCGAAGAACCGGAGGATGATACTCTTATGGACTTTACAAGCAGCCTAGGACCAATAGCGTCACAGAAAGGGGTTGGTGCTGAAACAACTAATGCTAATTCGAATGCTTTGATGAATATAGTTGGCCAAAACCTAAAAACTGGTTTGTTTATTTTCTTGAAATTAAAAATTTTTTTAAACTAAAACTTTAGGACTTGCTTATGACCAAGCAATGTATAAGCATCAGTGTCTTTGCGCAGAAAATGGAAATCATGTTGAGGTAATTTTACAGATAAATAAGACTGGTATAAGAATTATAAAATCAAAGTTGTTTTTCCTAAGAGAAAAATTCGTAGCTTTAACCTAATCATTTTCGGTATATATTTTTCATTCAATTACCATAATTAAAGCATGGTGGTCGTGTTCAGTCCATTTGGTCAAGACTGATCGAATCAGGGCTTGTATCTGCCTGTGAGAGAGTTAAGTAAGTCTTTACATTCTAAAAATTCTATTTATTTTTTAAAATTTATTAGTATTCGAAAAGCACCTTTAGAGGTACTTCGTCTTGTTCATTCGCCTACATATGTTACATTCTTTGCGATTTCTCCCACTGCTTGTCTTAAATTGGATCCTGCAGAGTTGCCACTTAAAAGTTTTGTACAAGTAAATATTTTGGCCTATTTTTTACATTTTTTTCAAAATAATTTAAGTTGCCATGTGGTGGTATTGGCGTAGATTCTGATACTTATTTTAACGATGCCAGTACACAGACCGCTGCAAAAATGGCTGTGGGCGCTCTCATTGAATTATGTTGTCAAGTAATGGAAGGTAAACTGAAGAATGGTTTTGCTTGTATTCGTCCTCCTGGTCATCACGCAGAAAAGGAACAGGCAATGGGATTCTGCTTTTTTAATAATGTAGGAGATTTTAACTTGTCAAATTTCTTAATTTTAATTAAAAAAGGTTGCAATTGCTGCTCGTTATCTCCAACAGCGTTTTAGTAATGGTCCCTCACTTTCTCCCCCGCGTATTGCAATCGTTGATTGGGACGTTCATCATGGAAATGGTACACAACTTTGTTTTGAGTCCGATCCAAATTGTTTATATCTGAGTTTGCATCGACATGACAATGGAAATTTCTTTCCTGGTATTTTTTTAATTATTTTTTTAGTTTTATAAAAATTATTTGTAGGTACTGGTGCAGTTACAGAAATTGGAATTGGAGCAGGGAAGGGAACTACTGTCAATATTCCATTTAGTGGTGATATTATGGGTGATGCTGAATATCTGTTAGTGATTTTAAATGATTCTAGAATTAATAATTTTATTTAAGTGCTGCTTGGCGTGTACTTGTTCTTCCTCTTTTGGATGCGTTTAAGCCAGAATTTGTTTTAGTATCTGCCGGTTTTGATGCTACAAAAGGTCATGCAGCTGCTCTTGGAGGGTTTGCATATTAAATAAATTTATTTTAGATCTTCTCTTTCAATTATAGATACAATTTAACGCCAAAATTGTTTGGCTATTTAACTCGTACTTTACGCCAATTTGCTAATGGACGTGTAGTTTTAGCATTAGAGGGCGGTTATGATCTTTCCTCAATATGTGATGCAGCGGAGGAATGTGTTAAAGTAAAGAAAATTAAATAATTTATTTGAAATTTTTTTTATTTATTTAGGCTCTTTGCTCAACTGAAAGTGCTGCTGCTGATTTTGTAGGCCAATTAAGTAGTGAAACGCTTGAACAAATTCCAAATCAATCAGCACAGGAAACCATTCAAAAAGTAAAAGAAATAAATTTATTCTTTTATTTTAAAATTCATTTTTAAGGTAATTGCTGTTCATAAAAAACATTGGCCTTGCCTAACGGGTATTCAAGGCATAAATACATCAGAATTGAGTTGGCAAACAATTAGCCATAGATTTAGTTCTTTAACTATGCACTCCTGATTCACAAAACTTTAATGTAAGTAGGTTGGTAACTTTGTAAAATTGAAATTTTTTGTCATTTCGAAGTGGTCACTTTGATTTTATTAAAGCTCTTAAATTACCTTCCATTTTTTAATAATTGTATTTGTCTTTCCACAAACATACCACACTTGTTCCCGATATGGGGATATTTTTTTAAAATTTTGTAAGGAACTAAGAGGAATTAAATTGTAATCTATTTAACACTCAAGGGCGTATCCAGGGGGTCGGTTTCGGGGGGGGGGGGGGGGGCGAACATTGGGTGTGCGCCAAAATTTTGGCGTTCACTTTGGCGTTCTGAACGCAAAATTTTTTGTACATAAATTTTCATCACTTCAGCGCCGCAGGCGAAAATTTTTTGAATTTTGGAAGCCGTAGGCCAAAAAAAATCACTTTTTTTGCGCCGCAGGCGTAAATTTTTTGAATTTTGGACCTCAAGAAGCCAGATTTCTTCCTTTTTTAGCGCCGCAGGCGAAAATTTTTTAAATTTCAGAGGCCGTAGGCCAAAAAAATTCACTTTTTTTGCCCCAGCCCTTCCCCAAATTTTTTCCTTTTCCCCATTTCGGGGGGGGGGGGGCTCTAGCCCCCCCCCCAGCCCCCCCTGGATACGCCCTTGGTAACACTTGCATCTACCTTTTTTAGTTTAAATTGATACTCGGACGTTGGGTGTTGTATGTTGGCCTTCCCCACTCCCCCCCCCCCCCATCTTACTTACTTATATTTTATCTACTAAATATTTTTAAATATATTTTTTAAAACAATTTTTTCTAAATCCTTAACTCTTCTCCCCCTTCACATTCCTTTTTTTGTTTTGTTTGTATATTTAGAAATTAATTAGGATATTCTTCCTCAAAATTTTTTTATCAATTAATATCTTTTAGAAAATTCCAAATATTTACACCTCTCTTTTTATTATTTTTTAGAATTTAAATGTAAAATTAATTTTACTAAAAGTTAGTGATTTTTTTTAAATTTTAATTCACAATTTCAAGTCGCAAAAATATAAATAATTAATAAAAAATAATTATTTTTTAGAGAAAATTTAAAGGACCAGCCAAGGGGTTGGGCGAATATAGTTTTTATTAATTGGAATATTATTTAATTCATCCAAATCTTTGTCTGTTAATTTTAAATCCAATGAGTCAAAATTGGAGCAAATCCATTCTGGGTTTGATGATTTTGGTACAACTCCAATTCCTTAAAAATAAAGATTTAAAATAAGATTTTCTTATTTGAGGAGGAAGAAAACTTTTTTTGGTACTTTTCGGTTATGAGGTCACACTTTTTAAAAAGTTCTCAAAATGGTCAATATATCATATATTGGGTAGAAAAAGGTGATGAGTCGAACGGTACCAATCTTTTTTCACGGAGATTCTTGTGGACCGAGATAAAGGGCTCGAAATGGTCAAAAACCATAGGGAGTAGTAAGCTCATTTTTGGGGTGAAAAATTAAATTTTTTGAATGATAGCTCATTCGAAAGAGCTCCTCGAGCTGAGTCGAATGACACCAAAATCAGCTCGAAATCTTGATTTTGAGAGCAGATGAACAAGCTCAAAATGGTCAACGCAAACCTATGGAGCCTATGATTTTTGACCATTTCGAGCCTATATCTCGGTCCACAAGAATCTCCGTGAAAAAAGATTGGTACCGTTCGACTCGGCACCTTTTTCTACCCCATATATATGATATATTGACCATTTTGAGAACTGTTTAAAAAGTGTGACCTCATAACCGAAAAGTACCCTTTTTTTAAGACCTTGTGAAATAGCAAAAGATAACAGCACTTTCTGTAATTTAAAGTATAATTTACAAAAAAATATTTTATTTTAACTTGAGGAGTTGTTTTGTGTTCCTCCGTTATTCTTTTCACCACAGGATCATTTAACAATTCTGGTTGTTGTCTAGCCATAGGAGAAAATGCCTTAAAAATTTTTGTTTTGCAATTATCTTTCAAAAAAACTTGTAAATGAATTCCCTCATTTTTACAAAATTCTCTAATTTCATTTCTTCGAAAATGAGGATGAAATTCAATTTGATTAACTGACGGTTTTTTATTTAAATATTTATTCATTTCTTCTAAATGGCAAACTTCATAATTAGACACTCCGATTGAATGTACTTTTTCTTCTAAAAATTTTTATTTTTTATTTAAGAAAATTATTAGAAAAACCAGAAAGGTTTTCAAGTGCCTGCCAATTTATTTTTCGACTAGCACTATTCCCCTCTTTGTCTTCATTTTTATTTTCATCAGGTTTTGGACAATGAATTAATACCAAATCAATATAACTTTAATTAAAAATATTTTTTAAAATTAAATAGAAAAACTTTGTTTTTAAATTTTCCAATGTTTCCTCAATTAATTTTGGCACTTCTTCACTAGCTTTTTCAGCAGGAAAGGGAGAGAATTTGGTTAGAAGGAATACATCTTCACGATTTAATCCATATTTTGGAAGTAATTTCTGAGAAACAAAAAAATTTAGTCTTTGTTATTGGCAAGTCAGATGCTAAGATTTTGACCACAAAAAATATCTAAATCTCAATAATTTACTTAAAGTTACCATGAGAAATCACCAAATTATGAAAAATATCTTCAAAGATTTTGGGGCTTCCTAGCTTATTCTAAAAAATATTCCATCATACTTCAAGGCTGTTGCCCAGCTGCTTCTCATTTTGATACAATTTCGCAGTATCAAAGAATCTATAGCCACATTTAAGAGCAGCATCCACAGAAGAATCCATTAGTGTTTGGTCAACAATTTTATAAGTACCTAATCCAATTAGTGGAATTAGGTGGCCAGAATTTAATAAAACTTTTGAACCGCCTTCGCCTTTTTGATTTTTTAAAATTTTTGTAGCAGTCATTTTGGACTACAAATTAAATAATTATTTTAATTAACGGAAAAAGCTTTTTAAGAATACAAAAGGGCAACGTAACTAAAATTGATTTTTGCGGGGAATATTCAAGAAAATATATTAATTTGAATTTCTCATTCTAATTAATGATTATGTAAGTAAAAGCAACTTGTTTTTGTAAATGAAATTAAGAATTTGGGTCAATCACTAAATATTTAGGAATTTTATTTTTAAATTCAATGTAAAGAATATTAAATGTAAAAATTTATAAAAATTAAAAAAAGGAATAAAATGAGCATAGAATTGTTAAGTGAAAATTAATTAAAAAAACTAAAGGCAATAAAAGAAATATTTTGGGTCAGAAAAAATTAAAATCACAGGAAAAATATGAGTCTTCTTTTAACATAAAAAAGTAATTATTTAAATTTAATTTACTCTTAATTAAATTCCTTTACAATTTAACTTCTTCAACATAATTTGCTGGTAAAAGACCAGTTTTCCCTCCTTGAACCATCAATCGACCTGTCCACCAACCAGACTCATCCTTTTCGATTAATTCAATTAATTGGTCTTTTGTAAAAGAAAGTTCATCAATATCTTGAGCTTCATACGGATATATAGCTCGAAGAACGGGATTTGAAGTTATTGGTTTTACCTGAAAATGAAGTGGAGGGATAATTTATCAACTTCGAGATGGGGGTTATTAAAATTATGTGTGGGGTTCGAGCCTAAAAGTTTGGCAATTAAAATTTGTGCTTTAACAAGCCCATTACAAGGAAATATTTTTATTTAAAACCCCCTTAAAAACCACCAAGAAAGAGTGATTTTTATCAAGTAAAATGTTTCTTAATTTAAAACTATTATTTTTACCATAGGTTTTGGTTTAAGTGGTGGAGGGGCTGCTGCTTTTTGTTTTATTTGTTGATTTGAAATATTATTTTTGTTAGAAATTAAATTGTGTTGTTTATTTAAATTGTTTTTTTGAAGATTAGAAATACCGTTTGATGAAATTTTGTAATTATTAGATGGCTCTTTAAAATTGAGGCAGAATTTTTCTTTGGTTAAATTTATTTAAAAACTTACTACTATTTGGAGATAATCCATCAATAACCAAAATATTAAGTACTTTCCCATTTGGAACCAAAATAGTTCGTCTTCCTTGTTGTTGTGTCTCCTAAAAATAATTAAATTTTTTTTAAATTCTTTTTAATTTCTATTTTCTAAACTTTTCTTTTCTAAATTCAACAATCCTTTCATTTCCACCAGTAAATAAAGAAATAGCAGCTTTTGGGAAAGCATTGGGTAACATTGCTGGACGTAATTGTTTTAATTGAATAATAAATTTATCTGTAATTTGTAATGGAAGAGAAGGTAAACGGGAATTTTCTTTTAAACGTTTACTGAAAAAAATTAAAATTATTTTTGAATAAATTTAATTTAAATTACTTTAAAGCAGCCAAAAATTCTGTTTTTAAAGGTGTTTCCAAAAGACTTGAATATTCAGAAGTAACAACTAACAATAAAAAGTCATCTTGAAATGAACTAACCAAAACAGCATTTAATGAGGCAAAAGGAATTTTTCTAAATAAAAAATTTTTATTTTATAAAGGTTGGCCTCCACTATAATATACATTTCACTATAAGAATTTTTAATTTCATTTTACAATAAGTAGAAGAGACCTGCTAATAGATACTCTCAATAATGGTTCTACTATAGGATTTTTAGGTTGTAAAAACATGGAAATAAGTGAAGAAGTAAACATTTTTCCAGTCCCGAGGATATATTCTTATAGTCGAGTTCCGCTTGAAATTATTTTTCCTTCACCTTTTTAGTGATTCTACCATTTTTCCAGCATTTGTTCCTTCCCTTAAAGCCTCACGGCCAACAAGAAAAATTGCTTTTGTAGTCAATAAAAGGTCTGTCCTTGTTGGCTAAATTAATTTTTAAAAAATAAAAAAATATTTCAAATTAACTCTAAAACGTCTATCATATTTAGTAACACTTGCAGCGAAGAAAATACGTTCACGTCTTCCACCAACAATTGCTTGAAGTCCTGGGTGATGATCTAGACCAATATAATCTTTAAAAATTAATTTTTTTAATTTTAAAATTCTCTTAAATTACCAGCAACAAAGCGACGTTCCAATGAATGACGATTTCTTTCTTTTAAACCTCGGTAAAGTTCACTTGCTTCGTCCTAAATTTAAAAATTAATTTTTAAATACCCACTAATAAAGTCTCATTTAAAAAAAAATAAATTTACTTTTTGTTTCCTTAAATTCCTTTTTGCAGCAAATCTTTTAAATATTCTTTGAATAATTCTAGCAAAAGCATCAAAACGTCTTTCTCTCGCTTCTTCTAAAAGAAATAAAGATTCTGGACTTCTAATAAATATTTTTGTGTTTCCAAGTCGAAATTCTTCAGGGGAAATCTGGGCAGTTTCACAAATAATTTCACAATCATGACGAGGATCTTTACTGTTTTTTAAAAAAATTATAATTTTAAATTTAAAGAAAAAAATACTTTTTTAATTTATTTTCACTTCCTTTACAAATTATTGAATATCTCCAAATAAAACGCTCAAAAAGTCGTCGATAGGCAAAACCAGCCCGACGAACGCGAATATTTTCTCGAAGCCCTAGATAACGAACTTGATGCAAAACTCTTAAAAATTAATAAAAATTAGTGATTATATTCAGGAATATTAAGAAATGTTCTCATTGTAAACTTTATAAAAGACCCAAAACCAAGTTAGATTCCTATTAGACTAAAGAAAATCACAAATATTTCCTTCCAAAAATAAAAATTAAAAACCTTTCATCATCAAAATCAAGTGCCCGTTTTCTTTCATTTGGTTTAATACAACGCACATAATGAGGCACACAACACATTAAAGATTCCATTAAATGATTTGCTTGACTCTAAAAAAATAAATTTAACAAACTTAAAAATAAATTACTCGAATTTTTGAAGAAGCACTAGTTGGTTTTTTATTGGGATCTGATGGAATACATCCCTCAAATAAATGACGCATAAATGGGCTAAAATAAAATATATTTTTATTAAAAATTAATTTCACAAACTTTTTACTTCCCAACATTAAATGAACCAAATCAGAATGTAGAATATCTCGATTTCTATCACAAAAACCTTCAACTTGATAAAGTACTTCACCGGCATAATGACGAACCAAAAAGTTATCAGCTCCAGGACGAAAATGTTCGTGTCCAAGTAATTGTTTTGATAATTTGTTTAACATTAAAATGTCAACGCCGTCACTTTGTCCATGAATCTGTGCACAAACATCGTCAAGAATTGGCATAATACCTTAAAAATTAAGCCCCCTTGTTATAGAAAATATTTTAAAAAACCTGGCGGCCTTTTTGCTTCGATTAAATCACAAACAATTTTGTTATTAAAGAATTCTACAGTTGTCCATTGAATACCTTCAGCCATATATTCTTCTTGTTCCGCTTTCAAAGTTAATTCAATAAAAATTTGTTGGAGTTTTTCATTTACAAAATTAATGCTAAAAATAATTTTTAAAAATATTTTTTTAATTAAAAACAAACCAAAATTGTTCAAATCCATTCCATTCAAAAACTTCAAATCCGTAAATATCCAACACACCAATTGAAAGATCTAAAGAATGTCGTCGATCATCCACATTTAATGCTCGATTGACAGAAGTAACTAAATTAATTATTTAAAATTAAATTTTAAACAAAACCCAAAAATTCAAAAAGTTTTGAATAAAGAGCTTTTGCCCAAGCATTTCTGGTATATGCCGCCTTAAATTGAAATTTAAAAAATAATTTTATACTTAATATCTTACTTGTTCTTTGTTGTGCCTAACCTCCACTTGCTCAATATTTTTACCCCATTTGGATTGGAGTTGACGACGAGTTAAATTCTCCTAAAAATTAATTTTTATAATTTCAAAAATTATAATTAACTTTAATCGCTTCAGGCGTTATTCCCAAAAGAAATGCAGGAAATTGCAAAACTAAAAAATTTTGTATAAAATATTTTTTAAAATAAAAAACATTGTTCATCAGCAATAGTAGCAAAACTATCTCCATCAGACTCTACAAAATTAATATTTCCAATATGAAGTGTGGCAGCCACAACAGACAAACATTGACGCTGTATATTTTCGTCTAATCCGATTGCAGTCATTGCATCCTTAAAAATTATTCAAAAATTAATAGAAAGAATCCTATGTGATTAAAAAATAAATATTCAAGTTAAAAATTAAATTTTATAAAATTTACTTTAGTTTCAACAAAAGAACGTCCATCATTTGTATTTTCCGCTTCATAACAATCAGAACAATTTAAATAATTATAATTTGTTGCTTTAGCCAATCCAAATGCTTTACTCAATTCTTTATCGGCTCCCTCAATTAATTGGTAAAAAATATGAAAATTTCTTTCTCCTCTTGCTGTTTGAGCAACTCGCGATTTTTCTAATAAAAATGAAGAAATTCGTCCACCCAAAGGTTCTCCACCAAGGCTGAAGACTATTTCTACATATTTACCAAATCTGTGAGAAAATTTAAAAATTAATAAGTGGAGGATTTTAAATAATAAAGGGAGTATGTATTACAAGAAACTTTTAGTTCAACGATCACAGGCTCGAATATTTTTTTAATTTCCAAAAAAACTCCTAACCTGCTAGAATTCCAATTTCGCATAGTCGCAGCATTCCCAAAAGCTTCTAACAAAGGATTTGTCTTTAATATAGTCTCTTTTAGGCCCTGTACACGTTGACCACCACCAGAAGAATGAGCTAAATAAGACATCTAAATTTAAAAATTATTTTAGTTTTCATGAAAAAATTTTTAAATTTTACAATATGTTTGGCAGCAACAGTTTTACCAGCCCCGCTTTCGCCTGAAATTATTACACATTGACGTTCACGGTCAATCATGAGGTTGCGAAACATTGAGTCGGCTAATGAAAAAATATGTGGAGGATTTTCATATTGGGCAGCACCTAAAAAAATTTTTACAAATAAATTTCCAAAAAGATTTTCAAAGAAAAATTAAATTCCTTTTAAATTTTCTTCGTTTACCTTGATATTGTTCCATTTCCGCTTCTCCAAATTTTTGTACATCAGCAAAAGGATTAACACTAACAAGTACAGGTCCAATATATGTCTTTAAATTTAAAAAATAATTATTAATTTAAAAAAAAATTCCTACAAAAATTAAACGGGCAGCCAGCCTTTTACGTAAATTCTCAACAATAGCATCATCATTTAATTGTCGAAGTAAAACCATATCCTCCACTCCAGCTGCCGCATTTCGTTTTTGCCAGTGAGGAACAGAAGGCTTAAATTTGAGAAAATCTCTCTAAATTCTGGATATTTTAATTGGGATAAAGGTACGAGACTTAATTTTGAAAATTAACCAGTTACAAAATTTCCTTAATTTAATGTCGAAAATATTAAAGGAAATACCCAAATCTAAACGACCATTCATTAATAATTTTAATTTAAAAATAATTTACTCACCATAATTGTAAAATTTCCGTTTAAAAAAACCAAATTTGTTGCTGATTTTTCTATTAAAAATTTATTTAATCAGATCGAAGCGTTAATTTCCCTTTCAAATACTGTGACGGATGAATGGTTTTGAAAGGAGAATAAATGAAATGTGAATGAATTGAATGAATCATTTTTCATTTATTCAAGGTACATTCTTTTGTCAAGTATATACTACATACATACACATACTCTTTTTCTCATTTTTATCGTTGAAATGTTTTAGACTTTATAAAATTAAAAAGAGATTTAATTTAAATGGAAACCAATAAATGAATAAAAAAAAAAACAAATTTTTCTAAGAATATTAAATCTCAGAAAACTAAACTTTATTTTTTATACACAATTTTATTGTACACAAGTTACTGTTAGGAAGGACTCAAAATTGTAAATCAAACCTAATATACAAAACAACCTAGAAATCTACCACATTCGTTAAGAAATCGAAGCTTAATTCAAAGTTAGAGCTCTACTGCTAATCCCGAAACAGACTTCTTGTCTTCGGGAAACAAATTGTTTGACAATTACTTTTTTCTCAATTAAATTTAAAATTTCCCAAAATTTTAGTAATTATTTTTTAATATTATTTTAAAAAGATTTAAATGTTCTCGATAAACATATTAAAATAAAACACAAAAACAAACAAAATAACCATTTAATACGTTAAAGTGTGGTTTGTATCCATAATAGAGATTAAAAGGTAGGTGAAAAGTTGATGCATAAATATGAAATTTTATAATTAAAAATTACCCAAAAACTGATTTAAAATTCATTATTTATGCAAAAACATTTGTTATTAAAAGTGATCATCAAAATATTTAAAAATTTTTGTTTTAAAAATGATCACTTTATTGGCACAGAAATTAAAAAAAATTGTGCATAAGTCTGTTTATGTAGTGGTAACTTCAATTTAGAAAATAACAATGAAAAACAGAAAAATATATTAAAAAATGAGAATTAAACTTTAAAAATATCGGAAATGTGCAAAATATCTAAAATAAAAAACATACCCCAACTCTTAAATAAACACTCATTTATTACAAAAATATTTTTATAAAAATATTTTTGTAATAAAAAAAAATTATTAAATTATTTCTTAAAAAATCCAAAAAAGTCTTTTCCGAATTAATTAAACTTTTAAAAGAGTGTAAATGAGTGTTTTTAGTGTTTTATTATCCGCCTCGTTACTCTTTTTATTCTCAAATCTTCAAACTTTAGTTTTAGGCTCACCATCAGCATTTCCTCCAGAAGCTTCTTCGAGCTTGCGCTTCTAAAATTCTTTATTAAAAACCAAAAATAAAAAAGAAAAACAAACCCTAGCATTATTGTTATTTTCAGCGGCAACTGCTTCCTTTGGAATATTACCAGCGCCATTTTTCTTCTCTCCATTAGCCGTAGCTATTTTTGCCTTATCAATATAATCCTCTGATTCGTCTTCATCCTTTAAATAAAAAATTCTATAAAATTAAATCTTTTTAAAAACCTGAACAGCTTTAGAAGAATTTAAATAAGCAAGTTCCTCTTCATCGTGACTGTCAAATTCATCCTCATCAGAACCCTCCTCAACACCAATTCCAGCATCCTCAGCTCCTTCTAAGTCATCTGAAAGGTCTGCTTCTTCTAAAAGATTTTTTTAAAAATAAATAAAAATTTATTTAGCAAATTACCATCATTTATATCAAAACCGTCCAAATATCTAATTTTTGGCAACAGAGCGAACACATCCTTTCGGTACTGTGGAAGCTCCTTAAAATAAATTAAAATATTAAATATTCAAAACAAACCGTAACACTACAATCAAATAAATCTAACGCTGTCAATTCTGTAAGTTCCTTAAGTGGCTCAAGTGTTTTGATTGCCTTAAAAATAAAAATTAATTATATTTACGAAATAAGGTTTAAAAAAAATATAAAATAGACTTCAATTTTGTTAGCACATAAATTCAGATGATAAAGACGTGGACAATTTTGCGCAAGTTTTTCCAAACCGCCACTCAATTTATTGTCGCTGAGATCGATTGTCCGTAAAGCTGGAAGCTAAAATAACAAAAGATAAAGAATATTTTTCAGTCAATTAAAAAATAGAATTTATATTCAAAAAGAGAAAACAGTTTATAACCCAAATGTTGCCTAACATCAAAAGAGCCCCGCCATTTTCTAAAAACTAAAATCTCTATTTGCCGAAAAGAGAATATATTACAAAATATTTCAAAAGAAAGAATTACCTTAGGCAAACCATCAAGCGAGTTAAGTCCAACATTAATCAGAGAAAGTGTTGTCAATTGTGTAAACTCATCGGTCAGACCGCTAATGCTAGTTGCTTTGCAATTGTCAAGAAGGAGATCCTGGACCTCAGATGGCTTTTTGCCTAAATTAATTAATTTTTAATTTAAAATATTAATTGCTAAAAATAACTACCGTTAAGTTCTTTCTTTATACGCTCATCCATTACAAATTTTTTCGTCTAATAGGTAATTATAAAAAACTAATTAGTAGCTAAAAAAAATCACGTCTGATCTGAAAAATAATAGAAATATTCAAATGTTATTTTTAAAAAAAAAGTTAATAAATATTTGGGTGAAAAATAATAAGACTATGTAAAAAAACGAAGCCTTCTTCCGAGGAGTGATGGGCGGGTGTTTTGGTATTTTATACGAAGAGGACTATTAAGAGGGAAGAGTAAATGTAGGAGGAGCAACATTAGCGACTTGGGCAGATGGATTTGGGTCGCAACGAAAGGGTAAGAGTAAAGGGTAGAAAAAAATAATAGCAAAAGGCGAAGTAAAAAAGGCGACACTGACGACATGGAAAAATAGCGGAGAACTGAGAAAAGGAGTTTGCGGGCTAAAAAATAAGTGATAAATCTAGTGAAAAAGTTGCGGATTCAATCCGCTTTTTTTATAAAAATGTTGCGGACAACTTTTTAAGCTTTAAAATTGATAGTTCGATAATTTAGAAAATTTAATTAAATGTGCTAGTTATGTAAAGCTAAAAAGATAAGAAAATTTTGGAAATTACCAAAAAAACTGATTAATAAACTTAAAAATATTTTAATTTTAACAGTGAAAACAAAAATGAAAGCTCACTATTTTTCATTGTGAACAACAAAATTGACAGCTTGCCAGAAGAAGAAGATTGGAGGGGTAAAAGAAGAATCCGCAACTAAATCTTAGCCGGCGTCCATTATGTGAAAAATGCCTAAATCTCACCCAATAGAACGCTATTTGAGTTTCTATCGCGCCTTCATTTTTATTGCTCTTATTTTTGTTGTTTCTAGATTTTTGTCTCTCCTAAAAACATTGAATATTTTCTCATCAATTGCATTATTTTTCTTTTCTCTTTTTTCGCCTGTTAACTTATTTCAAAGCGGTAAATTTTTGAAATATAAATTGTGCGAAAAAATTCAAAATATCAATAAAGGAAATAGAGATTTTGAAATATTTTTCATTCATTACCACTTTGAAACGGGATAGTTTTTCATTTTTGGATATTTTGTCATTTTTAATGTCTAAATTCAGTTGAGTCAGTCGGGTTGTATTCGCCTTAATTTCTTAATGGCGTTGAGTCCATCTGACTCAAATGTGCGGACTCAACTGGGTTACCGTTCTAAATCCAGCAATCAATAGAATCCTACTGTATTTTTTTCTTTGGTTTATCTGATTAAACGTTGCATTTTATCCGTTTTTAATTATTATCCATTTTTAGTTCATCTTATTTCTAGATTTACACATTACATTGATATTCAACTTCTAGGTGTTCAATGAAGACAGAAGTGTCAAGAAGTCGATCACGTAGTCCTGTCCGCGGGAGAAGAAGTGACTCTGTTCCACGTCGACGCGATCGCGGAGGAGGTATTTATTCGTTAAATTTAAGATTTTTTAGTTAATGAAATGCTTCGTTGATTTTTGAGAATTAAATTATTTAGTTTCTTGACTTTAAATTGTTCAATATTTATCGTCTTATGTAGACATTCAAGATATTGATTCTACATTTTAGGGCTTTTGTCGGCATTCTCATAAATTTTTAAAATACTTCTTAGGAGTTCGTTTTTCTAGTTTTGTTGCTTCAAATAAGGCCTCATTGGTGGTCACTCAATCCTTCAAATAACACTTTAGTTTATTCTCGAATTTTCATTAATATAGTTTCAATGGAATCAGGCGACGATTTTAGATTCCTATGAGTTTCTGGGTTTTTTTTCTTCTTTGTCTTTAGCCTTCGAGGATTTAGTGAATCTGTGGCTGATGCTTCATTCAACAATTAGTTTTTGAATTTCAGAACGCGGAAATAGAATAGATCACAAAAGTGACAAGATGGTTTATTTGTCTAATCTTCCTTGGGAATTGAAATGGATGGAACTGAAGGATATTATTCGAGAGAAAGCCGGCGAGGTGTGTTTTTTAAACCTCATTTTGTAATTCTTGGACATATCTCTCTTGATATTTAAATATTTTCTGTGAACGGATTTGTTTCATCTAACGATGTTTTTGCTTTGAGATTTCAATATTAATGTGTATTTTACATAAATTCAATAAACCCGTTCACAATCATAACTTTGAAAACTATCGTTGAATCGGATTAAAAAATCAACAAATTGCAGGTAAATTTTGTTGAAATGCTTGAAGACAGAGATGGACGTTCAAAAGGATGTGCTGTAGTTGAATTTAAACATAGGGAAGGGGCAAATAAATGTATTGACAACATGCACCGAACAGAACTTCATGATCGTTTGATTATTGCAAAGGAGATTAGAGTGAATCTTTGTTTAAACTTTTTATTTTCTCGGAAAAAGTTGAGGGGCCTTACCTTTTTTTCAATGGATTCCTGGTTCCTAAAAAGATTATGAAAAACTAGTCTGCGTAATTTTGACACTTTTTGTGTCAATTTCCTCATCAGGAAAGGGGCCGTTTCTTGCTAGGAAAATGGTCAAACTAATTTTTTTCTGAATGATTTCTTCAAACTAGGCGGATTTTTTTAATTTTTTTTTGCAAAATATTTTGTTTTTAATTAAGAAAATCAGTTCGGGTTGTCTGAGTTTTATTTTAAAAACTTCTTACATTCTGACATTTTACAAAAAAATGACAAATCATGTTTTGTTAGGATCCAATTGCTTTCTTCCGCAAAGTGAAAGAAGATACTGGAATTGATTTTCTTGGTGGCGGTGATCGTCCTGAACGTACTCGAGGAGCAGCTTCTGCTTTGAATCGTGATGGTGTCAGCAGTAGTTTAAGTATTAACGAAAGCGAAACTTTTGGTTTAAGCCCTTCGTTTTTGCGTCAATTGGGAATTGGAACACCTCTTTGCAATCGAGTTTTTGTCACAAATGTTTGTTTTTTTTGTGAAAAATAATAATGCGAGAGAGAGACGGTTATTAATTAAATGAATTGTTTTTCTTTTAAAATTTTGGATCCAATTTATTTAATGCTTTTGTTAATTAAGATTCCCTATAATTGTACTGTTGGCCGTCTTTTTGATATTTGTGCATTAGCTGGAAAAGTAACATGGATGGATCTACAGATGGACAAAGAGGGAAAAACAAAAGGAATGGCTGTTTGTGAATATTCGCATCCTATAGAAGCTGTTCAGGCTGTCTCAATGTTGAATGGACAACGACTTTTGGATAGAACTTTGGCTGTTCGGATGGATCGTTATCCGAAGGATATTGAAAGACGCGACCCTGGGGGACTTCCGGTTTGTCATTTGTAGAGCTAGTTCGTAACATATTCGGAAATTGTAAAAAATTAAAAATAAATCGAAAGTATCAAAATCTAATCGAACGAAATCGAGAGAAACGAAAATCAACAAATACTCTCTACCCTATCGTCTAATTATTATATTTTAATTTTTTGATTAAATCTTTTTAGTTTGGTCTTCGTGGTGTTGGAATGGGACTTGGTGCGAATGGAGCTCCTCTCACAGACGTTGCCAGTGTTCTTTCCAATATGAATTCTGTCCCAGTTTCCACTCCAATTAATGGAACCGTTGCTCCAGTAGCTACTCCTTTGTTGGCTACAGCTGTACCTGCGCCTTTGAGTTGGGGAGGAATAACTAACCAAGTACCAATACAAACCCTTCAACAAGTAATTCCTCAACAAGAACAACAGATTGGGCATTTTCAGGTGTTTAAAAAATTTTTTAAGTCAAAATTTTTTGAAGTCGCCTACCCAGCCCACTACTTTCCAATCAACATTTTTTGGTACTCAGTCAATAGGGCAGTCACATACCTCTTACAGTCAAAGTATTGGACAGTCTCGTATAACACCTGGTATATTATCCCAATTTGGAGGAGGGAGTGGAAGTGGTTCTCAATATTCGACAAAAACCTCTCCAAATTTTTCTTCACAACCAATTACTCAACAATCAACTGTTGGAATGAAGGTTTTGTCTAATTTAAAAGTAAACTTATTAAATAAAATTTCAGTTTGAATATGGAAATGGTAGTGGTTTTGGGTCGATGGGCGGTTCGGCTTCTTCGGGTGGCGGAGGAAATTATGAAGTTTCTCGTATTATCCTCATTAAAAATGTAGATTTTATGTTTAATTAAAACTTTATTAATTGACTTTTTTTATTTTAAAAATGTAAAATTATCTTTTTTCAGTTGCCTGTCGACTATACTTGGCAAATTGTTAGTGATCGCGTTCAGCAATTTGGCGATCTTGAATCTGTCGAAATGATAACGCCAGGTGTCGCTAAAGTTCGTTTTGTTCAATTAAAAGATGCTGAAAGAGCTAAGGCTGCATTACAAGGAACAACAGTTGAAGGAAGGATGATTAACATTGAATATTTGTGAGAAAAATGTGAAAATGGGAAATTTTTTTGAAAAATTTTAAGACTATTTCTAATGGTATTGCGAAAAGAAATAAATTCCTTTCCCCAATTCTTTTCTAATATTTTTTTTCATTTTTCTATTTAACGCGGAATTTCCATTAATTTCTGATAAATTTAATTTTTTGTTTATTTTTGAAATTTTTGATTTTAGGAAATTGATACAAACTTGATAATGTTAATTTGAATGTAAAAAATCTTTATTTCTTTAAGTAAAAAGCTAAAATTGCAGAAAACATTAAATAGCGAATCGAAAAACATTTAAAATAAATATTGGGTGATAAATGGCAAAATTTAAAAATTTGCTAAGGGGATATAGATAAAAATAGCAAGAAGTGGCAAAACTTTTTACGGGTACCATTTTAGTTTATGGATTTCTAATCTCTTAGTAAGCCCTTTAACAGTAACGATATAAAATTAAGCAGAACAAATGGGTATCAAACAGAGAAGTTTTGTGGTAAAACAATTATAAAGGTGTAAATATTAGAGATCGGCACAGGACAGGATCCCGCTCTGAAATCCTGCCTTTTTTTCAGTTTTCGAGATTGTCAGGATTAATCCTGCAGGATCTTGTCCTGTTCGAAATTTTAAAACCCAATCCTGATACAGGATCCTGCAAATACGATTTTACCGATCTCTAGTAAATATATTTAAAATCACAGAGAGAATATATGATTTATAGATTCAAATCATTTTATATAAGTAATTTTCTTTTTGAATTCCTGAGCAAAAAAGACAAAGACGCGACTATTTAAGTATTTAAAATGGATGGATTAGAATAGAAATTGTAGGAGATCTTAGAAATTAAGTAAATGTTACTTAAAATCTCTCTCATGAACACTTGGATTTGTAAATAGATTTTCTCCTCAAAAATCGATAGAATCTTGGATTTTTCTCTCTGAAGAAAAGATTAAATTAGATTAATTGTAAATCCGTTTAGTACCGTTTATGAGGAAGAAAAATCCAAAAATAAATTCATTTAAAAGTAGGACTTGCATTACTATTTGGTTGTTGATTTCTTTGTTGATTATTTTCTGGAATATTTTCTTCTTCCAAAATAGCCCTTTCTTCATTTTCATTAATATTTTCAGCATTTTCTTCTTGAACAGTTAAAATATTTGGATTAACAGAAATTGTTGATTGAGTTGTTTGTTGTTCAGTAATTAAATTGTAATAATTTGGAGGAACTCCTAATGGGGTTGGAACGCAGAGAATTGCCTTTAAAATTATAAAATCTTTCCCTTTTAGTAAAAGACAGATAAATTTTGAGTTCCCTAGAAAGATACAGTCAGAATAAAAAATTAAAGACCATAATTTTTAAAATCAATTCTATGAACAAATAATTCATTTTTATTTACCTGTTCATATGGTGGCGGCGGATCCAAAGGTTTATCATTAATGGAATTTGGATTATAAAGCATTGGAAAACGTTCCAAACGGAGAACATATTGTTGATCTTCTTGTTGCTGAGCATTTAAAAGATTTTGCTAAAAATTAAAAAAAAATTAACAAAAAATAAAAAAACCTGTGTGTAGAAATTTTGTAAATGTTCTTCATTTTGTTGCCGCCGATTTACATTTAAAAGATTATCATTTGGGCGTCGAGATCGATTTGGACCATTATGAGGACGTTGGACACCTCTACAATCGCCAAAAGTAGTTGGACAATTTTGTTGATGTTGACGACGACGTGGTCCTTTAAAATTGAAAAAAATTAAAAAAAAAGTTTAAAAAAGATAGAAATCAACCCCTCAACGTCAAATTAAAAAATAACTCCCAGCTAAATCAACATCTTTTTTAATTGACAAAAAAACAAACGTCGTTCGTTCGGACGCGTTCTTTGTGTCGTTACCGGCCGAGAACGACACAATGAGCATAAATCCATACGACAAACAACACAACAAAATATAACAAGAGCTATAAAAAGAAGAGGTATTCCAATTGCAACAAGCCAAGAAGAAGTATAATACTACAAAGAAAAAAGTCTGTAGAGAAAATTAAAAAAAACCTGACAAAAAGTCCCACTATACCAACCATCAGCACATTGGCAATTTCCATCACTTAAAAGTCTCCCACCATTTTGACAATTAACTTGTTCACAATGTCGACCAGTTATGTAAATAGGATGTGTACATTTACAAATCTCTTCTTCTGTTTGAATACCACCAAAACCTGTAGTTTTTTCTTTTATTCGTTTACCACCATTTGCACAAACTGAAAATTTTAAAATTAAATAAAAAAGGCAATGAAAAGAAAATGGACAAAACGGAACACCAAAAATCACTCATTTTTGATCAATTTTATTTAGAAATCATTCTAAAATTAAAAAAAAAACCAACCAATTTGTTCACACAACTGCCCCTCAAAATATTGTGGACAAGTACAACTTAAACTTCCAATTCCTCTATAACCACCTAAAATTAAAAAAAAATTTATAAAAAAATAATTTTTCATACCATTTAAACAATCAGGTGAAAATCCCATCATTCTTTTCATATCCTCCCACATTGTGGAAAGACGTGTACTGAAGCCTAAAAGAGGAATTATTAAAATTGAGAATATTTTTAAAAATTATTGGCAAAAGGAAGGAAGGAAGAGGGATCGTCATGTTCGATTTAGTGTTTGTTAAGTATTAGTAGTTACAAATAACAAAAAATATATAAAAATATATAAATAAAAATGCCAATGTAGAAGAGATATTAGGTTAACAACTTTATATTGATCATAATGTGTAGAAGTTGATATGTTTGTTAATTAGCAAAAAAATAAATGTTAGTTTTAAAATCAGCGGATAATAAAAAAGCAAGTAAGGAATGAATAAAACAATGTACTTCCAAAAATTAAAAAAAATGGGGAATACAAATTTAGAAAGTGCAAATAATTAAAAAAGGAATAATTAGGGTAATTCTTTGGTTCGTACCCCCCACTCCTTTTTCCTTCCTCAAAGTATTAAAAAATGGTCAGTCAGTCTTAGTTTATAGAACCCGTCGAGCTGTGTCGAATGACACCAAAATCAACCCTTGGTCTTAACAACGGGCCGAGATACAGACCCCCGAAAATTGCAAAATAACAGGGTGGACCAACCTTATTTTTTGGGCTAAAAATTCGATTAAACAGCAAGGGCGTATCCAGGGGGGGGGCTGGGGGGGGCTAGAGCCCCCCCCGAAATGGGGGAAAGGGGGAAAAAATTAGGAGAAGGATTGTCGAAAAAGTGAAATTTTTTCGCCTACAACCCTCAAATTTTAAAAAATTTTCGCCTGCGGCGCAAAAAATGGAAGAAATCTGGCTTCTTGAGCTCCAAAATCCTCAAAATTTTCGCCTGCGGCGCTAAAAAGTGAACTTTTTTGGCCTACGGACCTCCAAATTCAAAAAATTTTCGCCTGCGGCGCTAAAAAAGGAAGAAATCTGACTTCTTGGGCTCCAAATTCCAAAAAATTTTTGCCTGCGGCGCTGAAAAGATAAAAATTTATGTACAAAAAAATTTGCGTCCGGAACGCCAAGGTAAACGCCAAAAATTTTTGCGCCCACCCAGTGTTAGCCCCCCCCGAAACCGACCCCCTGGATACGCCCTTGTTAAACAGATAATAACTCATTTAAAAGAGCTTGTCGAGCTGATTCGAATGACATCAAAATCAACGTAATTGAACAAGATTTGACAAAGTTATGAAATAAAGTAATTCTATTGTAGTCGTTGAACGCTTGTGCAAAACCCTGCGCTTTGCCCAAGGTTTTTGTCTGTATCTCGGCCCAAAGTTAAGACCAAGGGTTGATTTTGGTGTCATTCGACACAGCTCGACGAGTTCTATAAACTAAGACTGACTGACCATTTTTTAATACTTTGAGGAAGGAAAAAGGAGTGGGGGGTACGAACCAAAGAATTACCATAATTAGAAAAGAGAAAATATATTTAAATATGAAAATTTTTCTTTGGATAAAGCTCATTCATGGTTTACCAAAATTAAAATAAACACTCCAAACACTTATCAAAAAGAGACAATTGTCTTTCCCCAAATTTAAATTTAAAAAAATACCAAAACTTTTTCCTTCCTTCTTTTTCCCATCTTCAGGCTTTCTTTTAGGTTCAGTATGACGACTACTGCTACTAGATTCACGAGAAGATGAAGAAGAGGAGGTTATTGTTGTTGTTGTTCCTTTCTTTTCTTTTCGACGAGAAGATTCTTCTTTATTTGAAATTTCATTTAAATTTAAAATATTTTCCTTTTTATTCTCAATAATTTTTAAATTTGTAATTGGTGAAATAGTTGAAGTAGTAACAGCACTATCAGTAGAAGAAATTTTTTGGTCGACTTCTTTCTCATTTTCTATATTAAAAAATTAAAAGATTATTTTTAATTAATTATCAAAACCTTGAAGGGAAACTAAATTTTCATTTTCTTCTTCATTAAATCCACTCAATCGATTTTTTTCTTTAGGAGAAATGTAAGGATCGAGAATAATAGACATTGTGCCAAGTAAAAAAGATTCTCTGAAAAATTATTAGAAAATTAATAAAATAAAGAAAAAAATTTTTTGAATGGGAAAAGGACTAAAATTAATAATTTTTATCAAAAATGAAATTAAATAATATCTCCGCTTAATTATTTAAAAATTTTGAAATATGTAAATTAATGATAATTAAAAATTTAAAGAAAAAATCAAAAACTTGTCAAAATAGATAACGATAATTGTAAAATAAATAGAAGAAAAATTCGCGCATTTAATGAATACCCCCTCATTCCCCCTTTCAATTATTTTACATTTTTATCGCATTTTTTGTGTGTGCAGTCACAGACCACACCAATTCGGTCAATAAATAAAAGTGTCAGCGCTCACAGCCGGTAAGCATTGGATGAATGCTATAAGCAAATAAACGAAAAAATACTATGTACACTGACAAAAAAAAAGACCAGAAAATAAACGCGCATCAAGAACTAACAAAAATAAAAAGAAAAATTAATGTACTTTTGCAATTTTTAAGAAAAAAAAGGACGAAAAATTGAAATAAAATAGCTTGGTAAAATCGGATTTGTTAAAAATAGACCAAAAGTAATACATAAGAAAGAAGTTATGGAAATGAAGAAAAGAAGAAATAGTTAGACGTAGATTATGGATGGATTTTGACAAAATGAAAGTTTTTGGGATTTATTATCATTTAAATATATTTTGATAAAATAATGCCAAAAATGGCTAATTTTACATAAATCAAAAATTATTAGTGAGCTAAACAAATAAAAAGTACAACAATTTAATTTTTAGATTTTTGTGTGTTTGATCTTTTAAACAAAAATTAAATTTTGATTTTTGGACTTAAATCTCGAATTTAAATTTTAAATAACGAAAAAATTAAAAATAAATTTAAAAGTGTAAACTAAGCAAGATTAATTAGCAAAAATTAAAAGATTTATTTATTTTGATTTTAAAAATAATGAAAATTATTTAGAATTGAAGAGTGTTGATTTTTATATAAATAAATGTTGACAAATGTTGTTTTTGCTTTTCTCGATATAATTAGTTAAAATCAATAAATTATATTAAAATATTTTATTTTTAAAACGATAATTTTTAAAAATATTGGAAATTATTTGTATTTAAATAATGATTGCTACATAAATTATTTTGCTTATATTCTGACCAAAAATTCCCCCAAAGTATTCCATTTTCTATTAAATATACAGCCAACCCAAACTTTAGTAGCACTTTAAGAATATATTTGGATGGCGTAAAAACATAATCTGTCCCTACATATATGTGAGGCGGAAATAATGGAATGATATTTGGAGTAGGGACCGGACAGAGACGAGATCTCGATTCTCGTACGACACACTCCCAGTCCAGTCTCTAATTTGGAATAAACAGAAAGACAAATAAATAAATACTATTACAATTTTATTTCTTTTTTAACCCTTCATAACATTTATTTACGAAATCCAACAGCTTTTTTTAAATTTATTTTTTGAGTTAAACATGCTACAAGTAAGTAGTATTCTCTTTTATTTTAGTTTTAGTCAATAAACAATTTTTCTGAAAATAAAGAAAAAAAGGGATTTTGTGAAAAAAAAACGGAAAAAAAAGAAAAATGTTTATTGGGGTAATTTTTAGAACGAGATTTTGTTTAGTTAATAAATTTGTTTGAAAATTTTAACAAAAATAAGTTTAACTAGAATATAAGGAAATAATTATTAAAACTATGGTTATTATTATCAAACTTTAAAAATATTCAATCAAAATTTTAAAAAAATTTTGGAGGTTAAAGAAATTTGGGAAAATTTTCGAGAATTTAAGTATTGACTGTGTCAAGGCTCTAGCCAACCATTTTGGAAATTATAAGAAAATAAACTGGAATTTTTGAGAATATACATATTTATTTGTGGATGGATGACTACTTAATAAAAATTATATAAAAAATTTTTTCCCTCTCCAAAAAACAGCGGTTTTAAAAAAAATAAATATTGAGAAGAGAGAGGAGAACTTTAAGTATAAATCAATTCTTCTTTTTTTTTAAATGTTTAATAAAATAATGGGAAAAATACATATTTTTTGTTTGTTTTAGAATAGAAAAATTTTTTTTTTAATTTTTAACGAAAGAAAATATAAAATCCGCGCTTAATAATAATTAAAATAAAATTTATTTAATTTAAAACTTTTTTAATTTAAATGTCTAATTATTTAAAGTTGATTCCAAAAAATATAAAATCCTTCCAAAACCGAAACTAAATTAAAAAAAAACTGAAATAATTGAAAAAAGAAGTTAATAAGTTGGGGATGTTTTATATGTATTTTGTTTTGAAATGTGTAGGGGATTGAGTGAAGGAGATGTACATACTGATACATAGATATTTACTGATTGGAAAATTTATTTAAAATGATTAACACAATTTAAAATATCCTAAAAGTTTTGTTTAAATTAAAAAAAAATTCTTTAAACTTTAACTTCAAAACTAAAATACTAACTATAAAATTTTTAATAATATGTTTCTAAAGTATTCTCTCTTTTCTCAAATTTTGAATTGCTTTTCATTCACAAATTTATTCTTCCTTCCTTAATTAAAAATAATTATATTTTATTTACTAAAAAGTTTCAATTAAGTGCAGGCGCATGACCAATTAAAAAAAAGCAATGCAATGCAAAACCAAAAATCAAGGCAAATAACGCATACCGTATTTACTCATATAATTACCCTGGGTAATTATTTTTTCCGATCTCTTGCTGGAGGGGGTAATTATTTGAGGGAGGGCAATTATTTGAGTATATACGGTAATTAAGAATTATGTTTTGCCTATTTTTCCATTAAATGAGATTAAAACTTAATCTAAAAATTATTGTTAAGTCGCTTTTAGGAATGTCATTAAAAATTAGAAAAAATTTTTCAAGACCTAAAAATTTAGAAGAATTTTTTCCTTCGTTTAATGCTGCCTGCCTCCCTTTGAAGGCTCGTTCTCTCGGCACACCTTATTTCAGTTTACATGTTAAACTACATACTTCACCCCAATTAATATATAGGATTTACCTCTATTAGTATTTCGACATGAGAAGAAATATTGCAAAGGGCTTCTGTAATTATATCAATCATCTTAATTATTTTTTCTTCTTCATGTCTATAATTTGTTAATTCGTCAGATAAGGCCTATAAAAAATATTTTTATTAAGGATTGTATAGGGATTTGATTATCCCTAAATTGTTTTAATTAAAAATTGAGAAGGATAATAAATATTTTTAAAATAATTTCTTCTTTTTTTCCTTTATTATCGCAATATTTACATATCACAAAAACAAAAATATTTTTACCAAATCAGTCACAACTGGCTTTTTATAATTTTTGATTTTGTCTTGGATTTTGTTTAATTTATCATTTAAATAATCAAATGCCTTCTTATATTTTTCCTTTTGATGACTAATTGTGTTTGTTTCGGTATTGATAATATTTAATAAATCTACATATAAATAAACATATTTTTATGTTATTATTTTTAAAAAGTATTAAATTTTCTTATTTAGTCGGAAATGAGTGAATCTTCACAAAAAAAGGAGAAAAATATTTTTAATAATATTTTTTTTAATTAAATGCTTTTGTTAGTGGATAATTGGGGGGGGGGGGGGTTTCTTGATTCTGTTGATTGATACTTTCGAAAAAATTAAACACTAATTTTTATTTAAAAATTGGGCAAAAAATTTAAAATTATTTTTCAATGAAAAATTTAAAATATTACCTAGATCTGTTTTGTTGTTTGGACTCACAATTTCCATTAATTGTTCTAACACTAAGTCATCCACTTCTTCTGAAGCAACGATTTTGTGATCAGGAGAAGGAGGAGGAGGAGATTTTTGCTTAAAAAAGTTTATTTTTTTTATAATTTAAATAAATAAACTAAAGTTTTTGAAGAGCTTCCTCCTCCATGCCCACGAAACATTCCAACCACAAACGAGAATTTAATAAAAATAATTAATAAATTCAAATTTTGCATTTTTTTTGTTTTTAAAAATTAATTAATTAGTTATTTAAGAAAAATATTTAATTTTAAAAATATCCCCTCTCCCCTCCCTCATTTCAATAATTAAATGTTTAAATTAAAAGAATCTTCCGACTAAAGCAACCTGTGATAGATAACAATACTTTTTATTATCGAAAAACTATGTTAAAACTTATAAAACTTAGTAAAGAATTTAGGGGGCTTAAGTGTTTAGCCAAACATTTATTTTTATATTTTTGATGTCTTATAGTAAAAAATAAATGTATTTAGCTAATAAATACCCGCTCTCACTCTATTAGACCTTCTAAATGCTGTCTATGCCCTCCTCATTCTTCTTATCTGCCACGAGATTTTTGGCAAAAAATCTATAAAGAAATAATTGATTTTCAAAAATCAATTTAATAAAATAAAAATAAATTTAAATAATTAAAAATATTTATTTAAATAAATATAAAATGTAAATAAAAATAATTTCAACATTGAAATGAATTTTTATCTGTAAAAATTAAAAGAATATCTAAAGAAAAATAAAAATTTTTGTAAACAAAATTTTGTTTGGGAAAGAAAAAAAATTGAAAATAAAAATACCATCGAGAGACAACCCAATCCAAAAAAAATTAAAAAGTACGGTCAAAACATCCTCCTCCTCCTCCTCCCCTTTTAAAAAATAAAACCCAAAAATACTAAAAATACTTAAAAGTTTTGTTTTAAAATTAATAAAAATACCAAAAAAAATTTTTTTAAATACCAAAATTTTTAAAAGTTTTCTCTTTTTTTTTGAATAAAATTTAAAATTCTTCCTTCAAATTTTGAATAAAAACTTCATTCAAAATGTATTCCTTTATTAAAATAAAAAATATATTTTTTTACTAAATCAAAATTTCGATTGTGGGGTGGGCACAGGTAGCAATTCAAAACCAAAAATTAACAAAAATAATGCAAGCCCCCCTCCCCCCTCCCCTTTCCTTCAAATATCGGTATTTATTTTGATGTAAATAAAATTCCTTTTAAGAATAAATTTTTGATTCAAGAATTTTCCAAGACCTGCACTCGTGACCAAAACTAGAAACCAAAATTTTATCCCATTGTCGAGTGCTACCCTTTTAATTCTCGTTCTTTCGGTACAGACCCAAAGGAATAAAAAATATAAATTTAGGGGTAATAAATAAAAGGAATTTTTATTACAAAAATTTCTTTCTACTATTTTTACCAAGTTTTCCTTTGACATGATCATAAATTTCCCAAAGGGCTTCCTTTATTTTATTCTCCATTTTAGTTAATATTTCTTTTTCATGTTTATTATTTGCTAAGTCGTTAGATAAAGTCTACAAAAATATTTTTATTAAAAATTGAGCAAAGTAGTTTAAATTATTTTGATTAAAAATCAAAGTCTAATTTTTCAATTAATTTTTTTCTTCCCTAATTAAAATTTTCACAAAAACAAAAATATTTTTACCAAAGCAGGGTCAACTTCCAAATTTTCAAGATAATTGATATTTTGTTGAATTTGGGTTAATTTGCGATTTAAATGATTACGTGCCGCCAAATATTTTTTATTTTGATGGTCAATTGAGAACAACAAAATATTTTCTCCAGGCGGTTTGATAATATTTAATAAATCTAAATATATATATTTTTTAAATACTTATTTTTATTGTTAAAAAGTAAAATTCCACATTTATTGAAAATGAGTGAATTTTTACAGAAAGGGAGTAAGAAATGAAAGATTGTTTTTAGAAACTTACAAAATAAAAAAAAACTTATTTTTAATTTTTGTTAATTAAATAACTACATATATGCCAGACACTGGCATCTATAAATATATAAATGTTTATTTGGTCCCTAATAATAATTGTGTTTTTTAAGAATATAATGTTTTTATTAGTGTTCAGCAGGTGGGGTGAGGTTTTTCGAAATTTTATATCGATACTTTCTTTTTCTTATCGTGCTTTTTATAACTAAAAAATCCAAAAATTTCCAAATTTTTTAATTTTTTTATTCAAAATTTAAATTAAAATATTACCAGCATCAACATTATTTGTAATTCCCTTTAATTGTTCTGACACCCTTTTATCCAAATCTTCTATAGGGGCTACTGCATGAACGATTGATTTATTTAAAGGAGGAGGAAAATCCTAAAAAAGTTTTTCAAAATACTTATTTTCTAATTTAAATAAATAACAGACTGAACGTGCCGAAGAGCTTCCTTCTCCTGGTTGTTGATGGCGTCTATGGGGCATTCCAAACACAAACGAGAATTTAATTAAAATAATTAATAAATTCAAATTTTGCATTTTTTTCTTCTTAAAAATTCTTAAAAAAATTTTTTTTTAATATTTATTACCCCCTCTCACTAATTAAATGTTTATACATATAAAAAGAATTTTCTGTTTAAAATAAATTAGAAAAGGTGGAGGGATACTTTCTCAGCAATAACTTCTAAAATAAATATTTTATCGAAAAACTGCTAAATATATAAAAACTTTTATTTTAAATAAAAATAATTAATTTTTATTTAAAATTTTTTAAAAGAAAATTAATTTAAAAATTATAACTCCCTTCCCCCTCCCTCCCCCTCCCCTCCCCCTCCCCCACCTCTATTAGAATATAAGTTTAGTTTAGAATGAGTTTAGCCCAATGAATGAATTTAGCTAAAATTTGCCCTCTATTTTAAAGACTTTTTCAATAGTCGACGCCTCCTCAATTCACTCATGACTTTATAAAAAATTCTTTTCTTCGACTTTTAATTTTACTTCCTTTTTTACTTCCTTTTCTTATGACTTTCTACCCCCTTTATAAAAATTTTTTTATCGAATTCCCCTCACGAGTTTTTTCTAAAAATTTAAAAAAAATTTTAAAAAGAATAATTGATTTTCTAAGATTTATTTTAAAAAATTTTGCAAAAAATTTTAATTAATTTTTATAAAATCTTTTTTATATTTTTGCAAAATTTTATATAAATTTTAAAAATTAAAAATATATACCTATTTATTATAGCCAAAATTGTAGAAGGTAAATGTCCAGTTAACTCTCCCACCTGTCCGCAAAGAGAATAAGTACTTTTCACTCCTTTTCTTGCATTTCTTTCTGCAAGGAGTGGTGTCCATTTTTCCAAAGCATAACTTCCAGTTTTATAAAAAAATTTTAATTGTTAACTATTAAGACGTTTTTTCTATTAAGATTTACGTCGTTTTTTATTATTTTTTTATTTACTATTAAAACATTTTTTTATTTATGGTATGCGTTCTCTATTTTTTCTTTTAAATTGTTTAATCTTGGATGATATTCCAATAAAGGGTTCTTGGTTACCAGCTGTGGGTAACCAGTGAGTTCTGGGTCAATTTTTTTGATAAAGATATCCCAACACGGTGTTCTATTATCCAAATAAGAAGTTTAATCGAAAAAGCCGGCGGAAAGACTTAGGGCCATATTTTAAAAACAAATTGGCAAAATAACCAGAGATGGTGATCTAGAGGTAATAGTTGAGGGTAAACTAACCAATAACCTTCATTTTTGAATGAAGGTATTGCTTGCGGGTTCTATTTACCCACGTAATTAATGCTTCTCACATTGAAAAATTTAAATAAAAAATTTTTTTAATTTATTTAAAAATTTATTATTCATTTAAATATATAAAAATTTAAAGAAAAAAATGGCAGAAATTAAAAGAAAAAGGCACACAAAAAAATAAAAGAATTTATACATAAATATCACAATTTATTATTTTAAATGTACTCCGTGTAGTACAATATCACCTTCAATTGAAAGTCGGTCAATTGTTTGTGGATTTATTCTAAAATTAAGAAAAAATAAATTAAAAATAATTAAACCCTTTTAATAAACTCTTTGGGGATAAAAAGATTTATTTAAATCGAGTATGTATATCCAATTGTTGAGGGTATCTCTTTTACCTTTCATCACAAAGTGACCAACCAAATACCTATGTATTTAAAATACCTAATTTTTATTTTAAATTTATTTTTGTCAGATTCAGAATAAAATACATATTTATTATTTAAATTTTAACGTCAAAACTTTTTTATATGAAAAAGAATAAAATAAAAAGGGAAGAGATTGAGATATGGAGATTGAAATAATATATTTTGTTTGAAAAATCTTTCCTCAAAATTATTTACCTACCTATGTTCATATTTCCCCAATAAACAATCATCTATATAAATTACAAATTTTTTATCTTCACAATAAATTAGTAAATCAAAAGCTTTTTTTCTTCTAAAAGGGAATTCTTCTAATTGAAATATTGTTGGTGGGGATTCTCCAATTAATAAATTTTTGTTATTTTTTTGTTCTCCTCCTCCTCCTTCTTCTTCTGTTGTTGTTTGTGTTGTTGTTTGTGTATCACAAATCATTTTCTTGAAAAAAATTATTTTTTATTTAAAAATTGTGGAGATCCTCATTAAAATTTTTAAAAAAATTTTTCTTTTAATTACCGCATATACTGTATTAATATTATCTTGGGTTGTTATCAGGATTATTGTTTCAACCTCTTGCTGGTGGAGGTAATTAATAGAAGTGGGGTGTAATTGTTTGAATAAAGAGTAATTAATACTCTACATATAGGTATAAGGGACTGGCTGTCTATCGATTCCGCCTTCGGAATTTTAAAATATGTCAGGGCCCATCCCCTAATTTATTAACTAAAACACTTATAAAAACTTCCAATTATTTAATCAAAAAATTTTAAAATCAAAATTATTACCTTAGAAAATCCAAATTTTGTAGTCATTCTAAATGCTTTATTAACACCAGAAACTAAAAAAATATTTTTTTTTCAAAATTTTCTTTTAAATTTCCTTACACAAAATTAATTGAAAGTGTTTAGCCCTCTTTTTAATTAATCCAGAAATATATAAACGCCTTCCAGGATAGAAATTCCCAGGTATATCAGCAGCATAGGGAACTATATATTCTCTCCCTTCCCACGATACCTTTTTAATTTTTAAATTAAAAAAAAAGAATTATTTTTTTTTTAATTTACAGAATATAATTCAACACAACCATCAACATATAAATGGGAAATATTTGTTAAAGGGACATAATGCCCAAAACGAGCACATAATTTGTGATCAACAAATACCTTTAAAGTTTTTTAATTTATTTTTTGAATTAAAAAGAAAACCTCAAATTCATCTTCATGACATCTTATTCGTATATCAAATTCGTCTCCTAAAAATTTTAATAAATAAATTTTAAAAAGTAATTAATGTTAATCTCTTTCAATTTATAATTTACAAAAATTGAGAGCAAATAAAATAAATAATCTTGGAATTTTTTTAAATTTAAAAATTAATTAAACACTGTTTTGTAACTTGTTTCAGTTAATTTTCATTAAATAATTCCCCCCTTCCCCCCTACCATTTTTCCATTTATGTTTAACAAATCCTTCACTTCCCCATTCTCCATTAATACAAGCATTTAAACGAATTCTTTTCTTTTTTACTTCTATTTTCATACAAAGTAAACGATCATCTAAAACACGAGTTTCTTCATCCAATATTACTCTTAAAAAATAATTTTTTTCTTTTAAATCTTTCTCTCTCAAAAAATTACCTAGATCCGCTAGTTAAATTAATAACAAATTCCTCATTTGCTTTAAAAATTAAATTTATTTAAAGATTTAATTCTCTCTTACAAATAATAACTCCTCTAACAATTAAAGATTGCCCACTTTCTAATTGATTACCTTCCAATTTTGATAAATATGGAACTGGCTTTAAATTTAAAAATTAAATTAATTTAAATTTAAAAATACAAAAGAATTATTCCTTCCAGTTATTGAATCTTTTTTTGTTAATTTTTTTCTTCGAAGGCCAAAAAGTTTACGGAGAAAAGATGCCATTTTTAAATATTTTTTTTAAAAATCTTAATTAAAAATATTTATTTTTAAATGTGGAAATATTTATTAAAAATTACACAAAAGAAAAATAAAATGAATATAAAATGTTATTACATTTTTGATTTTTTTACTTACCGATAAGCTTGTATTTAGAATGACTAAAGATTTGATTGTGATTGTAGAACGAGAATTGAGAGATATCTCGAAGAATCTCGATAACTGGGATTTTTGTTCAAAATCTCGTTTCGGTCCCATCTTTAACGGTTAAATGCCTTTCTATTTTTAGATAAAGTTTTCTAAATTTTTGAAACGTTTTGATACTATTCTATTAAAGGATGTCATCTAATTTTAGGGTATTTTTTAAAAACATTTGAGTAAAAATAAAAAAAAAAAGTTTTTTTTGTTTTAGAAAAATATTTAATTAACTAAATTAAAAATATATGTAACTTCTATTTTTTAATCTATTACATTAATTCCAATAAAATCAAGTAAATATTTAATGATCAATGATTAATAAACGTTTAAATTAAAATTAGAACACGAAAAATTAATTCGAAAAAATATTTATTTAAAATATAAGAAAATAAATAAATATATTTATTTATTTATTGTAGGCTTTTTAGTAATGGATTCGCCAGAATTTTTGGATCAAAAACTTGTCAATTAAAAAATATTTTTACGATTTAAGGAGGATCAGGAAATTAAAATATACATAATATTTGTATAGAATTGTTTAGTATTTTCACAAAAATAAAAATAAATATCCAAAACAAATACATATATTTAATAACAGACCAAAATAATAAGAACAAACAAAGAATAAAAACTCGTTTTTATGTATTTATTGTTGACATAAAAAATATATTTTTGGACTAAAAATTTTTAAAAAAGTATTTTTAATATTAATAATTAAATGATTAGTTTGAGTGTCTGGATGGTGGAAAGGTAGAAGGGGTAATTAATTGAGGAAAAAGGGGGGGGGGATTTTTGAGAGAATTAAAAAGTGAATAATGGTTGGAGGGTTGTAAGTTGGGGAATTTTGTTTGGATTTAATTTAGTCTAAAATAAATCTTTTAATTTTATTACAAAAATAATTAAAATAATTTTGTGTAAATAATCAATAATTAATTTAAAAAATTAAAAGAGAAAATTAAAAAAAATAAAGTTTCGATCATTTATTTTTAAATAAAAATATTCATTTCTAAATTTTTACCCATTAATTAATTAATTTATTTATTACACTCTTTATAAAAGGTAAAAAGAAATGTGAACAATTTAAAAAAAAATAAAAAAAAATTCCCGGGTACCCACACACAAATAAAAATTATTTTTTAAACACTTTTCTTCTCTTTTTCCTCTCATTTAAAAACTTCCAAACCCATTTTTAGAAAATAATAAATAAAAAAAAAGGAAGAAAGGTTAAAAAATAATAAAGCAATCAGAAGAAGAGAAAAATATTTAATTAATATAAAACGCCCGACAAATTCCTAACCGTTAATGGTGCAAAAAAAAGAAAAAAAATTAAAATTTTAGAGAAAATATTTGAAAATACTGAATAAAGTTGATAATTAAATTTCCGACATTTTAAATATTAATCAGAATAATTCTTCTTTAAGCACAATTAATAATAGAAAATCTTTTCTCTAAAATATTCCCTCTTTCACAGAAAGATTTTACTCCAAATATATAAAATTATTAAAAAGTTAACCAATTTCGAGATCCCAACGATTTCTCCAAGAAATAAGCGCTGGTGTTTGGAATTCTTTGAAAACAGAAAAAAAGAATTTATTTTTAAAAACAATTTTATATATTTTAATTTAAAAATTTAAAAAAAGTCGATAAATATATTTATCAGATGATGAATGTCATATGGAAATTACACATGTGATAGTCTGACATGTGCTTATTATATGTATTGAATTTATTAGACAATAAATGCCCTTTTACCAAAGGTCCAATAATGGAGAAGTTTTTAAAGACCTATAATCTCAAATAGAATCTTTGAAGATTTCAACAGAGAAAGATATACATAAAAGCGTTAGTAAACTCGAGAAGAAACTTTACCAGAATTCCAATTTTCAAAGAAAATTTTCTTTTCTCATTCTCGATATTTTTGCTTAAAATAGCCTTATACTTTTTGTGTAAAAAGAATAAATTTTGAATACTTATCCATTTGAAAATTCAAAAATTTTATTGTTCGGAGCTAAAAGGGAGGATTCGGAGCTAAAAAGTTCCCCAATCCAAATTTAAGGAAGAAATTGGAGAAATTTGCAACAAAATACTAATTAAAATACATAATCTACTGTCTGTCTTTTATAACTTTTTATTCAAAAATAATTTTTAATTGTTAAAATTTTTTGAAGTTAGAAAATTTTAATTTTCATTTCACCTTCCCACAAAAGTTAGAGAGAAATTCTAGACTGTTAGAGTCCATAATCAATAATTTAGAAATTCGATTTTAGGTAAGGCAATAGTGCCTCTCAATGTCTGGCTATTCGATTGAATTTGGCCAATGAGGAGGGCACACGTTACATGTCGAGGCCCCCTCCTCATATACCCCCCTCCCTCATCACTTCAATTTATTGTTTAGGCAAGTCCATTTAAACAGCAGAAAATTCAAATAAGTCTACACTTAAAGAAAAACTTTGAATTCTCAAAAGTTAGGGGGAATTCTACAACCGGGAGCAGGCTCTGTTGCCCTATGTAAAAATTAATAAACTTTCAAAAGAAAGATTTTTTACCAAAAAACAATACACAAAAAGCATATTAATACACAATTTATAGAATTATTTCCTTTAAGGGAAAAACAAAAATATTAATTTTAAATTTATTTTAGAAAAAAGTAGCGAAAAATATTTAAAATTATGAAAATATTGCCTCAAAAAATGTGGCAATTCTTGATTTTTAAAGTTATTTTAATTGTGTTTGCCGCACATTTGGTTAATTCGGCAATGCAAGTATTAGAAAAGAATAAAGAAAAAATTCAAATTAAAAAAAGCGATTTACCACGTAAGTACATAGAATATTTAATATTTTTAATGGAGTTTTCCGAGACTTTATTAAACATGAGATGATAAATATATGGATAAAAGCCCTCTTCGGAAAGTTCTCAGACTTCTATTTTGCCATTTTTAGGGTGGTAAGGTCATTTTAGCAAGACTGAATCTTGGAAAAAATTCCAATTTATCTGACAAAAAAATCTCCAAAAAAAAGTTTAGTTAACGATTCGAGATCAAAAAAATCTCTCAAGATTATCGTCTCGTGCTGAACATAAAGATTTTTATTAAAATATCTAAATAATTAATTATTTTATCAGAATTTGGTGCTATAATAGGTGAAATAAAAAAAATTAAAAACACAGAATTGCTTCCTTTAATTATGTTCAAATTCGTTGAGGATAAGAAAAGTCTAATTGAGGAAGTTTTGAAACAAGTAAAACAGCACAACCCAACGTTTGTAAAAAGTCGTAATATTCTTAAATATGTTCAACATAAATTTGAAACAACAGAATTGATTGATCATTACAGGGTTATACTTTTAATTAGAGACCGTCCAAAATTATTCTGCCCCGGAGTTAACTCCCAAATACAGAGCCGAATATAATATCTTTAATTTATTTAATTTTTTATAGGACCTTAAAGATCATTTTAAAAAGTTGGAAGAACTTGGATTTTGGATAATTTTGGATATATGTAAAGACGGAAAGGAAAAATATGGAAATAGTGAGGAAATAATTAAATTTTTGAAAGAAGCTTGTGATAAGGTGGACGAAACTTTAGAGAATATTGAAATTCTGAATGCTAAAGAGGATAAAAATGATGTAAATGAGATTGATAAATTTTTCTCGAAAAATTCAAAAAAAGTACTTGGAAACATAATTTTAACCTTAGTATGCCCACCCTGAGTATACCAAATATTTCAAATCCTCTCAAAACTCTTACAAAAAAGAAAGAGGAAAGTGAAAGTGAACCATTACTCGGACATTAAGAAAGACGAATTTATTGGAGATGAAGATGGGCCCTAACTGGAAATAGAAACGCCAGCGCTTTTCTATGTCGACCACCAATCGCCCTTGTTTAAAAATATTACCAAAATGTAAATACTGTAATTTTTTGGATTTTCAAGATTTTATTTATATTTACCCCCTTACAATATTACAGATTTTAAAGGCTACTCTCTCTCTCTCAAATATGAATTAAAGTCAAAGCTCGATATTAGAAAGGTCCAAGGTTTTCGGTTTTGGTCGTGGGTCGAGGCAAATATATAAGTATTGGCCTCGACTTTTTGAGTTACTGGAAAATTTACCTTTAGTAGAGTAAAAGTCAAAATATTTAGGGTATGTGGATTAGTGTGAAAAAAACTACAGGGTGACCCAAAAAGTTTAGGACAAACCTTTTATGCCATAACTTTATTAAATCTAAAGATAATGAGATCAAATAATGATGAAATTATAGAGAACTAAATGGAGAATAAATTATAAAAATCTTTTTGAATTTCCCCTATTCTACTTTGAGATAAGTTTAAAGGAAAGTGAGAAAAATTATTGCTTCAGGTCGCAACTGTTTTTGAGAAATTTTGCTTATAACTTTAGGATCGATTGCAGGAATTACACAAAACTTTTGTGGCATCTAGAGCAGTCCTTTATCTATAGAAATTATAAAGCAAAAATTTTTTTAGATTAACGCTTAAGGAGATATTCGATTGCGCGTAACCCTCCCAAAATGAGAAAATTGCATTCCCCCCAAAACTGATTTACATATACTCAGAGCCAACCATGTAGGAGTTGGAGTTTTCATCTTTCAGATTTGTCTGGTTCGCTAATGATCTTAATTAAATTCTGTTGAGATCATCCCGTTTGGATTTCTCCTTTTTGAGATACAGAAAATAAAATTTTGGGGGGAAAATTTTGATATGGTGTACCTAAAATTACATAACTTTCTTAATCCTGAATCAAAAAGTTTTTAATTTTACTATATGATAGAGAATTAATTGAACTACAAAATAAACGAAAAAATATAAAAAAATATTTATGAGAAAAAAGTTATGGCAAAATTACTTTTGTCCTAAACTTTTTGGGTCACCCTGTAAATTTTCCTCTTTCTCCCTATAACTCCATAATTTCTGCCTGCAGCACCAAGGGGAATTTTCTGAATCCGATATCTATAAAATATCTGAGATATCCTGTTTTAGAGGGAGGCTGTTTTTCTCATTTTCCTGAGGGAGGGGCTATTTCTAGGGGTACGATAGTTTTGTAAGACTGAAGTATACTGGAGCTCAACTTATACATTATGTGATTATTTTGGTACCTATTTATGTCATATCTAGATTTTCTGAGAGCTTTGACTTTTAAATTTTAATTTTGAAAACCCCTCACACATATTTATTTGAAAGGTGTACGGAATTTTGGTCATCGGAATTTTGGTCACCACGCTTTTTCGGAACCTTGGTCACCAATTTTTTTGGAATTTTGGTCACCAGAGGAATTTTGGTCACCAAGTCAAAAAACGGAATATTGGACACTGAAATTTTGGTCACCAAGAGGAATTTTGGTCACCAAACGGAAAAAAAGAATCTTATCTAAAACTGATATCAAAATGATAAAAAATGATTTTTCATCCCCCAGTTGATCAATCTCAATGTTTATCACTTTGCTGGCTGATCACTCGCCTGGTTGATCACTCTCGATCACTCTACCGGATGATTGATTAACTGGCAGAGTGATCAATATAGAAATTGATCAACTGGGAGTTGAAAAACAATATTTTTATCACTTTGATATCAGTTTTAGATAAGATTCTTTTTTCCGTTTGGTGACCAAAATTCCTCTTGGTGACCAAAATTTCAGTGTCCAATATTCCGTTTTTTGACTTGGTGACCAAAATTCCTCTGGTGACCAAAATTCCAAAAAAATTGGTGACCAAAGTTCCGAAAAATCGTGGTGACCAAAATTCCGGTGACCAAAATTCCGGCACCCATTTGAAAAGTGCTCTTTATTTTTATGGAAGTCTTTATTTTTTCGATTTGTAAAACTTTTTGATAAAAAAACTTTATCTATGTAAATATATATAGTTAAAATTAGAGCCCGGACAGTACCATACTAACGACGATATTTTTCGGTATTCCGTATTGGTAGATGATACGGAATACCTACCGATAAAATTTCGAAGTTTATCTGTAATTTTCGGTATTACGGTATGGAATACGACTTGGTACAAAATTCCGAGCACTAGTTAAAACTACTCAAGCACGTAAAATTTGTAGAAAATCATTTGCTTTGATTATTTATAATGTGTTCATATGTATAAATCTTTCATAGTAAACATTTTTATCTGTATACTAATATATAGGGCACGGATTTGTATTGAAATATATTTCTTGCTGCAAATATTTCGTTGGGAGAAGCCCAAATATGCCATTTTTCGATATTGATTTTTAACAGTTACATTTCAATATTTTGCCAATTTTTTTTCCGGGTAGGGATAACAAGGGGGGGGGGATAAAAGGAAAGTACCGGCATTTTTTGTCAATATTTTGCGATTTTATTTCAATATAAATCAGTGCCCTACTTATATATATGTATTCAGCATAATATTTAAATCACAAGAAAATAAAAAGAAAATTATTGGGGAAAGCAGAGTGGTACTAAATGCAACGATAAAATAACTAAATAAGTGCTAAGTCAAAAATGATAGCGAAAAAGGGATGCCGAACTGAGGAATTTCGGTTAATTCGAAACAACGAAAACTTTAAAAATTCTCTTTTTTAATGACAAACACTTTTAAAAACAATTATATAATCTAAAAAAATATTTTTTTCATTTATAAAAGCGATTTGTGCAAATCAAATAGCAATTAACCGATCACCTACATTTTTTCTTGTTCCGCTGCCCTTTTTCTCTCTCTCCATTTCCGTAAAAAGTGCAAACAATAAAAAGAAAGGTAATAATAGAATGGAAAAAAAGTAATTTAAAAAAAAAGTAAATTTGCGCACATTCCTTTCCTTTTTCATTCGTGGAAATTTTTTTGTTTAATTATTTAAATGATTTGGAAAGAAAAAATATTTTTAAAAAACTTTTATTTATTATAAGGAAAATTGTGGAGGGAGGGGGGGGGGGAGTTTATTGTAAATTATTACCTAATAAAGAAATTAAAAATGAAAAAGAAGTCCTCACAAAAATTAAATATATTTATTTATTACAAAACTAGTTTCTTCAATACACGCGAGTGATTAATAAATGGAACTTATTAAAATGACAGAAAATAGTTTAAAAGAAAATTACCAGACATAAAAAGGAAGGAAAGAAAAGACAAAAGGTTCCTAACAAAGCTGGCCGCAACTGCAAATTGCGGCTTGTTCCAACAAAATTTAATTTAAAAGTGATTGGAATTTTATTAATTTTAATTAGTTCTTTTTGGCTTTGATTTTGAAAAAAAAAGAGAGAAATAAATTGGGAATTTTTATCAATTTCTACACGAAAAAATGAGTCAGAAAGACAAAAATTAACCCCCCCCCTTTATATTTAACTAGCTATAAATTAAAAACAATTTTTAAACCTACAAAAACATAATTTTCCTAAAAATATTAAAAATGCGCAGCAAATCAAATATTTATTTATATTTTAAAGCTAACATAAACATTAAATATATCGGTGTATTATTTATGCAAATAATTGTAAAGAGAGAGATCTAAACTAAAGCTAACACAAAAGCAAAAATCGATTTTAGTCAACAAATTTTTGTAAATTAAATTTATATTAAAAGTAATTTTTAAAAATTATAAAAAAATATACAAAAAATTTTGAATTTAATTACAAAATAAAATTAGAGATTGAATATAAATGACATCCAAAAATTTACCAAAAAAATGGGAATGTAGAAAAGATTTCCAAAGAAATCCCAAATGAGGAAAAACTCTCCGACTTTGTAGGAATTCAAAATAATATTCAAAACTACGAAATATTTTCCATAAATTAGAAAAATTTAATTCCAATCTCTAAAATATTATTTATTTAATTACTTACAAAATTTATAGTAATTTTTTAAATTCTTCTATAAAATTACCCGTTCACATTCAAAATTTTTTTCTGACAATTTTGCTGGTTTTCTTCTTCATTAAGGTGCAAGTCTCAACATTTTCCACTTATTAAATTCTTTAGCACAATTTTGAGTATTTTCATTATTTATTTTCATCAATTCATAAACTATACGGTCATGAACTCTATTTCCCTGGCCTTGCCAAAATTCAAAATAATTTGGTTTAAGTGAATAACCAAGCCTTGAAAATTAATTTCTATATATTTTTTAAAAAATTAAATTTACCAATCAGTCGGTCTTGTTATAGCCCCCTCTCCTTCTCTTTTTAAAAGTAATTCTAATTTGTATTGCTTTTCCTCCAAATACTTAAAAAAATATTTTAGAAAAAATATTTTAGGTAATTTTAAATTTAATTTTTTTGGGAAGGATTTTATGAAGTTTGGAATGAGTTATGAAAAGTAATATAAAAATTAGTTCCGAGTTTAGAATATGGGATGAGAAATTGTATTTGTTGGAGAAAAATAAGGCTTAAATAAAATTTAGTATATTCAGAATTTTTAGAAGGATTTTTTCTTAATTCTTTTTTCTTCCCATTAAACAAAAATTTAAGAAAATTTTAAAACAAAACCTCTCTGTTTGGAATAGTAGAACTTTGTTCACTTAATTTAGAACCAATTCTAGAACCAATAGGTCTCTGTATCCAATATTCATCAGCAATTTTAGAATCCAAAATATTCACAATTCCTTCAATTCGAATCTAAATTTAAAAACAAAATTAATTTAAAATTAAAGAAAACCTGTCTGTCAACTTTTGGCCAATAAAAAAGCATTGAAGCATTTTTATTTAATGCTAATTCATAACCTTTTTTACTCAAAGAATGTGTAAAAAATACAAAACCTTCATCAGCATTATATCCCTTTAAAAGTAACATTCTACAACTTGGTTTGGAATCAGAACTAAAAAAAGAAAAAATAAAAGTTTAATTAAATAAAAAGCAAAATTAAAGAAAGAAATAGGTCTCTGTTTTTAAAAGTCAGACCTCGTATACGCCCTTGGAACTAAAAAAATTGTGTCCAATTGTAAGGTAAGATCGAGTGTATTAATTATTGAGACTTATTAGGCATCTCCATCTTTTGGGCAAAACAAATTTTAAATTTAAAAAATCATTTTGAAGGGGAATAAAGGGGGTTAATTGTAAGTTTATTTATTTAATTTAAAATACTTTATTATTTAAAAAATAACCTAACAGTAGAGAGAGCAAAAGCATTAACCTCGTTATGAGTCAAATCTTCAATTTTACAAATATTTCTAAACCAAACATCAAATTGATCAAATGGACATTTTTTCATATTAGATTCAAGTAGAAAAGGTTCATCAACCTTCTTTTCATAACATTTTCGAAGAGCTTAAAAACTACAAAATTTAGAGGAAAGTCAGAAAATTGCCTTTATAGACAAATTAAATTTCTCAAATTTTATAAATATCAGAAATTAAATAAAGAACTTACATTTTGTATTTAAAATAATTTTTTGTTTTGAATCAGAATTATCAAAACTTCCTTTAAATCCCTTATCCAATTGTAAATAATCCTCTTCATTTAATGAACGTTGTTTTACAATTTTATTTATTTTTGTAACAGTTCCCATATATTGATTATTCATTTGAATTTTATTAAAAATATAAGGAGTAAATAAAATCTTTGCATTTGGATAAGACATTCTCTTTTATTTTTTTCTTTTTTTTTTGTTGTAAAAATTAAAAAAGGCCACTTGAAGTTATGGGAAAAAAGGAAGAAAATTATTTAATAATTTATTTTCTTCTTTTTTTATTTGTAAAAAGAATGGCTGAAATTGAAGTGTGTGTGTATTTGTGTGTGACAAAAAAGATTTAGAAAAAAAATGATAGATTTAAAAGGATTAAATATTCCTAGTTAATGTTTGTGCAGATATTTTGTGTCCTAGAGAATGATGTAACCCACGACGTTATAAAATAAATATATGTAGTTAAAAAGTACAAAAAAAATTAAATAAAAAATATGTAGATTAAAAAAATTATTGATTAAAAATAAATTTTCGAGGAAAAAATTTTTTATAAAAATATAAAATGCCAATAATTTAGCAGCAATTTAAAAGATAACAATATTTCTTTGTTAGAGAAAACAGAGAAATATGAGAAAGTTTTTGGAAAACACTGAAACAAAATCTCTTGTTTTTCTAAAATCGATCGGAAATTTTTTGTGTTAAATTAAATTAAAAACTTTTTATTTTACAATTAACATACATTATTTAAAAATTATTACAAAATTTTAATTTTCAAAGTCTTAAAACATTTTTTAAGTAATTTAAGAGAAAAATGGCTCGTCGTGAACGTAACCGTATGGATGAACTTTCTGGTGCTGAGTATGTTTATTTTTTTCGTTTAATTTAAATGTTTCTCATTTTTTAAGATATTTGGCGAGTATTTATGGGACAGAAAAAGACAAAGTATTTTAAATTTACACAAATTAAATTAAAGTTTATTTAGACAAAGTTTAGAATGTAGAACACAAAATTATTTTTTAAATTTTTATTTTTTAAATCCAAAACTTTTTAGGTTAATTGTTCATTCTATTTTAAAATTGGCGCTTGCCGTCATGGTGAAAAGTGTTCGCGGACTCATAATATTCCTTCATTTTCGCAAACTGTGCTTTTAAAGGTTTATTTTAATTTTCATTTACCTTTATGGCAATATTCAAATGATCCGGATTTTTTGTTAACTTTTTACTCAAGTAATTTCACATCACAAATTCGCTTTATAGCACTAACAGATTTTTTTCTGTCCAAACATAATTTCTGATTCATAATTTCCAGACTTGTCTGAATGTCTTCCGTTTAATTTTTCCGATTCCGGGGTTACCCGAATTAGTGCATATCGTTAGAAATCTTTCGCTGTTCTTGTTTCTTATTCCTTTTTTATTTTTAAATTCGGGACTACAATATATTTTTATTTTTTTTTAGAATATGTATCACAGTCCAATAATTAATACACAATTAGCAGAAGCATATTCGAAGGTTTAAATTTTATTTGAGAATGTTTGAACAATTTATTTTAATTTTTAGCTTCATTCAGCAAATGCTTTAATGCTAAAATCTGGGGAAGAAGCTGAAATTGAGCAGCGTTATTTTGAAGAATTTTTTGAAGAAGTATTTACTGAACTTGATTCAAAATATGGAAGGATTGAAGAAATGAATATTTGCGACAATATTGGTATTTCTTTAAAATTTTTAAAAATTATTTTCTTTTAATTTTAAGGTGAACATATGATTGGGAATGTATGTTAAAAATGTTTAAAAGGAAAGAACACAAATTAAGGTTTATGTTAAATTCTATGATGAAGAGGATGCTGAAGCTTGTGTTAAGGGACTTGAGAATCGTTGGTTTAATGGTGAACCTATTTATGCGGAACTGTCACCTGTGACTGACTTTCGTGAGGCTTGCTGTCGACAGGTTGGTAATTTTATTTTAAATTTGTTAAATATTGGGATGTGCAAAGAATCCTTATTTAATTTAAACGTAGTTTACTATTATTTTTGGGTTGTTAAATAATTTTTTAATTCAAAATTCGCTAAATTGATTGTGGTTATTTTCTCTAAATTTAACAATCCAAGATTTGGTAAACAACACTTTTATTTCAAAGTACCAAAAATTTATAATTATACCCAATATTAACCTTTTGCATTCAAGGGAGATTTACAATAAAAGCAAAGTTTTCCTTTCAATAAAATTTAAAATTAAATTCCAGGTTTGTTCCTTTGTTTTTTGGGGGAAATTTTGCTAGAACGATTAAAAACGTTGCATTTTCTCATTTTGGCAGTATGAACTGGGTGATTGCAGCAAGGGAGCCTTCTGCAATTTTATGCATTTAAAACCAATTTCGCGTGAACTTCGCCGCCGTTTATATGGTTCTCGAGCTAGAACGCCTGATCGTTTTGGGAAAACACAGCCACGCAGAGGTTAAGATTACTTTAAATGTAGGGGAGATTTACCGGATACTTCTTGTGTATTTATAATATACTCAAAATTCGATAAAATTTAACTTAAAAAATATAGTAAAAGGTAAACAAGGGTAGGACACCCTTTAGGATTAATTTTTAAGATTTATTTACAACGTTCGACAACGTTAGTTTTCCTTTCAAAATTCCCCTTGAAACCTTTTAAATCTAAAAACTTCTAGATCGTGAATGGGAACATGATGATCGAACTGAAAGAGACGGAGGAAGCAATAGACGTCGTTCTCGAAGTCCGAGAGCAAGGAGACATTGAAAAGGATTATACACGCCATTCCGTTAAAATAAATGAAATAATTCTCTACTTTAAAAACAGCAAAAAATTGAAGGATGGTTGAATATTGGTGTTTTCTTTAGTTTATTTTTTATATAAATTTTTTTGAAGATGCGTTTATCAAATCTTTTCTTTTTGCTGATAAAAATCAATCTAAAAGAGTAAAATCTTTATTCAATTATAGGAAATATATATCTGGTTTCTAAAGAATTCATTATTTTTTGTCAGTGGAGAATTAAAAGTTAAAATATTTAAGTTACTTATAAAGGCAACTATAGTCTATTTGAAATTAAAATAAGTTGAGGAATTAGAAGAAAATAATTGATTATACAATTTGTCCATCAACGGGTAGAAAATAAGTAGCAGAGCATGTCTTTTCAGGTCCTAAGGATAGAAAATAAGTCTGTCTCCCTTACAACAGAATCTACTAGCTTGAAAATAGAGCGAGAAATTGCACAAAATTATAAATTCAAAGGGATAATTTAAGTTAAGTATTCGCCGCAATTCTTTCTTTTTTTATTTTTGTTCTCGAGTTGGTGTTGTTGTTCTTTGCAATCTGAGCCTGAAAAGAAATATTTTAATTCAAAAAAATATTTTTTTACTTTTTCTGTCGAATCCGTTCACATTTTTCACACGGAATGTCCAACTCAGGGTCATAAGACGAAGAAGATAAACGTTTTGAAGCCATTCGGTGACATTTTTTGTGACTAAGTGAACCACAACTGTCACATCTTTTTTAAAAAAATTTTAATTAAAAACTAATTATTTGTAAACCTATAACAACGTTCCAATTGAAAAGGAAAAAGTAAATCTTTTGGATCCATACAAATTTGACAGAAAAATGCTTGTTGACGACAATGCTTATAAAGAAAAAACAATTTTTAATTTTTCTTCAAAAATTTATTTTTACTTCACAACTTTCAATATGAGCTGCCCCCATTTTTGCCAACGGTTCAAGGAATTCTATCAAATTTTTATTTGCAATACGTTCAAAGTCCACGAGCGAATAAATATCTATACATTCGAGTGAACGGAAACGTTTGGGTACAGATGTGAACATTGTCCTAAGACTAAATGTAAAAAAAGAGTTGAAAAAAATTTACAAAAAATAAATTTACAACTTTTCAATGAAAATTAGTAATGATTAATATTTTGAGGGAAAAATATTTATTGTTAGATTTGTATTCTTTTTCCCTTTGTTTTTACCGTATTCAAGATTATTTTTAACTAATTCTAAAATAATTTTTAAAAATTCTTTTTCAACTTACATTCCATTTTCGGTAAGTAATTCTCCAGCAATTTTGCACATTTGAACAAAAGGCCACATATGAGCTACTTTAACTCTCAACTTTCGAAAACGTTTTAAATTTTTGACATTTCTATATAATTGTGGATTAATTAGACGAACATTAAAAACTGGTTGGTCCTCATTTTCTGTAATAAAACTAAAGGCAATGTCACAAACTGGATAAAATTTTAAATTCCAATCAGAAAGAATTCGTGCTGGTAAACGACTCTAAAATATTAAAAAATAAATTGAAAAGTAGAAGGGATATAAAAGGAAATTTAGAGAAAATTAAAAACCTTTGAACCCTGATGACAACAAGGACAAAATAATTTTGAATAATAATGACAGAATTGTGCTTGTCTTGTATTTAATTTATCAAATTTATGTCCACAACCAGCACAACGATGTTTTTGTAATGCCAATTGAGTTAAAAAACTTTAAAAAATTAAACAAACATTTTTATTTAAAAATCCAACAACTTACTCATTCGGCTTTACAATGTCAAAAATAAATTTTTTTCTAGGTGGTCGCCAACTTTTATGTAAACTGCTTCCATTTAATATTTTTATATTTGAAGGAGGTGGGGCATCAGTAATGCGCCTCATAATTTCAGCAAGTTTTGTTGACTTAAAAATTATTTTTTTCCATTTTTTAAAAAATATTTAAACAAACATTTTGGAGAGTAACCGAATCAGTTAATGCAACAATTAAATCCTTCAAATTATTTGCATTAATTTTGGGCGATAGAGAAAGATTTTGTCCGTCTTTTGAATAATCTCTTTCTTCTTCTATTTCATTATATTTTTGTTGTCTCGTCAAATTCGAAGATTTTGGTGATGGGGAAATATAAGAAGTTGAAGGTTGTCCCAAATTGTTTGTGTTATCAAAATTTGATAATTCTATATCTCTAAATTAAATAAAGAAAACGTATTTTAGTTTGGAACGAATTAAAATATTAAAGTGAAAAACTGAAATTTGATATTATAGTCATTATGAGCATCAAATATGTTAAAGAAAATTGGGTAAATTCAAGCTTTGTCCCCGCCAATTTCCTACGTTTTTATGCAGAAATTACTAATGTTAAATTTTTTAATTCTTTTTTGATTAAGTTTCCGAAGGAAAAAACCTTGAAGTTCCAGGCTTCTGTGAACATTCTTCTTGTGAATTTTCAAAATAGAAAACTGAACGGCCCTCCTCAAGTTTATAATCAAAAGAGGATTTTGAACCCGTCTCTGATTTATTTGAAATTGAATTACTCCTCAGAATATTAAATTGTTTGAGATATAAACAGGGATCTACTTCCTCATCAAAATCAATATTCGCAGTCATTTCTTTCCATTGAAGTTCTTCCATAGATTCAATTAAATAATCGCTAAGTTGAAGACAAACTTTCTTTAAAACAAATTTTTTTTCTTAAATCTACAAAAAAATTACAAACTTGTTCATCAATTGGTTGTCTCTCCACACTCTTTTCAACCCCACTTCCAGCAGAGATTGCCGATTCATTTGAAATCAGAGACAGATTATCCCAAACCAAATTGTCAGATGTTGCATCAAATATTTTGGGATGGACTTCAGGGCTTAGATCTTCAGCCAGCAAAAGGGAATTAGAGCGAGTTCGAGTTGATTGAGTGATTGTGTTTTCCTTTAAAAGATTTTTTGTTAAAAAAATTATTTAAAAATATTACTTTAATAAATGCAATATCAGAAGAAATAAAAATTGGAAAGGCCGGTGTAACAGATAAACTCAAACGATTATTTGTATGCCGAGAAGAAGAGCTTTGATGCCCATGACTTGAAAACATACAGAAATATTTTTTAAATTTTAGTAATTATTTCTTCCAAAACATTCATTTAAATATACTAAATTAATAACAAAAATATGAATCATTAGGAATAAAAATTTAATGTGATTCATTTATTAAATATAACTAAAACAAGTAGAATAATGGGATGGAACGGAAGCGATTTTATTTTATTATTCAATTCTTTTAGAAATTTGGGTCAGTTTTTGGTTTTTAGTGTGAACAAATTTTAATAAAAAAAGGGAGGACACCTAAGTCCCGAAATTTCGGCTTTCAGCCTAGCTCAATTTTTTAACTGTTAACTTCTACTTATAAGGATCGAAGGCTCTGAATGTGCGTAAAATTATATTTAAAAGGAGTTGATCTTGTCAGATCATTATTTAGTTACAGCCGGAAAATCTAACTGGCTAGAATCGTCCCAATTGTCCCCTACCCTAAAAAAATCATACTCAATGATCCGTGTAAATTTTTTAAATCACTATACCAATAAAAAATAATTTTAGTGTTCATTTAAATTTTCTTATCAGATGTTTCTTTGCAAAAGCACATTTTTAAAAGTGGTTTAATTTTATTTGTTTTTCTTTTTCCTTTACAAATTTATGCCCCAATATTTTTAAATAAAATTTTTACTTTTTCAGCTTTAGCTAGGTTTACTAACTAGCTAATAATTATTATATTAGACAAAATAGTTTCCCAGAAAAAAATGGTTCAGTGCTCAAGCAACAAAATGAATGCATCAAAGCTTGTCAATTCTTTGCTTGGGTTAAGTCATGTTCGAATTCAGAATGTGGAGGCAGTTACAAAGAAACTTCAATTAATGGCACAAGCTAGCAGCAACAGACTTATGGTTGTTTTTTTTAATTAAAATTTTATATAATTATCCTATCTTCATTTAATTTCAGACAATCTCTGATTTTGACTATACTCTTTCTCGATATCACAAAAACGGACAAAAATGTGTTACGACACATGGATTACTTGAATATGTTGCTGCCGAAATCAATCCAGATTTTCAAAGACGTATTTGTGAGTTGCGTGATAAATATGTTGTGATTGAATATTGCCCTCAGACATTGATGGAAGATAAAATTCCTATCATGGAGCAATGGTGGAGAGAGTCACATGGATTGATTGAACAGGTTTTTCTTCAAAAATTCGGGACCGTCTCTTCAGAAACAGGGGTCATTAGCCTCTATTTAAATCTATGTATCGTTCAATTATGTATATCTTTTTTGAAAAATTTTTATACTGAGGTATTAACTTAAATATCTATTAACTTTGTATTATATTTTGTAAATTTTAATAACTTTTCCTTTTTGATATTTGTTTTTTAGTACAGACCGAAGAAATCAAAATTGCGTGATGCTGTGAAACGTTCGCAGAGTCTTCTTTTAAGGCATGTTTTTAATAATATTATCAAAGTATTTTTCGTTTATGACTTGACAGAAAAAATTTTTACGATAAGCGGGTTATCGCCAAAATTTTTAATTTAAAAGATTTTATATTTTTGAAGAGATGGCTGTGCTGATTTTCTTTTAACTCTTCATCAAGCAAAAGTTCCAGTTGTATTATTTAGTGCTGGAATAGGGCAAATAATTGAATTTGTTTTGGAGCATCAATGTGATGAACGTCAAATGGACGAAGCTTTTCGTCTCAGAGATGTTCATATAATCTCTAATTTTATGCATTTTTCATTAGAACAAGAAGAAGAAGAGGCAGAATGTGTTGGATTTGTTGAACCGTTAATTCATACTTTTAATAAAAATTCGTCAGTAATATCACAAGAAGCTCCGTTTTTTAAAAGTATTGCTGAAAGAACTTCTGTGTTATTACTTGGAGATAGTTTGGGAGGTTTTTTTTAAAATAATTAATTATCTTTTTTTGTTTTTAGATGTTCATATGGATGTTGGTGTTTGTCAAGAATTGATTGTTCTCAAAATTGGATTTGTAATTTTTTAGCTATATTTTAAATTTTTAATGAATTACCAACTCGAGTTGGCGGTTTAAATATCCGAGAATTTAAATACGGATATCCGGGGATTTTCCATGATTTTCAGCTTTATTACTAACACGTGGAGCCATAATATTCGAGTTATTAATTTTTCAAATTAATTCCCGCTCTCTTCAAGTGGGAATTAAATTAAATCTGGAATTAAATCTCTCTCTTTTTCACTCTTTAACTCTCAAAAACTTTCGATAAACTTCGATCAACCTAAAATTTTTTACTTTTTTATTTTTTTCAGCTTAATTTCAACTTTGATAGCCTTATGGAACGTTATATGGAAGAATATGATATTGTTTTGGTTGATGATCAAACAATGGAAGTTCCTTCAAAAATATTTTGTTATATCCATAATGAGGGTGAACAGGTTGATAATGGAATTATTGATGGGTTTTCTGTTGATATTGAGAAAACAATTGAGAAAGTTAAGTAAATTGAAGAAATTTATATATAATATTAGAGATAATTAACTATAAATTGAGAAGAAGAAAAAAGAAAATAATTATTAAAATATTTAACAAAAATATATTATTGTGCTTTTTGTTTTTTAAAAACGCCTTTTTCGATGTGAAAAATTTTTTTATAAAAAAATAAATTTATGAACAGGGGTGATGATAATTTTTAGTCTTATAGTAGATAAAAATCTGAATATTTATGTAATTTATAGTTCTTCCTTACATCTTTGGGTATGAATAATTTTACCCGTATCCGTCCAAAGATTACAAATGGATATAGAGGAATTGTGCATTCACTCATTTTTCCTTTTATTCTCGTTTGTTCATCCGATACCTAAAACCGAGATGTAGGTCCTGGAAAATCGAAAAACCAAAGGGAGGAGTAGGCTCATTTTAAGTTATTAGAATCGCATAAAACAAAGATTAGGAAGAAAACCCTCAACTGACCAACCCTGGAATACGACACTTAATCGCGACCATTTACCTGCAGAAAGCTTGAAAATGAAACCTAAACAATTAGTCAATCTCCTTCATAAATTGGACAGTTTCCGTGATCCTAAGCTTGATCTTGAGCAATATGCTACGCCACCAGATATTGCAGGTATGTAGAATCAAGATATTAAAGAAATAGTTATAATTCTAAAAGAAAATTTTTCAGTATCATTAATTCAGCACATTAATTACGACGTTGAGAACTTGAATAATTGTTTTGTAGCGGATCTGGGCTGTGGAACGGGTATGTTTTAGTCTAATAATTTGACAAATTTATAGTAATTTACTTTTGAAGGTACTCTGTTAGTTGGTATGCTGCTTGCTGGGGCCAGGTACACAAATTTTCTAGACAAAGATGTTCAGAATACAAAAGAATTCCAATTAGGTATTAAATAAAAATTCACAGATTTGTTGTCGGTATTGATATCGATCAAGATTCGTTAGAAATATGCCGAAGTAATATAGCAACTTTTACATCGTCTGAAATGTGTTACGACTTAATTCAAATGAATTTGAGGATTGGGCAAATTCCAGAAAAGCTTCATGGCATCTTTGATTTGGTTATAACGAACCCACCTTTTGGCACCAAGAAAGGGACTGAAGGTATTGACAAAAAATTCCGGCGTTATTTATTAAATCTTTAATTAAAGGGGCGGACGTTGATTTCGTTAATGCCGCATTATTGTTGGCAAAGCCTAGAGGAGGTCGTGTTTATTCTCTACATAAATCATCTACGCGCAAATTTTTAGAAAAGAGATTTTGTAGAGGTAGGTTAATAAAGATTATTTCTTTAAATGTCAATAAATAAAAGTTTAATTTAAGCTGAAAAGGAAGACGGTGAATTTCTACGCGTGGAGTGTGTGGCAGAAATGCGTTGGAACTTGGATCAAAGTTATCGCTTTCATAGAAAACAGAGTGTAGATATTGCTGTAGATCTATTTATGTTTGAGCGGAATAGAGTAGACCATGGATGAATGGAATTTAGACATTACCAAAAATTTAAAAAAAATTTTTATTTTTTGAGCTTGTAGCAGATACATATATGTATATTTACATTTGGTTACACGTATAAATCACTTATTGTTAGCTGGTTACCTCTAGAGCCCGGGATTTTGTATCCTATTCCGTACCGTATTACCGATCGATATACCAAAAAATACCGTGTCTATTACGGTACCTTCCGGGCTCTAGGTACCTCTGCCTACGTCCAATTGAGTATTCATACATAAATTATAATTTGATATGGTACTTATTGACATTGATAGACTAGAGAGTTGTTGTCGCATCTTCCCATTCCTCAAGTGCATATTCCTCTACCCTCCTCCAATAATCCATTTGTTGCATTCGCATCTCCCGTACATGCGCAAATAATTTATTATCCAATTTCTCCATACTTATCATGAATCTTGGTTCGTATTTCCATAAGTTTTTAGCTCGGCTACCGCTTTTCGCGCAATTGATCGCTGTCATTTCACTTGCAAGCTTGGCGTTGTCCAAGTTAAACGGTGAGAACCACCCACCCCATTTCGTGGAATTTTGCCATCTTTAAATATAAACATTAACACAAGGGGCTTAATATTGGAAAAAATTGGCACGTACTTTCTTTTGAAGCCGTGGAGGAAAAAGTCACGCTTCTCGTTCCACTCGCTTCCAGTAAGCCAAATGTCACGCGCCCAGAACTGCCTAAAGTCTGTCAATAAGAGAAGACTTGTGGATACTCCTTCCTTTTCTTCTAAAAACAAATTCCGTTTTCCTAATGCGCTTCTTGCACAGTCGGTAAAAAGCCGAAGACCATCATCATCTCTTGAACGATGCCAAAGTTTCATGCAGAGGAAACGCCGTGAAGAGCAGCCATCACCACAGAAACGATCCAAGAAAACGGCCCAAAAATATTAAATTTTGATTAGGTATGTTGTTATCTTTAGATAAAGTGAATTTGAAAGCCACTTACGTGGATTGCGCCGTTATCTGTGCCGTGCCAACTCCATGGTAATTTGTAGAAGTAATCGGCCCAGAAATGTAGGAAATTGATTGTTGCTATTGTATTTCTATAAATTTGATTCCAAAATTAATAAACCCACTGAAATGAACAGTAAATCTAACAGATTATGTCTGTCACTCACAATCAGTTAAAGTTTTAACCTTAACATCAATCTCTCCTTATGAAACTAAACCTAATGACTATATTCCTGAGTCATTTTTATTAAAAAAGACCAATGATACCTGGCGATATAGCTGCCAGCAACAAATTCACCATTAAATATTCGCTCGTAGAAGACAAGATCAGGAAGCGATTGTATTTTTCCATCTCGCATCATATTTTGTGGCAGATATTCCTCCACCATACGTGTTGGATTTACAACTCCAATGTCAGCATCAAGGAATAATACCCATTCAACTTTTGCAGAGTTGTCACTGAGGAAACGTGCGAGTGCGCAGTGTCGCCGAAACATAAACTGCGCTATTTAAGTAAATTTATTTGACTTGGATTTAATTTTACTTTGAATATTTTTCTCATAAAACTCACATCACTCTGCGGACATAGAGCAGAAAGCGTAGAATTACTTGAAAAGTCCAAAATAACAAGTGGATAGCGTCTAGCGGCACAATAGCAACGCAAAGTGCTATGTGCAATTTCGTATTCAGTAGTTAAATCACTTAAAAAATATCAGTAGTAGCGTTATGAAATTAAAAAAAATTTTGAAATACCTCGCTGACTTGACGACAACAAAAATTACGATATTATCATTACCTAATTATTAAAAACATAAATAGACTACAATATTGTAAATACCTTTAATATTAGTAGAAGGTATCTCACTAACATTGTGTTGCCCTAATCCTCGAAGAACAACATAAATTAAAAGACTTAATGTTAGAAGGAGAAGGAACTGTTAAGCAAAATGAAAAAAAGTTTTGACGAAACATTCGAGTTTTTAAGAAACTCACCAAAGCTTTTCTTCGCAATATACAACCGTAACATTTCCACATGTTTTATACTCAATTTTTTGAAAAGCAAAAATGTTTTTACTTCCTCAAAAGGTATTTTAAGTTCATACTTATTAAGCGTTGCTAACTCTTGATACCTAGCGACAATAAACAATTAATTTAACGAAAAGAGCTATAAAAGTTAAAAAAAATTGAGGGTAATACAATTAATATTTTAGTGGAGTTAATTGAGTAAATTAAATGATTTTAAAATTTAAAAACGAACGTACAAATGATAAGGAAAAAAATACAAAAAATAGACAATATTTTTTTAAAAATGAGTAGTGGGCCGAGTGTAAAAAAACTAGAGAAATGAGCAAAGAATCGATAATGGAAGAGGATGCGATTGTAATTTGGACATAATAAATTTTTAAAATCAAATATAGTGCACTGCACTGACGTGCAAAAGTTTATCTACACCGACAAAAAATTTTTCAAAACATTATGTCTCGGGAAAAAGGCGTTAAAAAATATGATTCATCAGTATTAAAGTGAAATGCGCTATTTCTATTAACTTGAGTTTAAAGTTTTCAAACAAAGCTAAACCCGCGACTACCTCCCAACTCGAGACGTGCCACCCAGTTATGCCAAACTAAAGCAGACTTCAACAACTGCTCCTCAATGTATCGAACCTGAGTCTTTTGTTAATAAAAATATTTTAATTGTTAAGTACAATTAAGTGTGTTAATATATTCCACGGCAGTTTTTAAAAAATTGAATAAAATGTTACTAATTAATGAGGGAAAACGGTAAACTAACTTAAAAATAAAATTTGAACAATTTCTCTCTCTTTTTATTCATATTTTTAAAATAAAATTGTGGAATTACAAAAAAAATATTTAGTATTTAGAGGTTTTCAAAATAAAGTTAAGGAGGTTTTTTTGAATAATTTTGCAAGTGAATGCCTTATTTAAAATGAAAATATATGTTGAGGTAATAATTTTGGATTGGTCCCTGAGAAATACAAAAAACGTTTAAATTATTATGTTAATATTTGAGAATACTCGAGTTTTGACTGGAAAATATTTTTTTCCATGATTATTCAGAATTGTGTGACTACTACTTATTAGCAAAACAATTTTTTTAAACTCAAGTATTCCCAAGACAAATTTTCAGAATTTCATCCCCTAAAATATTTTCATTGTCTTCAACTCTCAATAGAAGGTCCAGGTCTTCCTCTCCCACCACCACCTGTTGATGGTTGAATTCCTTGTCCTGTACGTTTTGGGCAGTCAGCAATTAAATGCTTATTCGAGTAACAAATATAGCAAACTTTAACATTATCTTGCATTCTTTTACATTTTGCCGCCTTGTGATGACCAAATTGACCACATTTGTAACACCTTATATTTGAAATATTCATTAAATATTTTTAGAATATTTTCCTCAATTTATTCCGAGTTATCAGTTATTCTAAGGCCCACCCCCCCCTAGTTCCTTTCCCCCACTCCAATTTCCCTCAAAATCCCATTTCCCCCAATTTATATCCATTCTCTTTTCCATTAAAAACCTACCTAATTTCCTTTTCCTTCCTCTTCCCTAATGGATGAATTCGATGTCCACGAATTGCCACTCCGTTCAATCCCGTAACATTTTCAGCCTCCAATCCACGTTTACCCAAACGAACATTAAATTCTACAGCTTCACCTTCATCAAGTGAACGAAAGCCAGGCATTTGCAATGAAGATTGGTGAACAAAAATATCATCCCCTTTAAATTTATTTTCCTTTCCTTTTCTCAATTTTTAAATTACCATGTTCTTTAGCTTCCTCAAAGTCAGGTAAAATAAATCCAAATCCTTTTGTTACATTAAACCATTTACATATCCCTGTCCATTTTTGTCCAATATAACCATTATAACGAACAAAATCTTCTTCTGTAGGCTCTTTACGTTCAGCTAAAGCTTGCTTTTCCTTTTCCTCTTCTCCCAATTTTGGCAGAGCTAAGGCTAATTCACTTGTATCCATTGCTTGTTCTGATTCCTTTTCTTTTACTTCTTCTTTTGGAGGAGTATTTCCCGATGGTGATTTGCTGGACATTGAGAAGAAAGTTTTTGATGTTACTGAAAATTTTTTGAAAGAATAATTTTTTACGAAATAAAAAAGGATAGTAATTATTTTTTTAGAATAAATATGTATTAATAATCACATTCTTTTAATAATCACTATTCTTTTAGAATGATTTGAGGGGGTGATAATTCGAAAAATATCCAAAATCAAAATCATTTAGGATGAAATACTCTTTTAGTAGATTCTCAGAATTTACTACTTATTTACCTTAAAGAAAACTTTTTTTAGATCCTCATATCGAAATTTAAATTTAACAAGGAAGACAAATTAACATAAGTTGTATTTGCCATTTCTAAAACCCTAACTCCCTCTCTCAACCTTCCACTATCTTCCCAATTTCAAAAATTTCTGATTTCAATACAATTCTGATATTATTTTCAAATTTAAAACTTGCCTTTTCTTCTCCGCGTGAAGCGCAATTATTTGTGAACACAACGTTATAATAGATAAACTATATTCTCTCTTCCCCTAAAAAACCTATTATTTTTTTTATTTTTTTAGAGAAACGTTTTATTTGATGGATGAATGGGCCAATATAAATAGTATGTTTATAAAAAAAGAGGAGTTACTTGCAACAAAAAGGAGGGAGGGAGGGTCATAAGATAAAAAAATAGGAGTAAATATTTTAAGTATAGGTAGACTGTGGAGACGTAAAAAAAGCAACAACTACTTTCTTAACCCGATAAAAAAAGAAAGGAAAAAAATTAATTAAAAGAAAATGTTTAATTTTTTTAGATAGGCTGCGCGAATATATTTTGTGGAATTAGATAGGTATCTTGAATTTGATGAAAATTAGAAAGTAAAGAGGATTTTGTGGTGGAGTAACTAAAAATATATTTTAGTAGTTTTGACCAGAAAAAGGCCATATAATGGTCAGTATTTGCGGTAGAATGAATGGAAATGTTTTCACAATGATGATTCTTTTCTTTCAACTATTCTTCCCCTTTTAAATTCTCTGAAAACTGGGTGGGCTTGTTTAAATAAACAAACAATTTTTGAATATATTTACATTTCTAACTAAACTGGTTTGTATGAAATATAGATCATTGAAAATCTAATAATCCAAAAATATTTGGAAATATATAGAAAACTTGGCTGAGTTTGAATCACATTTAAAGATTAAATTTTAGATTTATCACAATCTACATAAAGTAATTGGTATTAAATTGTGAGCCTTATTTTTCATTTTATGTCTCTCAACTTTAATTTACAAGAATTCCGACAGTTTCAAATAAAAAATACAAAATAATTTTACAAAAAATTCCTAATAATGACCTCTTTCTAAATTGTGAGAAAGGACCACGAAAAAGTGGAAATAAAAGTGCAAAACAGAAAAAAAAGAAGAATAACGGAAAGAGTCGATAGATGAATGGGTGGATGGAGGATATATTCATCTTCTCTGAACCACCTGTCCTCGATGGACAGTTGGCGTTCTCCTTCTTCTCCCATTTTTTCTGGGTTTCTCTTATTATTTTGGGGGTGGTCTTTCTCTTTCTCATTCACAAGAATTTCCCCTCCAAAAATATACACACAAACAGGTATATATTTATTAATAACTAAAAAAAGAAAAGAAAAAATTGGCAATCACCCAAAAATATTTTTTTAGTGTTGCTATTTTTAAATATATTAATGGATTTTGTTAATAGAAAAAAAGGATTTTTTATTAACACACCGAAAAGTAAAAAGAGGCAAAAAATTAATTTTGTGACAGAAAGTTTAAAAATTAAAAATAAATTGACTTTTTAAAATATTTATAATTTAATTTCCATAAAGTACAGCATTTATTTCCCCCATTATATAAACTTCTCGTCCATTATATTTACGTGAAACATCTGCCTCTAACTTTAAAATTATTTAAAATTTTACAAAAATTTTTCTTACATTTTCTTGTAAAGCCTTTGCTGCCTCAATAATTTCTTGTAAAAGAATATTTACTTTTTGACTTTCTTCAAAATATTGTTTTTGTTTTTCTATTGATAATTGTTGTAATTGACGATATTTTAATTCAAGACGCATTTTTTGTTCAATTTTTGAACAAATTTCATTTACAAAACTGAAAAAAAAATTTGAAAAATTAGAAGAGAAGAATTCCTAATCCTTTAAGGCTTGTAAAATTGTTCTAAAAATTTAATAGAAATTAATGGAATATTGGTCAAAAATTGGCAAAAAAATCGAGAAAAATTTTTTTAACAAAATTATTATTTATTAAAAAAACAAACTTTTTCGAAGTCCTCAATCTAAGTAATTGTAATCGTTGTGTATCCCCCAATTCATTAAATATATTCTGTAAATTTAATAACCAACATTTTAATTCAGGTAAATTAATTAATTCTGTCAATTTATTAATTTCTTTTTGTGCAATTCCTGACAAATAAATTTGTGCATTTCCATCAATTGCACACTCATCTTTAATTCGAAAATGTAAAAATCCTGTAAGAATTGATATTTCATCTAAAAATATTCCACAAGTTAAAGGATGTTCTAATATAGGTAGAGCTTCTTCTCCTTTAGCTGTCACGATTGTTGAATCGTTATTGTCTGAAAAAAATTAAAAGGGAATTATTTTAAAATTATTAAAAAAAGTAACAGAAACTAAAAAGGAAATAATAAGGAAATCTAATAAATGACAAAAAAATTTGTGAGTTCAGATCGAACACCCATAGGAAATTAAGAAAGCTAACTTTATAAAAAAATTTAAGTAAAATTAAGTAAAAATTTTTAGAGGAAAAATAAACCGAAAATTAAAAATAGATACTAACTATTATTTATATGTGTAACATCAATTCCATCTGAAGATATAATTTGTATACTTTCATCAGAATCTCCATTTGTACAAAAATCAATTTCAGCAATGTCAACATCATCTCCAAAATCTATTTCATCGTTCTAAATTTCTTTTAATGATTATTAAAATTTTAATTAAATTTTTGGGTTTATCCCTGACATCTAACAAAAAATATTTCTTTGAACGATCTAAAGGAGGACAAATCGAACTATATTTTAATCGTTTTTATTTTACAAAAATTTCTCTCTAAAGGATTAAATTATAGCTGATTGTGAGATGCATCCACTTTTGTCTCTTTATTGTTTTCTGACCATTATGAGTTTTTTCTGACTGAAGAATTTTGTGAGAAAAATTTAGGGAAATTAAAAAAATTTCTTTTAAATTAATTTCTAAAAAAACCTCTTCTTTTGTTTCAACAGTTTGTAATATTTCAACAAGCGCTGGAGGTAACAAAACATTAGGTTTCTTTCCGTATTTCCATTCATATACACTAATATCACTAACAGGACGATTTAAATCTTTTGTTAAAATTCGAAGTAAAGGGAATAAATCATTTGTTTCTTGACTAAAAAATAATTAAATATTTTTAAAAAAAATTTTTGAAAACCCAATTTGTTGAGAAAAACAACAAAAATAATCCAATGCTTTTTTTATTTCTTCGATTTTTAAAATTTCTGCTTTTGGGAGGGACTCAGCAATTAACATTAAATTATAATGTAAATTTTCGAATTGTTGTTTTTGATGATTAATAATATTTTTATTCAAACCCCATTTGGCCAATTCTTGGTGGAAAAGTCGATTACTTTCAATTGCTAATTTAGAATAGTCATTCTGCTTTCGTTCAGCTTCCTTTTAAAAATTAATTTGAAAAAACAGAAAAAAAGAAAATTAGAAAACATCACATTGGTAAAAAATTAAATTTTAATGAAATTTCATCCCAAATACACTCGTGCTCAAAAGTAATGATCCCTGGGTATGAAAATTTTTAAAAAGTGATTCTTTTGACAGGCAAGGTTGTATATTTTACTAACTTTTCAAAGATTAAAATTAACAATGTAAAGGTACTTTTTATCGAAAAAATTTTCCCCAAATCAACATCCTTGTGATTGGCTTTCAGGCAGGCATAAAAGTGTAACAATTCCAATATCAAAAAAGATAAAAATAAGTTTTGAAATAAATTACCCCTATTTCTCGTTGGAATCGAGATGTCAATATCTCGAAGAAAAGAGTAGATATTGGACGAATCTTTTCATATGTTAACTTCTTATTACTAGACATCTTTACTAAAATTTTGTGGATTTTTTTCTTAATGGTTAAACCTATTTTTTAAAAAGGGATCATTACTTTTGACCACCCTAAAAATAGGGGTATCCATTTAAAGTTGAGAGAAATTCCCGAGGTTGGAATTTTGGGGAAAATTTTTTCCTTGGAAATTATCTTAACATTGTTAATTTTGTTTATGAAAAAGAAAGTAAATCATTTACCCTTTCCATTTCAAAATTATCACTTTTTAAAAATTTTCATACACAGGGATCATTACTTTTGAGCACGAGTGTAGAAGCCCGTTTTATTAATCTAAATACCTTAATTCCACTTTCTATTTTAGTTATTTGCTTTCGAAGTGATGGAACCTAAATATAAATAATTTTATTTGTCAACCTCAAAAAAACCTCATATTGAACATAACGCTGTAAAAAATTGGCAGCTTCTCCTAAATAAACATTTTCATTTTCATAAAGAGAAATAATTTCCTTAAAGGAATTTTAATTTCCAACAGAAAACCCCCAAAACAAACCTTCCAATCCTTAATTCTTTGTGAAGAATAAAATCCAAAAATATTTTTTGTATCCTTTTCTGTCTCATAAAGAATTTTTAAAATTTCTTTACAATGAAAATAATTTATAACTAAAAAATATTTAAAATAAAAAAAATTTCAAAAAAAACCAACATTGTCCTCCATTTAATATTTTAATTATTTGTTCATTTTCAGGCATATCTTTAATTGCATTACTTATTTTTTGTCTAATTTCATCAAAATTTGATTGCCAATTTTTGGAACAATGACGACGAGAAATTAACCAATCTAATAAAAAAATAAATTTTAAAAACAAAAATTTAAACCTAAAAGTTTATTGCTGTGTATATCAATTGGCAAATTATCCATTTTTATTTGTTAATTTTTTAATTAAATTTTGTTGAATTTCTAAATGTTTCGAAAAAAATTAAACCTTCGCAGGCAGAGAAAAGGTCGATTCAGAGTACGGCTAAAAGGGGACGATTCAGAGTACATAAATTTTCGGACCTAGAAAATCAGTTTTTCTTGCGATTTTTGTGGTTTTTCTCAGTTGCTACGATCTGATGAACATTCTAAAAAGTTTCCAAGTCTTGACTCTAGACTTTTGAGGTTTTTCGGTCTTAGGGTGAGGTCTTGGTCACGACTTTTTTTCTTCAGGGAACGAATTTTTAAAAAAAATGAGTCAAATACATAAACAAATTTATCAAAAAATAAAAGCCATTGACCTCATCTCACTTATTAAATTTGTGGCCCTAAAGAGGGCCGTTTGGGTTGAGGCTGGTGTTGACGAAATTCCAACATCGCTTCTATTCCATCCAGGAATGAAATTCTCCAAGGAATTCATAAATAAATTCAAAAATTATCTATGTGATTCTTAATTTATGGGATTTCTATTACCAGAATATCAGTTCTGGTTCATCTTTATACACCAATTAAGAAGACCAAACGATAAAAAAAGCCAAAACTATAAAGAAAATTTGGGGGCGTGCTGAGACTCAAATGTCCAAAAACCTAAAGGTTTAGGCTTCAAAAGGTTTAGGCTAAAATCTACCAGGTAACGAAAGAGTCTGAAAATATGGCATCAAAACGAAAGTTTTTAGGACATAACTTTTTTGTTTTTAAATCAATCCAAATAATTTTTGCTTTAATTAAAAGCTTTGGATGTGCTGGTTATTTTTTCATAGAAATTGTTTAGTTTTACCGTCTTTCAAAAAAGTTAGGAGACGATAACTGCGAATAATCGTGATTTAACATACTTAGGCGGGTGTAACTTTCTAAGAAATGATCGGATCCTTTCATAAAGTTAATAAAAAGAATAAAAACAAACATAGATTCTAATTGATAAAGAAAATTTCTGGAAATGATCGAAATAAAAAAAGTTATGGCATAGAAAAAGGCGTTTCGATACTAAGTCGCCGAGACTCTATTGACAAGCAAGCCTAAAGGTTTAGGTTTGTGCTGAGACTGAAAATAAATGTAAAGACAAAAGAGTCTTGCTGACTTATTGACATAATTCAATTAATTGTTTTCATCTGTTTCTTTACAGATTATTTATGCCATTATAGCATAACAACACCATTTCATCATTTTACTCAACAAAACCGAAAAATCAAAGGAAATTTTAAAAATTTTATTAAAAATTATTTTGTGGCATTGAATAATTGCCTTTGGTTGTGCAAATTGTTGTTTATCTCTCTAAAATAATAAAAGGAAACAAAAAAGAATAAAAAGCAAAAATAAAACAATTGCATTCCAAAAATCTCGATTTTTAGGATATTTTATTCTTCGTACTCTGAATCGTCCCATTTTCCCCGTACTCTAATCGGCGGACTCTGAATTGCTCATACTCTGAATCGGCTACTCTGAATGCGATACTGAATCGTCCCCTACCCTGCCCCGCAGGCAAAAAGATTTTTTTTTAGTTTGGAAAAAATTTTCTTTGCGTCATCAAATCTTTTGTCACCGAATCTTTCGTCACAATTTTATTATTTCGAATCTTGATTTTTGTCCAATATTTAGTGAAGCTGATGACTTCAACGACAAATCAATCATCATTAATGAATATTTTTACTTAAATTTATTAAGTCTATACTTTTTGTTATTTTAAATGGATTGGATCAAAACTGAAGAAGCTTCTACATCAGAGGTTAAATTAATTTTTTTCTTGTTTATTTAAATTTGATTTTAGGCATTTTCTGTTGCAGATCTTGTTCAACAAACAGCTTCTCAATTTGTTTTTGAAAATGTTTTGCCCGGTTTTGTATATTATAATGATTATAATGCTTACTACAATCACGATACCGGGTATTTTTATTATCCGGTTTGTTTAAATTTTTTAAAATTGAGTTTTTAAAATTTGTTGTTGATGAAGGGTTTAGAATAGAAAAATTTATTTTGGGAGGAGATTAGTCAAAAATGTTGTTAAATAATTTTTCTAATATTTAACAGGAATCTTCATTATATTTTCATCCTTCCACACAATTATATTATTATTACAACGAACAAACTAAAACTTATGAAGTTTATGAAAATAAAGATGAAAATAAATGGACTAAAAAGAAATACAAAAAAAGAGCAACAAATTTATTTGGCGAAAATTTTGTTTTGGTTGTTTTTGTTTTTAAATTGTTTTTAAAGAATTTTTCTTTTTAAAGGATGCAAAATTGGAAGATATTTTAGTGACAGAATTAATTTTTGATTTGGTTGATAAATGTTCTTTTCTAGCTGGTGATTACTCAATTAAAGGAAAAAAGAAAAGGAAAATATTTGATGAAGAAATTTTTGATGAATATAAAGTAGTAAATTTTGAAGAAAAAAGATTTTATTTTCTGTTTTTTAAGGTTTGTACAAAGCAGACTTATTTTGACCCGACCTTGTCTAGCGATGATGAATTGGATGAAAATACGAGTATTTCTTTTGATAGTGAATTAAACAGGAGAATAGATGAAGGTTATTTTTGATATTTTTGTGAACTACTTTTTCCTTCCAAATTTATGCATTCTCGAACTTTAACAATTTATTTAAGAACAAATAGCTTGTAATGCTCCATGTATTCGTTTATTAGAATTTCCTTCAAATAATTTACATATTATAACAATTTTGGGTGCTTCTATTGGCTTTGGACTAAATGCGGATATTAAATTATTAAATTCTCAACTAACTTTTAATAAAGAAATTTTATTTTATATAAATTATTTTGAAGAAGGAAATAATGGAATTTATAAATTAAAATTGGAAATTGACGATATTATTCTAAAATTAAATGAAAAACAAATTAAGGTTTGGGGGTTTTTTAATTTACTAATATTTTTTTAAAGTTAAATAAAGAATATATTATTTGTCACGGTGATCAAATTCAAATAGATAATTCTCATTCTTTACATATACATATTCATCGTGGACTAAATACCTGTCAGGGTTGTGAGCCTGGGATTTTAATTTCTTCAAATAAAAGGTTTTCAATAGAAAATCTAATTTTTTAAATTTACGCGAGGAGTTAGAGTCTATATTCGGGGCCACTTCAGCCTATGTAAGGATTCCTGGGTAACTTAACTTCCTAGTTACCAAAGTTCCGTGATTAAATTTATGACCATTTGGAAAAGTTTCTAACACTCTTTAATATTTACAAACCTAAATCTCGTTCCACGCCCAGTGAGATGGTTGTTGTATTAAATATTTTAGAATTACCAAAATTGTTTTTATTTTTTTAGTTCAGAACAAGTAAATACCAAAAAATACTCAAAAAATGTAGAACGTCATCGTCAAATAAAATTACTTAAACAACAATATGGACTATTAGACAAAGATCACGAGGAAGATTTGCAAAATAATAAAGAAAAATATTTGGATAGAGCTAAACAAAGAAGAAAATTAAATTTAAATTTATTAGAAAATGATAAGAAAGAAATAAATAAAGCTGGGGGGATATATGTTGGTTGTAGAGCTGCACCTGTTCCTGGTTTGGGTTTTTAAATTAAAAATAAATTTTAAAAAAATATATTACGTCTAAAAATATTTTTAAAGATATTTTAATTAATTTTTAACCTTCCTTCCGTCTTTAACTGGGAGGGTGTATTTTACCTTTTAAAGCATTATTTTCACAATTTTCCCCAATTTCGGGGGACGGCTTCGCCGTCCCCTACGCCTTTGCCACTCATTATAGCCAACTTAAATTGAGATGTACTTTACATATCTAGTATTTATAGTGAGATCTGACTGTTGTGAACTTTAACTAAAAAACGTCTAAAATTATTTTTATATCCCTTTTTTAAATTTCTAGGATGTTCAACAGGTTCAGTTCATTTTCATTCCACAGTTTCAAGAAAGGAAGAAATTTCTGAAAATAATAAAGGATTTAAATTGTTAAAAGGAATGGGTTGGAGTGAGGGACAAGGACTTGGAAAGGCAAATCAAGGAATGAAAGGACCGGTAGGAAAGAAATCTAAAAAAATATATTTTTTAATATTTAAATTTTTTAAAAAGATTGAAACAATAATTAAAAATAATCGGGCAGGATTGGGAATGTTTGTGAAAACAAAAGAAAATGCAAGGGAAAATGTTGCAAATGATAAATTGGTAATTTTGGAGAAGGTGCGTCAACGATATGAACAAATTGATAATAAAAAATGAAATTAAATTGATAAAATAAAATTGTATAAAACTTTTTGTGATAAATAAATTATAAATTTACATGTGCTCCAACAATATAACCTTCCATTTCAAGAGCATCTTCTAATAGAACGTCACTACAATTCCTTGTAACAAATGTAAGGCTTGCTGAAATTGAGCAAAATTCGATTTTTTAAATCTAGAACTGATTCTATTGATTAATTGAAGAATCGGTGTCAGGATTTTGGAAATTTATGTGAAATAAGAAGAACTCATGTGAAATAAGATTTTCGGCTTCCTATTTGGATGCTTTATTTAGTTAATTTTGTAAAAAAAATTAGGACGTAGCTGCATCATCGACTCTGAAGGGCTCACAAACGGAGCTATGTTTTTATACCTCCAACCTCCATTGCGTTTTAGCCCACGCACCTCCATTGCACATTGAAATTAAACCACTTTCTCATTTAACTCAAATGTGCTATACCTCCTGGGCACAACCCCAAAAGGGTTGCTGTGTTTAGTTTTTATTTGTTTCGGGTTGTTTTGTTTGTTTGTTTTTTAGCCCCGCCGTGAAGACAGCCAAAGTCTCTGCAAGTGTTACACACACTACTACGTCCAGCGATTGGACTGTTAAACAAAATAAATATATAGAATGCTCCCATTTTTAAATGTAATTTTCGATGGGTTGCAAACAATAAAATATGACGACCTTTTATTTCCACACTAAATGAAATGTTTTGTAGAAATAATATGAACAGTTATTTTTATTTTAAAAAGAAAGTCGTATTTTTTCAAATTAATTTTAAAAATTTGATTGTCTTCAAAAGCTTCTTTTTATCGGATTATTTTTTAAATAAAATTTAAAAATTTAATTTTAATAGGTCAAAATTTTGGTAGGGATTGTAGAAACTTTTTGAATGTAAACAAGCTCTTATTAAATATTAAAAAATAATTTTATAATAAAAATTTATAAAAATTAACGTTTTAATAAAGTTTTATAAAAGAAAAAAAAATTTTTTAATTTCCTTGCGGCAATTTAATTTTAAAATTCTTTAATTTTTCCATTCTCATTTTCTACAACACAAGAAGGTGGGGGAGAAATGGTGTTAATAGAAGAACGAATTGAATGTGAAGAAAGTAGATGATTACTTAAATATTTTTTTAAATAAATAAATTACCTTAAGGGAGAAGTTTAGCCCCAAATTTTTATTATTTTCTATTAACCCTAACACTAAATTTCTTTTATTTACCAAGGGGGTAGAAAACTGTATTTAATCTAACAAAATTAATAATTCCTTTTTTTTAAATCCAATCATTCTTGAATTTCAAATAAATATATCTTTATTTTGTTTTTAATAAAAATCGAAGTTCTTTTACCGAAGTCCTTTTAAATTAGATGATTTATATCCACAAGAAACACAAATTAAGGGTAAATTTTGTTGTTTTTGTTGTGATAAATTACTTTTAGTTAAAATTATATTTGAAGAATTAATGTCTTTTTCTTCAATATTATTTGTTGTTTTTGTTGTTGTTGTTAATTGTTGTTGTGTATCAACAGAAATTATTTTTCTGTTTCGACTAAATATATTTTATATTCAAATTTTTTTTTAATTTTTTAAAATTAAATTTTAATTAAAGTTTGCTTATAGGAAGGTGTGAATAATTGTTAATTGTATGCCAACAGAAAAATTATATTAATAACTCCTTCCCACAGAAGGAGTTATACTTAATCTAAATCTAATATTAAGCAATACCAATAATATTTTCGATGTCCTTCCAAAGTTTCTAATGCCAAAAACGACACATCGCCGCAAACTAAAAAAAATATTAAAAATCCACACAAATATTTTTTTCTTACGATCACAAGGAAATTTCTTTTTTGGTGATGTTTTTATTTTTGTTTCGTCATTAGTTGGATTTTTAATTGTATATTCATAATTCACATTCTGATAATTATTTGAATTAATTTTGGAAGTATTGGGTGACGAAAATGATGAAAGGGAGGAGGAATTTGTTGGTTTATGATTATTCTGTGAAAATAATTAATTAAATTAAATTTTTGAAGTAAAAGAGAAAGGAAGGTGTAGTTGGGGTAGAAAATAAAAGTGTCAGAATCGGGATTTTATTATTCATGAACATCTTCAAAGAAGAACAAAATAAATAATTAAACAAAGAGATTTAGAGGAGTACATATTTATTGAAAACTAAAGAATTTTCACAATTAATTCCTCATCCCAGTTTAAATAAAACCCAGAATTAATTGAAGAAAAATATTAAAATTAATTAAAAATAAGTTCTCTCTTAAATATTTTATTATTTAATAAATGCGCCCCTCCAATAACCGTGAATATAAGAGAGGAATTTTCAGGAGCTTTACGGAAGACTTAATTTTCTCTACTTAACTCAAAATTACTCTTATTAAATTTAAAAACTAACAAAAATAATTAATTCTTTTTTTGATTTTTTTGTTGTAATTTCTTCTTTTTTATTTAAATCTTTAAAAGATTGTTGAAGTAATATTGTTGTTGCTGTTGCTGTAGATGCTCTTTTTCTTAAATATTGTTTTTGTTGTTTATTGTTATTAGATATTGATAAATCTAAAGGTTCAATTCCAGAATTGTTTATTGAAGAATTGTTGTTGTTAAAAGTTGAAGGAGAAGTTGAGGAGGAGGGGGAGGAGGTTATTAAATAATTATTGTTGTCTTCTGTTTGGCAACTTGAAAAAATAGAAATATTTTTATGTACTAAATATTCTCCAAAACTAGAAATTGGGATTTTGTTACGTGCTGTATTCTGTGCCGTAATACTAAAAAATATCGAGGAATACTGAAAAATACTTTCGATAGTAAGGTACTGTCAAATATTTACTCTAAACCTAAATAGAGAGGAAATATGTATTTTTCCAGTCCCCTTATAAAGGTTAAAAATTCAATTCTTTATTAGTAACACAATTGAAAAAATATTTTTTCTTGAGATAATTTTTTAATTAAACCTTTAATTAAATAAAAACATTTCTTCCTTCCTTACCTAACATCCACAAAATTATTTATTTTTTGTTCCTTTTTTGGAGTATTTAGTTGTTTATTAATTATTTTATTTATAGCAATAGGTAAATGACACAATAAATTTTGTTTTTGATTACAACAATTTTTAAATAAAATTTTTGAAGAAATTTTTGATTCCAAAATTATTGGATTTATTGGGAAATTATTTAAAACATTTGAATGGACGGCGATTGGAATTATTGTTTGTGGTGCCCCTAATAACTAATTGAAAATTAAATTAAAGAGAGAATAATCTTCTCTTAATTTATACTTGTATATGTTTCTCATCTGGCAATAAATGACAACCAACAGGTAAAAGAATTATAGTATTATTTGGTGAATGAAAATTTTGTATTGGATCTTCAACTGTTAAAATTAGTGTTTTTATTTATTTTGAGGGAAATATAGAGGAATATGTATATTTAGAGAGAAACTAAAAAGGAATTATTTAGGGGTACAAAAATAAAAATTAACAAAAAAAACATCTCTTAAACATCACAAATATATTTTAATTTTAGTTAAATTTTTAAATTTAGGAGGACCCTAGGAGGAGAGCTATCTAATCCCCAAATATTCCTCATTTTTAGATAATTATTTTTCAACCCTAAAAGAGAGCGAATATCTAACCATAAATATTATGTAATACCTTTATTGTTGTTAGTAAAAGAATTATTATTATTATTAAATTCATTATTATTTATTTGTTGTCCATTATTATTAGGTAATTTAAAAGAATTAATATTTTGTTGTTGGAAATGTTTAATTAATAAAGAATTTAATAAATTTAAATTTAATTGTTCCTCAATTGGATTTGGTGTTGTTGGAAGTAAAGGAATATTTGTTGAATTTAAATGAAAAATATATGGAGAAGGTGGTGGGGGTGGAAGGAAAATTAAATTGGATGGTTGTTGGTTAGTGGGGGAAGAAGAAGACATTTTCTGAAATTTAAATTTAAACATTTTTAATAAATTAAATTTAGTTAATATATTTACAAGGGAGGGAATCAAAAAGTAAATCAAATCAGATTAAGCACATCTTTAGGGAATGAAACGAATTATTAAGGGAAGTGGTAATTGAGGGTGTATATCATGTCAGTGATGTTTTTGGGAGGAAATAAACAAAACTAAAAATTTTTTGAAGAAAATGATTATAGATAATAAGTATAATTATATAATTGTTTTTAAAAACTTTCTTTGTTAGAAACAAAGAAAGGGAAATGTTTCGTGTATTGAGTAATGACATAATAAATATTTGTGTTCTAAATATTGCCTAATCTAATTTACTTAGAGTTTGCTTAAAGATTTAATTGCAAGTTTTGCAATATTTAATATTTAGTATCAAAATTTAATATTTAATATCAATATTTAATCCAGTTTTGCTCCAATTAAGAAAAAAAACTGAACAAAATTAATTTATTTAAATAATCAACAAATATATAAATTAATTCTCTTCTTATCATTTAACTTTTAAATTCTCGGCAATCTTTTCTTGACGAAGAAATTTACAAAAAAATCTTTGACGACACCTTCAATTTTTCTTTTTATCAGTTTTCTAAAAATATATTTAAATAAATAAATAATTTCTTTTTATCAATTCCTTATCACCAAAAATATTCCAAAATTTTGTTTAGAATTTCATCTAAATGTTTATATTTAATTGGCCAGTTTTGTTGTTATCTGTGTTTGATTAAATTGAAAAAAAAAGAATTTTTTTCTTTCAATTTAGTTTCAATGGCCAAAGAAACACCCAAAATTTGTAAAAAATTATTGTGTCATTTTGATAAGAAAAAAAGAAAATATAATTTTTTTATAATTTCGTTAAATAAATATTTTTTGATTAAAAATGACATGCTTAATTATTAAATAATTAATTAATAGAAAAGTGGAAAAAAAGAATTTTGAATTATTCACTTACAGATATAGTGGGTAATGATTAAGTATGTATAGGTAGTGTTTAATTATATTAAAAAATAAAAATTGAAACGGATATCCAAACAAAATATGGAGACATGGAAAATTTGTGTGTGGGCTGGAGAATTTTGAATTTTAAAAAAGCAGAATGCTGAATAAAATAAAAAAGCGGCAGACGGGAAGGCGGGAGGGTCAAAAAGACGGAATTCGGCGGAAGACGGAAGGAGGAAGCTGAAGAAAATCCAGCCCTGGTGGATACCCAAATATTTTATTAGAAATTTAAAATCCTTCCTTCCTCAAAAGAATTTAATCTAACTAAATTATATCAAAATATTTAATCATTTTGATTAATCTTCCAAAGACAATCTCAAATTCTTCCTTTATTTTTTTCTAAAAAATCTAATCTTTTTTCCACCTTTTCCATATTTTCTTCTTCTTCTTCCTCTCGCTTTCAATCATTTAAAAACTCTGATGTAAAAAAGATAAGCAGCGCCAGTCCTATTACTTAATATTCTTCCCCTTTCTAACAGAAAGTGCCAGTAAAAGATGGGGACGTAGATAAAAGAGAATGGAAATAAATGATTGAAAAGAAAATTTGGAGGAAATAATTTTTAAAAATAAAATTTGGAAGAGTTTTTGGGAACCTTTTTGGAATATTTAAAATTTTAAAATTATTTTATTTTAAAAAGAGATTAATTTAATTAATTCCTTTATTGAATTGTTACTTAAATAAATAAAAAATATCATGATTAAAAGATTTCTATGGAAGATTGGATCAGTAAATATATTCTTTTTGATTAATCTCTCCCCTTAATTTCTGAAACGGCAATTTTGAAATTTCCTTAAATAACGATAATAAGGGAAAATAAAAAAAGATTAAATAAAATCTTTTGCATAATCTACATATATATAAAATACAAAATTAAATTAAAATTATTTTTGGATAAAAATACTTATTAGATATATATAAATAGTAAATTCACGTTGAGAGGCAAAATATATATTTTATAATATTTGTTACAAAAAAGATATAAAAAGGAGATAAAAGTATGTGAACGGAATTAACTCAAAGATTGCCTGGACAGATTAAAAAATAAATTAAAGAGTAAAAAAAAAAAAATTAATATAAATTTAATTTAAAAAATTGAAAATAAAAAGTTTGACAATAAACATTTAATAAATTTTATTGGGATTTGGGGTTTTGGGAAAAAGTTTGCACTTCCTCGAGTGGGATTTTCTCACATTACCGAAAGAGCGATTGTCGGAGAGACTACAAACTTTTGCGCGGTTTAGCGCAGACCCTTGCCTATAAGATAGACCAAAGATAGTAGTCCTTAGATTAAAATCCGGAGAGTTTATATAGACAAGCAGTCCTAACGAAAAAGGAGTGGAATCGAGCTTTTTGTGTTAAATGTTACAAAAAATTTTTTTAATGTTTTAAGAAATTTTTTTTTGTAGAAGTTTAGATAAAAAAAATATTTTTCAATTTCTGGCAGAATATAATAACAAACATACATAAATGTCAACAGAAAAATTCCAAAAAATTTCACAAAAACAAAATTTATGAATTTAAAAGCTAAAAATAACATTTAAACTTTTAATCATCTCTAACCTTGAAATGGCTTGGAAAAGTGTTCTCACAAATATTTATTGTTTACAACCCATCGAAAATTTATATTAAAAATTACAAGCATTCTATATATACTCGGATTTAACCGACGTTTGTCGTTGGACACGGTGGTGCACGGGAGCATTTGCAGAGACTTTGGCTGTCTCACGGCGGGACTAAAAATCAACAACAACAGCAACAACAACAAAATAAAAAATTCATTTACGACCTTTTGAGGTTGTGCCCTGGAGAAATTGGCACATTCGAGTTAAATGAGAAATTGGTTTAACTTGAATGTTGCTAGTGGAGGTGCGTGGGCTAAAACGCAGTGGAGGTTGGAGGTATAAAAACAAGTCCTGCTTGTGAGCCCTTTCAGAGTCGATGATGCAGCCGTGTCCTAAAGTTTTTTTTAATTCTTGACAATAAAAAAAGTATTTCCTTAAACTTTTTGTTTCAAAACTTGATTTAAAATTGGAAACAGTTATATCGAAATCTGATAATTTGTTTATATTAAAAGGAAATACTGGACGGTTGAAGTTTAATTACAAAAGGTTAGAGAATTTAATTAAAGCCTAATAAAATTCAAAATTTTTTTGCAAAATTTACAGAAACTCAAAAAGCGCTATAAATAAATTTGTCAAAGCTAAAAAATAAAAATATAAAATCGAGACTAGCAAAGTAGAGAGAGAAAAATAAATAAGAGAGGTAAAAGAGGGAATATAACAAGAAAAAAGAGAAAAATAAATAAACAAACACAAAATAATCTAAATACTTTATTTACAACCCATCGAATAAAATAGAAAATAATTTCCTCTCATTATATATAGAAAACATTTGTTAGGCAAGCATGGATGTGGTGTGCTATCGGTAGGCACAGTGGAGGCTGAGGCCGGCTCTCAGTGGGGCGCCGATGCTGAAGGCTTAAAACAAAATAAACAATTAACGCTCAAAGCAGAAGCAAAACCAATCAAACCAAACAAATAAAACACTAAACACAAACAAACAAATACCAATCGTGCCCTGGAGTATAAATGCATGCCTTAACGGGTAATGTGTTTGAGTGGAGGTTGCGCGGGGCCTAAATACGCGCAGTGGAGGAAGGAGGTCAAAGTCCCGCTTGTGTAGTCGCTTCACAGTCGTTGATGCAGCCACATCCGCAAATTTTTTTAAACAACTCGTTCGCTTTTTTTCAATGATAAACAAATCGTGCACAAGTTGAGACTGAGGTTGCCAAGATTGAGTGAATAAGTTGCCAAGTAGAGAATTATCTCCTTATAAAATTTTATGCAAAATTTATAGAAAAAAGGGAGGAAAACCTAAAAAATAGGGGAAAAAGTACAAAAAATCCTACAAAATAAAATCAAAAAGCCCTACGAAATCTGACTTTTTAATTAAATAGTTGACTAAGACAGTTTGAATTTTTAAACAAAATTTTACGCATTCTTTTAAAATAAAATTTATCAAACAAATTTATAAAATTTGTATAATTTTTTAAAGATATTTTTAAATAAAATTGTTTTCCCAAAATGATAACCTCCAAATAATTTAAATAACCTCAAAACTTGTTTAATTCTCAACAGTATCTGTAAACATTCTAGCCATTGCTCTTGTTGCCGCCCCTGCCAACATCATTCCCAGCATCATCTCCCCCATAGTATCTTAAATTTTTTTTAAATATTTTTTCCCACAAAAGTCCCCACAAAAATTACCAATATCAGAATCGTCAGAGTCAGATGAACTATCAGAATCAGCTTCATCCTTGGAATCTTCATAAAATTCATCAGGCACAGAATTCTTTGAAATATCATAAATAAAAGGTTTACTCTCCAAATTATTTCCAAAATTTGTTTCGACAGAACAACGACCCAAAAGAATAGTCGGCACAGATTCATCATTCTTTCGACCTTTCAGTAATATTCCTTTACCTTTAAAAAATAAAAAAATAATTATTTTTTTATTAACAAATTTCCACTAACCAATTTGTTTTCCATTTTGAGTAAAGAAAACAAAAGGGAATTTGTTCTTTTTATTAATTGTCGGTGGATATACTACTCCACAACCAAAAACATCCCCATCATTCCAACAAAAAGTTTCTGGAAGACTAATTCCCTTCTTTTTCTTGTTTTGTTTGTAAACAATCAAAGCATCCAATTTATTTCCAATTTGTTTTCCCATACTCAACAAAATATCATCATTTCCACAATTTTTAATTCCAACACACAAAATATTTTTATTCTCTTCTTCCTCAATTTTACCCTTAACTTCATAATAAAACAAAGAATAATTATTTTTTTCTTTTGGATTTTTAAATTCATTTTCGGCATAAACAACAACGGCTTTATCTTCCCCTATAAAATAATGAAATGTTGTGACTTATAGCGGGTTTTTTGTTTCTGAACCGATTTCGACAAATGAGGTGTCATTCGACTCATCGAGCTGAGTCGAATGAGCTATTATTTGCATTTTCGAATTTTTCACCCCAAAATGAGCTTACTCCCCCTTCTCTTTTTCAAACTTCAGGGGTCTGTAACTCGGCTCCTGATTGTCGGATCGACTTCCCCCATATCTAGTTCGACTCAGTTTTCGAAGCTCTTTCGAATGACACCTCATTTGTCGAAATCGGTTCAGAAACAAAAAACCCGCTATAAGTCACAATACCCTAAAATGGTACTTATCGGTTATACGCCCACAAACGGAGTCTCAACCAAATTTGATTGGCTTTAACTTTCTGATGCTTGATCCAATACAAATGAATTTCATATCATTCGAAAGCACTTGATAAGCGGTATCCTTTTCCAACTTGTTGGATCAAATCTGATCACTCCTTAAAAATTATATCCCGATAAATGTGAAAAACATCAAATAACATCGGTTATAACTTACCGGGTTATAACTTTTTAAGGAGTGATCAGATTTGATCCAACAAGTTGGAAAAAAAATACCGCTTATCGAGGGCTTTCGAATGATATGAAATTCATTTGTATGTGATCAAGCATCTAAAAGTTATAGCCGATCAAAGACGTCTGGCACTCAGTTTGTGGGCGTATAACGGAAAAGTACCAAATAAATTTAAAATTAAATTATTTAAAAAACCTTTCCCCAAAATATATTTAATATTTCCATCTCCAATTAAATTAACAAATTCATTCTCTTCAATACAAATTCCAACAGGCACACCATTTTTATCGGCATTTTCACAATTATTAGCCGTTAAACTCCATTTATTTTTAACTTGAATAAAATCCTAAAAAAATTATTTCAAAATTTGAGCTAAATTTTAAACTAACCATTCCCCCAAATTTTTTAATTTCAGACATCGATTCCCCAATCTTTTGCTTTTCAATTGTTTTAATTTCTGTAATTTTCTCATCAATTAATTGTTGAAAATATTCTTTTAAATTTTTAATTTCATTTTCTTGTTCAGATTTTACTTTTTGAATTTCCTGAAAATTTATTTGAAAATTAATTTTTGAAGTAAAAACTAAAATGTCTAAAATTAAAAATAATAATAGGAAAGGGAGAAATTTTGGGTTTTAATCCAAATTTTAAAGAATAATTAATTACTCCCTCCTCCCTACCTCATTCATTTTCTTCTCAAAAATTTTCATTTCCTTCTTATTTTTACTTTCAATTAATTTCTTCTCTTTTTCATTCTTTTCTTTTTCCTCATTAAATTCAATTTCAAAATTATTAAGCTTTGTTTGAAGATTCATAATTTCCTCCTCACTTTCCTTAATTAAAATATAATTAATCTTTAATTATTCTTTTAAATTTACATTTGGGCCCAAATCAGAACTTGATGATCCTTTTTCTGGCATTAAATGTAGATAAATATTTAAATTTCGCAAAAAATATATCTAAAAATTTATTTAAAACAATTAAAATTAACAAAAATTAAATCTAAACATTTTTGGGAAATTTTGGTTTTTTGGCGTTCAACAACAAAAACTTTTGAGTAAATTTCAAAATGGTAACACCCCAAAAAATGTTAAAAATACCAACTCCCTACATAAAAATTAACTTTGTTTGTGGGTTTCCAGACGGCAATTATTTAATCAAATTCCGGATTTTGTGTATCCGACTCGTTCCTTTTTTTAATAAAAATTTAAAAAATTCTTTTTATTTTTTTTTCTGTTCAATTTATTATTTCTTTATTTGCATGCTTTTTCTCTTTTATTTTATTTTTCATTCAATAATATTTTTGCCAAAACATTTAGCTTATTTTATGTTCTTTAGAGTCTCTTTAACTACTTTTAATTTTTAAAGAACAGCTGACTTTTTAAATATTTTTATTGTTCTTTTCTTTTATGTCTTCCTTTAAATTTGTTGTCGTCTGTTGGCCATAAAAAGTGAACTTTTAAAGGGTTGGTAGAGACTTTGAAATAAAGAATAGTTTTTAATTTAAATAAAAAATTGTTTTTGCTTTCCCTTTATAATGAAGAAACACCCTTAATCGAGTAACGGTATAACTAATGGGATATTATATCCAGTAATATTTTTGGATATCCCTTGGTGTGAATTTAAAAATATTAATTTTCAATACCTCATTTCCTCTAATTAGGGCATTCTATTTTTAAATTACCTATTCTCTAAAGGGGCATCTTATTAGAGAGGGGAATTCAACTGGAGAGGAGGGTATTGTATTAGAAGGAATGCGGTAGTTTAAATCTTTTTAAAAAAACATTTAAGACTCTAACATATCCCCTCTTCTAATCCAACTGAACCAACAAGGCGCTAATGAAGCCAGCTTATTTTAACGTTGTAAAACATTTTCCTTTTTTTTTATTTTCTGGCAGCAAATTGACAAAATATTATCGAACAAAAAATATTTAAAAGAATGTGAATTATATTTTGATAAAAAATTGAAAATTCTTTTTTTTTTATCAAATATTCTCTGGATTATTTAAACAAAATAATTTATTTATGTTAATAAAAAAGGAAGGAAAGAAATTAATTTTAACAACTAAAAAAATAAAACGACCAAAATTTTATTTTTTAAAAATAAATTTTTCTTAAAAACTTATGACAACAAGAAGTAGCAGTTTGGGAATTAAAGATGTTGAATTACTTGGAGGTGACCAAACAATTGGAGATGAGGAGGTGCTTTTAATTTCTTTTGAAAAAGAATTTTTGTTAAAAACATGCTGGGAATATTTTTTTGAAATAAAAGTTTAAATATTCAAAAAATAAATTTCCCACTAACAATTTGTACGGTCTTTTCGGCGTTGAGCGTTAAGTCGCGCCCTTTTTGGAACTGAAATTTTTTTAAAAATATAAAGACTTCTCTCGGAATTTTTGTTTTGCTTTTTCTTAAATTTTAGACGAAAACCAGCTAAAATCACCATTTCACAGAAGATTAATCGGTTAACTGTCCAAGTCCATAAACGAGATTATTTTATAAATCCGCGCCGTCTCTCTCTCAACGTCCAAATATCCTAGTCTCTTTTCAACTTTTTCTCAAAGGCCACCAACTGCGATTATTTATTTATTAAAAATAAAAATATTTTCTATCAATAATTTTTTGTCTCTTTTTTTCCATTCTTTTATCAATTCTCTAATATTCATAAAAAATGTCCCTTTAATATTTTATTGATGGCCTTTGATTTAATATTTTTTTGAAGAAAAGTGTTCTTTTTCTCTCCCCTTAATTTGCTTACTTCTTTTAAAGGAAGGAAAAGAAAATCTTTTTATTTTATTTTTTTATTTGTACAAGCTTAAATAAATAAATAAATAAAATATTTCTTTGATATTTTTTACTTCCTTTTTTAATTTTATTTAAAGTATTTTTTATAAAAATTTAATTTTTTTAACTAAAGAATTACTTGTTTGTTGCAATTTTTTAAATTATTTTAAAATTTTATAATCGCACTGAGACATCCCCTTTTAAAATATTTTTTAGTTTAATTAAAGTAGGAACAATCCTTTAATTTATGCAAGACAAAGATTTTAAATTTAACCTCAAAACAAAATTTAAATAATGTTCTTTTTACTTGTACAAAATATTTTTTTGCTAATTTTTGAAGAATAGGGCCCCATTCTGAATTAGAGCCCCGTGGGGCTATTACATGAAATACTGTAAATTTTCATTTAGTTCCCTTCTACAAACAAACAAATAAAGTTTTTTATTCAAAATTCACAGGGTGATTGTCTTTCATATTTTTTGTCTCTTAAATCTTTTTTAATTCTTCACTAAATAGTTCCTCCCTCATTCTTTTTAAAATTTTTCCTTCCTTTTTCTCAAAAAATTTTTTGTCAATCTCTCCCCCTTTTTTATAAAAATGAAAATACAAAAATTAAATTCATCACCAACATCTCAATTATTATTATTTTCCTTAAAGGATTCTTCAATCGGCGGTCATCAAGAACGTAATTGGCGTGGAATTATTACAGCATTATTAGTTATTGCAATTATGTGTTCATTAATTGCTTTGGCTGTTCTTGTTCTTTCGCCTCGTATGTTTTTTTTTATTTTTTTGGAGGGGGAAGGGGAAGTGTTTGGAAAATTTATAGAAATTAGAGAATAAAGACTACGGTTTTTAGGGGTGGGGGTAAAAGCCTTGGCTGAAGGCCTGTAAAAGGAAGGAAATTTTTGTCTAATCTCAATCATTTAAAAAGTCTCTAAATTCACTTTTTAAAGCTTTAATCGACGCAGACCAACCCCAACAAAGAATTTCATTATCAGACGTTCTCTCGCTTCGATTTCTTAGTTTTGTTGAATCTCTTGAATGGATTGACAGCAAAAGATTATTAGTTAAATATACAGAAGGAATTAAAATATTGGAATTAATTGATGAAGAAACAACAAAATGGGAATGGAAAAATTTAGAAGGAGATTTGGTCGGTAAGAGAAAATGAAGCAGAAAAATTAATTTTAAAAATTGGGAAGTGTCTAATAAAAGAATTTGAGGGTTGAAAACAGTAAAGGGAAAAATTTTTTTGGTTCGACGGGGTTTTTTGTGGTGTAGTGATTTAGGTGTTATTTTGCCGATCTAATTTCTTTATGGTTTGATTCCTCTTGGAGTTATTTATTTTTCTAGGCGTTTCTTTTTGATGTTAAAATGCCAAAAAGTTTTTCAAAGCTTAAAATTCTTCTTGAAAAAATTTTTTTACTTATTATTTTTTAAAGTTTCGCTATGGAAAGCCTAATTCTGTTGACGTGTCGTCGGATGCTCGGTATTTAATTTTTCATTATTATATCGGTAAACGTTCTTCTAAAACCAGCACTTTTCGAGTTTATGACACGAAAACTGAGTATGTTTGATAATTTATTTAATTTTATAATTTTTAATTTTAAGGACTTTCGAAAATGTTGGACCAGAAAAGAGTGGAGACGAAAATGTTAAAGTTGTGGCTTGGAATCCAAAGGGAAATGATTTTGTTTGTTTTTTCTTTTAATTTTTGGAGAATCGGCTCAAAATCTAAAAATTTAAATATTTTTTGCAAAATGTAGCCAATACTAATTAAGTAAAATATTTATCCTCTTATACTCACTCCTCCCAAAAGACTCGCAAACTTTTTATTTTCATCTTTTATCAGGCTTATGTCTACAACAACAATGTCTTCTATCAATCTGACCCTTTGACTCTTAAAAGTCAACAAATTACTAATGACTCTTCTGAAGATATTTTGAATGGTGTAGCTGATTGGTTATATGAAGAAGAAATTTTACAAACTTCTCAAGCTTTGTGGTGGTCAAAAGATGGGAAATTCTTGGCATTTTTAACAATTGACAATAGAGAAGTGCCTCATGTGCCTATTATGCATTTTGCACGTAAATAGTTTTTTTAATTCAAAAGTTGATTTAAAATTTTTTTAGATCATCAATATCCAAAAGTTGCAAGACAGCCTTATCCTAAAGTTGATGAAAAACATTTACCTCAAATTTGGTTGAGTATTTGGAATAAAGAAGATGGAACATTGAAGAAAATAAATGTTGAAGGAATTCCTGAAAGGTGGGGAAATTTCATAAATTTTTAGTTAAAGAAATTTTTTCAGTTCCCGTATTTATTTATTTTCTGCTCAATGGGTTGAATTATATGGACAACAAATTTTAATTGCTGTTTGGGCAAATAGATATCAAAATCAAGTGTTTATTTTATTTTCTATTTGTATATTTTCTTTTTTAAAGATAATTTTCTCTTTATGTTCATTTAATTCATCAAAATGTTTACCTAATTTAATCCAAAAATTCACTTTTGATAATTTAAATTATGGAAAAATTCCTTCATTTAATGGCCCAGAAGCTTCTCAAAATTTAAAAATTGACACAAATTCAAATTTAATTTTAAATCTTTGGGCAGAGCCAGAGGACAGTAAAGTACGTTTTTATTCATCGGATGCTTTCTATACTTTATTGCCACATCGAAGACCTTCAAATAATGGAGAAAATGTTTATACTCATTTGGTTAGAGTTATTTTGGAAAAATTTATTTAAATTATTTTAGGCATGTATTAACGTTTCTCATGGATTAGAACGTGGTCGTGAAAGTAAGAAAAAATTATTTTAATTGGGAAACTAGGATGGGTGGATCCGGAGAAAGAAGTCCGAATATCCGAGGATTTCCCAGTATCCGCCAACCCTGATCAGAGCCGATAACTCAGAAAGTGTTCTTCAGAATTACAAATTCTTTTACATAATTAAAAGCGTTTATTTCTTTTAATCAAATAATTTACAGCTTTTCTTCCGTCTGGAAATTTTGATGTTGAAAAAATTAATTTTTTGAGCCATGAACGTCAAAAAATGTTTTTTCATTTTATTTTATTTTAAAATTTGTATTTTTAGTTATTTTACTGCTGCAGCACCATTGCCTTCACAAAGACATCTTTATGTAATTCCGTCATTTCCTGTATGTTTTTTAAAATTCTTTCACACAAATAATTTTTAAAGGATTCTCATTCAATCGACCCAATATGCTTAACTTGTAATATATCAATTAATTGTACTTTCCATGAAAGCCATTTCTCACCAATTAAAAAGAATAATAACAGCAATTTCTCTACACAATTTGTATCTTTAAATTGTAAAGGCCCCGGACCTCCACATTTTTTAATTGCAAAATTAAATTCTGATGGAAATAAATTGGAAAAAGGTAAAATTTGTTTTAAATTAAATTTTCTGGTTTATGTATAACCCTCTTTTTAAATTTAAAGAAATTTTATTTGAAAATTAATTTCCTTTTACTCGGAAAAAATTCACTCTTCACGAATTGACTTTTTTTGTTTACACCTATATTTTAAACAAATATTAAAAATATTTACAAAATAAGAACAAATTAACATATAACCCAAAAAATATTTTTATTGTAAGGGAAAGAAATGAATATTTTTAGCAAAATTATTTTTTATTTTATCTTTAAAAAGGATTTTAATATTTTTTATTAATTTTAGTATTAGACTTTGGCCGAAATGAGGCACTTGAACAAGCATTACATGCATATAGACTTCCAAGTGTCCACTTTACTAATATTAAATTAAAGAATGGAATTGGTTTGTTTATTTATTTTTATTTTTTAAAAATATTTTTTAGAATCACTTGTAAAGATTTTGGTCCCTTACGGTGTTTCTTTGGAGGAGAAAAGACCAGAAAAGAGATTTCCTGTTTTAATTGATGTTTGTTTTTTTTGAGAATTATTTTAAATTTATTTTTAAAAATATGTAGGTTTATGCTGGACCGGGAACACAAAAAGTTACCGAGGAATGGCTCTCTGCAAATATGTTTGATGTATTCTTTGCTTCTTCTATGGTTAGTATCTATTTTACTTTCTTTTCATAGCTTTTTGATAAATTAAGAGATGATGTAAGTTAAGATATGTAAGTGGAGAGCTCAAATAGGTTTAAGTGCTGTGAGATTTTGTAGACACCACTTTCTTATTATCCAATTATTCTTTGAGTTATTTCATCTCAAACTTTTCTAAAAATTCACTTTAGCCCTCTTCACAGATACTTTTTCTCGACAGATATAATTCCACGTCCTAACAATAAGTATTCATCTAGACAATCCCATGTTTAAACCTCTTTTTTTATGTTTCAATTTCCTAAAAATTTCCAATTAATTTAAAAAATATTCTTTTTAGGATTATGTGGTTGTATTTATTGATGGACGTGGCTCTGGGCATCAAGGCTGGAGAATGAAGCAGCCTCTTTATGGAAATTTTGGAACTGTTGAAATTGACGATCAAATTGACACAATGAGGTTTTTAATTTTTGAAATTTTATTTTTAAAAACTTTTTCAATTAAAGAGAATTGCTTAGACTTTATCCGATTTTGGATTCAAAACGTGTTGGAATTTGGGGATGGGTATTTTTAAATATTATAATTTTAAAATATTTTTAAGTCTTATGGAGGTTTTGCTGCTGCCCGAGCTGTTCAACGAGATCATTCTTCAAATAGGACATTTCAATGTGTGGCTAGTGTTGCTCCTGTTTCAAATTTTAAATATTATGGTTAATTTTTTTACTTTTTAAAATAAAAATTTATTTTTAAAGATGCGACATACGCAGAAAGATATATGGGTGAAGTTGGTGCTGATGCTTATGAAAGGACAGATTTGACACAGGTTAAATTGAATATAAAAAGGAGTAAAGTGGGGGTAGATTTTGGAAGTATTTTTGAGTAAATATATTTAATAATTTTGCTAACAAGGTTTTCCTTTTATAAAAAAATTTTTTTTGGGGGGGGGGGGGGGGGGGGAAGTTGGATATTTTTATTTTTTAAGTCTTATGGAGGGAAATTTATTTGATAGCAACAAAAAGACTTAGAATTAGGTTTACTTTTTTATATATCGTGGGCTATTTTTTTAAGGTACTTTATGGATATATCACCCCCCCCCTATTTTGAGTCTCAGAGTTTTCTTTAATATTCAATATGGTCAACCATCATTCCTTCCATAATTTCACTCCAATTCCCTGTGGCGTATTAAATGAGAAAAATTTTGGTTACATTTCTCTGTAATTAAACGGTTAATAAATAAATGATTGAAAAATAATCTTTTATTTACTAATGCCTCTCATTTATGATACGCCACAGGGAATTGGAGTGAAATTATGGAAGGAATGATGGTTTACCATTATTGAATATTAAGGAAAACTCTGAGACTCAAAATAGGGGGGGGGTGATATATCCATAAAGTACCTTTTTTAATTTCAATCTTTGAATGTACAAAATGAGTCAGTTTATTTATGATAACTTCATTTTTTTATTTTTAAAAAGGATGTAAGACCATTCCACAATGTTTCATTTATGCTTGCTCATGGTTCTGCTGATGGTGAGTAATTTTTTAAAATTTTATTTAATATTATTTTACAGATAATGTTCACTATCAAAATACGGCAGAATTTGTGAGGGCTTTAACTGAAGAAAACGTTCAATTTGAATTAATGGTTAAAAAATAATTTTTTATTAAAATTTTATAAAAATTATTTTAAGGTATATACTGATGATTCTCATAATTTAAGTACAGTTCGGTGGCATTTATATACAATGATTGTGCAATTTTTGAAAAAATGCTTTAATGGAAGTAAAATTTGAATTGTTTTTTGGGAAATTTTCTAAAAAGAAAAAAGATATATTTTTATTTTTTGGCAAGTAAATTTACTAAATAATTATTTTTAATAGATTTTCTTTCTTATTTGTATTTTCCTTTTTCAAATTAGTATTTACTTGCCAAAGACTTTTTATTTGACTCCAACCTATTTTAATGTGCTAATGACAGTTTTTGGAATATGATGGGTATTCTTTTTAAATTTTAATTTGTCTCCAAAAACTGTCTAGTACGATCTCTTTTTTTTGTATTATTTTCCAAGTTTTTGTTAATTTTTAGGATCTTTTAGAGAAAATATATTTTTATGTATATGTATGAGACCCTTCTTTTGACTTTGCATTTGTTGACTTAAAAATACATTTATTTTTTGAATAAAGAATTAATTCTAATTTTAAAAAATTGTTTTAACAGATTTGATTATTTATTTTTAAAAAAGATCATTTAATGAGGACAATTAACTTTTAGGAGGAAAATTTAAAAAAACAACAATATATTTGAGGACTAGGTCTTCGTCATTTTTCCTAAATTTTAATAAAGCACACAAAAAACTAAAAAAAAGGGAGAGAGGTGTTTTCACTCGAAAAAATAGGAGAGAGGTGGGAAGGAAGAATTTAAAAAAGGCGAAAATATAAAGATTTAAACTATTATCCAGTTTATTTTTTAGAGAAATTTTGAATTCTTTTTTGAGAGATTATTTTGTCTTCAAAAACTGGATAAAACAATTAAAGAGTAACTAAAGCATTAAAGGAAAACAAATTAAAAATATATAAACAGAGTTGTAATTTTTTGTCTAAACATTTCTCGAACTAATTATAAAAAAATCTTTTTTGAAATTAAAATTTTTGGATTTATGTTTGATACGTGACTATGAGTTGAAAAAACTTTCTGTTTGTAAACGAATATGGCCCACAAAAATTAAACATTTTCTATTTATCCCTATTAATTCCCAACTTTTATATCCATTTATTATTTTCAGTTTTCCCATTCCTTGTCCTCCTAAAAATATTTTAATTAGCTCAATTCCCCAAAATTACAACTCTATTATATATTTTATAATTTTTTGTCGTTGATTATTATATAATGCCTTATTAAAAATTAATTTTTAAAATTATTTATTTTTCAACTAACTTCTCTCTCTCTCTGGGCCCTTCATTATCTCTTCTTTTTTTTAAAGTCAATCCATATTAACTATTCTTGCACAAATATCTGCAGTAAAAGATTGACAAGTTCCTTTACCTCCCAAATCCCCAGTTTTTTGATTTCCCTGTGCAATAGCATCAAAACAAGCCTAAAAATATTTAAAAAATAATTTTAGTAAATTAAAAAACCTTTTCAATTTTATTTGCATATGATTCTAAACCCATATAACGAAGCATCATTATACTCGAAAGAAGTAATGCTGTTGGATTAGCTTTGTTTTTACCGGCAATGTCTGGTGCTGTTCCGTGAACACCTTTTAGGGAAAAGTTAATTTTAAATTGAGAGGAAATGTAAATTTATTTCAAAAGAATTCCTTTCCCAAAATAAAAACTTTTAAAAAATATTTTGCATAAGTTAACAAAAAATCAAACTTTCAAAAACAGCAACATTTTCACCAATATTACCAGATGGAGTAACTCCAAGCCCTCCAATTAAACCAGCACATAAATCAGAAAGAATATCGCCATAGAGGTTTGGCATTACCTTTAAATTAAAAAAAATAGATTTAAATAAAAAATTTAAACAAACCAAAACATCATATTGATTTGGATTTTGTACCATATTTAGACAAACTGTATCCAAATAAGCTTCTTTAAACTTGAAAAAATAATTTTATCCAAAATTTTCAAAAACTAGAAAAAAACTTGAATGTCTGGAAAGTCTTTAGATGCCTCTCTACACATTTTCAAAAATAAACCATCCGACATTCTTTAATAATTTTATTTAAAAGAATAATTCAAAAAAAGAAAACCTCATAATATTAGCTTTATGCACAGCAGTAACCAATTTTCGTCCATTATTTCGAGCATATTCAAAAGAAAAACGAGCAATTCGACGAGAAGCTTCTTCTGTTATTAATTTAATGCATTGAATAATAGAACCAGGAATTATCTAAATTTTAATCATTTTGTAGAAAAAATTTTAAAATTGAAAACTTAAAATACCTAGCCTAACAAACTAAAAAAATAATGGTAAGTTAAATAATTTTAAATATTATTCCATATATAGACCCCATTTTCAATTATTTTCTATTTGCCTGGAGTTAAATGAAAATGATTCTGAAGTATCATCGCGGAATAACACCACAAAATTATCTGTAACTGATTTGTCAAAAGTAGAAAAAGGGAAAATAGAGAAATGGAAATGGGGCCCATAAAATTCCCATTAAGTTATATTTCAGCATTCCAATCTATTTATGACTAAAGAGTTTTACAGGGAAATTATTGTATCAAGACTTATGTAAGGTAAAAAAGGAAATAAAGTATTAATTCAAGCAAAATAGTTTAAAATTATTTTTAAAATAAAAAACCTCGTGTTCTATTCCAGAATATTCCCCTTCAGTATTTTCACGAATTGTAACAACATCAACATTATCATACAAAGTTTTATGGCCTTGTAAAGAACGACATGGACGTACATTTGCAAATAAATTGAATTCACTAAAAAGTTAAAATTTTAAAACAAAATTCCAAAAAAAAACCGTCGAACAGCCAAATTCAAAGATCGATGCCCTTTTCCTATTGGAGTTTCTAAAGGACCTTTTAATCCAACTTTGTTTACATGCATTAATTCAATGCATTTGGATGGAATTGAATAAACTCCGTCTTTGCCGCGTACAGGAGTTACATCAACTGGATCCTAAAAATTAACAAAGTATTGGCAAAAATTAAAAATCTAAAGAAGGAATTAGAATGAAATTGACTTTACTCTGGCAAAAATATTGAATCAAAAACTTTTTTTAAATAAAAAATACCCATTCAATTGGAGTTTTAGCTGCAGCAAAAATTTGTTGAACAGCAGCAGAAATTTCTGGCCCAATTCCATCACCAGGAATTAGAGTAACTCGACGAATTTCCTGTTGACGGGAAGATGAAGTTGCAAAAGTTTTGCGTGCATTTTGTAGAAGTGGACGATAATTAAATAATTTGCTGAATTGCATCTTTTTAATATAAAACCCTTAAAAAAGAAAATCTTATCAAAAGATTAAAAATAGAAACCAGACAAATAAACAAAAAAAATGGGACACGCCCGAGTAGGCGCGACCGAGTAGGCGCAGGCCAAGTAGGCGCGACCGAGTAGGCGCAGGCCAAGTAGGCGCAAGGCCAAGTAGGCGCAAGGCCAAGTAGGCGCAAATCTTTTAGCGTAAAATATTCAAATTAAAAAATAAGTCAGCATAAATATTTTTATGTTAATGCTTTAACGGTAGCTGGACTAGTCTTATCTTGATTTCTAGTCTTTTCTAGCTTTTAGTCTTATCTGATTGTTAATTGTACGTTCGTATACACTCCATTTTTCCTTAACTAGTTAGTTCCTAAAGGAGACTAACTAGTTATTACAGGTTAATTATTCATAATATTCCCTTAAACCAGTTAGTTCCCCTTAAACTAGTTAAACTAGTTAGTATTCATAACATTGATAAGCCACAGGAATGATCAAAGCAGCACGACTTTCACTAATTAACAAACTTAGCCAGTAATCCAAAACTTATCGACAGCTAAGTATGGAGCTTTTATGAGAAAAATATTACAAGAAAAGATTTTTCTTAAATTTTATCAAAAAATAAAAACATCACCAAGCTTCCCTTAATAAATCTTTTGCCCTAAGGAGGCAAAAGATCCAGTGTCAAAATAAAGTTGCTTGATTATTCAGCTAACTAATTAACAAAATTATTTGAAGATTAACAAAGAAAATTCTGGGTAAAATTTAAGAAATTTGCCCTTGCGCCTACTTGGCCGTGCGCCTACTTGGCCTTGCGCCTACTTGGCCTGCGCCTACTCGGTCGCGCCTACTCGGTCGCGCCTACTTGGCCCGCGCCTACTTGGGCTGTACCCAAAAAAAATCTTCAAAAATTAATTGGACAAATAGAATTTTTGAAAAATTTGGCGAATCGTTATAAATCTAAAAAAATTTTCATTTCATCTAAACGTGAAGAAATTCCATTTGATCTACTAGGGCAAAATTCTCTATTTGATCTAATGATAATTTTGATCATTAATCGTCGATTGATATTTTTTGTTTTAGGGCAACTTGAATTGTATACGTGTTCAATTAAAAGAAATTTATAGTTTTTATTAAAAATTTAATTTTTAATTATTTTCAGTTTAAATAAAATGTGAAGGAGATTATTATAAATTTAATTTTCTCTATAAACTGCATATTTTCAATTAGTCTTGTTGGCATAAAATAAAATTTAATTTCTTTTCTAGATTTTTTTATTTTAAAAAGAAATGTCTTCTTCTTCTTATATATTATTTGACAACAGTAGTGGAAGTTCTAATTCTTTACATGAAAGTGTTGAACTTAGATCGAGATCTAAAAATCAACATTCAAATACAGCAAGTGATCCTTGGCGTCAAGAATCTCCACATTCAAATGGTTCTTCTCGACTTCAATTATTAGAACATAATGTTAAAAATGGAGAAAGTTTAATGCAAATATCTTTACTTTATTCTGTTCCGGTTTGTTTTTCTTAAAATTACATTTATTTTTTAATTATTTTTACGTCAGCAAAAATTTTTTTTATTTTTTTAATATTAAATGTCAGACATTTTTAAGGCGAATACCGTATTTCTTCAAATACAGCCCCATGGGGCTGTATTTTTCAACTATCCTCCAAGGTGGGGCTGTATTAGAGGGTAGGGCTCTAATTGAGGGTGGGGCTCTATTTTTCAACACTCTTTTGAGATAAAATCCGAATTATTAAATAGCTATTGCAACTAAAGATCAGCTGTATTTCTCCCATTTTTGTCCATAAATTTGGTAAAAATATATCGAGTAAGAGATATTGTAGATTATGGTTATTAGAGGAATATGAATGGATTTTGTTTGATTAAAAGGGATATCTAAGGATAAAGGGGATATCTTGGCCTCGATTATCTCCTCCTTTTCCCCTTAGTTAATCCCCTCATATTTCCCTTAATCTCTATATCCTATGATCCCACTCACCCGCAATCACCTTTATTTCCTTAACTCTCGTAATTAGGGTTATCGTTTCGGGACTGAACCGAACCAAAGAATCGATGATTTTTTGGTTCGGTTCGTTTCGGATATCCGAAAATTTCGGTTCGGTTCTTAGGTTCGGTTCCGGATATCCGAAGATTTTCCAAGAACCGACACTCCTACTCTTAATACATCTAAAAAATTTGTGGTACTATTTTTTACTATTTTTCCTCCAATATTTTTTGGGTGGGGCTTTATTTGGGGTGGGGCTCTAATTGAGGGTGGGGCTCTATTTTTCAACTATCTTCCAAGGTGGGGCTGTAATAGAGGGTGGGGCTCTAATTGAGGGTGGGGCTCTATTTGAAGAAATACGGTATTTAGGAATTTGAAATAATTTTTCTTCTTTCTTTTTTTTTACATTTTTTCTTTAAATCACTAGTAAAAAATGATTGTAAATAATGAGTTTTTAAAAAATATTCTCCAAATTTGGGAATATTTTTCAATTAATTTTTTTAATTTTCTAATATTTTCCCTTCCAATTAAAAATTCTTTTTAATTTTTAAAGGTATCAGAAATTAAACGTGTAAATAATATAGTTGCTGATCAAGAAATACATGCATTTCCAGTAATTAAAGTTCCATTAAGCCGAACATATTTATTAAAAAGACAATTAATCGAACAACAACAAAGTAATCAATTAATTGAAATTGAAGGAGAAAAACAAAATATTTCTTCAGAAATTGGAAATGGACAAATTTTGCATTTAAATTTACAAAATGAAAATTTAATGGTTTTTCTTAAATAAATTAATTTTTAAATTGAAATTTTTTGGGGATTTCGATTTTTAAAATGCCAAAATTTTTTTAAATTATTTTTCTTTTTTTTTATTTTTTAAAGGACTCTGTTCCACTTAAATCTTCACAAAATTCTTTAAATGGATCAGAAAATAGCCAAAATTCACCAAAATATGCCCGTCAAACAATTGAAGGAATTTTAGACGAAGCTGATAAAACAGTTGCGGCTATTAGACAAAATTTGCCTTCTCCCTCACTTGAAGGGGGACAATTCCATTTTGTTGATGCTGGTGTTCCTGATAATTCTTCAAGTATTTTTTTAAAAAATTTTTTTTGGGGGAAGAGGGGTTAGGAGGCAAGGAAAAATAATTCCCTCATTTCTTTGTATTTCTCTCAAAAATTGAAGTAAAATATTTATTAATTTTTTTCAAAAATAAAGACAATTTTTAAAAATAACACGATGATTCTTTGTCATGTTGGTCTTTTCTCTCAAAAAAATATATCTTTTTAATTTAATTAAAATTCAGATATGTGGATAATATTAATAATTGTAATTGTTATTTTTGTATTACTTCCATTGGGTTTAACTTTACTTGAGGAAGCTGGGGAATTAGGTGAAGAACGTCAACAACAACAAAATCATCATCAAAATAATTAAATGAGTATAAATTTTTTTTAATTTTTATTTTCTGTTATTTTTAAATAATTCCCCTCTTCTATTAGATTTGTTTATTTTTAATTTTATTTAAAAATTAAAAAAAATATCCTTTAAAACCAGAGTTGAAGCCAAATTTTTAGAAGAATTTAATATTTTTATAGGAAATTTATTTTTCTTTTGGCATCAACTTCGTTATATTCTCAATTAAATTCTAAATTGTTATTTAAATAAAATATTTAAAAAAATTTTTTCTAATGTCCCCTAAATAATTTACAATTTCCTATTTTTTTGTCATTTCAATTTTAAGGAAAAAAATAAATTTTAAAAAATATTACCATAAAATGAAAACCAGAGAGAGAGACAATTTTTATCAAAAAGCAAGTAAAATAATATAAGGAAAACAAAATAGTAATTTTGTGGCTATTTTTTTTTTAAATAAGCAGAGGATATTTTTTTGTTTAATTTCCTTCCCTTTAAAAATGGGTAAATAATTAGAAAAAAAGATAATTTTAAAAAGTCAATCAATCAATTTACTTCCCTTCATTTAATCCACCATTTTTCTCTTCAGCCATTTTCATACTAGCAGCCATAATCAAAGTATCCAAAGAATTTGGGGAAGTCGAATTTAAACCTGTCTGGTGCTTGGCCCTGAAAAAAAAATTTTAAAAGATTGTAAACATATTCTGATTTTTATTTACAAAAATTAGCTTAATTTGAGGATACCCCCCCTACTTTCTTGAATTGTAATAGATTTATTTAAAAAAACTAAAATACTTTTCACGTCGCTCCTCATAAATACGTCTCGCGTCCATCATAGAAATATCTTGCATCTATAAAATTTAAATAATTCTACAAAATTTAATTCAAAAAAACCTTCGAAAGAGCATAAGTACACAATTCCGGCAAAACATATTTAGCAATATAAAATTGTTCACGGAAGTGGCTCATTGGAGTAATATTCCCCATTTTCTGAAAATTACATTTTTAAAAATTATAAGGATTTAATCTTACAATCCACTTTTCAACCTCAGTAATCAATTTCTCAGTTTCTTTAAAAGTAAGTAATCCACCTAAAAATGAAACATTAAAAAAGAAAAGATTTTATATATAAATAATTTTGACTAAAAAGTATATTCATAAAACTTTTTAAAATTAAAAAAGAAATTATTTAAAAGTTCCAAACCACTTCTAAAGTCCAACTGCAAAAATTCAGAATTCAACATTTCCTTGAACCAAGTCTCATCACATTCTACCCAAATTTGACGCATATGTTCGTGTGCATCCTCAGAAGAAGCCAAATCAAATAAAGAAGGCTTTCCAGCTAAAAATAACTTTTTTAAACTTCAAATAATTTAAAAATAACCAAAATTTGTTCCAATTAAATGCTTCTGTGGTGATGTAGATTTACTTTGGTGTGGTTCAAAATCCATAGGTTCAGACTCGTTCGGAAATGTTGGCGGCAAATCATTGTTAATCTTAACAGGACTTCGACTATTCATGTGATGACCATTGTGTGGCTTTTTTGTAATTTGTTTGTAAGTAGTAATAGTTGATGACGATGAAGTACCTCCAATACTCTCACGATTTGCTGGTGTCTCCTAAATTGATTAAAATAATTAAAAGTAATTTAAAAAGTCTACAAAATAACCTTTTTAGGGAATAATTCCAATTGTTGCTGCTTCTCCTCTTCAGTTAACGATGACTCGTGTTCGTCATTATTAATTGATTTCGCCTTCTTCTCTGGTGGTTGATATGGAGAAATAACTTCAGCAGAAGAAGTTGAAGAAAGTCGAAAACGTTTGTCAGTAACGAAAGTTTTATTCTTTGGAGTAACAGCTATTGGAGGAGTCATTGTAGTTGTTGTCGTATCGTCAATATTACGCGAATTCGATAATTCTTCGTCATGCTTTGAAATAATCTGAAAATTAAAATTTAATAGAAGAAAAAAATATTGGGAGAAGTGGACCACATAAAAATTAAAAAAAATTAAGCTTTAATTAGAAAAGTGGATTTCTCCATCCCAGAAGAAAATTATCGATAGTTAAATATGTATAAATTTAAAAGTTATTTAAATACCTCCTCCTTTAATTCTTTAGCTCGGGGTGCCATTTTCTGTGCAGGTTTCTTCTTTGGAATTGATTTTGGAGTTTTCAAAGAACTAGTTGATTGCGCACTAACAATAGGAGTATCTTTAACATCAGAAGGTGTTGGCAAAGTTTTAAGAAAATGTTCATTTTGAGAAGAAATTCCAAGATGTTTACTAGCACTAGCTGCTTCATGCGTTGCATTACGAACCTTTAAAAATATTTAAAGAATTGAAGAGAGCTTAAAAGCCAAAAGAAATCATTATTAACCTTAACATATTGAAGAGCATCGCGTAAAGCCTCCATAAGCATATCAGACCCAACACCCTCATTAATAGACTGTTCAATGTGCGGAAGAGGAAAATGGACAATACTCGCCTTCTTGCCTGCCAAAATATCAGAAGATGGATCCCTCGGAAACAAAGTATAACGAATATCATCAGCATCTGGACCAGGTTCATCAACATAAGAATGAAACTAAATAGATGGAAATGATAAATTATTAAAAAAGAAACAAACAATTCCAGGCCACATTCCAATAGACGTATCAACAATTATTGGATCACCAGGAATAAACTGAACTTCTGCTGGAGGTTCCACCTCAGGTTGTTGTTGATAAGCAGATGCGGCAGTACGAGGTGTCTTGTATTGTTTAGGAGTGCTTTTTGGTGAAGCCCCAGATTTGCGCATACCACCATCCGAAGTATTTAAAGATTTTTTAGTAGAAGACTTTGGTTTCTAAATATTGTTAAGAAACAAAATTTTAGAGGCTAAAATAAATGTTCGCAGAACTTGTCCGCAAAAGAATTATTGAAAAACGAAATTGGTAATGGCGAAGAATCCGGACAACAGCCTTAAGAGCTCATTCGAAAAAGCTAAAGATTCTGAAATTCTATCCAACCAAGCCAATCGTTGATTGACTTAGAATGGATTCTTCACAATTGCCACGAAATTGACCTGAACAGGAACACCCATCTCCTCCATCATTCGATCATTTTCTTCCAAAATTTCTTCAATGCTAGTTCCCTGCAAGATCCTCAATGCTTGATCATACGAATATTCCAATTCTTGAGAAGCATTGTCCGGCAAAGAATCCTCGAGCTGAATTTAAAAAAAACAAATCTAGAGAAATGTTTTAATAAAGCAAACCGTAAAAGGGCGAACTCTGCTCAAATCAGCTTTGAAAATCGCGCTAATAGATTTACGGTTAAGCGGAAACCAAATATGAGAAATCTTCCTCTCCTTTGGATAATAAGCATTAACCTAAAGATTAAAAACAGTAAAATTCCTCAATTAGAATAAACAAACCCGAGCAGGATAGAACTCTTTCCCTCGATAAAGAACCCAAACAATATCGCCTTTCTTGTAAGTATTGGCTGAAAATAAATAAGTTAATTCAAGGATAAAACAAAAATTTAAAATTTTAATGATAAAATTATCCCAAATTCCGTCACAATCAAACCTAACCCCACGAATTTAGTTATTCTTCTGACTGAGAGAATTTCGATTGATTTTTAAGCTCAAATAAAAATACTTATAAAACCTTGAGGCGAATCCTTAGGAGTTTGATTCATATTTTGTAGTTAAGAAAATCAAATAAATATCTTAATAAAAGCTAAACTTCTATAAAAAATTAATTAGAAAATTAAATAACAAAAATTAAGGCATAACGATAAAATCAATAAATGAGGTAATTGGAGTTTTAAAGAAAACAATAAATAGTTTAAACAGTTATCCTTCAACTATAAAAATTTATGCACTTGTATTGTTTGGATGGTCATTTTTGCGGACAGTTTTTACATAAAAGCGTCGTTTGTTACTAGCATGTTACTGTTACAAAAATTTCCTACCAAACAACTCTTTAATTTTCTAATGGTAAGTTTTCATTTATTATGACGCAGTCTTTCTCGAAATAAATTTAACGACTAATTCTATCACACTAAAGTTTTTATTTGACGAATCATTCTGAAATATAAAACACCGAAGAAACTTGATAAAAGTCTGCTCATATAATGTCCGCAAAACCCCATACAACGTGCTAAATTCTAAAATAAAACCTGCACTGTTCTAACGCGGTTGTACTATATTAGGCTAATTACACAAGGTCGAAATTCAACAAAACAAAGAAAGTCTTCTTTTACAAAAATCTCTAAATTCGCTTCGAAATACAAATTTTTTAAAATTCAAATCAATAAAGGGCAACTTTGATAAAATTAAAGCATTAAATGATTGGGAGGCAAAACCAATATAACAATATTAAATAAAATCTGTTAAACCTCGATATTTACTAAAAACAAGTTCCCCAACAATTTAGAGTTTATGTGTTCATTGTCAGTGCTCAAACAGCCTCTAGAAATCAATTTAAAAAATAAGAGAGCAAATGACAGAAAAATATAAAAATTAAAGTTTAACGACAATAACTAATTAAGTCGAATTCAATAAAAATTAAACGTTTATCGAACTAGAAATTTAATTAATTAAATACAAAAAATTTATTTATCTTACATTTATTGCGCACACTTATTTGCGGACAAAGAATTCCTGTTCTGCTTTTCCACCTGTCAATTACCGTAGAAAAATACAGCAAGCCACGCCAACTATGAAAAAGTTAAAATATAGGTGGAAAAGCAGACGAGGAAATGTTTTCTGTTTAAATTATTAGTCTGCAAAAGTGTGGCAAAATAAAGATGTAATTAAAATTAGGTAGTAAATCTATATTGAAAGTAATAGTACAAGTATTAAAATAAAATATTTATAATCAAAAATATTTGGAGGTAGTAAATATTAAAAGAACAGAGACGTAATTTCATTAATTTCTCTTTTAATTTTAGAAAAACCCCTTAACAGAAATTTCTCCTCAAAATATTTTCTTTGTTAAATCTCTGTCCATAACTAATATAAATTATAAAAAATATTTTTTTGTTAATAAAGTATGAGCAAAAGATAATATTTCTAATAAGGCAATTTTAGTTTGAAATTTTTTAATGAGGTTAAATATGTGGATTTTTTGGTATTAAACTAAATTTATTGTATAAATCTGAAGCTATATTTTTTAAAGTTATTTTTAAAATTTGTGGCCAATTATCCCCCGGAATTATTTATTGATCGAATTCATATTTTAAGTCTAATAGAAATGGTTAAAAGCTTCTCAAATCAAAAATTGTTTCACAAGGCCATCCCTGCCCAAAACTTAAATTTTAAAAGAATTTTGGAAAATTTATTACTTAAAACCCCTTCAAATATATTTTCTAGATTTATTTTTACATTTACCCGAATGTTTCTCTAATAGATATTAACTAACACTAAAAATACTAATTTTATCGCCTAAAATTGTATAAAATATAAAAAACGTCTTTTGTAGTAATTGAAGATGGCACACGCACACAAACATACAGAAACCTGATTTTTAATGCCTTTCCATTGATTTAAAAAATATTTTTTAATTAATAACTCGAGAAGTCCACCATCGTTTTAAAGGAACACTTAATAAATCATAAGTTGTAAAACTGATGCCAACTGCTATTGGACCTTTTATCTAAAAATATTTTATAAAAAAAGAAAATAAAAAATGTTGGGAACATTAAGGAGACTATTGAAGATTTTTGATACGAGAATATATTTTTTATAAATGCCCCCAAATTTATTCTATTATATATTTTACCCAATTCATGCTAATTCCTTTGTAAAGTCCTCTAAACAATCCTTCAAAAATCCAAATTTCAACAAGTACACGAATTACATTTTTGTTTGGACCAATTTTTCCTGTTTGCATTCGTCTCCTTATTATATCGAGTGGATAAGAAGAGAATTGTCCTGAAAATCATTTTAAATTGAAAATAATTAGAAAGAAAAGGGCTAATAATTTTTGAAGATTTTTAGCAAAATTATAAGGAATTAAATTCAAATATTAACATTGCTGTTAATTAAGATGATAATAAATGGCATTATTTACAAAAAGGAATATTTTTATAATAATTTCTAAAAAGAAACCTATTGTACCCGCAACAGCACCACAACTCATACGCAATAAAGGATGCATTGGTTTATCGCCGAATTCTTCTAAATTTTGAATGAAATTAAATTTTTAAAATTTTTCTTACTTTTGTAAATAAGTTTGAGCGTTTCATAAGTAAAAAATGAAAGACCCGCATATGGCACGACACCCAAAAGAGTTGGGTAAAGGCCTCTATAGAAAGTTAAAAATCCGTGTGTTTTACATTCCTTGATAAAAACAGCCCTTAAGTTTTCATATTCTTGTTTTGTTGAGACAGAAAGACGAGCCTTTTAAATTTTAAAGATTTTTAAAAAATAATAATTTAAAAAATACTTTTGCAGTATCTAATGGATAAGTAAAAATAACAGCAGTAACGCCTGCAAGTGTGCCAGCCAAAAATCGACGATAGGGTGTTGAACTGTGAAAAATAATGATTTAGCTAATATTTAAAATAAGAAAAGAGAAGGTAAAGAAAATTGTCAGTTCATACTGAAGTGAATTCTTTATTTTTTGTTTTTAAAGTCAGAAATGTTTTGTCAGTATTTTTTCCCCTTTGACATTTTTTATATTCAAAAAATACCCTTCAATATCAACTTTCAATAATTTCTTGTATTCTTCATGAGCCGCAAATTGTATAGCTGCATAAGGTACTACTCTTGCCAAAGAAGCAGAATTTCCACGATAAAGAGCAAAGAATCCACTTTCTCTATAAGTATGTCTAACAAATTTAAGGGCCGATTTAAAAGAATAACGTCTAGAGGAATTGACTAAAAAATGAAAAAAAAATTAAAAAAATCTTTTAAAATAAATAACCTTGAAAGTTTATTTTTGTTCTATCTAATGGAGCTATTGCAGTTTTGGCGATAGCTCCAGCTATTGCACCCGAAGCCAATGAAGGGAAAAATGTAGCAAAAGAGCGAGGTATTGAAGACTAAAAAGAAAGTTGAAATTTAAAAAGATAAAAAATAAACCTTTCTAGTTTCATCATTGCTCATTTTTTAAGAAAAAGTTATTTACAGAGAAAGAATATGTATATTCTAAAGATGAATAGAAATTAAAGATGAATATAAATTGAATTAATAAAAATTTAAAGAAGTAAAGTTTAGTTTCTGCAAAATTAACCAAAAAATTAGATAATTAACTATATTAAAAACTAGTGATGTTCGAGAGTCAAAAAAAGCCGAGAGTCGAGACCGAGACCCGAGACCGAGAATCAACCCCGAGACCGAGACCAAACCGAGAGTCGAGAGTCGAGACCGAGAGATTAAGAGGGATATCACTTGATGTCCCTCCTAATCCCCAAAAATCCGTTTATATCCCTCATAATATATACCCACAGTCCATTGATATTAAATTTAATCCTTCAGAATCCCCAGTATCTCTCTTAATCTTTTTAATCTTATTAAATTAAGAATTAATAAGATTCCCAGTATTTTTCACTCGAACCCCCGACCTGTGAATTTTTCAAAACCTGGCCCGAAACCTTCTTCTTCCCTAAAACCTCTTTTTGTGCCGTTGGCAAAAATTTTGAGAATTTTGGGGGTCCTTAAGTCAGATTTTTTCCATTTTTTGCGCCGCAGGCGAAAATTTTGAAAAATTTGGAAGGCCTTAGTAGAAAAAATTCAATTGTAAGAACTACAGGCAAGAATTTTTTTGAAGTTTAGATGATCATGAAGCCAGAACTCTTAGATTTCTGCTCCGCCGGCGAAAATTTTGTAAAATTCATGATTAAATTAAAATTTTTAATATTTTTTCACGTGTATAATATATTAAAAAAATAAATTCGCAAATTTATAAGCAAAATCAAAGTTGAAAAACATTTATTTTTGAAAAGGCAAATTTTTTCACCCACATTTCCCTCTATGGGTTCGAACCCATATCAATCAAAATATTAAGTGAGGAAAGTCAGTCAACCTAACCACTGAACCATCGACCGACAAAAAAAATAAGAGAAAATATAAATATTTCTTTCCCTTTTCCTTAAAAATTTAAATGTTAGAGTACGCGAGGGACGAGTAAAATTCAAAAAATTTCCGTCATTAGGGGTGTAAATTTAGTCTCGTTTTCCGAGACCAAAACCCCGAGACCGAGACCGAGAGCCCAAAAAAACCGAGAAATTTCTCGACTCGAGAGTCGAGACCGAGACTCTCGAACATCACTATTAAAAACCACAATTAAATATAAAAAGTTTGTAAAATACGTTAATACAAAAATTCCGATCAAAGGATTTTAAATCTCACGAGGAAGTCTCAAAACATAAAAAAATTTTAAGGAAGAGTATATAAAAAGAGGAGTGACAATTAGAGAAGGAGATGATGAAATAAATAGTAAAGAGATGGATTTAGAGTATAAAATAAATTGTGTGTAAATTCTGAAAATAGAAGAACAGAGAATTAATTTTAAATTTTCTTCTTTCTGGCATAAATTTATTTTTGGCTTAATGATTTTTTCTGGGCAATTTTTAATTTAAAAGAACGGTATTTTAAATTTTCAACCTTCATTTGCTTGGGAACGTTCTAGATTTTTTATCTTCTTTTTTTATTTTTTTAGAGATTGATTTTTAAGATTTTTAAAAAAATGTCTACTGAAAATAAAGCTAAGCTCTACAAAAATGCTGGAAAACCTGATGTAAATTAACTTTTAAAATTAAATAAAAATCAATATTTTCAGGATTTGCGTCGTCGTCGAACTGAAACTTCAGTTGAACTTCGAAAACAGAAGGGAGATGATGCGATGATGAAACGTCGAAATTTAACTGTAGACCTTGATGAGTCATACAATTCTGCGTCTGATACTGAAGAGCAACCAAAAGACAAACAAATTCAACAGTCACCTGAACGGAAAGTGTTGACAATTGAGGAAGCTGCTGCAATTCTTCAAGCTCAACCAACAATTGAGCAAATTCGGGATGCCTTTGAAGCGGTCCGCAGAACACTTTCTCGTTCAGTAGACCCACCAATTGACCATATTATTCAGTCTGGCTTTCCTTTGGCTTTGGTTCAAGCTTTGTCTGTTCAGGTTTAGTTATTACTTTTATGTTTTTAAATACTTTTTAGGATGAAAAAGTCCAATTTGAAGCAGCCTGGGCTATCACTAACATTGTCTCTGGTAATGCACGTCAGACGGCTTCGATGGTGGATGCTGGAGTAATTACTCCGCTTCTTCATATTATTTCAATCTCATCATTAAAGCTAGCGGAACAGGTTCTTTATATTTTTTGGTTCAATTTCGGTCATTTTTCGTTACTTGGACTAACTTTTATTTCTAGTATGATTCAACAAATTCCCCATAAATTTCTTAGGAAACTATTTTAATCAATTTAAAAGGCTTTGTGGGCTATTGCAAATATTGCTGGTGACAGTGTTCGAATGCGGGATGCTCTATTTGAGGGAGGGATTGTTCCAATACTTGTTGAATTGACAAAGAAAGTTACTCCTGACTTTGACCCTCCTTTTGCTCGTATCCTTGCTTGGACTATTTCAAATTTGTGTCGTTATAAGAAGCCGCCGACTCCTTTTGAAATTTTGAAGCAATTTGCGCCGTCAATCTCTATTTTGCTTAAACACAATGTATTTTTTAATGAAAACTTTCATAATTTAAAAATTTTAGGATCTTCAAACTCAAAGTGACGGTAAGTCCATCCAAGTTATTTTTGGGCTATTTTCTTTCAGAAAATCTCTTATTTGTTTATAATTATCATTTTAAAGCTTGTTGGGCCCTTTCTTATTTAACTGATGGAACTGACGACAACATTCAACTAGCAAACAAAGAGAATGTTATGCCTTTGCTAATCGACTTTATCAACTCTGGCCAGAATTCGCTTATTTCGCCTGCTCTTCGTACAGCAGGAAATTTCGCTACTGGCAGTGATGAATTGACTTCTGTTTGTTTTTGTTTAAATTTGTCAAAAAATATTTCAATTAGGTTGTTATTAATAGTGGAATTTTAACCAATGCAGCACCTTGTTTGTTAAATTCTGAAAATAGTGGATTTGCTAAAGAATGTTGCTGGCTTCTTTCAAATATATTGGCTGGAAATGCGGAACAAATACAGGCATTTTTAAGATTTTATTTAGTTTTTTATTCGTGTTTTAGTTTCTCCGGGAATTTGAACATCCCTCCACATTTCTCTAATTTTCCATAAATATGTTTTAAATTTTTCCCATATTCAGGAGGTTATTGACGCCAAATTACTCCCTATAATATTTCGAATTCTCGAACATGGTGAACACAAACTTCAATGCGAGGCTGGATGGGCAGTTGCAAATTTAGCTCATGGGGGTGCAGTCAATCAAATTTTGGCGATTTTGCGTGTTAAAGGTTCTATTGAAGCAATTTGTAGCAATTTGGCTGTAAAAAATAATGAATTGGTGGCTAATATGTTGGAGGCATTATACGTTATTTTGAATACTGTTGCCTCAAAGTTAGTTTTTTTTTTTTTTTTTTGAATACTGTTGCCTCAAAAAAATACTGTTTTTTTGAATACTGTTGCCTCAAAAAAAAAAAATAGAATTAAAAAAAATTTTTTAAATTTCAGTGATCCTGACCGTCTTTCAAAGATTTGTGAACGCGTTGAGGAATGCGGGGGTTTAGACAAAATCGAAAAACTTCAAGAACACGAATCTGAGCAAATCTATCTAGTTTCTTATAAAATTATTGAGGAATTTTTCTCTGAGGAGGAAGATAGTGAACTTGCTATTGGAATGGAAGAACAGCAGCCACAACAGGGGGGACATTTTAATTTTTAAAATTTTTGTTAGTAAAATAAAGTTGTTGATAAAAACGAGTGAATGTGATTAAATATTTTTGGAAAGAGCTAATTAATTTTAAAAAATAATTAAAAATAATTTTTTGTGAAATTTCAAACAAATATTTTTTCACATTCTTTGAAAATGTTTTGCTTTTATTTTTGGGCTTTTTATTGATTATTATATAAAATCAATTGGCCGAGCAATGCTTCATTGATTAATATATTTATTTGTCAATCACGTTTATCAGAAATTCAAATTTATTGTATGCCTTTGCCAATTGGGTTTATTTTTTAACATTTTACTGATTACTTTGACAAAAAAATTTTCTCGATTAAAAATAAATTTGTTTTAAATTTCTTTTGAATTTTCGTCTTTTGATAACAATTTCCTTTTTACAATATTTTGAATTTTTGGTCGATTAAATTTTGGTTAATTACTCATTTTTGGAGTTAACTATGAGAAGAATAGCCGATTACATTTCTAAAATTATATTTAATACAAAATCGAACATTTTCCTTTTTTTTATCTTTTTTGTGACACATCGTTTTCAGTGAAAAATAATCGGGAAATTTTTACTTTTTATTTTTTGGAAATTATTTTTGTTTGCTATCATGTGTTTGTTTAAATTCTAGAAATTGGTCGATGTTGAATGTTTTTTAAATATTTTTTGGAATATTATTTACCATTAAATTTTAATTCCTTTTTTTTAAAGGTTTATATATTTTCTAAAATTATGTACATATCAAAATCAAATTTTGATGATGGAATAGAATGAAAAAAGAATTTATTTATTAATTTTCCCTTTATTTTTATTTTCTTTTTTATTCTTTTTCGAAGGTTTTTTAAATAATTTTTTAAAATAAATTTTATTAATTTAGATGGTGACGAAAAAACTTTTAGAATTAGACTATCTCCAACAGGTCGAATATCTTGTACAGAAAAACTAGGATGTTCCTATCCAAAGGCGAAAAGTTTGAATTTTGTAATTGTTGGAGATATTGGAGGTTTTTTTTTTAATTTTTAAAAAAATTAGGATGGCTGCAAAATTTAATTTTAGCTTTATAAAAATTTTTCGGATTAGGGTTGCTATAAAGCTTGAGTGAATTATTAGGGTAAATAGATTTTAGAATGTCTTGATTATTTTTAATGCTTTTCTATTTAAAAATTTTTTGGGAAGCTTAGACTTTGAATAATACACATGTTTTGTTCCAGAAATATTGGTTATATTTATTAAAAAAACATTTTTTTCTAGGTTTACCAATTTACCCTTACTATTCTTATGCTCAAAAAAGAGTAGCCGAAGCAATATCCAATGTTGTTTTAGAACAAGGAGAACCTCTTAATTTTGTAATTAATGTTGGAGATAATTTTTATTTTAATGGAGTTTCTGATATTTTTGATTCTCGTTTTGAAGATTCTTTCGAACAAGTTTATGATGATGAGAATCTTTTAGTTCCTTGGTATACAATTGCTGGAAATCATGGTTTTTTTTAAATTTAGATTAATTAAAATTAATTTTCAGATCATTTGGGAAATATTTCTGCACAACTTGCTCATACAAATTTTAGCTCTAAATGGTAATTTAATTTTTTAAATAAAAAATAATAATTTTTTTTTCTAAAAAAGGACATTTCCTCATCTTTTTTATAAAATTCGAATTATTTTTGATTTTCAAAATTTAACTGAATCTCCCTCAAAGCCAGTAATTTTTGAGATTTTAATGATTGATACAATTGTTCTTTGTGGAAATACTGAAGATATTCAAGGAAAAAGTTTATTTAGTTGGATGTTTTCAAAGAAAAGAGAACCTAATGGACCAGAACCGAAATTTGAGAAATTAGCTAAAAAACAATGGAAATGGATTGAAAAACAATTGGAGAATTCTAAGTTTGTTTTTATTTTTGTAAGGAATAAAATTAAAAATTTAAATAATTTTGGACAATATTTGGGAAGAATACTATTTTATGTATAAATATTAGCATAAATAGTGAGCCAAAAATTTTTTATTTAAATTTAAGGCCAAAACCTTTTTAATTTTAAAAATTAATTTCAGTGCAGACTATTTATTTGTTGCCGGTCATTACCCAATTTATTCAACTTGTGAACATGGTGGATTTAAATGTCTTCAACAATTAGATATTCTTTTACATAAATTTGGAGTTAATGCCTATTTTTGTGGTCATGACCATAATTTACAACATATAAAAATTGAAAAAGAAAATTTGGATAAAAATAATATTGAAGAAGAGAAAGAAGAAGAAACTTTTGTAAATTATATTGTTTCTGGGGCAGCTTCAAGATCTGATAGAAGTGCTAAACATTTAAATGATATTTCTGAAGATTCTTTACTTTTTAGGTATTTTTATTTTTAATTTTTCTTAAAATGATATTACTCTATATATATTTCTCAGTACTTTCTAAAGAAAAATTATTTAAATTAAAAGATATCCAACTGGTTGGAATCCATTTTCCCAAATTGGATTTTCTAATGGCGGTTTTGTACAAGTACGTGTGGAACGCAATCAAAGTGAAATAAACTTTTTTGATGGAAAAAGTAGAAAAAGATATTCTTTTCAAATTAGACCAAGGAAAAAATTAAACTAATTATTTGTATATACAGTGAGGTGCAAAAGTTTGGAACATTCTCTTTTAAATTGCTTAATCAATAAAATTTCATTCAAAAAATACGTTCTATATAGCAATCGAAAGCTCTATTCGTATCTCAGTTGACATATTTCTGCATTTTTCGTGAAAATGAAAATTGGCCGAGATATCCGGATTAAGCCGGATATCCCAAATCCTATATCCGCGGAAAAATTTTTCGGAAAAAATTTAACAAACCCATTTGATAAAGCATATTTTTATGAGTATTTACCACAAAACCGCTTAGGAATATCTTTTTTCGGAACGGAGATATGATTTTTTGAAAATGGCATTTTTCGCCTATTTTTGCAAAAAATTCAATTTTTAAGGGAAAAATGCCATTTTCAAAAAATCATATCTCCGTTCCGAAAAAAGATATTCCTAAGCGGTTTTGTGGTAAATACTCATAAAAATATGCTTTATCAAATGGGTTTGTTAAATTTTTTCCGAAAAATTTTTCCGCGGATATAGGATTTGGGATATCCGGCTTAATCCGGATATCTCGGCCAATTTTCATTTTCACGAAAAATGCAGAAATATGTCAACTGAGATACGAATAGAGCTTTCGATTGCTATATAGAACGTATTTTTTGAATGAAATTTTATTGATTAAGCAATTTAAAAGAGAATGTTCCAAACTTTTGCACCTCACTGTATTTTTGATTTTTAAAATTATTTTTTATAAAAATTGGGATATTTTCTTTAAAAAATTTATTTTAAGTTTTTGATATAAAAGTAGGTTTTAGGAATAGTCTAGTTTGTATAAATTTTTCATTTCGTCCAATACTGCCCTCGCGTATTATATTTTCTTAAGCATTCCTAAATATTCTTGTAAATATCTGAATGATAATCTAACTGTTGCTACATTCATTTAAATTATTCTTAAAAAATTATTTTCCCTTTAAAACAACTTTTTTGAAATGCTTTAAAGCAAAGAAAAATAAATAAACAAAAAATAAATGAGGGGGAAATTGATCAACACAACAAATTCAAATAAAAAGAAATACTTTTAATGTTTTCAAAGATTTTATATTTCTGGTCCGTTTCTCCAAAAAATATTTTTATGGAGGATTGTAGAGAAAATTGAAACTGAAAAAGGATTTTAATTTTATTAAATATTCTCACTAATTTTTTACCGGCTCAGATTTTGTGGAAGACTCGCAATTAAAGGCCCATATCCATTTGAATTATCAAACAATTCGAAGAGTGGAGCAGCAACCAATTTGAAGTTTTTTGGTACAGCAAAATATGCTTAAAAATAATTATTTTAGTATTTTTCAAAAAGTATTTGTTACTCAAAAGTTTTTGATAATTTTTTCTAGGGACCAGTAATCCTCATTATTACACTCACCACACCGATAGAAAACTCGTAATTAAAAATAAAAACCTTTATCCGGAAGTTGAACCAAAAAAAGTTTTGTTTGTTCCTTTGGTTTTGTAACGTGTGCAGGAATATATGGATACTTTAAAAATTAAATAATTTTTTATTTGTATAAATTAATTTACTCGAGGTGGATCAAAATTTGGACGCCACCAATTAGCTATTGTATCTTCAACAATCCATTGACTTTTTGGAGTATCTTCTTTTCCAAGAGTCTAAAAAATAATTAAAATTTATTGAAAATTTAAACAAAAAAGTGTTGTCAAGAGCAGTTTTAAAAAACTACTAGAGTTCTGAATTCTGAAAGAAACTGAAAAGTTCTGAAAGAAACTAGAGTTCTGAAACATTAGAACTCTAGTCTATTTTATAAATTATTATAATAAAATTTCCTAAAATTAATATAAAATTAACATTGAAATTTATCCCAATTTTGGATATAGTGCATAGCTCATTCGTAAGAGACGACCCTATTAAAAAGAAATTTTTCCCTTCCTAAAGATCGTTGAGCTTGGTGTCATTCGATTAACAATAAGCTCGCCGAGACGAATCGAAAGTGTTTTGTATCGAAATTTTGCCTTCGGTCAGGCCCGTGGCAAGGGGTGATAGGTGGTATATACTTCACTACAGCTCCAATTTTTTATGTTTGGCTTCGGCAATCCAGGAGAATTGGGGTCCCTGCGAAAAAAAAGTTTAAAAATAAGAAAATGGTTTTTTCTAGGGTAAAAAAATATGCTGATTACGAATCTGAACTCAGATTTTTAAAAAGTCGAATCCCGAACCCGAAATTCGAACATTTGACATTTTGGGGAAAATTTCGAAAAATAAACAGAGCGCAAATTGGTCAAATAATATCTCATTCGAAAGAGCTCGACGAGCTGAGTCGAATGACATCAGAATCACCGTGATTCATCAAGATCGGGCGAAGTTATGACACAAAAAATATATGTTACGTAGTTTGTTCTTTGTGGTATAACTTCGTTCGAACTTGTTTAATCACGGTAATTTTGGTGTCATTCGACTCAGCTCGACGAGCTCGTTCGAATGAGGTATAATTTGCATATTCGAATTTTTCACCCCATAATCAGCTTGGTCCCCCCTATGGTTTTTCGATATTCGTGGACCTATATTCGGGTTCGGGTTCGACTTTTTAAAAATCTGAGTTCAGATTCGTAATCAGCATATTTTTTTACCCTAGAAAAAACCTTTTTCTTATTTTTAAACTTTTTTTCCGCAGGGACCCCAATTCTCCTGGATTGCCTGGCTTCCATTCCAAGAATTAATTTATGTGAAATAATTAAAAAAAACAAACTAACATCACTCAAGATTCTCTTCAAACCATCAACCTCATTTTCAGTTGCACCTAATTCACCGCCAGGTCTTTAAAAAACAAAATTTTTTCTATTTAATTAAAAAAAACAAACAATTTAAAAAAAGTAGAGCCAATTTGTAAAAGCAAAACATGAGGCAAAGAATGCTCATGAACTAACAAAACAGCTTCAACAGAACGTCTCATACCAGCTTTATCATATTCTTCACGCATTCTTTGAAAACGAGCTTGAACAGAATGATCTTTTTCTGATTGGGCATCTTTGGTACCAAAAGTGTAATTTGTTAATGGATACCTTTAAAAATAAATTTTAAGAAAATTTAAGGTAATTATAAAATATCTTTGTGGATATTTTGTTAAAAAATCCGCAAATTGCATTTCTTGATAACAATACTTTATATCAATATAAAATATTTAAAAAAACAAACAAATTAATAGTTCTATTTAAATTGCTATAATTCCTTGTTGGATATTGAGGCCCATTATTTGTAAAGGAATGGCTACTGCTGCTCACATTAACCGGCCATCCAGTAGTCATCGTCATAGATAAATAATTTTGAGAATTTATTCTGAAAAAAAATCTTTAAAAATTATTTCAATCTTAAAATAAAAAATTCATGGTAGCATTCGACAATGGAATTTTCGTCAATGGAACTTTCGCCAAAAAATGGTAGTATGACTTTTCGTCAATAGAATTTCCGTCGATCCTTTTCGCGGAACTTATTGAGGGATTTAGTAAAATTGATAGGGATATACATGTGGGGATAGCAGATATAATAATGAAGAAAATACGTCAATGTTTTATCTTCTAAACTTCTGTAAAACAAATTTATTCAAAAACAACAAATGTCAAAAAGAATTTTTCCTTTCATGAATCAATTAAACGTTAAACATTTTAAATTCCTTATATCTTCCTCAAAACATTTCAATTCAATCAACATCAGAGTCCTCATAAAATTCTTTAATCACAAAATGCTTCGTAATGTCATAACAAAAAGGCTTAGCTTCCAAATTATTCCCAAAATTTGCTTCTACAGAGCAACATCTAGTCCGGACAGTCGGTTCATAAGAGTCAAAATTTTCTTTCAACAAAACGGCCTTACCTTAAAAATTAAAAGAGATTTTCTTTTTCCAAAATTTTTTCCAAACCAATTTGTTTCCCATTTTGGGTAAAGAAAATATATGGCAACTTTTCAGGCATTTTCTCAGTCGGTGGATAAACTACTCCACATCCAAAAATATCCCCATCTTTCCAACAAAAATTATCGAGACGAAATACTTCATCTTCTTCGTTTTCAATTATTCCATCCTCAACAACCAAACTAATCGAATCCTTATTATCATTTTTAAGACTAATACTTAACCAATTGTTGTAACCATTAATCTCTCCTTCCTTTTTACCTTTAATTTCAAAATAAAAGAAAGAATAGTTTGTACAGTCTTCCTCCGGTTTGCCAAAATCACTTTCAGCATAAACACGCGCGTATTTATTACGACCTAAAAATATTTAAATAAAAACACATTTTTGTGTAGCAGCAACTAGAGATTAGTCAAAATCAAAATTTTATCAAATATAACTTTCTTAATCCCCTCTATCCCAAATTTTTATTTTCCCCATTTCAGGAGGAGAGAGAGGGGGGGGGGGGGGGGGGAAATCCCGAAGTTCCCGCCGCCGAAGCACAAACCACGACTGACAAATACTAAATTATTTACCTTTACCCTCACAATTAATATATTTAATGTTCTCATCATCAAGTAATTTGACAAATCCATTTCCCTTAACACATTTTGTATTTTCTGTGTTTATCTCCTCCAAACATTTATTAGCACAACAATCCTCAGTAGCCTCAACCCATTCATTTTTAATTTGCACAAAACACTAAAATATTGGTATCCTTTAAGATTATTATTTTTTATTTTCCTTCTCTCCTTTTCTTATTCAAGTCGAAAATGGTCATTTTGATTAACTCTATGGCGATAAGCTTTGGACATAGTTGATCAAAATTGACAATTGTGACTTTAAGAAAATGAGAGGGAAAATAAAAGAATTTGCAGGCTAAAATATTTAAATTTAAATAAACTAACCGCACGTTTACAATTCTTAGTCAAATGTTCAAATTTAATCGTCAATTCTCCCATCTTTCCATTCATCTTAATTTATTTTAATTAGATTTTAAAACGGCGGTTAACAATAAGTATTTGTGGTTTATTAATTTATGTCTATTCAGAAAATGGAAAGAGCTTACTTGCTAGAAAGATTTTTTTGAACAATTCAATTTATTGTAAAAAAGAGGATTTTTAAAAGGGTTAATCAGAAAATATAAAATACCCCCCTTCACCTTTTTTACCTCATTCATTTGTTTCTCAAGAAAATTATTTTTCTCTTCAAGTTTAACATTCTTCTCCTTCTCTTCATTAAATTCAATTAAAAGATTGTCAAGCTTTGTTTGAATATCAAAATCATTTTTATCAACAATTTGCTGAAAGAATTAATTTAAATTAATTTTTAATTTTTGTTATTACCACTAAATCAAAATCAGAATTTGTAGAACCTTCAGACATTTTGTAAAATTAAAATCTAAAATTTAATAAAAATTAAAGTAAAGTTTGTGATGTAATTAAGAAAAAGTTAAAGTAAACAGGCAATGATTTTTTTATTGCTAGATCGGGCTTTAATGAAAAAGTCTGACATGAGCTTTAATTCCCTTTATGACTCTCGTAAAAAGATAATTTTGTCCCAAATTCCCGCTCTATCCTGATGTTTGAATTCTGCTTTGTCCGGGATTGAATTTGGATTGAATTGCTTCGGGATTGAATTTGCCAATAGAAAAATGCTGACCGCGTCATTTTTTCTACGGAAACGGGCAAAATTATTCGAAAATCGAGGATGTAAAGGAAAGTCTATAATGCATAAATCTTTAGATTGTATAAATCTTTTTTTTTTCATTTTTTTCGGTCTTGGTAAACTTAACCTCTAATTTTATAAATAAATATACAAATTTCAATTTTAAAATACATGTCTTTATTAAATTTTATTTAAAAAATTTTTCCCTTTATTTTTAATTCATTTATTTTTTTTTATTAATTATTTTCGCCTCATTTTATCTCTATAAAAATCATTTATTTATTTATTAACTATCCGGATCAGTTTTATAACTCTCCTCATTTATGCTTTATTATATTTAGCTATAAAAAAGGGAAAAAATACTTAACGAACTGGAATTTATTTAAAAAAATGGACGAAGAACGGCGCTTTAATGAAAAATTATGAAAGAAAGAAAAAGTGATTTAATCTTGACAATATTTTTAAGCATGAGTTCATTTTATAGAGGAGGAAAACAAAACATATATTAAGGAGAGGATAAGTGATTGGATAATATTTTTAATTTGAATATAAATAAATATTTATTTAAATTAAAAAAACTTGTTTATACGAATTATTCCTAAAATTTTTAATCAATGCTTTTTTGAGAAATTTAATATATAAAAATTGGTAAGTTTTAATTAATTGATCAGCTATAAGGATCTGTCTAAGCGAATACCCACTAATCTCCTTTTTACATACAATTTTTCTATTCCCAAGGGTTAAGTAAAACCTTAAGAGAAAATCTCGGTGAAGGCAATTTTTACATAGATCTATTTAAATAATCTAAAAAAAATTAAATAAATTTAAAGAAAAGAATAACAACAACAACAAACAAACAAAAAACAATTAAATGTATTTATTAAATATTAGCCATTCTTCTTCAATTTTTCTACTATTTTTATTTATTTTAATATTTTATCCATTAAATACAATTCAAAAAAGATTTTTAGAAGAAACAATTACAACTCCAACAAAATTATTATCGAATGAACAAGAAGAAGCTAAAACTGTGGTAGTTTTGGGGGGTGATAGTAGTGAAGAAGAAGGAGAAAATCAACAACAAAAATGGCAATTTGAAGAAGAAAATGAGCAAATAAAAGAATATAATAATCCAATTAAAGTGAATACACCCTGTATTAATTGCCCTCCCTCAAATAATCACCCTACCATTAATTACTCCATTCAGCGAATAGATGGAAACAATAATTGTTTCCATAAAATGCCCTAAAACACGTTCAAATTTCAAACGTATAATTACCCTCCCTCTATTAATTACTCTCTTCAGCGGAAGGTCGAAATAATAATCACCCAGAGTAGTTAATAAAAGTTTTGCGGTATCTACATATATTTAAAATAATAGTGAATAATGGAAAGGAGTATATTCGAAGTAAATTGAGAGAGACTGGTTGTTATTCAGCTAGTCTTTATTTTAAATTTTTTAGAAAATTAAATACAGGGGCACCGATACATTCCTCCTTAAACAAAGGATGAGATAAAAAATTTTTATAAAAATTATTTTAGTTATTACCAACACTTCTCAAAACTTCGAAGGAAAAAGGAAAACAAAATGAACAAATGGACCATTTCTCTGCTCGATGGGCTGCTGATTTTGTGCCACATGGAATGCTTGAAGGAAATGTTAGAAAATAATAACAAAAATTGTTTAATTTAAAATTTAAGGCAAATGAAGCAGCTGCAGGTCCAGAACCTCCTCCTGCACAAGAACAGCCAGAGCTACCAGCTAGACTGTTTTCTGCAAATCGTTATGAGGCTCCAGGCAAAATTTTAAATAAATGAAAAATAAAAAGGGTATTATCCTGTTATCTGCCCGTATTTTTATTTTTTTCACAACAAATTCCCTCCTAATTTGTACATAATGGGCAGCCCTTCTTCCATCCTCAAGTTCAATTCATTTTCCTTTTGGCATAATTAAATGCAAGAAAATAAACGATATCGATGGATTTTACATTTTTATTTCCAGCCATTCCACACTTAAATACAAATCAAGAAGTTTATGCCCCTTCACAATACCAACAACCACAACCTCAACAACAACAAATATATTCACAGCAATATCCAGCAGAACATTTAATACCCCCAGAACAACAACAACAACAACAATATACTCCCCCACCAATCCCTCAATTATCTTTTCGTTCACCCAATGGGCAGTATTCTCCGATTTGGGCTCCAGCAGGCGTTGCATTTGCAGTACCTGCCCCAGCACCGGCAAATGCGGGTTATGCTTACTATGCTCCAAATACTCCTAGCAATAATTTGTATGTATAATTAACTTTTAATAAATCTTTAATTAAAAAACCTCTATATTACGTATTCCATTTGAAGCGACAAAGTTCGTTATATAGAGGTTTTAATAAAAATTTAATAAATTAGTAAATTTTTGTAGCCAACAAGGAAATGGTTATGACAATACTTACAATCAACAACAGTCAAGAAAACCCCCTGTTTTACTTGTTGGGAACTTCCCACCTTCAGCAACTGTTAGACCTACAATTAATCCTTTTCTGGTAAAATTTTGAAAGATTAACTAATTTAAACAAGTAATTCTAGCGGTTTTGCATAATAATTAAATTTTTGAATTTTATTTAAAAATGGGGACCTCCCAACATCCCTTTTCCGATTTAAAATTAAATATTTAGTTTCACCAAACACAAAGTCCAGCAATTACACGATATTCACCACCGTTTGGTGTTCCACAACAATTTTACAACACACCACCTCCACCTGCTTATCAGCCCTATGGGCAACAAGAACAATATGGACAACGTATGAAATTAAAAAATTAAAATAAAAAATATTTTTTAAATAAATTTTTGACTGTTTTTTAAGTTAAAAATTTTTAAAATTTAAATTAATTTAGAACCGCCCCGACCGTCTCCTCCAATTAATAGACAACCTGGTTATGAACAAGGAATACCATCAGAAATACCTGGAAGACAACAACCTGGTGAATATGAAGTACCCGAAATATCTCAACCGCGATTGCCAGGAAGAATTCCTGGACAAGTTCCTGGGCGATTTCCTGGAAGACCAGAAGTGCCACATGAAGAAATAACTAGTGGATATGAAGTGCCTGAGGTTCCAGGTGTCACAGGAACGACTGAACAAGTGCCTGGAAGAGTTCCAGAAGTTCCTGGATTCTCAACTCCGTCTGCTACAGCTTTTACACATAGAGCAACATCGCCGCCTGGAGTTACTCCGCCACCAGGACTGGTGCCGACTACAGGATTAACTCTTCCGCCTGGTGCTACATTACCGCCTGGAGTTTCATTTCCACCTGGAGCTACGCTACCACCTGGCGTCTCTTTTCCGCCTGGCGTCACGCTACCTCCAGGAGTCAGGTTTCCACCTGGATTCACTCATCCACATGGTGAAACGCTACCGCCTGGAGCAACATTGCCACCTGGAGTCTCATTTCCACCTGGAGCTACACTACCACCTGGTGTTTCTCTACCGCCAGGAGTAACATTGCCACCTGGTTTTACGTTACCTTCTGAAATTACGCCTCCTCATGGAATTACTCTACCGCCTGGAGCAACACTTCCACCAGGAGTCTCCTTCCCTCCTGGAGCTACTCTTCCTCCTGGAGTCTCACTTCCGCCTGGCGTCACGTTACCACCAGGAGTTTCATTTCCGCCTGGATTTACAAAACCACGTGGTGCTACATTGCCTCCTGGAGCAACATTACCACCAGGAGTCTCCTTCCCTCCTGGCGCAACACTACCACCTGGCGTCTCTTTTCCGCCTGGTTTCACGCTTCCACCTGGAGTTACATTACCACATGAATTTACAACGCCTTCTGGTTTAACACTTCCACCTGGAGCAACACTTCCGCCAGGAGTTACGTTCCCACCGGGAGCAACATTACCGCCTGGAGTCTCTCTTCCTCCGGGAGTCACTCTGCCTCCCGGTGTTTCATTTCCTCCTGGATTCTCAAAGCCGCATGGTGCTACACTTCCGCCCGGAGCAACGCTTCCACCAGGAGTGACTTTTCCACCTGGAGCAACATTACCGCCTGGCGTTTCTCTTCCACCTGGAGCTACTCTACCGCCTGGTGTTACAATTCCACCACAGTTTACTCAGCCACCTGGTCTAACTCTTCCACCTGGAGCAACACTACCACCCGGAATAACATTTCCGCATGGAGCAACATTACCGCCTGGAGTATCACTTCCGCCAGGCGTAACTCTACCGCCAGGAGTTTCATTGCCACCTGGATTTACGCTACCGCCTGGACCTTCCACTCTACCACCCGGAGCAACACTACCGCCAGGAGTGACGTTTCCACCTGGAGCAACATTGCCGCCTGGCGTTTCTCTTCCCCCTGGAGCTACTTTGCCTCCAGGTGTTACTGTGCCACCACAATACACACCGCCACCTGGTTTAACACTTCCACCTGGAGCAACACTACCACCCGGAATAACATTTCCGCCTGGAGCAACATTACCGCCTGGAGTATCACTTCCGCCCGGCGTAACTCTACCACCAGGAGTTTCTTTTCCACCTGGATATACGCAACCACCTGGTGCAACACTTCCGCCCGGTGTCACTTTACCTCCAGGTGTCTTGTATCCACCTGGAGCAACATTGCCGCCTGGCGTTTCTCTTCCTCCTGGAGTTACTCTACCGCCGGGTGTTACTGTACCACCGCAATACACGTCGCCTCCCGGAGCGTCTCTTCCGCCTGAAGCAACCTTTCCGCCTAGTGCTACACAGCCACCTGGAGTCACGTTGCCAACTGAGATTACGTTCCCATCCAGAGCTACTTTTCCGACTGGTGTCACCTTTCCACCAAGAGTAACACCGCCGACAGGTTTATATTTTTTTCAAAAATCTAATTTTATTTCCCTTCAGGCATTTCTCTTCCACATGAATTCACTCCTCCGGCTGTACCTTCGCCTTCTCCACCGCCTAATGTACCACACATTCCAATTTCTCCAAGATTCCCTGGAACACCGCCTCCAGAACGTTAGATTTTATTATTTCTTAACTATATTAAATCAATCCAGGTGGTCCAACGCCACCTCCAAGTTTTACGGCGACTCCAACACTTCTTCAGACACCATTTGTACCAGGTCAGGTACCATCAGCACCTACTGGTCGTCCACCTACTGAAAGAAGTAGATTAACCTTTACCCAATTTTATCTTTATTAATTTTAAGTCCCTCCGCCTGGACGATTTGTTCCTGGACCAACTCCAACTCCTCGTTTTCCCACACTTTTACCAACAACAGGGCCTGTTAGGCCGGAATTTACTACTCGTGGACTTGTTCCTGGCTTAACTCCGCCAGGAGGTTTAACAACAATTACCCCGCCTGTTACTCCAGAGATACCTTCAGGGCCGACAATTCCTTTAATACCTTCTGCGCCTCCTCAACTAACAACAGCACCACCTAAGAAACAAATTCAGAATAGAGTTGTTGGTATTTTAATTATTTTTATATATTAATTAGTTTTTTGTTTAAGGCAAGGCTAAAGTAATTTGTAAAGAGACTGGTGTTGATTTTGGTGTTAAAACTATTTTTCCATTTACTGGACAAATATTTGCTTATGATAGGAAGAGAATTCCAAAGTTTAAATATTTTAAATTTAAATATTTTTGCTTAAATTTAAAGTTGTGTGCACACTTTCCACGAATCTTTAAATATAAATATATCGTAAATTATTTAAAAATATTTAAAAAAAAATTTTTTTGTAAGTTTTTCTTTCGCTGAATGTGGCATTAGTAACAATAAACAACCAGAAAATCAAACAAGTCCAATGGAATTATTTCATTTACAAATTGTTGTAAGAGAGAAAATTTTAAAAGAATAAAAATATTTTTTATTTAATTTTCTCTTTAATTTTTTTGTTAATTTTAAGAATTTTCTTTCTTTAATTCTTTAGGTAATGTTTGAACAACCAAACGGTACTTCCACTGTTCAATCATATTTTGCTCAATGTGGACAAAGCAAAGTTAATTATGAGAAAAGGCCTTCAATACCTACACTTATTGAAGAGGCGTTAGAAGAGGTGTTTTAAACTTAAATTTGTTAATACTTCCCCCCCCCCCCCCTTTATCCTGCAAGTCATTTTAAAATATTTTGGTCACTCTTCATATTTCTTTCAATTTTTAGTTACGAATTATTCCAACAGAACTTTTACAAAAAGCTCCACTTCCAATACCAAATATGCGCATACTTACAGATGTTGAACATCACAAACAGGGGGATGGAATAGATGTAACTGATGTACAAATGGGGCAACCTTTAAGGATTGAAGTTTCTTTACAACCAGAAACTGGTTAATTTCTTTTCTCTTATATTCGAAAGAATAAATTTTGATTAAAATTTAAAAATTATTTTTTTCTCTTTAAAAAAGATGCTTTTGGATTTTTGGTTCGTGATTGTGTTGTACGTAATTCAATAACTGGGGCTGAACATGAAGTTATTGATCATAAAGGGTAAATAGTAGATTTAAAATAAATTTTAAATTATTTTTTAAAGTTGTTCAACAGATTTAAATATTTTTGGACATCCTCATTATGATACTTATGTTAATATTTATTTAATTTTAATTTAAAAAATATTTTTTTCTAGCATGACATTGCTCGTATCCATTGGCATGCATTTAAATTGCCCGATCAAACAAAACTTTCGTTGAGTTGCAGAATTCATATTTGTACTGATTTGAAAGATCCAAAGACTGGAAAAAGTTCCTGTGGAGATATACCTACTGTGAATAATTTTTTTTCTAATTTTTAAATTAATCAACTCGGTTAGATATTTGACATAAAACCAAAAGGATTCTCTAATTCCTTTGAAACTTTTTTTACCCAAAAGTTAACCTATACATCAGGGCTGGGCGAAATCAAAAAATAAAAAGCGAAATGCGGAATGCGAAACTTTTTTTAAAAAAATAAAAAGCGAAATGCGGAATGCGAAACTTTTCGCGCCAAAAAATGTGAAAAATGCGAAAGATGCGAAACGCGAAAATGCGAAATTTGTTAAAAATTCTAATCCTTCCAAATATTTTTCAAAATTTTCGCCTGCAGTCCTGTAAATAAAGAAATCTGTGATTAGAACTTAACGGAAATGTTGAGGGATTTGGTCGAGATATAAAGGGATCAAAAGGGATTTCCTTTTCCATCGAACTTTTCACATCTTAATCTCCAGATATCCCTCCTAATCTCAAATCCTTTCCTGCGCCGCAGGCGAAAATTTTAAGAATTTCGGAGGTCCTTAAGTCAGATTTCTTTTATTCTCTGCGCAGCAGGTGAAAATTTTGGAAAATTCATTACTAAATCAAAATTTTTAAATTTTTTCAGGTTTAACATATGTATTAAAAAAATAAATTTACAGATTTAAAATCAAAATCAAAGTCCAAAAAGATTTATTTTTGGAAGGAAAAATTGTTTAATTTTATTTCCCATGTCTGGATTCGAACCCGGCCCCAAAAACATAAAAGTGAGCGAAGTCAGTAAACTTAACCACTACACCATAGACCAACAAAAGTAATTCTGGGATAGATTATAAATATTTCTTCACTTTTCCTTTAAAAAATTTTATGTCAAAATATAAAAAATACTATCTGAGAATGCGAAACAAATTTCGCATTTGGACCAAAAAGCGAAATGCGGAATGCGAAACTTTTCGCGCTCAAAAATGTGAAAAATGCGAAAGATGCGAAACGCGAAAATGCGAAATCGCCCAGCCCTGCTATACATATATTTTAATAAGAGAAAATACTAGAGACTGAGACTGCAATTTTATTCGAAAACCTCAGTTGTAGAAATCGAAATTTTTTGAGATATTAGACTTAACTTTTAATTGACCGTCAAAATATTTAATTAAGTCTTCTAACAAAAAATAATTTAGAAAAATATTTTTAATTTTTCAGCCTCCATTCTGCCCAGATTTAATTACTTCACAGCCAGATTCTGTTTTAGCCGATTTACCTTCCTCATTTAAACAAAGGCGTCGACGTGTTCACCGCCGTCATTTATTAATTCAAAAAGAAGAAAAAAATATTTTAGAAATGACAGAAATTAATGTAAAAGTTAATTTTTGTGTTTTTGAGAAAAATATAACAACAACAACAACAAATAGTTCATGTAAAATAAATTCTTCTCAAAGAGAAGGGAAAGAAGAAAATCAAACAATTATTAAAACTCTTCCAGAGAAACAAATAAAAAATGGTAAAAATAAAATATAAAAAATAATTTTTTAAAATTATTTATATTTTCTTAAAAATCTAAAATTTGAATTAAAAATCTGACAAATAGTGTAGGATGTCCCGTGTTCCCGAAAGGGTTATTGGGCATACATATTTAACTTTAAACAAATCCCCTTTTTTTCTTCAAAAATTAATATAATTGATGTGTGATTTTTCAAGAAGAGTTTTGATCAATCAAATAACGAAAAATATTTTTTGGTATTTGGTGTTTAAAAAAAGATTAGAAAACAAGAATTTAAACATAAAAAATATTTAGTAATTTATTTAAAAAAATTAATAAATTTTAAAAAACAGTTAATATTCCTTCCTGTACTTCTCTATCTATGAAAGGCCCAATAGCTGGAATAACTTCACTTTGCCTTGGCCTTTTATTTTCATCTTTATTATTAAATATTTTGTGTAGAATGATGATTAGTTATAATAATAAAAAATAATTTTTTTTAAATTATGAATTAATTATTGTAGTAATTTATTTTTAAAAAATTGTCTCAATATATATTTATTTATCCAAGCATATTACTCCCATTAGAAGGTGAAATTTTGTTATGAATAATTTTAAAAATATTTTTTGTATCATTTCTAACTGTTTTGTTTAATAATAAATAAATAACTGGTGGAGCTCCTTTAAAAAATTAATTTTAAAATTTTATTTTAATATAATTTTCTCCTTTTCCCGCTTAAACTTTTTTTATTTATTTTTTGTATAAATTCTAATTATATTTTCCAAAATTACCGTGAACGTGTATCCTTAAAATAAAAATTATTTTTAAATTTATTTTTAATTTTACAAAGAAAAGTATCCTACCATTTGAAGATTAAATCCGCTATCTGGATTATTAACAATATAGGAACTAATAATTCCGCAACTTGAATTAAACATTGAAATGATAAATACTTGAATAAAAACCTTTAAAAGGGATACTAAATTATAATTATTTTAAGCTTTATTAGGCAATTTATCGAGTTATGATTTTGGGGAATTTTAGTCTTAAAAACAATCCGATCGAACCTCAAAAACAGATAAAATAAAATTTTTTTTGAGTGAATCTGTAATTATGAAGCAGAACCTATACTAAAATATAATTTTTGTATAAAAACTCTAACCAATATTTCTTCTTTTGTAATTTTATTGGATAATGCTCGAAATTTGAAAATTAAGCAAAATGCAACTAAAATATAAATTATTGGAGAGCCTATGGCTAATATATAATTATGTAATGTTATTTCTAGTAAATCTTGTCCAAACTTAAAAATAAATTACTAAATTTATTTAATTAAAAATTATTACAAATTCAATTCTAAAAGGTTTATATCCAATTAATGGATCATATGCAAATACAAAATTTATTCCATTAAAAATACATGGATGTCTAAACAATAACCAATAAAATCCATATAGACTACAAAAAATAAGCCAAAAATAAACTCGATTATTGTGAAAAAGTTTTTTTGAAATATTTGGAAAAGCAATTTCTAAACAACGATTTATTCGCGAAATCTAAAAAAATAAATTTATTTTTAAATTTTATATTTAATTTTTATATAGGGAAGAAAACTCTAGTGGAGAGTCTAACAAAAAATACCGCATAAGATACAATCTTAGTCAAAAGGTTTCCTAAAAATTAAAAATTTATTTAAATTTAAATAACCAAATCTGCAGAGCATTCAGGAGCCCAAAAAACTGAAAAACTAAATTTTTTTAGTTTTTAAAGTAAATCAATGAAATATTAAGTATTCATTAAAGCCTGGAAGGTATTTATCGGTATTCTGTACTGCAACCGTTACTGTACAAAATTCCTGGCTTTATTAATTACTATTTAATTTCTTAACTAATTTTATAATATTTAATTTAAAACCTACATAAAATGTCACAACCAACAAAATAAGTTAAAAAGGCGAAGAACAATAAACAACCCCATTTAAACTAAAAATTCCAGCTGCAAAAGTTGGTACCCAAAGTAGACAAATATCCATTAATGAAAGATAAATTAAAAGTATATAGCAAGGATTTTTTGCTTTATTTTTCCAAAAAGAGTAAATACAAGGAAAATATAAAGGCTTAAAAATAAATTTAAAAAATTTAAATTTAAATATGTACATAATATATAAATCCAAGTAATATACAAATAATTGCGGTTTTTGGGTATCTTCTTTTTTCAATTGGAATATCATCAACATTAATTCCTGTACAATTATAAATTTCTTCAAAGTTTTCACGATTCCATAATATAAATTCCATTTTATATTTTTAAACTTTTATTTGTTTGGAATTGTTGGTAATTAATTAACAAAGAAGATTATAATTAATTAAAAGGAAATTGGTGATTTGTTTAGAATTTAAAATTTTTAAAATTAGAACAATTAAATTCTAAAAATTTGAAGAGGAAATTACTAGTATAATTTAAATTGATGAGAATCTTTTTAGAATAAATATTTAATTCTTAAATAAATTTGTTAATTAAATAATTTCTATAATATTTATTTACTAAATTATAAAATGTTTTTTTACTTTTTATATCTCGAGATGATTCATTTTTTTAGCTTTTACTTAAGCATGTAATATCAAGTAAAAATTAAAATATTAATTACAAATTATAAAAAGTAATTTAAACAATTAAAAGGAATTTTTGGCCCTATCTGAAAAAGAGGGCGGTTTGATTTTTTCCTTCATTTTTTCCAACCTTATTATATAAATAATGGTCAGTCTTTTCTTCTTCCTTCAATTCCACTCTTTTTACCTGTGGCATATTCAATTGAGAGGACAGAAAAGCCCACATACTACAGACAAGTTTTGTCTGTCCTTGCTCGTCCATGTTTTGTCATTCTGTGCTCGTCCGAATTCGTTCGTGTTCATCCAAATTCGTCCGTGTTCGTCCGAATTCGGACGAATTCGTCCGTGTTCATTCAAATTCGTCCGTGTTCGTCCGAATTCGTCCGTGCTCGTCCGTGTTTTGTCTGTCTGTGCTCGTCCGTGTTTTGTCTGTCCGTGAGTGTATTTTTCTGTCCTCTCAATTGAATATGCCACAGGTAAAAAGAGTGGAATTGAACGAGGAAGAAAAGACTGACCATTATTTATATATTAAGGTTGGAAAAAAATGATGGAAAAAATCAAACCGCCCTCTTTTTCAGATAGGGTCGAATTTTTTAATTTAATGTACTAGTTTTTAAATGTGTTTATTTGTATTTTAATGTGAATATGTATACCCCATACATTTTTAATAAAAATTTTTTTAAATATTAAGTACTTTTAGAGGTGCTACAAAATATTAAAAGTAAAAATTTAAACATGTTTTTTGTATCATGTTGACGTTATAAAATGTAAAATTCTTTCACACGCTATTCGATTATTCGGTTCATAATTCTGTAAAGAAAAAAGGGAAAAAATGTACTTTTGATTAAAATTAAATTAAAAATAATTAAAATTTGTTAAATTATTAAAAATTTAATTTTAATGAATATTTAATGTTGAAATAAAGTTTTAAGGAAGTTTAATGCATTTGAGTAATTTTGAGTAATTCATAAAAATATTTTTATAATTTTTTAATATATTGTTTTCAAATAAAAAAAGAATTTTAGTTTATTTTGAAGGTTTTCAAATGTCAAACTTCGGTAATAGTTCGGATGAGACCCCCCCTCCTTTTTCCTTTCTAAAAGTATTAAAAAATGGTCAGTCAGGCTTAGGTTATAGAACTCGTCGAGCTGTGTCGAATGACACCAAAATTAACCATAGGTCTTAACTTTGGGCCGAGATACAGACCCCCGAAAATTGAAAAATAAAAGGGTGGACCAAGCTTATTTTTGGTCTAAAAATTTAATTAAACAAATGATAGCTCATTCAAAAGAGCTTGTCGAGCTGATTCGAATGACATCAAAATCAACATAATTGAACAAGATTTGACAAAGTTATGACATAAAGTAATCCTATTGTAGTCGTGAGACGCTTTTGCAAAACCTTCTCTGCGCAGGTTTTTTGTCTGTATCTCGGTCCAAAATTAAGACCAGGTGTTGATTTTGGTGTCATTCGACAAAGCTCGACGAGTTCTATAACCTAGGACTGACTGACCATTTTTTAACACTTTTAGAAAGGAAAAAGGAGGGGGGGTCTCATCCGAACTATTACCCAAACTTCAAAGATCGTGTAGCTTATGAAAACAAAAAATTACCCTCCCAACATTAAATATTTAAAATATTCCCTCAAAAAATATTCTCAGAAATAAAAAAATAATTCTTTTAATAAACTATTAAAAAAACTCGTATTTCCCTCCCATTTTTAAATATATAAAATAGCATTTTTATTTACATAAATATTTTATTTTAAATAATTTTTTTTGCATTTTAGTTTTAGATTTAAAAAAAAATTAATTAATTAATTAAATTTTTCGATGGCAAAGATGGACTCTTTACTTGCAGAATTTGAATTACTTGTAATAATTAATAAGTTTATTTTTAAAATAAATTAATTTCAGGAAAGAAATGGTACTGAAAAAATTGGAGATAATTTAGATAATAATCTTCAAATTGAGTTTAATGAATTGAAAAATAAATATATTTTGCTTGAAGAGAAACACAAGAATTTTGAAGATAAAATAAATATTGTAGGTTTTTAAATGGCCAAAATAATCTAAAAATTCTAATTTATTTGTTTTTTAATTTTAAGGCGTTAAAATAATGGGAAGCGGCCGTTTTTACTGCCTATAAGGGGTCGAAATATTTTCTAAAGACATTTACCCCGGTTTTCAGTTGATTTTCGTGTTTCAGATCTCGATAATAGAATATTGTTAGACTTCGTTACTTTGTTTTTCGCTTTATTCACTAGATATTTTTACCGGTGGATTTTTCGATCGAAAAATAAAATTTTTATAAAGGTGCCCTTATATTGTTACTCCGAAATTTTTGAACTTTTTAATAATAAATTCATCCCCGTTATTAACGCTCTCAAATGCCAAAAGAATTGGGAGCATTTAGATAATCAAATGAAAATATAACGGGGCTTAACTTTTTATCTTTTAAAGAAGGTTACTTCATTGGAAGAAAAGTTTGGTGAATTAACGGAAAAATTGGAAAAAGTAAATAAAGTGGTTAGTTTTTAATTAAAGAGAGAAGTTATAATTTAAATAATTATTTTTGTTTAGTGTTTTGTTAATTTTGGAAATAAATGGAAACAAATTGAATTTAAATTTTCTCATTTTTGTTGCGAAAATAAATGTATAAATACAGACAAACCTATAGGTGTTTGTATTAATGGAAATGGATTTGTTAATTTAATTAATTGGGAAAAGATTAAATATATTAAAGGGAATAAAGGTTATTTTCTCTCGAAAATAAAAAAATTAATTTTTTGTTTGTTTAGTTAATAAACCAGCACTTGTTTATGCCGAAAATTCATTCAAAATTCCAAAAGAATATTGTGTTAATTATTCTCTATTTTATTTCGAAATTAAATGTAAAATTGAGGGAGAAGAGAATTTAATGCATATTGGACTTTTAAATTGTGAAAATGATTGTGTTAGATATTTTGCTGAAGAACCTAAAATAATTAATGATTTAAATGAAAAATTTAAACTTTCAACATTTTCTTGGAATGATGGGGATATTTTTGGTTGTGGAGTAGTTTATCCACCAACTACTAGAATGAATGAATTACCTTTTGTTTTGTTTACTCAAAATGGAAAACAAATTGGTTTGGAAATTGTTAATTAAATAAAAATATTTTTTATTTTTTAAAGGCAAAGCTGTTTTGTTAAAGAATAATTATGATTATTTAATTCCTTATGTTGTGCTAAAAAATTGTTCTGTAGAAGCTAACTTTGGAGATAATTTGGAAACTAAACCTTTTTGTTATGAAATTTCAAAGAATTTTGTGTTTAAGGAATTTTATTGAGATTAAGATTAAATGGCTAGTAATTTTAAATTTGTTGGGAAAAGAAGAAATTTTTGATGAATAAACATTAAACGATATTCAATTTTATTTTTGATTAATTTGTAAAAATAATTTTCGCTTTTTAAATAATTTCATTTATTTTTTTTGAATAAGAATAACTTTTTTTCCACTGTAATTTTTTAAATAATAGTTTGACTGTCCGTCTCCTTTTTCCTGTCTCCCTGATCATTTTGATCTTTTGCTTGACAATTATATGTACATATATCATTCGGAAAAACTCTCCGAGCTTTGTCGAATTATATCAAGATAAATTTGATGATCTTGAACGAAATTAAGAGCTAAATCCTCGTTGGAAAAGCTTTTGATAACTTTGCTAATTTAAATCAGATTACGTTGATTCTAGTTTTGAATATTTTTTTATACAAAATGTTTTTACTTTTTGTATTTTTACATGTCTGTTAATTTACCATTGAATAGATATAGGTTCGGCATTTTCACAACCATGAACAAGTCAAACAGAATCAACAGTTCCTAACAAAGTATTACTCTTAACACTTCGTATATCTCTAACTTTGTGAGGGGCAATTAAATGGTTATCTGCCAGAAATTACTAATCTAATGACGTATTTATTTTAAATTTATATTTATTTATCATAAAAAGCAACACTCAAGAATTTTTTTAAAGAATTTTTAATTGTCACACACATTTATTTATTTAATTCTCAAATTCCCTAAAGTCAACCAATTTCTATTTTCATCATTTAATATTTTATTTTGATTTTATCTCTTGTCAAAAATCATACTTTATTTCAAAGGCAAAAGAAATTTAAAAATAAAAATAAATTGCGCATTTAGAATTTTGTATTTAGTCAGATTCTATCGGTATAAAAATAAATTTCCTTCGAGAATCAGGATCTCTGATAATTATGTGAACATCCTTTATATACATACATATTTCATTTTCCACAGTATTCTTCCTTGCCTTGCCCATTTTTCTTTTACCTTTTTCTCATGTTTTTTCTTTCAAATAATATACTAATCCCCCAATACATATCATCTACCCAAAAAGAATTATTTAGTCATTTTGGCCTTTTCTTTTTAAATTTTTTAAAATAAAGTCTCCCGCAGTGAAATTGTCGGCAATTTTGATGTTAAAAAATAAATATATATTTGGTTGGTTTTACAAGAATTGAGTAAATGAAGTGGCTTATTTTAATTTTATTTTAGAAATATTTAAAGAGATTTATTTTTTTTGTAAGTTTTTTGTTTAGTATTTAAATTTAGTATTTTTGTATAGTTAATTAGTCGAATTAATTAGTCGAACACGCTCATTCATTTGATACCGAAATTGTTTCCCCGATTTATATCCCCTGTTTATGAGGATAAAAAATCAGAAAAATCCAAAACTAACCTTAAAAACTAAGAGCATTTTTAAAAATAAATTCAATTTATGTTAACTAATTTAATTTAGGGGCTTCGAATATTTAATTTAATTAATTAATTTTGTCAAACACTTCATTTTTTGTTTTCATCCTTTAGCGGCCTTTTTTTGGTTCTTCTCCCGTTCATTTAAACTGTCATCCATTTTCTTTTCTCTCAGTTTGAAATCTTTCCCCCTATGGAATCATTCTCGCCTCGAAGCGCCAAAAAGGATTATGTAATTGGCACAAAAATTGAATAAAAATAAAAAATAATTTTTTTGTTTTTAGCTTTTTAGCTTCTTTTTTCCTCTTCATTTTCTTTTTTTCTGTCCTTTTTTGGTTTGTTTTCTTTTTCATAGGCCGCGCACATTTGCATATAATAAATTCGTTAAAATAAAAAGCATATTAATGCTTTGAATAAAATAAAGATTTTTATCTTTATTTAAAAAAAGGGAAATTTCAAGAATTATTTCAAAAAATTTTTAAGTATGCTAGTTTATTTAAATAATATTTATTTAAATATTTAAATTTTTACTTAAAAAAACTAAAAACATTTTTTCAAAACCGTTTCCAACATAATAAAATATTTTATGAACATTTTTGTTTTAGAAATAAATTTTGAGGTGTTTAATTAATTAATTTGTTATCTTTTATTAATTATTTATTTATTGTGTTCTTATTTTTATTTCTGTGACTAGGATTTAAATAAATTAAATTAAAAATTATTTATTTCTATTTTTATAAATAAAAATTCTAACTAATTGACTTCTTTAATATTATCAAATTACTAGTTTTGTTTTAAATATTTTTTGGAAAAGAAAAATAAATAAATAGTAGCATTTTTAATTGCGCAATATTTAAATATGGTTGGTTGTGTGAATGAATGAATGGTCTTCCTTCTTATTCTTTTTTTTCTTCCAGACAATTAAAAAAAATAAATTAATTAAAATTCATTTATTTATTTTATATCTTTTTTTTAATTTATTTTTTCCCTTTATTAAATTTCAATAAATATTTTTATTGTTTTTGAGTGCTAAATGATTTTATGGGGGAGTTATTTTCTAAAGAAAAAGTTTTGGAAAGAAAATTTTTAAATTGGCCCAGCTGTGTTGTGAAGAATGAAAATATTTAAGTATTTTTAAATGATTCTTTTATTTAATGGAATGTTTTTTAATGGAAAATAAAAATATCTAAAAAAACTCTTGACATCCACAAGAAGAAGGGACCTTTTTTTAAGTGAAGGATATCTTCATTTACTCCATTATAATGAAGATAATATATTGAAAAAGATAACTAGATGTTATTTAATTAAAAATGTCAATCTCATACGTGAAGGTAAATAAAAAATGAATTTTTAAAAATTTGTAAAAAATTTTTCAACAAAAATTTCTCAAATAAACATATTTCTTCTTAAATTTATCTAATTTAAAATAAAACTCAAAAATATATTTTATATATTTTTTAATTTTATAAAAAATAATAAAAAAATAAAATTTTTTCAACAATTTATTAATAAGATTAACCAAAATAAAGGATTTATGGAAAAGATTAATCGTCGGTAGGAGAAAAAATCCTTCTAAAAATTGGAACAACATTCTCTCTTCGAGAAATATATATATATTTTTTACAAACCCCCTACAACAACCTTTTTTTATTTTTTTTCTTGGCCATGAGCGCGAGAATTGGGGAAATGTTGGAGGAAAGGGAAGAGGAAAAGGAGAAGGAAAGGGAAGGGAAAAGAGGGAAAATTGCGCAACTGATGGCCGGCCGTAGATGGTCATTCCCCTCAATTTAAAGAAGAAGGGAAGAGGGGAAAGGGGGGAAGGGGGGGGGGGGGAGGGGGGGAGAGGAAAAACAAAAAAAGACACCTGCCCCCTTATTTCCCTCCCATTTTTCAGCTTTTCATCCATCTGCCTTTTCCTACAGTTTTTTTCTGACCCATTTATTCGCGCCTGGATTTTTAAAAATTAAATGATAAAATAAATTTAGTTAAATATTATTAAAATAAAAGGTACCCCATCATTTTCCTCAATTTATGTAATATAAAAAATCAAAAAGGAACTTTTTTTGGATAACTTCGAAAGGTTGTTTTTACATAAATTCTTTGCCAAAAACTTTATTTTGTGATAAATTATTGTTAAAGAAAATTATCTAAAAATAATTCTTATTATCAAAAGACACTTTAAAACAATCACCAAACAAAATAATATATATTTTTTGCGAATTTTTTTCCATTTCGTTTACTCTATAAAAACGTCTTTACAACCATATACTTTACAATTTTTAAGAGTGTTCTGTTGGCTCATTGGCCTCTTATAATTTCTTTCCCTCCTTTCCTCCTTCCTTTTTTTCTTCTCCATCTTCTCACTTACAAATCCCTCCTTCACCTGCCACAACAACAAATGTTTGGCTCTCGACCTAATTTTTTATTGTTAAAAAATGAAAAATTTTGTTTTTATGGAATTTTAAAGGAATTTTTAACAAAATAATTTTAAATGGATGGAATTTTTTATTTATATTTAAAAAATAATTTTCTATCTGCAATTTTTAATGATTAGGAAATATATGTATGTACTTAAATTTTTTAAAATTTAATTTTAAAAAGAGTTATTTAAAAAATTAGCAATTAAAGTCTTTTTAAAATATATCCTTTTAAAATTTTGTTATAAATTCTTGAAAATAATTAGAATAGTAGTTTGGATAGTTAGATATATATAATATGGTTTTTTAAATTATTAAATAAATTTTTTAAATATTTCCATCTACTACATACATATTATTTTTAAGAATTTCTAACAAAATATTTTATTTTAATTTTTTTATTTTTCTTTGTGTTCAAAAATAACTCTTTTTAAATATCTGTAATTAATTTTACAGATATTTTTGTAAAATTAATTACTTTTAAATAAAAAGTAGTTTAGTACTTTTTTTAGAACTTTGCATAGGTATTTTATAAATACTTTTAATAAAATAATTGCTCTATTAAAATATTAGCAAAACGGAAGAGAGATAATTTTAAAAAATAAAAAAAATGTTCAAAAATTCTTTTTTTAAATAATTAGCATTGTAGTGACGAAAATATAAAATAATGATGATTTAAATAATTTAAAGTTTTGGTTTAATTTTCAAGATTGCCAGCCTAATTATTATTTAAAAACCCTTGTCAAATAAACTTTAAAAATTCCTCAGTAAATAAAAAAATTCCTAAGTATATAAACTAAATATATTTAAAACAATTTTATAATTCCCAATTTTACTTTCCACAGATTTGAAAAAAATTTTAAGTAAAGGAAAAAATAAGAAATAGAAGTAAAAAATGAGAGTTTTTACAGTATTCGTTGTCCCTTTCTCCCTCCTTCATAGCCACGCCTACTTTCTTCAACAATCATCATCTCATGGAAAAAGCAAACATTTTCAACATTTCAAATTCAACCGGTCATAAAAGGTCAGCAAATTATTTAATAAAAAAAATTTTTTTTTTAAATAAAATATCAAATTTACTACTTTTTCTATATCTCTTCTATCCTAAATTTAAAATTGTAGTTCAAATTATTAGTGTAAAAAGTTAGGATAATAGGTAGGTTATTTAATATTCACTAATTATCTGTGTTTATCTTCACCAAATTTTTTTATATAGCCTTCTAGTTTTATTTAACTGGCAACAGATACTCTCAATTATTCTCTATAACTGACAATTTTTTTTATTCATTCCTCGAAATTCGAAGAATACAAAACTTTCCTTAGAGCCCCCTCCAACAGATATCTCAATTAATTATTAGAGCTTTAAAGGAAGGGAAATTTAGCATAGCTTTTATAGATTACAATAAATAACAATGAATTATCAATTTAATAATAATAATTCTCCTCCATCATCATCCTCAACCTCCTCAACTTCAATAATTAATTCAAATAATATTTTAAAATATTTTAAACAAAATAATTATTTAATTAATTATTTATCTCAACAAACATCCCCTCAAACAATTATTTATCAACAACAAAATAATCAACAATTAATTCTGTTATTGTTACTTCAACAACAAAAATTAATTAAAGAACAAGGTTAGAATTTGTGGGGGGACTGGATGAAAGGACCGATCGAATTTTGTCGATAAAAACTCGAAAAAAGCTTAAACGAGTAGTCCAAATGGAATAAATAAATTTAAATAATTGCAAATTAAAGTCAAATCTCATTATTAGATACTTTCTTGAAGCCAGAAAAAATTGTGTTTTAAATGAGAGTGGTGCCTTATAAAAGAGTATGTAACTCTAAAAACTAAGTTTAAAAACAAAACTTAAATTAAATAGTCTAATTAATAGCTAGGAATGAATTTATTTAAATTACAAATATTTATGTAGATATTATTTCTGCCTCTCTCCTTCATAAACAAAATACATATTTTTTAATTCAAAAAATAATAATTTATAATAAATAAATATTTTTTAAATTATTTTTTATAAGTTCAAAAAGAAAAGAAAAACTTTAAATAAAATAATAAAGATGTAAAGTTTATAAAAGAATACTTTGGCACGCAAATATTTAAAAGAAAAAGAATTTTTTTAGAAAATTAAAATACTTATAAATTAAAAATATTTTAGTAAATGGACAATTATCACAACAACAAAAAATGTTAATTTTAAATAATAATTGGCCTCGATTAACTTTTCCATCTACTCAAGGGTTTGGAATTTTTTTAAATAAATATTAGTAAATTACAGTTTATTTCACCTTTAATCTAAAAATTAAAAAATATTTTTAATTTTTAGATTTTTTAATAAAAAAAATTTTTTTTTAATTTTTTAAAAATCTTTTAATACAAATTAAAATATTTAGAATAATATCAACACCTCCTTGTAGTACCAATAACAATGTTTTCCTTTCCCCAATAAAAACAAATAACATTCCTTTAACAAAAACAACAAAATTCCCTCCCTCACCAACATTCTCTACTCCCCAACTTGAAAAGAAGCGAAATAAAGTTTTACTAAAACAAAATATTAAAAGAGAATTTACAATTGATGGACTTCTTTTAAAAGAAGAAAATAATAAAAAAATAAAAAAAGAAGAAAATGTTGTTGTTGATTATTTTATGGAAGAAGGGCAACTTAGTCTGACAGATGGACGTAGAAATGTTGGAATTAAAGGAGGAGGAGGGAGAAAGAGGAAGGGAAGTAGTAGTGAGGATTTTGAGGTAAATTAACCCCCTACCCCTCCTCTACGAGAAAAGGAGGGGCTAAAAAGTTGGGTAAACTGAAAATTGGGGGAGGAAAGGTGAGGAAAAAACAATAAATTCAGGAATATATTCTTTGTTTTCTCTGTTTTTATGAATATCACCATAATCTAGACCTTTGAATTTTAAATTAATTTAAAAAAACAATTTATTTAAAGTATTCTCCACCATTGCCAAAATCTTCCTCTCCACCCCTTCTTTTACAACAACAAAAACTCCCCCCATCAAAACATGTTTGCACAGAATGCGGTAAAAGTTATGCTACAAGTTCAAATCTTTCTCGACATAAACAAACACACAGACCTATTGATAGTCCACACGCTAGAAGGGTATTTAAATAAATAAATATTTTAAAGAAATAATTTAAAGCTGGGAATGTAAAAACAAATTTGAAGTTATAAATTTAAAATAGCAAAAGTTTCAGGGAGCATTTACAATAAGGGGTTGAAATAATTAAGGGTTTGGGAAAAATGAGAGATTGAAGTATTTATGAGGAAATAAATGTGAACATTTGAATGCCAAATTTAAATATTTTTGAAGTTGGACCTCTGAAATTTTCTTTAGAAATTTTTCCGAAATTAAAGCGAAGAAATTAGAATTCAGACTCTATTTAGTTTAGACTGATTAACAATGAGAAGGAAATAAAATAATGAATCTATTCGAAAAAATTAATTTATGTACCTAATTATTTTAGTGTCCTTATTGTGAAAAACCTTATGTTTCAATGCCAGCATTTGCAATGCATATATTAACTCACCAGGCTAAACATAAATGTCCAAAATGTGGAAAACTTTTTTCTCGCCCATGGCTACTTAAAGGACATCTACGAAGTCATACTGGACAGGTTTTTTAATTTACAAGATAAATTATATTTTTTTAAAAGAAACCTTTTGGTTGTGGAAATTGTGGAAAAGCATTTTCTGACAGATCTAACCTTCGAGCACATTTAAATACACATAATGGTAATTAAATTTTGAAATTTTTAAATAAAATAATTTCCAATAAAAAGCTGAAAAACGTTGGAATTGTGCTCATTGTGGGCGTGGATTTGTTTTAAAAAGTTATTTAAATAAACATCTCGAACAACAACATGGAGATTCTAATTTAGTAAATAATGAAGAAGAAGAGAAGTAAAGTAAAAATAATTTGTAAATATTTTTTTAAATTCTTTAATAATAACAACACCAAGTAAAGAAAAATTTCCTTCTTTTTGGGAAAAACGAATTAAAATAAAAAATATTTTTTTATTTTACTTAATTTTTAAAATTCAAAAATAATTCCAAAATAAGGGGGGAGGGATATTAATCAAAAAATTCTAAAGAAAAATAAATGCTTATTGTAAGGAGAGAAATTTTTCTTTTATTTGACGTTCAATATACAAAAGTTTTATAAATATTAACCCCAAACTTGTAAAATATTAAACATTATTCTTTGCTTCCATTCTATTGTATTTAATATTTTTGGAAGATACTTAAAAAATAATTTTAAAAAATAATCCCCCGATTTAACGTTAAAATCCCTTCCCTATAACTATTATAGTAAGATGAAAAAAAAATGAAAACATCCCCCTCCCCCAATTCACCTTCCTCAATCTATTAAATTAAGCTTTATAAAAACATTAAATTTCTTTTTTCTCTTGTCAATTAAAAAAAATAAAATAAAAATAATTTTATTCAACAAAAATAAATATAATTAATTTTGTTTTTTTAAATTATGAAATTTAGAGAGAAAATATTTTGTTTGGATATGTTTTTAATTAATTGAATAGTTTTTTTTGTATTTATATATTTGGTTAACACATTTGGTATTTTTAAATGCACAAAAAGGCAAAATAAAATAATTATTGAAGAGCACTTTTTAATTAAAAAAATCTCTAATTTTATCTTTGTTATGAAAAAAGTAATGATTAGGGGTTTCCGAAAATATGTAAAAGTCTTTAATTGAGAATCCCTAAAATTGAGTTTTACATACATACATACAAGCTCTTTAAGTTCTCGTAAATTTCATCAACGAAAAAAGATAAGTAAATAATTTTCGACTTTTAAATAAATTCAAAATTTAATTAAAAAGATAAAATTAGAGATTTTAATTTGTAATCATTAATTAAATTCTTTAAAAAATTTACAAAAATAAAAATAAATTATTTTAAATTATTTAAATTATTTAATTAATTAATAGAAATTGTGAAATAAATTTTAAAAAATTGTTTAAAATATATATAAAATATTATGCTTAACTTATGCAAAATAATTTTTAAAAGATTAGAATTTTTTAGTTAATTAATTTGTTTGGAGGGAAAGGACATTGCAACTAAAAATTAATTTATAGCTTAAATTTTCCTTAAAAATTCGAAATTTTATAAATAAAATCAATTAAAAACCATTAATTAAATTTTTGATTATTTCAGAATTTATTTTTAAGAAACACACAAAATCTAAAGTCAAAAAATTTGAAATTTCTAGTAGAGGTATTATAAATAACTGAATAGATAATAGCTGTACAAAATTTTTTTTAATTTTTATGTAATTATTAAACTTTGTTCCTAATTTACATTTCAGGGACATTCTTTTAAAAAATTCTAATCATTTAAAAATTAACAGAATATCACAGAAATCGACCAAAATATTGTGGTGATTTTTTGTTTAGTGGTAAAAGTGTGGTGGTGGTAGATAAAAATAAAATTAAAAATAAATAAATTACTGGTTAGAAAAATGGTAGTGTAAAAATATTTGAAAAGATGAAAAGATGGATTTGATAAAAATATTTTGATATTTAAATATTAATTCTCCATCATATCTTTTCTTAATTTGTGTGTGGTTATACATACAAATAAAGTCAGCAGACCTCTATTTTATTCTGGGTTTTTCTAAAGAAATTCTGATTTAAATTTAAGTGTTTACTTTTTGTTTAAATTTATTTGTTTTTTAAAATAATTCTGGTTCTAATTTTAAAAACAGAACACAATTTAACTTTTTGTAGAAAATAAGAAGCCCTTAAAAAATAGAGGTCATACAAATTTAATAAATAAAAAAATGATTAGAATAAATTATTTGACATAAGAGCGTCAAATAAATAATATCAGAATTTTCATGAAAAAAATTTTTTTATTATTCACTCCAAATAAAATAAAAATAGGGGTCAGGTTTTATAAAAAAACATTCAAAGTCACTCTCCTAATTAAAAAAAGTCTAAACTTCCGTAGCCGTTCCATTTCCAATTTGATAAGGATTTTGAATATTAATATCATTTATATATCCATTATTATTACCTCCATTTTGTTGTTGTTGAAGTGTTAAAAGAGAAAGTAAAGGAGGGGCAGCAGCAAAAATACCTCCTCCCCCACCTCCTCCCCCTCCCCCTCCACCACAATTAGCTGTTGAAGAATGTAGAAAATGTCCATTAAATAAAGGAGTAGAACCATTTGTTGTTACTATTGTTGATGTTAAACAATTATTGCGAAGCCATAATTCTTGTGGATGTGAAGGGGGAGGAGGGAAACCGCCAAATTGGGCAGCGACTTCTGGTGAGTAGAGATGGGTAAGTGGAAGAGACTTAAAAATAAAATTCTAATTTTAATTAAGAAGTATTTTGTATTAATTCTGGTTTAAATTTCTAATAATTTAATGAAAATTCTTAAAATATTAAAATTAAAGCACATTTTATCAAAATGCATACGTATTTCCTTATTCTCCCCCCCCCCCCCCCCCCCCGAATTAGAGCCCCCTCCTTAATATAGTCTGTTTAAAGGACGATTGAAAATAGAGCAACATGGGGCTCTAATACAGTAAATACGGTATATATTAAAACTCACAGGAGTAACAAATTGAGGAGGTGTCAATAAAATTCCCCCTCCTCTATTAGTTGATTGTTCATTGGTTGCTAAAAAATAAATTTCTATTAATTTGTTTATTAAATTATTTACCTCCAATATTAGTCGCTGCAGCAAATGCTGCCAAAAAAGGATTTGTAGCCGGCAATGTAAAAAGAGGAGAAGTTCCATTTGTAGGTAGAGGAATTAATGGGGAATGAGGAGTTGGTAATAAACCTGGGGCTGCTGATGGAGGTATTAATGGAGGTGTTTGTTGTAAAATATTTAAATGAAGACTCATATCGTCAGCACAACATTGGAAAACTTCGATATAACTGAAAAATATATTATTTATTTTTGTGTTTTTAATTAATTCTGAATTAAATTTGACTATTTAGATATAATTTTCTAATGTATTTCAACAAAATTTATTTTGGGGATTTCATAATTCTGATTCAAATTATAAGCAAAATTAAGGGTGCCGATATTCAAACCTCGAAGATTTTACGAGTAATTTAGCAAACCCCACAACTCTAATCAAAACACAATAATTACCGTTTCTTCTTTCCAAGCTCCATATATTTATTATGACATTCTTGTGAGGCATTAGAAGCAGCTTGTTCTGATTCCTATAGTTTTCGAAAAAAATTTTGTTTAACAATAATTAATTTAAATAATTTTTATTATTTAATGTTTAAACTCTTAAATTATTGGATAAATTAAATTAAACTCTTAAATTATTAGATAAATTAATTTTAAAAAATATTTTTAATTCTTACCATTTGAATAAAAGCTTCACCACTTGGATGACCAATAGAAGTATAAATCTGTGTGTTTTTATTTTTAAAATAATTTTAAATAAATGCAATAACCAACCATATGTACTCCTTGAAAGAGTACGTGCCTTGCATGGGGCCCCAAAAATTCAACAACTTGTTGTACTTGTGCCTCGTATGGAAGCCCTCTTAGTCTAAGGCAATCACGCCGACGACCATTTTTGAAGGGAGGAGGTGTTGGTTTGCCAAAAGGTATAAAGGTTGCTACTGATGTGCTTATTGGTGGGGCAAAAATTGGGGGAAGTGTCTAAAATATTTTAAAATTATTTATGAAAGAAATTTTGAGAAAAGAGATAAATTGTAACATCTCTCAGGAAAAAGGGAATGTAACGGAAAGCTGTCAATAGTGAAGAGAGATAAGAAAAAGAAATCAGATTAAATAATTCTTAAAAACTCTGAAATTTTTATGTATTTTATAAAATCTGACTCCATAGGTTACCATAAAATTCTGATTTTTATTTCTTTTTGTAAAATTCTAATTTAAATTATATATTTAATTTAATAACAGGAAATACATTTAAATTAAATCAAAACACAAACATTAATTATTCCATTAGAAGCACTACTAGTTGTTGAAGTTATTATTGTTTGTGTTTTTTGATTATTATTATTAACCAAATTATTATTTGTTAAAATTCCCCCTCCTCCTCCTCCTAAATTTTTTTCTTGTTGGGCATTAATAATTTGTTGTTTAGAATTAAAAAGTTGTTGAACTTCTGCTTGTGTTGTTCTAAACAATTCTATATATCTAGTCCCCATTCTTTGCCGATGTTTTAATAAAGCTCTACGTCCACTTTGTTCATCACAAAAAAGAACAAAAGCATCACCAGATGGCCGTCCATCAGGTCGCTGGACAAAAAGAACACCTTCTTGAAGAATTCCACTGGGAAGGCCATCAGTTGAGAAAAAGTCACGCTGAAAAAGGGGGAAAATTTTTAAATTTTATTAAATTTAGGGAGAATAATTTAAAAATTAAAAATATTAACAAATGTAGATTAAAGTCCCAAAATTCGTAAAAAGACCCCGAAAAGCTCTCAAAGGCCCGAAATTAAAGGGAGAGAGTAGTTGCCAATAAATAAATATTTATAGTTAAATTTATCCGAATTAAATTTTAATTTTTCCAACCCAAAAAAGCAAAGAATTAAAAAAATAATTTAAAAAAAATCTAAACAATTTGTTGCTCCGTGGCAGAAAATGGAAGGCCTCTCATGCGAACAATCATTGCTTGATGAAAATTTTGTTGAGATTGTTGGTCAGCAAGTTGAGCAAAATTTAGTGCGCAATGATCTATTCCTATAAAAAGAAAAGAAAAAAAGTGAAATGAAATAAAGAAAACCAGAAAAATAAAATAATTCTGATTTGAATTTTTGTATTTTTAATTTTGAGTTTTCACATAAATTCTGATTTAAGCCATTATTTATCAGAATTTTAAACTATTTACAAATTTGTGTGTGAAATTCTGAGTTAAATTAATTATCCCATAAATAATTTATAAAATTCTGATTTAATTATAGTAAAACCCCCCAATAAGCAAAAGCCAGAAAAAATGAAATGAAAATAAAATACATAAAAGAATATAAAATAAAATTTTAAAAATCCGGAAGCATGGATATTACTGTTGCTGTTTAATGCCTTATTTTATCAACCCTCCCCCTCTCTATCCTCTCTTTCCTCTTTTTTAAATTTTTCTGCCTTGTATGTTGCCACACCTTAAAAAGCGCAGGGATGTCTCCCCCCCTTACCCCCCCCCTCCTCAAAAAAATTTATAGCTAATATAAAATGTTGCTTGAATGAAGTGAGAGAATAAAAAGGGTTATTAGAGTTTTGGAATTAAAAATTATTTTTTAAAATTTTAGAAATTAAAACAAAAAGAACAACTTTTTATCCCAAAATTATTAGATTTTTTGTTTTTCTGGGAAAGGAAAAATTAAGGAGGATTGGGAAGGAAAATAAATTGAATATGTCTATCTAGCTTTCTTTGAGAAAAAATATTTTTTAAATAAAATTTGTATAAATGATGTAATAATATTTTTTTAATTAAAAATCAAATAATAATTTAATATATTTACTAATTACTTATTAAAATTATTCTTTCCCCTTTTGATTTTTTAAACTCGAAAACCGAATCAAATAAATTTTTAGATCAAAATGATTTTATGTTTTTCGGAAAATCTAATAGCTCATCAAAATAGTATATATTTATTTTCGCCAGAAATATAGAATTTACAGGAAACCGCCCGACACCCCTTCGTTTAAATCGCGGCTATCCTATTTAATAATTTTAAAGAGAAAAGATGATTTATATATTTAAATTAAAAAAAATTATTTTTAGCAATAATTATTTAAATATTTCCAATTAACATTAAAAAATTAAATATTAATTTAATAAATAGACAAATATTAGCTGTTAAAAAATAAAAAAATTATTAGAAGGGAAAAGCGAATATATGAATGAACAACAAAATCGATCTATAACTGACTATAAACCCAATTTTTAATAAAATAAATTCTCTAATAAAATTCAAAAAATATTCATGCTTTAAAACTTTCGTCTTATAAAGAGAGGCAAACAAAAATAATAATAATGCAACAAAAAATTTAGAGGGAAAACATTTTTTTAAGATTATTTAATTTAGGAAGTAAATTTTAAAGAAGAAAAGTTTAATTGTTAAGGTAAAGGGGGGAAAAAGTAAAGTTTTAAATAAACACTTTTCGGTATCATTTGTGTTAAAATACCTAATTTATAATTAAATAATGACAGTAATATCCACAATTAGAATCTCTAAAATAGGTATATATAATATCCCTAATTAATTTAATTCTCCAAAAAAAGTTAATTATTTAACTTCAATTATATATTCCCAAATAAATTCCTTAAGAAAATCAAGGAGTAATATTCAAGATAGAAGAGTTTTTAAAAAATATTTTTAAATAAATATTAAAAAACCCCTAATAAAATCTCCAAAATTTAAAGTAAATCCCAAAATAAAATCCCAAATAAAAATCCTAATTAATGCTTAAACACCCTTCCCTCCCCCTCTCTAATAGAAATGTTTAAATAATTATTAAAATAAAATGGAGGAAATTAATTTTAATTATTTAAATTTCTTTATTTCTTTTTCTCTATAAAATAAAATAAAAATTTTCCTTTCCTTCTCTCTGTCTATAATAAAAATTTTTGTTTCCATTTTTTCAATTGTGTTGTTGGCATTTTTTTAATTTTTGGCTAAAATTTTTCTTTCTATTTTTTAAAAATTTTAATATAGAGAAGGAGAAGGAAGGAGGGTGGGAAGGAGAGAGAGAGAAATAAATAAATTAAAATAAATTTAAAATAAATAAATTATAATAATTAAATCGATCAGAAAAACAGAAGAGAAAAATATTTTTGAGTGATAAAAGCTTTGGAATAAATAAAATACCCGAATAAATTATACAAAAAAAACCAGCTGGGACAACAACAATAATACTAAATAAATAAAGGTAAAAAAGCCTTTAAATTTTTGGATGAATTTTTAGTAGTTAAAGTTTTTTAAATTTTATTTAGGCAAAAATAAATTAAAAAGAAAAATAATATTTGTTAAATTATGTTTGATAAGATTTTTTGAGGGAAAGAAGAAGAGCTAGTAAAATTTTAATAGAAGAGATCCCTAATTAGGCAAAATAAAAAATGAAAGAAATAGGATCACTTTAAATTAATTAAAAATTAATTACCTATAGCATGCCTCACAAAATCATCGGCACTTGAACGGTATAATTCAATATAGCGTTGTCTTAAATGGCATCTATGCCGTTCAAGAGCCCAATCCCTATATTCTGCAGTCTTTAAAGAAATAAATTTTTAAAATAATTTTATTCAAAATTTACTTCAAATTTAACTAGACATTCCCCATTTCGCCTTCCTTCAGGTCCAAGACATAAAATTACTCCGCCTCTTTTTAAAAAAAAATTTTTAAATAAAATTCTTTTAATTAACAATTACTTTGCAATTTCCAAACCAGCAAAGAAAAGGGCTACATCCAAATCAGATACTTGCCAAGGAAGTCCCCGAGCACGAATTATTGTTTTTGAGTCAATACTTTGAGTATCCGTACTTTTAAATTTTAAAAATATTTTTTAATATATTTTATTTTTAATAATTAGAATTGCCTATTTAACAAAGCCCAAAGAATTTTTTAGTTAAAAAATGCCGACAGTGTTTATAAAATATTAAAGAATGTTTTTTATAATTTCAATTAAATCCCGTCAATGGATTTATCAAAAAAGAATTTTATTTATAAAGAAACCAAAGCATAGATTGATATCCTTGTTGAATATATTCTATATTTAATTTATTAATTTGTTGATTGTTATTATTAAGTGACTGACAAAAATGTACAAATTCTTTATTTAATGTAGAAAAGAGCTTTGAAAATTAAATAAAAATTAATTTTAAATAATTAATTTTTTGAATATTTTTTTAATAAAAACAAAAGAATATTTCTAAAAATTAAATAAATAAAATTTAAAGGCGATTTTGGTAACGAAAAATTTCCCAAAATGTCGGGAGTCCAGAGAAAAAATTATCAATTTTTGTTAAAAATGGAAAAAGTTATAGCTAAAACATCCTGTTGAATTTTATTTAAATTTCTTTCTTAAAAATTTTTAAAAATACTTGTTTAGTTGTTAATTGTTGTTTTTCGTTATTCAAAGAAAATGGAGAAGATGAAGATGATGAAGTATTGGTAGTATTAAAAGTTAATTCTTCAAATAAAGGCACGAATGAGTGAAAGAGTTTAGGTAATGGCAAACGAGCAGAAAATGCCTAGAAATAAATATATTTTATAATTTTTAATAATAAAGTTGGGAGGCTCTCTTAAATAACCTCAAAGTTATTTTCCGATTTTAAATATATTTTTTTATTTGGTGGTCATTAGTAGGGCTAGGATTTTTAGGCACTAAAAAGTTCAAAATAGGCGCCTATATAGGCACTAAAAAACTGCCAAAATAGGCACTAAAATCCGAAAAAAAGGCAAAATAGGGCATTATGCCAGAAAAGGTTAAAATAGGCAATTATAGGCACTGATAAAATTAGTTAGAAAGAAGATTTCGGTAAAATAACACCTGATTTAAACGTTTCAGCATCAAGCCTATCTAGGAAAAAAACAGGCATTTTGCCTAAAATCCTAGCCCTAGTCATTAGATATACATTCAATCTAATACATATATGTATCCCTCATTTTTCATTACTTTTTCATCCGAACTCTAATCAAATATTGGTAATATTTTTAAATTATATTCTTTCATGAAAGTTTATCAATCAGAAATTAAAACTACATAATTATTATTCATCTAAATTAATTAAATTTCTTTCCATCTTATTTACAAATAATATTTTTATTTAATTTAAAATTACTTGCTCCTCCCCCTCATCTGCCAATTTAGCTAAAAATGCTTGGGCACAAAGTGGATAAAGTAATTGGCGAAGTGAACGTCTATTACACATTAACAGCAAATTACGGTCTGGATATGCATCCTCCAAATCCTTTGCCAACTAGAAAAATATTCAAATAATTTTTTATAAAAAAATATTTTATAGGATAATATTTCTACTAAATTTAGTTCAAACCAACCCCTCAAATTAAAAATATTATTAAAATAATTAAGTAAAAACCTTATTTAATTTTTCAAAAATATTATTTATATTTAATTTTATTTGTTTAATTTCATCATTATTTTCTTCTTCTTTTTCTTCTTCCTCATTTTCAATTTTTTGTTCTTCTCCTTCTTCCTCTATTTTTATTGAAGAATAATTATTTAATGGGTCAAATAAAAACCAATTTAAATATAAAAATATTAAATTGCTTTGTTTATTTGAAAAAGAAGAGGGGGAGGTGGGGGAAGTTTGTTTTGATTTTGTTGTTGATGGTTGGGATGTTGGTTGTGGTGGTGGGGGTGGGGGTTCTTGTCTTGGATCGGGAGGTGGGGATAAATTGTCACCATTATTAGATGAGGATGTTGATGGGCATAAAACTATTGCTGAATCCTTTAAGAAATTATTTTATTTTTCAATGGATTTTTTCTTGGGTTCTAAAAGGTCAAGATATGTAAAGTATAACTCAAAACCAAGGGGAATCTCTCATTTCTCATCCTTTTCAATTTGGGAATGTTACAAGGAAATTCTTTGGGGGAGATAATATCTTTACATTAAATAATGAGGGAAATGTCCTTTCGAAAAATGGAATTTAATTAATTAATTTACCTGAGAGGACGAACAAAGAGAAGATGAAGGTGTACTACTATTTGTAGTTGTAGTATTTCTCGAATTATTTAAATTTAAATTTTCTTCTTCATTAATTACAATAAATACAAAAATAGGAGTTTTGTTATTGAAAGAATAAATATTTTTATTAAAAAGAGGGGGAGGAGAAGCAAATTCCATTAAATTAACTGACGTTTAATTAACTTTAATTTTTATATATTTAAAAGAATTTTTAAATAAAAAATAATATGTATTTAAATGATCAATCAAAATAAAATAAATTAAAGAAGAGAAATTCAGTGGGAAAGGTTTAGGCGCAGTAACTTTTAAGTGCGCGATTTATTTCTTCTAAATTGTAGTTTTATTTCTTCTAAACCTATTAAATAATTTAGAATTTTGAAGTTTTAAATTAATTAGATAACTACTCTTTATTATTCAAAATTTCAATAAAATACTTCCAAAATTACTAAATAATTTACAAATATGCGCGACAAATCTTTTCCGCGCCTAACCATCTTATTTTCAATGGATAATGAAGGTTATTTTCATGGTTATTTGGAGAAGTAAAAGAAGAAAGGAAAAGAAGAAAGGTTTTACTAATATTTAGATTTCTATTGGTTGTTATAAATAAATAAATTTATTTATTTATTAGTAGTGGGCAGTTCCTTTACCAAAAAAATATTTTTTTCAAAAGAGAGGGGAGGAGGAGAGGATAGCCTTCGGGCACACAAAAACTTTTCGCTACCAATTTATTGAAAGATGGATTTTCGGGTTGTTTTGTAAAGAAATAACTGAAAAAAAAGAAAATTATAAGAAGAAAATTGTATGTAGTTTTCGTAGTTTTTCGCGCATCTACTAAAGAATTTTTAATTTCTTTTTTTTTCTTCTTTTTCCACTCAAAAATTATTTTATTTATAAAGGACATATTGAAAGGTATAAATATTTATTTAAGTGCGCAAGTGGACAAACGAAAACATAATGATTTATAATGATGGTTTTTCTGTTTGAATTGGGCAAAAAATTAAAAAATATATATATAAAAATCTGTGAGAAAGGTTAAAATTAATTTTGGAAAATTATTTTTAATTAATTTTAAGGAGAAACACATTTTATAAAGCTAATTATTTCCAAGAGATTGAATTAAAATTTTTTCTGATTTTTTTTTCCTAATTTTAAACAGGAACGAAAGATTCTCTGAATATTTACCAGAACCTACCAAATTCCAAAATACCAATTTCCTAAGAAACTTTAAAAATTAATTTTAATTTTAAATGGATTTTTATTTTATTTTTAAAAATCCTTTAAACAAATTTAAAGTCTACTTCGTGTCACTGGACATACTTACACTATTGTTGTCTCTGTAAATATACAATTTTAAATATTTACAAGGATCAGGTCAGACTTTTCTCAACAATACATTTATTGTTTGCTGTCTGCGCATACTAAATAAATTTGTTTTGTAAAAATAAAAAAAAGAGAAGGTGATCAATATTTTTAAATTAAAAATGTTCGGATGGAAAAAAAGATCAGAAATTAAGCATTTTTTAATAAAACAACAAATCCTCTCCCTTTAGTAAACCTGAGAATTTTTTCCTAATTTTTTAGAACCTTTTTTCAACAACAAAAATTGGGTATATCGTATTTATTCTAATTGAATGGCCCCTCTATTTGAATGACCCTTCAATTGAATAACAATTTTTGGGGTATTGAAAATTAAGATGGCGGCCACTCTATTAGAATAAATACGGTATATTTTTACATTATAGAAATGTTCTTTCGAGGGAGAATGCTACTCAGGCTTGAGTAACTAATATTTTTGAATGAAATTTCGTTTCAATTTGATCCCTAATTATAACTGGTCTAATAGATAAAATCAAGAATTGTAAGTAGAGTTATTTAATTAGAATATATCTAGATATTTAAATATTTAAAAATATATTTTTATGAAAATGCTTGAATGCGCAAAAATAAAAAGAATTGGAATCAAAAACTAAGAAATAAATGTAGAAAATTAAAAAGAAAAAGGACAAATTTGTAGACAAAATCGCAAGATCTAAAAATTCTAAAAGTTTTGTACAAAAGAAATAAAAATAAATAAAAAGCATAAAACTTGTTAAAAAGAAAAAGGAAGCGGTCAGATATAAATAAATATTAAATTAAAAGAATAAGGAGGGAGTCTCGAAAATTTGGAGGGAGGGGAAGAAGGAATTGTAAAAAGAGGAAAATAAAATATACAATTGATACTTAAAAAGTATCAATCTTTTTGTTATATCGAGAAGATAAACAAAAAGTGGCAATTTCCAAAGTTTAATCAAAATAAAAAAAATAAAATAAAGGTTCCAAATATCAAACAGATTTATTAAAAAGATGAAACTATTGTTAGACCATTATATAAGTATTTATTTGATTCAATTTCGAATGATCCTAAATTTTAACTAAAAACCCAAATTAAGATTTCCCAAGGATTCCAAAGCTTCTGTTAAATCAAAATATGTAGAAAATTAAACTTGCCATAATAAGAATCCAATTTTCAATCCTGTTTTAGGATCAAAAGCTAATTTATACTATTACCGTATATACTGTATTTATTACCCTCCCTCAAATAATTACCCCGCTTGCTTTTATTACCCCCTCCAGCGAGAGATCGAAACAATAATTACCCAGGGTAATTAATACAGTTTTTACGGTAGTACATTTACTCAAATAAATACCCTCTCTCTCAGATAATTACCCTCTCCCCCTCACCATTAATTACTCCATTCAGCTAGAGGCTAAAAAATAATTACCCAGAATGATTATTTGAGATTATATCATTTTTCAGATAAGGATTGACCACCTTATTAATTCAAATATTTTTTAAGATATAAATTTAATTAATTAATTAAAACTATTTTACTAAATAAAAATCTCCTTTTGACATAAATAAAAAGGAAAATATAAAAAAAAATATATTTTTTATTTAGTATTATTAATACTTAAATAAAAATTTGGGGCATATACTAAAGTAAGTAAAAAAGAGTGCAATGGAGTGAATGAATGAATGAAAAATATAAAAAGTCCGCGCACAAATTGACGGCTAAAAATATATTTTTATTAAAGAGAAACAACACAATTTGTGAAGGGGGAAAGGTAGGTAGGGAGAGGTAGATGATCATCATCTTTTTTTCTTCATCTTTCAAGGCTGTCGCCAAACAATCTGACCTTTACTTGGAGATTATAATCAATTCTTTATATATTTAGAGAAATAATTAAATATATTTTTTTTAGTTTTTTAGACTATAAAACCTTTGATAATCAACACTCTTTGATAGAAATTTAAAAAAAAAGTTATTTGGAAGTATTTGGAAACAGCTACATAATTATATACTTCCACCCAAATTTTCTCGTATTTTACCACTAGATGTCCGAAACTTTTGTTCCAAAACACCCCAATCACCCAATCAGTATCAAAAAATAATTTAATTTTGTTAATAAATTAAGGGAAATTAAAGTTAAATATTTAATTAAAATATTCCAGAACAAAATATAAACTACTATATTTTTGTTTTGAATAAATCTTAAGCTCACAAATAAATAAAATAGAGAAATAATTAAATAATTAATTATCCAAAAATATTTTAAATAATTTTATTTAATAAATAAAAGGTGCGCAAAAATATTAAACACATTTTTATATTTCGATCAATTTATTTGGACATACAAATGAATAAATAAATAAATGCGGTTGCTGAATTTTTCATTATTTTTTTGTTTTATAACCCCCAAAATATCAATTAAAGAATGTTTTGCTGTTTGTAAAGGTAAAAAAAAGAAAATATATACCGTATTTTTCCAAATACAGCCCCATTCCCAATTAGAGCCCCATTCTCTAATACAGCCCCAGTCTGGAGGATGGTTGAAAAATAGAGCCCCATTCCCTATTAGAACCCCACTCCCTAATACAGCCCCACTATTATAAGTCTAAGTAAATACTAAAATTAGTCATCCTGAAAGACTCCTTATCAACAAACTATTTTGATCAAACAAATTTCTTTTTTATTTTTAATCAGGATTTAAAAGTCCTCTTAATCCATCCAAATCCACAGATATCCCTCCAAATCCCCTCAAAATTTTCACAATATCCCCTTAAACCTCCTTATACTTGCACACTAATATCTACAATACTATAAAGCGGAAAGGGAGGTCGTAAGGGAAATCATGAATCTCGAAATTATTTGATATTTTAAAAACGTGATTTATCAGGGGATATCGAGAATCAAGGAGAGGGATTAATAGATATCACTAATATCATCTTGCACCCAAACCCTTTTAATTACTATTCGACTTGTACTTTTAGACAACTGCATTAAAAGGGATTAAAAATTAAAAGGGATGATATCGAAGGATCCACTTAAATCCTCATGTTAGTACACAAATCCCTCTAATAGCTTAATCCAGATTCTCGACAATGCTATGTATCACCCAAAATCTCTCTAAATTCCATAAAACCCTCCATATCTCCCGATTGTGTTGACAAAGATCGGGTGATTTTTTTAGAAATTAAACGTCTTGGTAGAAAAAAATATAGTTGAAATATAGAGCCCCATTCTCTATTAGAGCCCCATTCTCTAATACAGCCCCAGTCTGGAGGATAGTTGAAAAATACAGCCCCATGGGGCTGTATTTGGAAAAATACGGTAATTAAGGTCGCTGGAAATATTTTGACAAAAAAAAAGAAATTTTTTGAGTGTTTGCTGGAATATTTATTAAATTTTAATTTTTTTTTTAATTTGTTGAAAAATAGTAGATAAAATATATAAAAATTTGATGAAAAATAAATAATCGAACAGATAATAAGAAATTTAAATCAGATTTTTGAGGGAACATACAAGAAATGACATTAGGTATGGAAATTAATAGTTCATAAAGTTTTAATTGAAAACCTATGTACCAAGGATGGATCCGCCTTCCGCTTTTTAAAATTAAAAATTATCCATCCATGTACATAAAATAATCAACGACAAAAAATTGCGGCAAATAATTAAGAAAGGAGAGAAAGGTAGCAAACGATTTTGCCTTTTATTTTTTTTTCATTTTATTTTCTGTGGCAAAGGGCAAAACGACTTTTATTTTTTACTCACACAATAATAAATGATTTAAAAAATTAAAATTTAAACAAATATTCCAGTATTCCTTTTTCTATTTCTTGCATTTCGATTTCCAAAATCGTCTTTTCCTTTTGTTGGATCAGGAAGAAAAGAAAATCCAGACTAGAATAATTTTTAAAATAATTTCCTCTTTAATTTTCTCACCTTTTGTCCACTTCCATTATCAAACAAAACAGTTTCAATAGAAGGACGTTGACTTAATAATTGGTCAATATAAGGAATTAATTTAAGATCAGCAGGGCTAAATTTAAAGATTAAAATGGATTTAATTAAAAATAAAAACATAAAAGCCCCGGCATGTAATTGTCTAAGTAAACGGGCTGAATCTGGGCCAGCATCTCCTCTCCCTAATTTTAACCTTTAAAAAGAAATAAATTTAAAATAAATTTAAATTTATTAATAACATTGTGAGAAGCGATCCAAGGTGAAAACCACGTCCCAATGTGTGAATTCCTGCAATATATGTGTTACAAAAGAGTTGGAATAAAGAAAAAGTTTCTGAGCAATTTAAAAGTATTTTAATTATATTTATGTCCCCAATAGGTTGACATTTTACCACAAGTTACCCCAAAAAAATTTTTTTTAATTTTTATCAAAAGCAAACTTTCAATATAACTATAGCCAACCATATCTACAGTCTAAAAATAAATAATAAACAAATTTAATTTAAATTAATTAAATTACAAGTGTACTCAAAGTTAGCCCTACAAAAATAAATAAAATCCATCCAAAAGCTGTTGTAGTTGTTGGGGTAATATTATTTAAATTATTAGAATTATTAAAAGAAAAAGAATAATTTCCTTCAAGTGTTGGACAAAAATCACCAAAACCAATTGTTACATAAAAAAATAATTTTTTTATTTAAATTTAAAAATTAAATTAATTAACTAAAGTAATTAAAGTAAAATAAATTGATTCCAATAACCCCCAGTCAGGCTGGACGTGCCAAAAGAGAAAAGCCATTGTCTTAAAAGAAATAATTTAAAAATGATTTTATTTTTTTAATTATTTATTTACCATCATATATCCAAAAAGCAAAAAGAGAACAAAACCCTTCAAAATTTATTTTTAAATATTTTAATTAAATATTTTACTTAATTTTATTTTTATTTTTCATGATTTATTAAAATTTTTAATTAATTCCCCAAACAAAAATCTGTTTGGATACCAAAAAAAGTAAATATAAATAAAATAAAAGACATTTTTTAAAAAATATTTTAAATTTCTTTTTTAAAAAAACTTTAGTATAAGGTCCAGGTTGTCTTAAAATACCACCCGTTTCTTCTTCTTCATCTTCCTCCTCCTCCACATTTTTTCTTTCTTTTTCCCCTTCATTTTCTTCATTTATTTTAATTATAGGACTAGAATTATCTTTATTTTTAACATTTTCTTCTTCTTCTTTCCTTTCATTTTTCTTTTTCTTTCCCTCAAATTTCTTTTCTAGCCAATTTCCAATATTTAAAATTAAATCACTTAAATATTTAGCTACATCGGCTATTGTAATCAAAGTTAAAGGAATGCCTAGAAATGCATAACAAATACAGAAAAGCCGGCCAAATGGAGATATTGGGACTTGAAAATTTAAAAAGAATGTAGAAAGAAAAAAATAAAAATTTTTAATTTGGGTTAAGGTAGGGGATCTAAAAAAAGTAATCCAGGGGGAGAGACCCCCCCCCCCCCCCAATTAAATTAATTAATTAATCTTGTTTGTATTCTTAATCAAAACAATTTTTAATTACCTAAATTTCCATAACCTATAGAAGTTAAAAGTGTAGCAGTAAAAAATAAAGAAGAATGAAAATGCCATTTAGGCAAACGACGATGTAAAAATAAATTATTTTCTTCTTCTTCCTTTTCTTGTTTTAAATTATTTTTTGAATTAAAATCTTCAATAGCTATAGCTAATTCGTCTGCACGAATTCCCTGTTCGAATGCTGAAATTAAAAAAAATTCTTAAATTGTTAGTTGAAAGGGGTAAGTTTTTCCATAAAGTGTAAAAATAATTTTTAAATTTAAAAATTATTTATCTATTAATTTTATTAATTAAGATAATTATTTTTAATTTTATTTATCTACCTTCCATATATAATTTAATTAAATTATCAATTGCTTTTTCAATTAATATTTCCTCTTCAATTTCAATATTCTCGCTTATATTTGAAATTTTTTGAGAAGAATTTGGAAAAACAAAAAGTTCATTTTGTGCTTTTATGATAGCTTCTGTGTGTTCTTGTAAATGTAAAACTTCAAATGGACGTTCCAAACGTTGAAAAACCTTTATTTATTAGTGAATGATAGTAAGTATGGAGAGATAAGTTATCCTGAATTTTATGTCTTAATTCATAGATTGAGGAATGTTTTTATGAAATTATCGTTTAAACAACCCCCCCCCCTAGTAAGAAACTAAGCATAAAATCAAATAAAAAAGGCTAATTTTGGGAATAACTAAAATTAGCAGTCCAACTTTATTAATAAAAATTTAATTTTTGTTAACTCACCAATGCTCCAAAAAGTCCATAAAGTATTGTTGAGAGAAAAAGAAGAACTTAAAATTAATATTTAATTAAAATTGTTCTCAAATTCTTCTCTCACCATGAGGAAGAATAACTCTAATTTTATGTGTAATTCCTCCTTTAGAAGAAGTTTGTGTTTCAACTTTTTCTCCATTATCACCAACAATAGTATCTTTATTATTTGTAGTTTTTCCATTTGCTGTACCTTCCTCAATTTTTGATAAAACTTTTTCCTGGTCCATCTGACGTAAAAGTGTTGAAAAATAATGTCTTCCACCCCCAATTGGATTTATTGTTGAAGATGGAGTTGTCGCCGCGGCAACGCCTCCTCCTTTAATTTTCACAGCAGGTGATGAAGAAACGGAAGAGGGCATCAACATTTTGTTGCTAAAATCTTAAGGATTTTTTCTTTTAACAAACTTAAAGCTCAATTTTTTATTTATAGTTATTTTATTTCTCCTAAAATTTATAAATTTGGAAAGGGACAATAAAATGAAAAAAAATTAAAGGAAATGGCAGGCTTCCATAAATATTTGTAGTTTTGTTTTATAATTCTTTAATAAAATTTTTAAATACATATAGTACATATGTCTCCGTAATTCTTAAGCTTATGGGGGTATTGTAAGTTTTACAAAAGTTTTATAAGGTTTAAATTGTAACTAGCCAATGAAGTAGCTGATTTTACAAAATAATAAAATTATTATAACATAAATTTTCTTGTAAAGTTGGTGTTTTCAGAAAATAAAGCTTAATGGTATTAAGAGATTTTGTAATAATTTTCAAGTTTAAATATTTGTGGAAGTTTGTTTTTTGCATGTAAAAAACATGAATTAAATTTTGGAAGTTTCTTCTCTTTCCTCTTCCCTTGCTATAATTTTAGCGTTAATATTTTTGGGCCAAACATTCAAATGCCCATCATCAAATTGATGGTTACTTTTCTACTCCCAAATTGCCTACCTTTTTTAGCTTTATTTTAAAGTTTACTCGGTTCAATGGGTTGGAAATGCTCATTTTCTATTTACAATTATTCAGTGAATTTAGGCGAAATAAAAATAAAAATTTACACAAAATTGTTGAGCGGTAGAACGTTTATATGGCGAAGTTTCAATAACTCTAATTATTTCTCAACTTTTTTTAAAAACTCTTTCATCTGGCATTTAAATACTATAAAAGTTAATGCATCTTCCGTAGGATTTACAAGGCCAATTCGTCAGATCCCAAAGTATCTACGCTCATCTTCAACTCATCCGCAGGAAGAAGCAAACAGCATCATGGGAGAACGTAACGTCGACTTGTCTGCCTACGTGCCGCCGGACGTCAGGAACACTGGAGCACTCGGTGGTGGGCAACTCCAAGTTGAGCTCGACGATGAAGACGACCACTTCGGCGGGGGTCCACCTCGACCACCTCAGGCAAGTTTTAATTATCTCACATTAAGGCTTCTAATCATCTAATTACATTCTTTTTGTTTTTACAGCAATCTACTCCGAAGCCGCCTCCCCCGCCGCCGCCTGCCCCGGCGAAGCCGAAATACTCCAAACCGTCGAGCTACACCAGCTACCAGGCCGGGACAAGAAGGTAGATGTAGGAACAGAGCTGCCGGAACTATAGTCCTGTGAAGAATCCAAGATGTCTAATTGCGTATCCGTCGATAAATTCCTTCCCCGCTGCATATATGTATGTATAGTTTGCTTGTACCCTCATTGTATATATAATCTAAATAGTCACATTGCACATATGTATGTTTAATCTACTATGGAATATTTTTTTCTAATTGTATGTGATATATGTAATTTCTAGTTGTAATTTATAAACATTGTTGAATAAATTCTGTAGTGATTTGATTAATTTCTTAAATTTCGGCGATAAGATTGTTTTGAATCATCTTGTATTGAGAGTATTTAATCTTGAGAGAGTATTTTTAGCCTTGAATTATTTCACCTATGTATTTCACCGTACAAGCTAGGCATTCAATGGCTCTAACGGCAGTGCCGCAGGGATGGGTTCTCTTTAGTCTATCGTACACTAGGATGAATTATAGCTCATTTGAGAAAACTCGTCGAGGTAATTCGTCCCATCCCAGACTCGTGTCCCCTAAATTCGTCCTACCCAATATTCGTCCCACTGAACAAAAACCCACGATTGTTATGTATCGACTTGCGGTGTGTCCGATACTAACAGAACAAGACTTGACTAACTAACAAAGGTTTATCACGAAGGTAACAATACAATGGAAATGCGAGACTATGCGCTGGAGTAGAATATAACTTGACTATGGACTAACTGGCGACTAAGGACTGACTCCTTGACTGACTCTCGACTAACTCCCCGACTACTAAAAGTTGGACGAATTGAGTATTTTTACTCTATTGGACATTTTGAGATGGGACGAATTTTTAGGTGGGACGAAGGGTGGGTTTTGTTCTATGGGACGAATCGTAGTGTGACGAATTTAGGCGCCGCGCTTTTAAATTTTAAAAGAAGTTGATCATTGATTATTTTTAACATTTTCCCATTGGTACCGCTTTGAAATTTACAATAACCAAAATGCCTTTTTCAAGAAAGTTAAGATTTTACATGTCTAGATTTGTTTATTTTTATGTTTTTTACCAATTGGTGATTTTGACATTTTCATTAATCCTTGCAAATTTTAATAAATTTTTTTGTTTAATATACAGATATTTTTAAAAAACGTTAAAATTTATCTACAAAATGAAAGAAATACCAAATTATGATAAGATTATAAAAATTCAAACGAAGTTTGACAATCTTTTAACTGAATTTAATCAAGAAAAGGAAAAGAATGAGAAGGAGAAGAAATTAGTTGAGGATAAACATAAGAAGGCAATGAAAATTTTAGAGAAGAAAATGAATGAGGTAAGGGAGGATGGGGGGATTAATTATTTAAGTTACCGTATATGTATACTCTATTAATTACCATTCACAATCTTTCTTTTTTATTTTTTCAAAAACAAAATTAATTTTTAAGTAAATTTTCAGGAAATTCAAAAACTCAAATCTGAACATGAAAATGAAGTTAAAGATGTGAAAGAATATTTTCAACAATTAATTGATGAGAAAATTAACGAAATTAAAACAAAGGAAAAGCAAAAGATTGGGGAATGTTCATCTGAAATTAAAAAATTGGGCAATATTGGGGTGGTTAGTTTAAAATTTAGCTTAAATTTTGAAATAATTTTTTTTAGAATTTTATTCAAATTAAAAATAAATGGAGTAGTATTGAAAATAAATGTTGTAGCAATGGATGTATTAACAAACAAAAACCTGCTGGGACTTGTATTGAAGGAAATGGATTTGCTAATTTAATTGATGAAGAAAATATTAAATATATTGTTGGAGAAGGTAAAATAAAGACTGGTTAGGGAGTGTCGTACAGGAATTGATATCTCGGTCCGGTTGGGGATATGCTTTAGCCGGTGGCCCACTCCAAACCCTTCCATATGTATACCATTCCTAGGGAGCGAGAATGGTCGATTGAAAATCTAAAAACAATAGGATGGACCAGGCTCATTTTGGGATAAAAAAATTCGAATATGAAAATAATAGCTCATTCGAAGGAGCTCGTCGAGCTGAGTTGAATGACACCAGAATCAACGAAATCCGACTTGATTGGGCAAAGTTATAAGGCCTTCATGGACTTTTTGTATTCCGAACGCCATTTTCTGTTCGCTCATAATTAAGTTTTCTAACTCATTTTTAGTGCCGAAGGTGAATATTTTGGGAATTTACAGAAAAGAAAGATTTTAGTTACTTCAGGGATCCTCTAACAATTCCTCCTGCGTTCGCTCTTGTAAATCAGCTTAAAGTTATTAGATTTTTCAAACTCACTTTGTCTTTACAATCCAACTATTTCAGGAGAAAATAAATCTGCTGTTGTTGCCGCTGAAAATAAATTCAAAAATCCAAAGGAGGAAATTAATTATTCTTTGTTTTATTTTGAAATTAAATGTAAAATTGAAGGAGAGAAAAATAATAACGTTGTGGTTATTGGTGTTAACAACGGTAAATATGGAATTTCATTGTATATTGATGGTGCTGTTATAGCATGCGGACAAAGCACGAAAATTAAACTTCCAGAATCATTTTCTTGGAATGATGGGGATATTTTTGGTTGTGGAGTAGTATATCCGCCAACTAGTGTTAATAAATTACCTTATGTTTTCTTTACTCAAAATGGAAAACAAATTGGTTTGGAAAATTAAAAATAATTTTCTTTTTTAATTTAAAATTATTTTAAAGGTAAAGGATTGTTATTGAAAGATAACAAGCAGGATAATTATGAGCCATTTGTCGTTTTGAAACGTTACCATTTGGAAGCTAACTTTGGGAATGACTTGAAGAATAAACCGTTTACTTATGATATTTCACAGCATTCTGTAATTGATGAATTTTATGGTGACGATTCTAACTCTAGTGATGATTCTGACTCGGATGATTCCGATAGTGGTAAATTTTTCATGAATATTAAAAGATTTAAAAGAAATGTTGATTTTGAATTATTCTTTCAAAAACATAAAAATTTAATTTAAGGTACCATGCGGCAGATGATGCAAATGATGGTTGCGGGCGCTATGGCTAAAATGTTTATTAGCTGAGAGAGAGACAACTTTTTTTTGAAGTTATTTTAAATTTATTGGATATTATTTTTGGTTTGGAAAAATTAAGAACAATTTTGATTTTAAAAAATTTATACAAATTTTATAAATTTGTTTGATAAATTTTATTTATTTTAAAAAGATTGTAGAATTTTGAATAGTTTGGGAATTGTTAATTTTAACAAAATTTTTATTTAAAGGCAATTATATTTTGTTTAATTAAATAGACGTTTATTTAGTTATTTTTTTAAAAAGAATTTAAATTTTATTTTAAAATGGCGGAAAAAGGATTATCAAATTCTGATTTGGACTCGAAAACAAAGGAAAAACAAAAGGCGGGGGAATCGACGTCTGGAGTTAAGAAATTGGACAATTTGGGAGTGGTTATTTTAAAATTAATTTATTTTTCTTTAGAACTTTGTGCCGGTTAGAAATGAATGGAAAATTTTAATGGAATGTTGTGAGAAAAAATGTGGATCTGTTTGTGTTAAAGGAAGCGGATCGGTCAAGTTAATTAATGAAGAGAGTGTTGAATATGTTAAAGGGAAAGGTAAAAATAACTTTGGAATTTTAAAATATTTTTTACTTTAAAGATCAAACTGTTTCTTTGATTGCTAAAAACGAACTCAAAAATCCAAAAGACGAAATTAATTATTCTTTGTTTTATTTTGAAGTCAAATTTAAAATTGAAGGAAAGAAGAATGATAAGTTGTGTATTGGTGTTAAAAATCAAGAGAATTCAGCAGTTTTCTTTAATTTTGGAGATGCTTGCATTAGATACCATATGGAAAATAAAGATATTAAGAAAATTGATGTTCCAGAAACGTTTTCTTGGAATGATGGGGACGTTTTTGGTTGTGGAATTGTATATCCACCGATTAACAAAAGTGACGGTACTTATCCCTTATACCACACCCCCTCAAAGTAGTGTCCAAAATGTCATATATGGGGTAATAAAGGGTGCTGATCACGATTATGGTGTTTATTTCTCAATATAAGAACCCCCTCACCCATAAATTGTCATGGTTCATAATGGTCAAACTTCAAGTTTTTATTTAAATAAATATATAGGTATGAGCAATATTAATGCACTAATATTTATTTTGCACTTATATTTATTAATGCACTAATATTTAATATTTATTTTCTGTGTGATTATTAGTCGTTTAATGAGTATATAAACGATTTCATTCATTTGAACCCATAATAATAAAAATAAATAAAAAATGCCCTATAATTACGACACACTAATGGGGGGATGTCCTGGGCCCGTAGAATAAATTCGGGGTAAAATAACCGGTTGAATAACCGGGTTAAATAACCCTGGGTTAAATAACCCTGAGTTCCGAGTAAAATTGGTAGAATAAATTCCGTAGAATAAATTCGCATTTTTACTCCAAACTTGAGGTTACTGTAACTCGCGAGTAACTCTCTTTAATTTTATTCCTATATTGAGCTTTCATTAAAAAGCTTTAATTTTTTAGTAAAATCATTAGAGTTAGAAGTTTTGAAAATGCCGGATCCGGTTTCCGGGTTTTTATATTTTTTCTCATCCGAACCGGACTTTCCAGATCAAAATCCGGATTTGTTAGACACGGATCCAAACCTGGATTTTCAAAAAAATTTTTTTCATAAATATTTTTTCATTTTTTGAATATAAAATTTTTTTTCGAAATTTTGAGAACTTAATATATTTTGGAAAAGAGCAATCGAGACGCGTTTTACCCTGTTACACTGCCCCCGACCAGTGTAGCAATTTTACCCTTAGCTGAGGGTTATTTGACTCGAGTAAATAATTTATTCTACCAATGTGAAAAGCTACTCGGGGTTTTGGGTTAAACTACCGGGTTATTTAACCCTGAACTCAGAGTAGGAATTTATGCTGCGGGTTGCGAGTTATTTGACCCTCGGGTAGGGGTTAAATAACCCTTACCCCGAATTTATTCTACGGGCCCTGATGAATCAAACGCCGCAAAATTTTTTCAAAATTGCGGTTTGCTTCATACTGAACGTTTCTGCCATTGTGGTAGTCAAATGCGTCCAAACTTGAAGTTTGACCATTATGAACCATGACAATTTATGGGTGAGGGGTTCTTATATTGAGAAATAAACACCATAATCGTGATCAGCACCCTTTATTACCCCATATATGACATTTTGGACACTACTTTGAGGGGGTGTGGTATAAGGGATAAGTACCAAAGTGACAAATTGCCTTATCTTTTTTTTACTCAAAATGGGAAACAAATTGGTTTGGGAAATTAAATTTTGTTTTTAATTTTAAAATTATTTTTAAGGTAAAGCATTATTGTTGATGAAAAGTCAGAATTGTGAAAAATATGAGCCAATTATTTTGTTGAAGTGTTGTTCTGCCGAAACCAACTTTGGAAAAGACTTGAAGGCTAAACCATTTATTTATGATGTTTCAAAGCATTCTGTGGCTGATGATTTTCATGTTTTTGAGGATAACGATGCAGATGGTAAATTTTTTAAAGAATTTAAAGATTACCTTCAACCAGAAATTTACTTCTAATAATGTTGTCAGAACATTTTTTAAACTTTTCATTTAACTTGAGAAGAAACATATATTTTTTTATTAAATATTTACTATTAAATATATTCCCTCTTTTTCGATATACCTATATTTTTCCTTCAGAAACGAAAAATATTAAAAAAATTTAATTTAAGAAATGAAGAAGAAAGTGTTTCGAATGTTGGCAGAAATCGCTATTGCTAAAATGTTGGCTGAGTAATTGAGCAAATTTTGAGAGAATTAATTTTTGAAGTTGAGAGAAATTTTTTGTTTTAAAAAATGATTTTAAGAACAATCTTTAAAAAAATTATACAAATTTTATAAATTTGTTTGATAAATTTTATTTATTTTTAATAATTTAAGAGTTATTGGTAGACGTAACCTATCCATGTTTTTATCTCTTAAAAGAATTATATTTAGACCAGTTTCATTTGTTGGAAGGAAACACTCTCCAGCTTTCGGGGACGCGTTGTGCTCAACTAACCCGAAACGAGAAAGTTCATTTAAAATTTTGAGGGGAATAGAGATGCAGAGAAATATATCTTAGCGACTCCACTAAAATTTTCTTGGATTCCTTTACGGGGTTTGGATTCCTTCACGGGGGTGGATTTCAATAGTTTTAGCACTTTTCTAACTTTTGGGACGTGATCGCGTAAAATCTAGTAAAGTACATCTTTCTGTGCCGAATTATAAAAGGCCAAAAAACAATTTTTTGAATGTTTTTTGGATATATTTTGTCAACTATTCTTTTAATTTTTATTTTAGATAAAAATTTAATATTCTAAATTTAAAAAATGGTTACGACAACAGCTACTAAAGCAACAAAAGCAAAAGCTCCAAAGCCGAAAAAAGCTGCTCCAAAAACAAAAAAAGATGGTAAAGGTGGTAAGGCAGTTAAAGGAGGTGCTAAAAAGAAGAAACAAACACTCAAATTTATTATTGAATGTAAAAATCCTGTTGAGGATGGAATTATGAAGATTAATGCGCTTGTATGTATTTTTTTGAGTGTTTTTATTTTTGGGGGGTTTTTCAATCTTTTTTTGGGACAATTTTTCTCTGATTAAACCTTCTAATTTAAAAATAAATTTAAGGAGGAATTCTTAAATGCTCGAATCAAAGTTTTTGGTAAGACAAATCAACTCGCCACTGGAGGAGTTAAAGTTGAAGCTACAAAGACTCGGGTTTCTTTTTAAATTTTTAAAAACAAATTTTTCTTTAAAAAGGTTATTGTTACTTCTGAATCAGCATTCTCTAAGCGTTATTTGAAATACCTTACCAAAAAGTTTTTGAAGAAGAATATTTTGCGTGATTGGCTTCGAGTTGTTGCTAGTGCTAAAGATACTTATGAGGTTTTTTCTTAAATTAAAAAAAAAATTAGTTGAAATTGTTTAGGCATCGAGAAATCCTTTTAGAATTTAGGTCGGGCTACACTCCAATATATTTTTGCACACTGACTTAAAAAAGTTTATCTTTGCAGTAAAGACAAACTTCCAAATGATCTTTATAAAGACATTTCAATCAATAAAATGTTAAAAACGACAATTTTGAGAAATTGTTGGCTCTGGGATTCCATAAATCTTTTCTTTGTTCCAGAATTGGTATTACATATCAAAAAATTATCTTTAACTATTTATAGAGTAATTTCCGAATTTTGCATAGTTTGTTGTGCATTCTTACATTAATTTTGAACCTTTTTAAATTTAATCAAAAAAATTTAAGTTGCGCTACTTCCAAATTACTCAAGAGGAGGAAGAAAGTGACAATGAGGCTTAAATATGTTGAAATGAATGTTGGGAGGTTTTATAATATTTGATGTTAAAATCTTCACAAAATTGTTAGCACCCATTTGTTGATTAAATATTTTATTTAATATTTTTTCTTTAGAGTTTTGGGTTCTTTTCACGTTTTTAGACCCTAAACATTTCGTTGAAATCTTAATAAATCTGCAACAGGCCCGTTAACGATCCAGATTATAAAAGTAGTTAATTTTCGTCATAAATGAAAATAGATCTCTTAAACGGGTGACATTTGTCAAATTAACGCAAGTATGATACATGTGTAAAAAGTGAAGTGAAAGATTGGGGTAACGGCTTCAATATCCGTAAGATGTTTTTAGTTATTTTTGAGTTAATTGAATAAGGTTCTGTTCATCAAAAATTGTCTTAATTTTATTTTTAATTTTTCTAATTTCAAATTCGAATTAAAATTAAATATCAAAAATATTATCCAGAGAATAGACAGAAAATTAAAAAAAGAAAAATATGAAAAACACAAAATTTATCGAATAACAAAAGATTTTCTCAATTCTTGTAGCCGTTTTCTAGCATCCAAAACTCGACGTTCTTGTTGTGAAATGTCTTGCTCGGTTATTGTAGGAATCTTTAAAAATATTGAAAAATATATTTTTTAATCTTTATAGAATGAATGAAAAGTAGTTTGAAGAATTTTGATCCATCCTATACAAAATTAGAATTCAGTCCATGTTGAGGATTTAAAATAAAATTTCAAAATAGACTTCCAAGAAAATACATTGCTTACATTAAGATAAAATTTAAGTTAGATGTTATTTATCCCTCCCATCAAAAATTTAAAGAGACAAGTTAGACTTAAAATCAATAAATTTATGCATCCTCAAATTATCGAAAAATCCTATTTATATCAAAATAAGAAATTTTCAGCCAAATTTCAATTAAAACACAAATTAAAAGAAAAACCTGTACAAATGGCTGGTTAAATTTTAAACTGTCAAAAGGGTTCTCTTCTATTTGTTTTCTAGTAGCTGTTTGACCAGTTAATTCAGTTCCATAAATATCAAAAGAGTGTAAAGCTGTACAAAATGTTGCTGCTGTTCCTTCTATATCCAATGAGGGAGCCTTAAAAAATTTTAGAAAATTTTTTCTAAAACATTTAACCATAATTTCCATTCTTGGGGGTAATTCTAAACGTTGTGGAATGTATCCACCGGCGCCACCTGGCTCGGGCAAAAATTTGTCTGCAACTTTGACAGGTACCATAGCACAGAGACCTTCTAGTGATTTTGCCCAAAATACCTTTAAAATAATTTATTTATAGTTGTGAAGGCTAAGTCCGGAAGTTTTGTCCGCAAATCTAGAAAAAAGATTTGCGGATTCTGAAAAATAAGATAAACCAACTTGTCTCACTTTCTCTCGATCACTAGTTGCATTCTTTGGTGGTGCTTTTTCTGTACCATTAGAAGTAGTATGAATAAGTGTACATGGCAGTCTAAGTGAATAAGCAACTTGACGCTGCCACGGCGCGTCTATTCTCCCATCAAAGCCTGTCTTAATTGGAGAAGTATGTGAAGCTCTATCCTTCCCTTTGCCCTTATTCCCTCCTTTAAGGGTTAAAGATTCACTTGTAGCAGCACATTTTGTTCGTCCCATTATTGTTGTTTTAAAAAATTTTTACTGAAATTTAGGGGAATTTTTCAAAAAAAAAAGTTAAATTTAGAGAATATTGATTTTAAGAAGTTTCTCAAGATATAAAATAAAATTTAGAGATTTTAGAATATTAAACATTTTTTGGCGTTCTTTGACAAATTTTATTAAAATAATTGGCATCCTTTCAAAATTTTATTAGGACTTTTTAGCTTAAACCCAAAAGATCATCATTATAAAACAACAAATCTCTTTGAGTCTGAGAATATAAAGAGAATAAAAATAATTTGGGGTAAAAATTAAGACTCTAATAAATCAACAGATTTCAACTATCAAGAAAGTTAGAAAATTAATTTTATTTTTCTTGTTTAACAATTTTTACATTTTTTTTGTATTTTTTTTCAATTTATTTTTTAGAAATGTCATTTAATAATAATACAACAACCAATAATTCTGTTCCAATTAATTCCTCTTTAAATATTCTTGATAAAGTTAAACAATTTTTACCTCAAATCGCAGAAGCAAATGAAAAATTAAAAAACGATGAGACAAAGGGTTCGGTGTTAATTGAAAAATTTGAGGAAGAATCTAGCAATATTTCTGAAAATGAGACGAGTAGTAGTGAAGATTCTGATGAAGTATCAAATGAGGATTTTTGTGATTCTGATGATGAACTTCAACCAAAGTCGTCTAACGAAGAGGTTTTCTTTTGTTTTTTTGAATATATTGGGGGATTATTTTGTGACTAATAAAAAATAATTTATCAATTCCTTTGATTTTTAATGCTGAATAAGAGTGCCCATACAATTATTTTTTGAAAAATTCAAGTTTTATTTTTTAGACCGGATCCTAAAATTTCTATTTTTTAACGCCTAATTTTAATTTAATATTTAAATTTCATTTTGGTTTATCAGTTTAATGCCTGTTTTAGAACTAGAAATTACATTTATTATTTAATTTAATAATCTAAATTTAGTCCAAGCAGTTTGTTCAATTTGATGTTCACCTTTTTGAAGAAGAAGATGAAAATAATAAAGGAAGAAAACTTGTAATGGAAACAAGTAAAATTGATTAAATTTCTTTTATTTTAATTACCTATTTTTGTTTTTTTATTAAATTTATTTAAAAGATTTATTGTTTCTATTTAAGGTTACATATATCTGACAAATATTTTTTCTTGTTTTTATTTACTCATTTTTTAATTAGTGGTTGTTGGCTTCATTTATAGTGTAAATTATGCAAGATTCCTCTAGCGAAATCATTCGAAAAATGGTAGAGGACTCGGCAAGAGACAACGTTGCTACGAACAATACAGCCGTCTTTGCCAATTCTTGCAGTGGATACGAAACTTTAATAAAAGAACATTTGAACTCAATGAATATTTGTGGTCCGGATAAGAATTTTGAGCATCTGGTTGAACCCCATTTACGTATCGTTAGTACAATAATAATGACAAAATTTAACAACGCTAATGTTGATTGCCGCACATTATTCGACATGCGCAGCATTGAACAGCAACCCCATAAACATCTCATCACTCGATTAGAACAACTAGTTATAGATGCTATTGGTCGTACTAGCCGATTTCCCTCAAAATCACATAAATATGATTGCTTCCCAATTCCGACCGACTTCAAGTTACCAGACGGCAAGCGGATTGATTTCAAACGTGATTGTGACCTTAAGTATTGGTATCGAATTCGTTATCCTCTCGAGCAAATTCAACAAATGCAGGATTTAGCCGAACAAGAAGGTCGTCAGCTAGATCAAGATATATTGAATCCTACATGGAAAATACTTCCATTTATTGGCTATGAAGTTAACTATCAGAATTGCCTGGACGACTTAGATGCGAGTTTTGAATTAATGTACATAATACGGAGACAATTTCCAAGTCTTGTTATTAATGGTGGCGTGTCACCCGAAGATAATATTGGACTACGCTGCCAATTAGTAAATAGTGACGATAAGTATGCGTGGTCGAGTTATAAGGTAACATCAGTTGATTTGATACTTGGTGCAGCACTAGGCTTTGGTGAGCTGTATAAAGAAACACCTGCACTCCGAGAAGATTGCTGGCAGTGTGCGGTAGATCTAAGAATTGGTAGAGAGAGTGCAAGAAGTAATCTTCTGAGCAATTTACGACGAGCTTCAATTTGATGTTGACTTTTTTGAGAAAGAAAACAAAAATAAATAAGACAAAAACACAGTTGAAACAATTTATAAATTATTTTTTTGTATTTTGTTTTTTCATTAAATTTATTTAAAAGATTTAGTCTTTTTTATTTAAGTTTATGCCTAAATACTGTCATCAGCATTTTTGTTTTTACATTTAATTTTTCCTTTTACTAATTATTTAGTTAAATATGGTGGATTTTACTTACAGTTCAAATAATGCAAGATCTCTACTTGATTTATGCAACGAATTAATTGCTATTAGGCCTAGATATACTGACAGAGTAAGATGATTTTAAAAAGATTTTTACATTTTTTTGAAATTTTTAGGATGAATTTGCCATAACAGTCATTCAACAAATTTTTGCCGATCCTTCATTAGATTTATTGTTAATCAAACCAAGGGCTGATACTGTGCATGCTGATGCTTTAAATCGTTTAAATGCTCTTGTTGGATTTGAATCTACTGTTTTTATGGTTTGGATATTTTAAAGAATATTTTGAAAAATATTTTTAGTCTATTTATTCAAATGATACTCTTTTTAATGAATTTATTGATACATTTTGTCGTCATTGTATACGTTCAACAGCAAATAATTATGATGCTTCGGAAAGTAGTAAGTTTTTTGTGGAATTTACTAAATGGGTAAACTATTTTTCATAATCATTCCCCAAAAATTGAATCCGAAAATTTAAATTGATTTTAAACTTTAAGAGTTTCTGATCTTGAAACTGAAAGTTTAATTAGTTATTCGTTCACTTTAGGTTCACTGATAATATGCAATTTTTAGACTTTTCTTTTAAATTATTACTTTAACCAAAAAATGAAATGTTTTTAGTCATTAGTTTTCCTCAAATTTAATATATTTTTTCCATTCTTTTTTCAGTTTTTATGTGGCTTTTAAAGCAATATTTACAATATTTATTACCAATTGATGAACAACGTTTAGCACAACTTAAAAGTGGTAATTGGTTTTCTGGTGGTGGTTTATCAGCGTCTTCTTCATCCTCTTCTCTTTCACAAATGCCTACATCTCCCGTGACTTCTCCACGTCGTTTACTTCGACCTGAAGTTTTGGCTGCCTCTTCGCCATTAGAACATATTCCTTTACGTTCTGGGTCTATTCGAACTCTTTACCCACGAATGTTACAATTTGTTGTTGGTATTGTTAATCAATTGGCTTCTCTTTCAAGTAAGAATAAAATATATAGAATGAAAATTTTTTGATAATTTTAAACTATTGTTAAAAAATAACATTTAAAATAAGCAAAAATTTATTTTTTAATATGTAGATTGGCCCAGTGTTGCACAATTCCAAGTTCTTCGTAATGTCCTCAATCATTACAATGAGTTTATTTTGAGTGAAACGGAAGATGCAGAATTTGGTTCTCTCAAACTTCTTTTGCTCAGGTTTTCCTATGCGTCAATTTTGTGAATATATCTTTTTCAATTTTAGAAAGCCTTTATTTAATGCTTTGTTACACAATTTTCTGGAAAGATTATTAAAAAATTGGCCACTTGGCGATAGTTATTGTTTACTTATAGGTTTGTTCTTTTAAACATCTTTTAGCAAGAACTTTTTTGTTAACTTAATGTGTTTTTTTCATACTTCACTATAAATATTCTATCCGCACAAAATCTCTAAAATCTGGTCTTAACTTCCACATCCTCTCTAATTTTTTCTTATCTTTAGATATCTGGCTTGTCCTCGTCTCTCCAAATCTGACATTTACACATCGCCAAAAACAAAATGGAACTCTAATGGAGATGAAATGCTCTGATGAGAAACGCCGTCTCTTTTCTGAATCATCAGTTAATTATTTTGTTGAATTAATTGAAGTACAAATACGTCGACTTTTGGATTCTGGATGTGCACAGATTATTGAAACCCCTGTTTTGGATTTTCTCAAAACTGAGGTTTTTAAATTTTTTATTTTGAGATTAATTTACTTTTCTGTTTGCAAAAAGGTTTTTCAAAATGAACCGCTCATTGGAGTATTTGAACAACATGATCTACCTACTATGGAGTATCTACGAACTATTGTGGTTAAACTTGTTCGTTATCGTGATGAATACCAGAATAAATGTAAAAAGGTTGTATTTTTTAAATGCATTATTTAGGAATCTGGGACAAAATGTCGAATTCCTCTAAATTCCTATGAATCAAGAGAAATTTCAAATTTAGTTTTGGATACCTAAATTTTATCTAATTTTTATTTTTTCTAAAAAATAGATACAAAAACACCAATCAAGCACATTTTGGGCACTTTTCTTTCGTTGGATATTTAATATCACAGAAACCCCACCAATTGATATGCAATTATTGGAACGTCAAATAATTGAAATTCAAAGATTAATAAATTGGTTAATTGAAAAAATGGGCGGAAGAAGAAAAATTTTTAGAGAGGAAAGTGAAATTAGTAGTTTATTTCAATCTAAAGAAGAAATTAAACCTTCACAACACTCTTTACTTTGTCCAGAAGATCCAGATCATTCGGTTTAATTTGAAAAAGGATTTTTAAAATTAATTTTTTAAAGGTTGATCCATGGACAAAAATGCTATTTTTAACACCACATGGACGTTTACAGGTAATAAAGAAGTTGATACTTGTTTATTGAAGTACAAAATTCCAAAATAGGTACTTGAACGTCAGGCACGTTTTGACTATTCCAAATATTCTCGTCAAATAGCTGACACATTTCCAGCTATTGGCTATTGGGATATTGGCCCTTTAGCTCGATGGCTGCACAGATTGAGTATTCGTTGGACTAATAGCGGATTAGTACAATATTTACGTCAACATAAACAAGACTCAGCAATTACTCGGATTGCAGCTAAAGGTTTTTTTAAATTTTCTTTATTTTGATCGTGCCGGGTGTGTCATTCATATGCACATCCGAAGGATGTAGCGATGATAGAGAATGGAGCAGATTGATTTTTAGAACTTTTCTTAAATAATTTTCTTTTCTAGCTTTACTTAGCGGCCCATCACCTCCACGTTATGTGCCTGTATTTGCTCGTTTAGTACCGAAACAACAATCAACTTTGAATCTTCGTCAATTTGCACGTTTACCAATGCTAATTTACATTGTTTTTGCTTTCTTCTTTTTTATAATGTTTATTTACAAATATTTCCTTTGAAGAAATATTCGAAGAATTTTGTTTGATTTTATGTTATTAAATTCCGAAATCATTTCATTTTTTATTTATATTAATTTATTATGTTGATGAAAACATTAAAAATTAATAAATTAAAATATCTTGTGTTTTTGTAGTTAGTCAGTATTACGAAAAATCTGTCCATACTTTGATTGAATTAACTTGATCCAAACAGACAAGTCAATAACTAGGTTGCCCAGCCAAAATCAGCTTACTCCCTCTATTCTTTTTCAATCTCAAAAGTCTTTAACTTGAACTCTGATTGTCAGATTAACTTCCCCCACTAGGTTGCCCAGGCACGAAGTTGGGCAACGTATAGTTATCTAAACTGACCTAAATGGGCACTTTTATATTAATAGTCGAAAAGTTCGGTTACGATCGTTTTGTAATTTTACCCAGGAATGAGATTACTGTTTTTTTAATATGTGCATTTAATTTGATTTTTATCTTAAGAAATTTTTTGCTGCAATTGTTCTTCATCTTTATTTTCATTTTTAATTAAATATTTAGAAAATGTTAAAATCAGCAGCTTCTCGTTTGGTATTGCTAGGATCTCCAGTAGCTGTTGAAAGCAGTGGACGTCGAGGAAAGTCAACAACTTCATTGCCTGTCTCAGTTGCTTCATTTCAATTACGTGCAGTTTGCCCTCACAAACAACAGAATTTAAACAATAATTTATTTTCTTCAATTAATTATTGTTCTATACCTATATCTGGGCAAAATAAGCAGAATTTATTGAAGGAAGAAAGTTTACAAAATAAAAATGAAGAACAGCAACAATGGATGGTTAATGTTACAAAATGTGGAATACCTAAAGAATTTCAGGTTTTTTCTAATGTTAATTAGAAGATTGAAGAGAATATTTTGACTAAAAGATAAATCTTTGTGGGTTTTTGTTTTAACCTTTAAATTACCCTTAAATTTTGTTAAAAATTTTGAATTTTCAAAAATTTAAGGGTTCACAATCTGAAGCACTACAACAACAAAAGCAATGTGAACGCGATGTTTATGGAGACGATGGTATACTTTAGCGATATACTTTAAGCCTTATTTTAAATTTTAAGCTTGTTTTATTGCTAGCCATGAAAATACTTATGTTGCAGGTTTGTTTTTTAAAAAGTTTTATTTTAATTTTCTTTTTGAAGGTATTGCCGATGGTGTTGGGGGTTGGCGAAGGCACGGTGTTGATCCTTCCCAGTTTGCTGCTCAATTAATGTCAAATTGTGCTGGAATTGTAAAATCTGGGGATTTTGAGTGTACACGTCCAGATTTAATAATTGAATGTGCTTATAATAAATTAAAAATGTTAAATAATCAGAGGCCGATTGGGTTTGAATTTTAATAAAAATAAATATATTTAATTTTATATTTAAATATTCTAGTTCTTCAACTGCTTGTGTTTTAACAATTACTAAAAAAAGATTGTACTCTGCTAACCTTGGTTTGTTTGATTTTTTTTAATTTATAGGAATATTTTCTTTAGAAAATTCCAATCTCTTTTTTTATAAAAAAAGCTTTATGAACTCTAATTTAAAAATAATTATTTTTATAGGCGATTCTGGTTATTTAATTTGTCGTGGGGGAAAAGTAATATTTCGTTCACCAGAACAAACACACTATTTTAATGCTCCATATCAACTTACAATACTTCCAGGTTTTTTAAAATTATTTTTTAGAAAAATATTTAAAAATTTAGAACAAATGCTCAACGAAAAGAAATCATTTTTATTGGACAAACCAGAATGTTCAGAATTAAGAGAACATGAATTGCAATCTGGAGATTTAATTTTAATGGGTTATTTTTTGAATCTTATTTAAACATAAAACTATTTTTGCGATGTGAATCGAATGGGATAATTGCCATTGAGAGAAGCGTTTTTGGGACAGAATTTTTTAATAAAAATTTGTCTAGACCTTTAAAAATTCAGTGTGCTGTCCTTTGCCGGACTCCAAATTGGGGATTCATTATCTAGAGAGAAGCGTTTTTGGGACAGAATTTTTTTTTATTAAAATACTAATTTGAAGAATATACAAGAAAATACTTAACACTCCCCTCCACATTTATTTACTTATATATCCTTTATGGTTGATTTAATTACACAAAAAATTCAATCTCTACAAAATTCTTTTTTTATTTTAAAGCGACTGATGGTTTATGGGATAATTGCCATATTGGAACTATCGCTAGACTTCTATATGGAGATGAGGATGAAAATAATATTAATGAGAAAGAAGAAACCCAACAACCAAAAATATCACAAGCTTCACTTCAAGCTCGTTGTAATTCTTTAGCATTAATTGCCAGACATTTATCGGCTGACGAGAATTATATTTCGCCTTTTACACAAAGAGCATTAAAACATGGAATCAAAGCTCCTGGAGGTAAACCGGATGATGTGACGATTATTTTATTTCAAGTTTCTTGAATTTTTTTTGTTTTAATTTGTTAGGTATTTTTTGAATTATTATTATTTAAGATAAAAATTAATAAAATTCCATTTTTAAACCTTCACGATTGATAACAAAATTTTGGAGTTTACAACGCTTAACGAATATAGCCTCCAACGCTTTAAAAAAAATTAAATCCTTGAGTGGCACACCAAATTCGCAGTTATAGTAAACGATGACCCCTTGTCAGTTAACTATCGACAGCAAAGATTCTTTTATCATGAAAAAACGAAAGGGTAAACTTTTAATTAAAATAAAGTTACAGTAAAACTGAAATTTTTTAACACAAATATTTACCAAAATCTTCATACAAAGTCATTAAAACAAAATAAATTCATCAATTATACTTCCATTTTAATTCATTTTATCCATTAATTTGTAAATATCAATTCCTTTACTTTTAGCAAAGTCATAATACATATCGCTAACATCCATAAGTGGAAATTTCGTTTTACCTTCTTTAGTAATAAGAAGCACTAAAAATTTTAAAAAATAATTAGTACATACAAAACATGGAAAAATTTCCCGGAACTTAAAAATTCCTTACCCTGATTAGATCCTCCAGAACCAGAATCTCTATAAGTTGCATGCATAATTGCTTCTCTCCCAAGCTTTATAGCCTCCTCATCTGTCATTTCCTCTTTATAACGACTATCCAAAACTGCATAAGCATTTAAAGATCCAGAGCCAACAGAAACAAAATCAGGCACTTTGCAACGCATTCCAGACATGTCAACCAAATAAATGGAGGGCCCTTTATGATCATAACCGGCAACCATCGAACCCTAAAATTAAATATTTTAAACAAGAGAAAAGCTCAGTCGATAGGGCACCTAAAAATGTGATTTTCTGACCATTTTTTTCCTTATTTTTCCTGAGGTAATTATCAAAAAGGATTAATATGTATGAACGACTGAGAGAAATATCGATAAATCATTTTTATCATTCGACAACTAATAATGGAGCAACTAAAAAAACTATAACCGCGATTTTTAGTTTAGAAAACTTTAAATTTACCAGATTAAGCCCATTATTTCTGTTGCTATACATAATATTAGCAAGATATTTGGACGTTGCAGAAACAGTTATTGGCCTTCCTTCACGAAGTTCAAACAAACTTCAAAAAATTTTTTGATAAAAAATTTCATAAAAATTCTAAACAAACTTGCAATATCTAGTAACTACACTAATCCAATATTGACAATCTGCAGCACCACCAGCCATTGTTGCAACCATTCTTTCATTAATTGGCAAAATCTTATTGACGTCCTTGCACACTAAAAAAATTAAATGAATTGGAAAATTGGTATTATAATGAAAATATTTTTATTAAAAATTATTTTATACTATTGCCGTCACATTCACCCAAACAATTGAAAAAAAAATGGCAATCCCGGAGAATTGGGGTCCCTGCGGAAAAAAATCTTAAAAATAAAAAAAAAGGATTTTTCTAGGGTAAAAAAATATGCTGATTACGAATCCGAGCTCAGATTTTGAAAAAGTCGAATCCCGAACCCGAACCAAATTTCGAACCCTGAACCAGAATTTCGCATATGCAAATGATAGCTCATTCGAAAGAGCTCGTCGAGCTGCATCGAATGAAACCAAAACCAACGCGATCGGACCTGTTTCGACAAAGTTATGACATAAAGTAAACCTCTGGGAGTACTGTAAGAGTCGGCGACTTATGTCATAACTTTGTGTAAACTTGATCAATTACTGTAATTTGGTGTCATTCGACTCAGCACTACGAGCTCTTTCGAATGAGCTATCATTTGTATAAACTTTTTTTTACTCCAAAAAATCACCCCTGTGGTTTTTCAATATTTAGGGGGCTGTATCTCGGTTCAATCCGGTCGGATTTCATTGATTTTGGTGTCATTCGACTTAGCTCGATGAGTTCTAGATTCTTTTGAAGGACTGGCCATTTTGTACAATGTCCGACAATGTTTGGGGTCAAAAATCCGGCCCTATCTGAAAATAATGCGGCAATCAAATTTTTTCCTTCATTTTTTCCTTTCCATAATTTTCCTTATTTTGTACAGAAAGGTCAGGCTTTTTCCCTCGTTCATTTCAAATGAATTTACCTGTGGCATGTTCAAATGCAATTATAGAGAAAAGATTAAAAGCAAAAAATAAAAAATATTACATTTTTGTGTTGTCTGACAGAAAACATGGACAGACAAAACACGGACGAAGACGGACAGACAAAACACGGACGAAGACGGACAGACAAAACACGGACGAAGACGGACAGACAAAACACGGACGAAGACGGACACAAAACACGGACGAAGACGGACAGACAAAACACGGACGAACACAAACGGACTCGGACAGACAAAACAAGGACCGTCCGTGTTTTGTAAGTCTGTGACCGTCCGTGTTTTGTCAGGACGGACCCGGACAGACAGAACTCGCACACACATCGGTCAGCTAAAACACGGACAGAAAAAACGTAAATGCTCACAAATTGAAAGAAAAATAATCCTTTTGCGTTTATAATCTTAAGGCAAAAATCAAAAATAGAGAGAAAAATATAAGAAAATTAACCATTTTTAAGAATAAGGAAAAAATTTGATTGCCGCATTATTTTCAGATAGGGCCAAAAATCCTGTTCGGGGGCAAAAGTCCGAATCCGGGTTCGGGATTCGACTTTTTCAAAATCTGAGCTCGGATTCGTAATCAGCATATTTTTTTACCCTAGAAAAATCCTTTTTCTTATTTTTAAGATTTTTTTCCGCAGGGACCCCAATTCTCCGGGATTGCCAAAAAAATATTTTAGATCATTCCGATCTCTAGTAAATAAGTGTGAAAGTTTAAAACAAAAAACATACTAATAAAACTGCCACCAGAAGCTCTAGAGTCGACAGAAATCACAACACCGCCTTTGTCATTCGGAGTCTTCGGTTTGTAATGAAATGCTAACGTTGTTGTACCTTTGTTGAATTGAGCCATAGGAAGTTTAGAATTTGGACCAAAATGGTGATTGACAAAAACTTTTGGCTAAGAAATAAGAGGAAAATATTTTTCATGGAAATAATTAGTAAATTTATTTTTCGTTCAAATATTTTTCTAATTTAAAAACCTTAATCCCTAGTGGAGGGTATATAAATTCTTGTTTAGTATCATCCATATTTGCCAATTTCTTCCAATCATCATTACATTCATCAACACGAATGTCACGATAATACATCTTTAAATGCTTAATTTGAAATAGTTCTTAACTGAAAATAAATTTTTAACTAAATTAGCTTGAAAAAATTATGAAAATGATGAGAATTTTGATAGCGTCTAAAAGAATTTTAGAAATTTCGCTTTTTGAACACAATGACAATTTTAGTTAAAAATGACAAAATCTCCCCAGCGGAATTTTGAACTTGCTTTAAAATTTTCTGATTAAGCTTCTTAATTTTTTTGAGCTAAAGTTTTTTTTCATTCCAGTTCTCAAAAAATGTCATACTATACGACTCCAATTTACACTGAACAATGCCGATGTGTTCAGTTTAGTAATATAATAATCTTCATGGGAAACGCGAAAAGACCCTGCACATCGATTAGTGGGGATAGTGAAAGTGATAAAATTCCAATTTTATCAACTGAACAAATTGAACAAATCTCCTTAAATGTTGTACAACTCCTGAAACCAATAATCGAAACAACTATTAAAACACTATTTGAACAATTTCAACAATCAAGTCAAATAAACAACAACCAGTTTCTTTCCGAACCAAAACAATCGACCTCTCGCTGGGGGTGCCCACCTAATCTAATGCCTCCAAAAATTCTTCAAGCAGCAACAATAATCGAACAACTGCAACAACCAAAATTCGATGAAAATTTAAAGGAACTTTATAATAAGAAGAGTTATTATGCTGTCATAGAAAGATTTCCAGAAATGGAAACTGAACAAGAAGATATAAAAAATATAGAAAGAAACGTTCAAATAGTGATCAATAACAAAAATTTTAAGGAAGCTAAAACTTTTGAGGTAAAAAGACACGGAATCAAGAAGCACAACAATTATCACCGCATCATTAAAGTTAAATTTACTACACCTTCAGCTGCACAATCATTTATTAATCAATATAGATTAGTACATCAACCAATACTGGGTGGACATAGCCCCTTCGCGAGAAGGGACTTAACTCCTCCAGAGCTGCAACTTCAAAATTACCTTAAAAAACAAGTCAAGGAAATTAATGAAAAACACGGAAATGGTACAGCCTGCTATCGTAATCTTAAAATTCATTATAAAAAGTCAGTGAACATGGATTAGGATATAGGGACCTCACAGATAATCAATGAGAAAAATAAGGAAAAAAATAAAAAATTAAATTGCTTACTCTTGAACATACGCTCCATTAATTCAGAAAAGGCCGCAAATAAATTATTTGAGTTAGAAAGTTATTTAATAAAAAATAATATTCATGTAGCTTTTTTATGTGAGACATGGCTAACTGATCATATATCGAACGAATCCCTTCTCATTTCTGATAGCTTTGACTTTATGAGAGTAGATAGGTTAAAAAGAATAGGCGGCGGCGTAGGCGTAATTTATAAAAAGGATATAAAAATTATTAATATTCCTACTCTTTCAATATCCGAATACAATTATGAACTCCTTACCCTTGATATATATTCAGAATTTAAAAGAATTAGATTCCATTTAATATATAGGCCGCCAAATACAAAATTAGTTGATGATAAAAAATTTTGGGGATTAATAAAGAAAAAATATAAAAATGATCTCTCAAATATTATATTAGGGGATTTAAACCTTCCAAAAATAAATTGGCAGGATTTTACACTTCCTAAAGATAATCAAAACTTATATTTCTATAATACCATGAATAAGCTAAATTTAAATCAGATAATAAAAGAGGCAACCATGTATAATACTTCCCATACACTAGACCTTATCCTACAAAATAAGCAATTAATAGAAAAATACGAAATTATAGATGATTTGGTTTTGAGTGACCACAAACCGATAGTATTTGAATTAATTTTTCCATTCGAAAAAATAACATCTAAAAAGAAAAGAAATGTATTATTATTTAAGAAAGGGAAATATAAAATAATCAATTGGTACCTAGCTCAATATAACTGGAACAATATACTTAATAAAAAAAACCCCTCAGAAATGGCCGAAATACTGAATTCAATAATAACCCAAGTAATTCAAAAATTCATCCCAATTAAAAAATTTGGTGAGAAAACACCCATGAAATACCCTAAAGAGATTAGAGAAATAATCAAACAAAAAGCTGATGCATGGAAAAAGCTAAAATTAGGGGAAATTAGTAAAGATAATTATAAAAGTTTTGAAATTAAATGTAAATTACAAATAGGAAAATATAAAAACAACTATCTATCAAAAAAAATAGGATCTGGACACATAGGGGAAATACATAAATTAATGAAAAGAAACCGATTTAACTTCTCTGGTATACCTATACTTAAGGAATCTGAGGAAGGCGACCCCATAATATCCGACACAGACAAAGCAAATAAATTTAGAAATATTTTTGAAGAAATAGTTAGTGGAGGTAAAAACAATATTCAAGCAAGCCTCGTAGCTGAGGACGAATGTCATGAAGAAATCACTTTTGAACCATATATAATAGAAAAACTACTAAAAAAGCTCCCAAATAAGTTATCCCATAGTCCTGAGAATATCAACCAATATTTTCTAAAAAAATGTGCTACCCCTTAGCTCTTCCTCTCTCAATTTTATATAAAAATACATTCAAAACAGGAATAGTCCCTGAATTATGGAAAACAGCCCACATTCTACCGATATTTAAAAAGAAGGGTTCGGTAAACGACCCAAAAAATTACAGACCAATTGCTTTAACATCCCCGACTTGTAGAGTTTTTGAGCGTATTATAGCAAATAATATCTTAGAACACCTTAACAAACAAAAATTAATCGCAGAAGAGCAATTTGGATTTTTACCGAAAAGCTCTTGTACACTTCAAATCTTATCATCGATGCAAGACTGGTATAGTTCACTTGACAGGAAAATAGGTACAGATGTAATATATTTTGACTTTGAGAAAGCCTTTGATAAAGTAAACCACGAAATACTTATTAGAAAATTGCAAGAATTAAAAATAGATAGGTCAATAATTCAATGGGTAGCAAATTTTCTCTCAAATCGATCACATAGTGTAAAAATAGGAGAACATTTCTCCGAACCATTTATCCCAAAAACAGGAGTCCCACAAGGGACAGTGTTAGGTCCATTACTTTTCTTAATTTATATAAATGACCTTCCAAAATACATTCCACAAAATGTTAAAGTAAAACTTTATGCGGACGATTTTAAGATTTATTCAGAAATTAAGACGGAAAAGGACTGTATAGAGTTACAGGGGGCTATAGACAATGCGTGTAAATGGGCAGAAATGAATCAACTTAAATTCTCTATCACAAAAGTAAAGGTTTTAAAAATATACAATAAAATTAGGTTTAATTATGAGGTAAATGGTAAAAAAATCGAAGAGGTTAATAACATAAGAGACCTAGGTATATACATAGATAACAAGCTAAAGTTCGATCATCATATATCAAAAAGTACTAAATCCTCATTTATAAGAATAAACAATATCCTAAGAATATTACCTAAAACATTACCAATAGAAACATATGTAAAGGCATTCAAAACATACGTAAGACCAATTATGGAGTATTCCACCGAAAATTTTAGCCCCAAATTAGAATATCTCAATAAACAATTAGAAAGACCACAAAAAAACTTTACAAGGAGAATTTTAAGATATAAATACAAATATCAGAAAATAGAATATAACGAAAGACTAAAAAGATGCAACCTCCTTCCCTCCAATCTCCGTCGAATAAAAACAGATCTTATGACAACCTACAAAATAATCATGGGTTTCTATAAAATAAATCCAGAAAAAATATTTTCAAAACCTAATAGAATTAATCCGCGCTTACATAAATATCAGCTATTTAAAAAACAAGCCAAAAATAATCATTTCTTTTCACATAGAGTCATAGATAGGTGGAATAAACTTCCAAAAAAAGAAATTGAAAAAATCAATACTATACCGCAATTTAAAAAATTTTTAGACAACGTATTAACGACAGAAAATTATAGTTTATGAGTATGAATTAATGGAGTGTATTAACTATAAAATCCTAACCAAAATGTTCACTTTCTTACCTAAATAAATTTACTTTACATTTAAAATTATTTTTAAACAAATATTTTCTATATACCCAAATATACCTATATATTTTTTTAACATTTAATTCCATACATTTAATTTATTTTTCTGTGGAGTCCATTATATTTTTTTTAACTTAACATTTTTTTAAAAACCGTCATATTGTATTTGTTTTTTTTTATACGTTACCTCTCCATAAGTGATCCCTGTGGATCCAGGAGTTTTATTTTATTGTTTCACACTTATTTATTTGTGCTCGATAAAGAAAAAAAAAAAAAAAATAATGCGGCAATCAAATTTTTTCCTTCATTTTTTCCTTTCCATAATTTTCCTTATTTTGTACAGAAAGGTCAGGCTTTTTCCCTCGTTCATTTCAAATGAATTTACCTGTGGCATGTTCAAATGCAATTATAGAGAAAAGATTAAAAGCAAAAAATAAAAAATATTACATTTTTGTGTTGTCTGACAGAAAACATGGACAGACAAAACACGGACGAAGACGGACAGACAAAACACGGACGAAGACGGACAGACAAAACACGGACGAAGACGGACAGACAAAACACGGACGAAGACGGACACAAAACACGGACGAAGACGGACAGACAAAACACGGACGAACACAAACGGACTCGGACAGACAAAACAAGGACCGTCCGTGTTTTGTAAGTCTGTGACCGTCCGTGTTTTGTCAGGACGGACCCGGACAGACAGAACTCGCACACACATCGGTCAGCTAAAACACGGACAGAAAAAACGTAAATGCTCACAAATTGAAAGAAAAATAATCCTTTTGCGTTTATAATCTTAAGGCAAAAATCAAAAATAGAGAGAAAAATATAAGAAAATTAACCATTTTTAAGAATAAGGAAAAAATTTGATTGCCGCATTATTTTCAGATAGGGCCAAAAATCCTGTTCGGGGGCAAAAGTCCGAATCCGGGTTCGGGATTCGACTTTTTCAAAATCTGAGCTCGGATTCGTAATCAGCATATTTTTTTACCCTAGAAAAATCCTTTTTCTTATTTTTAAGATTTTTTTCCGCAGGGACCCCAATTCTCCGGGATTGCCAAAAAAATATTTTAGATCATTCCGATCTCTAGTAAATAAGTGTGAAAGTTTAAAACAAAAAACATACTAATAAAACTGCCACCAGAAGCTCTAGAGTCGACAGAAATCACAACACCGCCTTTGTCATTCGGAGTCTTCGGTTTGTAATGAAATGCTAACGTTGTTGTACCTTTGTTGAATTGAGCCATAGGAAGTTTAGAATTTGGACCAAAATGGTGATTGACAAAAACTTTTGGCTAAGAAATAAGAGGAAAATATTTTTCATGGAAATAATTAGTAAATTTATTTTTCGTTCAAATATTTTTCTAATTTAAAAACCTTAATCCCTAGTGGAGGGTATATAAATTCTTGTTTAGTATCATCCATATTTGCCAATTTCTTCCAATCATCATTACATTCATCAACACGAATGTCACGATAATACATCTTTAAATGCTTAATTTGAAATAGTTCTTAACTGAAAATAAATTTTTAACTAAATTAGCTTGAAAAAATTATGAAAATGATGAGAATTTTGATAGCGTCTAAAAGAATTTTAGAAATTTCGCTTTTTGAACACAATGACAATTTTAGTTAAAAATGACAAAATCTCCCCAGCGGAATTTTGAACTTGCTTTAAAATTTTCTGATTAAGCTTCTTAATTTTTTTGAGCTAAAGTTTTTTTTCATTCCAGTTCTCAAAAAATGTCATACTATACGACTCCAATTTACACTGAACAATGCCGATGTGTTCAGTTTAGTAAATTTGTAGCACTTGCTGGGTCGACAGCATTCGCTTCTATATCTTTATATGTAAACGCTGTTGAACATCCGGCTTTGCAAACTTTGGATGATTCGAATGCTTTACAACATTGGAAAGCAATGTATTCTCGTGCAGCACCTATTCAGGTTGTAAATTTTTTTTTAAATTTGTAAACGTCTTTCAGGCTTCACTTGCACTTTTTACTAGCTTTGTTGGGACTGGAATGACTTATCGTACTGGAGACAAAATTTGGCTAGTTGGAGCTGGTTTAATGTTTCTTAACTTGCCATATACGTTCATCTTCATTATGGTTTAAATTCTAAAAATATAACTGGGAAATTGTGGTTTCTTTAGAATTTTTTTCGTTAAAAATGCTTTAATGATTAAAAATATTTTTGATTTAAATTTATTAGCCAATCAATAAAAAACTTAATGCAACTGCCAATGAAAAGGCTGGACCTGGAACACGTACTTTAATATCCAAGTGGAATTCCCGTCATGCTATTCGATCCATTTTTGGTGTGGCAGCTGCTGGAGTGTTTATGTATGCATTAATGAAGTGAATGAATGATTTCTTATATATGAAAGATTAAATAAAGGAGGTTTTGACAAAATAATAACTAGACATACGATAATTAATTTTCATAAAATTTTTTTCTGAATTTTTTCAATATTCAGTAGTATTTTATAAAATTTTTGACTTTTTTGTTTGAATGTTTTTTCTAAAAGTATAATGTAATTTTGACCACATTTTAATTTTTTTGAACCTTCAAAAATCTGTCTTATTTTTGATTTAGAACTTAAATATTTTTTACATTGAAAAACAAAATGGGCTCTTTTGATGAAATTCAACAAAGAGCAAATAAATTAACTGCCGACCTCCGTTTTGGTGATCCAACAGAATTACGTTCATCTCAATTTTCTGGCAGTAATGTTTATTCAACTCCAGCATTTATCGAGACAAGTTTAGATGATATTTTTAAACGAAGTGAAGAAATTTGGAATAAAAAACAAACATTAAAACCAATTGTTGGAATGAATGCAACTTTGAGAACAATTAAAGATCAAAATCAACTGAACAGTACTCGACTTAATATTCAACAAGGGAAAGAATTAGCAGCGGAGAAGAAGCAACAAATGTAAATTTCTTAAATTTTATTGAGTTATTTTTTTACATAAAATCTATTTCCGACCATTATCAAAAACTTAATTTCTATCAATTCCTTTTTTATTTTAGTGTTTACGATGATCTAGGCTCAGATCAAACTCAAAGCGATGAAGTTGACAAACTTGTACAAAGGGCATTTGAAAGAGCACGAATAGCAACTGAACGTTCATTTCTTAATCAACAAGTATTGGAGCGAACAACTGGTGGTACTTCTTCAACATCTGATTTATTCTCACCAAGAAGAGGAAAACAAATAGGCAAAGAGAATACTTTAGAAGGAAAATCTGTTTTTACTAAAAAAGTTAAAAGTATTGGTAATTTACCAAGTGCTCCACTTGCCCATGAACAAGAATTGTTTGCTAAGGAGGTTTGACATTTTTAAGCTGTTATTTTGTTTTGAGAGAGATTTTTGTTGTTTCCCCATTTTCAGAAATTGCTGTTTGTTTCACTTTTGATCCCCCCCCCCCCCCCCCCCCTCAGACAATTTAAATTCTTTTTTTTGCTGCACATGACCAAGAATTCCTTATTCTTTTCTACACAGCTATAATATTTTAACTAAACGAACAATACCTTTTTACCTTAATTTTTTATTTTCTTTTTACAGCTAGACAAAGCTCTCTATCAGGATAGCAACTCTCAATTACGCCCGATAATTAATAAAGCTATTGAAAAATTAAATTCTCGTGAAACAAATTATATTTGGTCAAAAGTATTTGCTATTTTACCTGAATCACGGATGTCTAGAGCCAATCAAAATGTTAGGGAGTTGCGTTCGGAAAAGCGTTGGCTTGACAGTTTAATTAATTCTGGATCAAAGTACTTGCAGGACGAGTATGTTTAATTATTATAATTTTGTTTGAGTTTATCCGCATTTCAAAAAGTTTTATAACTTCCGTGTTTTCACTTACAGCTATTCTCTCACTACTATCATTTGAACTCTAAAGATTTATTTTTTTATTCTTACTCCTCACTAGCTTGTTCTTTCATTTTCGATAGCTATTTGATTTTTTCTACCGGGATTGTAACAAAATAGATATTTCTAGCATTGATTTTCAGAAATCCCCCTCCACTTAAAATAAATTTTTAGTTTAATTGAAAACTATAAAAATTTTTTAAGATTTAAATCATACATGGAAAATACTGTCGAAGGAAATCTATCAACTGCTTCCCGTGGAGGAGTTCCAGGAACGCTTTCTCTTATTGAGGCTTTTTTGAAGGTTAAAAGGCTGCCTACAAATTTTAAATTTGAGGTTCTTTTATCTTTTTTTGAAAGAATAATTTTTACATTAGGATGGTCGTCATGGTTCTCATCCCAAATGGGCTGTTCTCTTTTACTGCCTTCGCATTGGCGATATTAGTGGAGCTTCTAAAGTAGCTGATGGATTGGCAAATAATGCTCAATGTTCCGCTTTAGTTGGTGTTCTGTCGAATTTGCCGGGACTGACTAGGTTTTTTTAAATTTCGATTAGTTTTTTGTTGAATATGACAGTTGCAAATTAAAGATAGAATTTTTTTCTAAAACCACATTTTGTTAATTTCCTAGCTTTTCATTTTTAATTTTTCAGTATTGATGAGGAAAGAAGAATAAAAATTCGTGCAGAATGGAAACAAAATTCTCAAACTTGTTCTGATGATTACAAAAGTGCTATTTATGGTTTATTTCTAGGCTTTGATTGTCCAACTGTTAACACAACAATTGAGGATTGGCTTTGGGCGAGATTAATTTCTTGTAAATGGGCACAGGAATCAACACGTGCTTTTAGACAATTACAAACGACTATTTGTGCTCAACATGGTTTGATGATAATTTTTTAAAATTATTTCCGTTCATCTTTTAAATCACTCCCGCAGACATAAAGTTAAAATGAGAAAAATCAGATATTTTTAAACGTCTGTGTGTTAAATATAAGGCGATTCAAAATGTTGCCATCGATAAGCTAGCCATTAATCTTACATCTAACTAACAATAAGAGCATGCTCTTAAGTTATTCTAATAAAATACCTTAATTATTAAGGTGAACGTTATTTTGTTGTCGAAGGAGGTAGTCATCTTCTTTATTTTGCTGTTCTTCTTCTAACTGGTCAAATTGAACGTGCAATTTTTATTTTACACAAATCTGCTGAATATTCAGTTCACGCTGTTCATATAGGATTGTTAGCTCAACAAATTGGTGTTTTGTTGTGTACGGATACTGTTTCGAGTGCTGATATTTGTGGGTATTTTTAACGATTTATTACGAAATTTTTATTTAAAATTTTTATTATATTTGATAAAATTTTAGTAGTTCAAGACGTGCATGAACCAAGTATTTGTCAACTTAATTTGGCTCGTTTGGTTTTATTATATGTTAAAGAATTTGAATTGACCAATACTGCTTATGCTCTAAATTATTGTTTTTTCTTACGCGACTTTCAGTTGGAAAATTTAATTGACGGAAATGGTTTTTAAAATTTATTTTTAAGCATTTAAAATATCTCTGCGCTTTTTTAAAAATTTCTTTTGAAAATTTCCATTTCGAGATCTCAATATAATATGAATTTATTTTAATCTTACTTTTTTCTTTGCAGTTTCCACTACTGGTAGATCTGTATTTGATGCCTGTGTCAGTCGATTGGTATTTTTAAACAAAGATGAGCGCGACACCATTCTTGGACATTTTAATCAACAAGATGAACGCATGCCTGGTTTAATCGACAAATTTTCTGGAAGTTTAAATGTTAAAGATGTAATTGGTCGTGTTGCATTTGATATTAGTATAGAAGGAGATCCTTTGTGTGCTTGTCAACTTTATGCTCTTTCTGATGTATTTAGAATTTTTTATAAGAAATATTTTTTTGTGTTTTTATAATTCTTAAATTTTAATTGTCAGAATTTACCGGGCTGGTACTCGAAATCAAGAATAACCTTAAATCTAAGAATATTATACGGTATTGCCAAAATATTGACTTTTAATTCTTTTATCGAGATAGGAAATATGGGGAATTTTATGTTTATTTTTCAAATTAAATTCATTTGTGTACATTAGAAAAAATTAAAAAAAACTTAATTTTTCTTTTCCTTTTTAGCGTCCAGATGATGCTATTCAACTTGCTTCTACTCAGCTTTCAAAATATATTTCTAATCCATCTACTGAGCAAGCAATTCAATCAGTTAAATGTGCCGAATGGTTAGCACGCAGATATGGAATAGATTCTACCAGAGCAAGCTTTTTATACCAAACTTTATGCCGTCTTCTAGAATTGTACACATTTTTCTTTGATGCTGAAGCAGGCAAACATCGTGAAGCAATTGAATTATTACTTCAACGAATGAAATTTATTCCAACTGATCCTGAAGATGTTTCGGCTGCTGTAGACCAATTTCATATGGTGGCGGATGAGGTTTTAAATTTTTAATTTAAATGAAGAAAAATACTAAAGTTGGGTAGTTTTTGAATGTCTCATTCGTGGCATGAATTCTTTTTGGAATTAGAGATATTTCCATTTCACTCTCTTCCCTCATAATCGCTCTTCCCTCACCACTGAATTATGGTGATATTCTGTCCCTGTCGTGTTTAACCAACTTCCTTCCTGTATCTGAATTTTCCACAATTTATATCCTTTAATGCCATTATTTTAATTCTTCACAGATTCGCCCACTTCTCCCTGATATTTGCTCTCAATTAATGCGTTCAATTGTGAGTGCACACGAATCAGCACTTCAAGGCTCTCCGGAAACTTTATTGCTTAAACAATATGCAAAAGCATTGATTCTTTACACAGCACAAATACCTTTTCGTTTTCCTGTTTCAACAAATTCACTTTTGCTTCAACTTCGATCTCGAATTGTTTGAAATTATTATATGACCTATTTTGTTAATTTAATCTTTCTGCATTGTTTTTTTTTATTTTTAAATTATTATATAAAATTCTTTAAATATGTTGTAAACCTTATATTTTTGTAGTTTTTACATTAGACTTTTTATAAACTGCCTTATCTTTTTGGCATTAAAATACTTTTTTATTAATAAAAAAACTTATTTTTTCCCTCAATTAGGTTGTTTATTTTTGCAGGTTAAATATGTCTACTAAGAAGAAAAGTAGTGGTCGTCAAAGTAATTTGTTTACATTCTTTCAAAAAACGCCAAAAACTGAAAAATCTGATGAAATAACACCAATTCATGGTGATTCTGGCAAAGATAAAATAAATGAGGAGGTTTGTTAATTTTTGTTAAGAAAATATTTTAATTTTATTATTATTTTCTATCGAGAAAAGTATTTTTTTCAGGCGATTGATGATCTTGAAAATATTCCTACTAAAAAGGAGGTAACAACACCTTTAAACAAAAATAGCCCAAAAATTGCTAATGGAACAAATAAACCTAAAATCACAACTACACCATTATCTGTTAAAAGAAAATTATCGAAAAATGAAGAAAATCAAGATGTTTCAATTATTTTAGATGATGATAGCAATAGTGGAGAGAATGTAGAGGGGTTTTTAAGTTGTGCAGGGTCTTCATTTACCGATTCCCCTGCCTCTCCACAATTTTCCTTTAAACGTCGGCGTGCAGTAATTTCTTCTGACGAGGAAGAAGATGATGATTTAAATAAATCTAAAAGAGATAGAAAAATTAGAAAAAATGAAGATAAAGTTGATAAAAATTTAAATGAAGTTAAAGAAGTTTTAGATGATGTAAAGAGAGAAAATGACAGTGAAAAGGTTATTTTTATAAGATTAAGAGAAATTTTTTAAAATTTATGTGAGCATTTCTAAAGAAAAAATGGAACAAGATGTTCCAATTGTTGATGACGATAGCTGTCAATTGATTAGCCAAGAGAAAGAAAATAAATCTACAGTGAAGGCTCATTCATTTATTGAATTATTTGTTAGTTAATTTTTTAAATATAAAATTGGCAACTAGGGCAGGGTCAAAAAATTATTTTATTTTGAGATCCGATTATATAATTTTTAGAAATTTTTTTAATTTCCTATTTTTTAGAGTTTTTCTAATAACGATGGTGAAGAGATTATCTCAGACCAACAACAAAAAATTAAATCATCTTCCAATGTCTTAAAAACCCCAAAATCAACCAAAGCTTCACACGAAGAAGAAAACAAAGATGGTGACGATCATTTTCCCCATCTGGATTTTGAATTTTTAAAAAAGCCAAGAGATGCACAAAAAAGGAAGCCAACAGATCCAGAATATGATTCTCGAACACTTTTTGTTCCTCCAGATTTTCTTAAACAACAGTCACCAGGTTTTATTTTTCCGTCTCTTTCATTTATTAATTTAGGTCATCAACAATGGTGGAAATTGAAATCTGCACATTTCGACACTATTCTATTTTTTAAAGGTTTTTTTTTCGTACTCATTACATAATTATATTTTTAAAGTTGGTAAATTTTATGAGCTTTATCACATGGATGCTGTTATTGCTGTTGAAAATTTGTCTTTGGTTTATATGAGGGTAATTTTTTATTCTAATAAGGTTTTTTTATTACTGAAGATTTAATTGTATCACTATATATTATGACATATCCATTTTCTGTTGATTGCTCTAATACAAATTTTTAAGTTTTTTATATTTGATTTTTAATCAGGGAAAATATGCTCATTGTGGCTTTCCCGAAGCATCTTATGGCCGTTATGCTGAACAACTTGTCAATAAAGGTTATAAAGTTGCTCGAATAGAACAAACAGAAACACCTGAACAATTAGCTGAAAGACAGAAAAAATCAAAAAATTCAACAAATAATTGTTCTTCGCTTCGAATTGAAAGAGAAAAAGTTGTTAGACGTGAACTTTGTAGATTGACAACTATTGGAACGAAAACTTTTGGAATATTGGATGGAAATGATTCTAGAGATTCTAATGATGTTGCTGTTGATCCAAGTCCAAATTATTTAATGGCTTTAACAGAGAGGAAAGTGAGAAAATTTATAGAATTTATTTTTAATTTCTTAAATAATAATCGCTCGAAAAAATTTTCTTTTCTTAATTAAATTAAAAATCATTAATTAAAAATTTAAGTCAGATAATCGCTCAAATGATGGCTTTAGTCGGTTTGGTGTTTGTTTTGTCGATTGTTCTGTTGGCAAATTTTTTCTTGCCGAATTTGATGATGATCGTTTTCAAAGTAATTTACGAACACTTTTTGCACATAATTTACCTGTACAGGTTTGGAGAGATAATTTATAATAAATTACTAATTAAAAAATAATTTTTAGTTGATATATGAGAAAGGAGCACTTTCTTCTGGTACTATAACTCTTTTGGAAACGATGCTTTCTAGTGTCCCAAAGGAAATTTTATTTCCAAAAAGACAATTTATGACAGCCGAGGATACTTTGAATTTGGTTAATTTTTAATGTTTTTTAGTTACATATTTCCTTTGGAATTATTTTTTCTTTTTTTTAGCTCTCTGAAGAACTTTATTTTGGCTCAGGTATTGACCAATGGCCTAATACCTTTCGTTCCTTGTTGGATGACTCTCCAATACCAAAACCTTCAAAGCAACACCAACTTTGTATTTCTGCTTTTGGCGCCATTCTATGGTTTTTATTTTATGTATTCAAAGGAATTAACGGTTCTTTTTTAGGTATTTACGTGAATGTTTAATTGATGTAGACACAGTTAGTATGCGTCAAATTGAGCTTTATTCTCCACCTTCTCTTAATTTTGATGATAATAGTGGTAATATTTGTCCGATGTCTTCATCTGAAGCCTGGAAAGGAAAGCACACGTAAATTATCGTTTTTTGCCAAGTGTATTTATTCGGTGCGGACATGATTATTGAGCCCTTTTAATCAAATAATAAAAGGGCTAAAAAACTTTTAGAATAGTGGATTTGGAATCAAAGAATCAGACGCCATCGGAGTGTTTCTGTGATCCATTAGTTAATTCTGATATTGAATTTACTGGAAAGATAGGCTTACTAATTATGTCCGCACTGAATAAGTTTTGTAGGGAATTCCCGAGGAAAATGACATAAGTATTGTCATAATCCTGGTTCCACTTATTCCTTTCTACTATATTATTAATTTTAAAAATTCGATTTTAGTATTTTGGATGGTTCTTCTTTACTTAATTTACACATTTTACCATCACTTTCATCTAATAATAACACAAATTCGAATACATCATTTTCATTATTTAACACTCTTAATCGATGTTTAACATCTTCTGGTAAACGTCTTCTTCGCCAATGGATATCTACCCCAACTTGTGATAAAGAGACCCTTTTGGGACGACAATCTTGTATTAAATGGTTGATGTCAGATGAAAGGCGACCACATTTAGCAAAATGGATGGAATTGTTAAAGTAAATTTTATAAAGTTTTAATTAGATTTACCTTCTACATATAATATATTTTGAACTTTAAAAATCTCATTATTAGATAATTGAAGGATTATGGGAAAATTATTTAGGGTTTCACAGGAATCTAACATTTTTTGCCAATGTATTTAAAAATATTTTTTAGGAAAATACCTGATTTGGAACGTTTATTTCAAAGGTTTTCTTTTTGATTTATTTAAATAAATTTATTTCAAGAATACATACAATTGGTTCAAAACATCGAGCAGATACAAAACATGGAGGCGGTGGTCATCCTGATTCTCGAGCACAACTTTTTGATAGTGACAGATACAATAAGCGAAAAATTCGTGATTTTTTGGTTGTTTTGGATGGATTAGGTTAGTTATATTTTTGTTTGAAAAATTCAAAGAAATTTTAATTTTTAGAGGACTTAACGCGATTAAAACGAATGTTTTTAAACGCGAATGAAATGGACGCAGAGAAAAGGTTTTTCTTATTTTAAAATATTTTTTAGATTCATTTTATATTTAAACAGTGTTCCTTCAATGTTAACTAATTGTTTTGGTTCAAATTATAAAGAAATGAGTGAAGATTTGCAATTCTTTAAGGTTCTTAAATTTATTTTTTTGTCCGAACTTTACTTTGTTTTTTGGAGAAAAAGTTTATAATTTTTTGTTTTTAATAGAATGCTTTTGACCGTCAATCAGCTTTAGAACATGGGGTTATACAGCCAAATAAAGGTGTTGATGAAGAATATGATTTGGCTTGTAATGATGTAATTAGTTGTGAATCTCATCTTAATGAATTTCTTGAAAAAATGAGAAAAGTGTTTAAATGCTCGGTTTGTTTTTTAAAATGTTTCGAGGGAAAATATGGCTTTGAAAAAAATATTGAACCTAAGGAGACTCGAACCTCGGCCATATTTTTCTTGTAGACAAGCACACTAACCATTTGACTATAAGGTGTAATTTTCAAAAATTTTTTCAGACAATAAAATTTGTTGGCACAGGCAGGAATTCGTATCAATTAGAAATACCTGATGCGTTTTGTAAATCTTTGGGTACAGATTTTAGATTAACATCACAAAGAAAGGTTTACTTTTTAATTTTAATAAAATATAGTTTTTTATTTCTCTAAGGGTTTTAAACGTTATTATACTGACGAACTTCAACAACTTTTCGATAAATTAACAAATTCTGAAACTCAACGTGATTTAATTAGTGCAGAGGTTACAAGACGTGTTTTTGCTGATTTTAGTCAAAGGTTTTTTTATTATTTTTTTTAGATTTATTTAATTTTTGGATTTTTTTAGAAAAAATAAATGGAAAAATATTGTAAATAATTTAGCTCAATTTGATTGTTTAATTTCTTTAACGTTATTTGCTCAATCTTCGCCAAAGAAAATGTGTTTTCCAGAATTTTGTTATGATTCTGAAAAGGTTTTAATTCCAAAAATTTTTACTTCAATTAAATATAATTTAAACATAATTTTCAGCCATTTCTGTCAATTTCTAAAGGATTTCATCCTTCATTAATTGATGCAGTTGGTGTTGATTATATTCCAAATGATTGTGAACTTGGCGGTAAAAATTCTCCTTTAATGTTACTTACTGGTGCTAATATGGGTGGAAAAAGTACCTATATGAGACAAATTGCTGCACTTGTTGTTATGGCACAAATTGTTTTTTAATTTAGATAAAAATAAATTTAAAAAATTATTTTTTAGGGTTCAATGGTTCCAGCAAATTCAATGAAATTAACTCCAGTTGATAGAATATTTTGTAGAATTGGAGCTAGCGATAGACTTGTTGCAGGTTATTAATTTTTTATAAAAATTTTTTTCGAGTTTTTTGGATTATTTTCAATTTAAAAAATTTTTAATTACAAAAATATTTAACAGGCCAATCCACATTTTATGTTGAACTTGCTGAAACAAATATTATTTTAAGACAAGCTACTTCATATTCTTTAGTTTTAATTGATGAACTTGGTCGTGGAACGAGGTTTTGTATTTTTTAGAAAATTAATCAAAAATTATTTTTTTAGTACTTTTGATGGAACAGCAATTGCTTGTGCCGTTCTAAAATATTTATCAACAAAAATTTGTTGTAGAGGACTCTTCTCAACACATTACCATGCTTTATGTAAATTTGTTGCTAATAATCCAAATGTTAAATTGGGACATATGGTAAGTTTTTTTAGAAAATTAATTTTGAATTTTTTTAATATTTAAAGGCTTGTATGGTTGAAAATGCAAATTTAGAGGATCCAACAATGGAAGCAATAACATTTTTGTATACATTAGCTGAAGGAGCTAGTGATAAATCGTATGGATTTTATACAGCAAAAATGGCGGGAATTGATGTTGAGGTTGGTTATTTTTAAATATTAAAAAAATTTTTATTTTTAGATTGTTAGAAAGGCTTTTTCTGCTTCCAAAATGTTAGAGGAAAATAGTTAAAATTATTAAAGAATGGACTGACTGATTTTTATAAGCAATTTACATTTTGATATTTTTGGATTTTTGTTTAAAACAAAGTATCTCAAATAAATTATTGGTATAATAATTATGGTAAAATATATACTTAAAAATTTATTTATGAAAAGTTGATGATCAAATGAGTGAACAAAGAAGAAATTATTGCATTAAAAAATAAAAAAATTAATGGCAAAATAAAATATATAAATTTAAATTGAAGAATATTGGCAGTGATTTTTGAGGAAATTCCCCTTTTCAATTTTCTTTACAAACAAATGGGAGGGGAGCTTTGAAGTTACCTACCTCATTCATGATTTGAGAGATAAAAATATTTGTGGGCAAAAAATAAGAACAACTTCCCTGGGGATCCCCAAACAAAAATGGGTGTTTAATTTCACCGCTCAAAATTCCAAGAGATTTTTATGTATTCAACAATAAATTTTTATTTTCTAATAACATCATCAGACATAAAACGTTTTCCCAATTTTGAATCAACATTAAATTTAGACATAACCTCTACACACAAAACAACAAAACGGCTAGAAAAAAAAGAAAATATTCTTTAATTTCTAAAAATTATTTAAAACTTATTGCAGTTAGCCTCTTTTGATTGTCCAGTAAGTGAATGACGGGAATGTAGAGGGGAAGCATTTCCAAAAGAATTTGAATTATCAGAATACCAACCATCACAAAAAGCTGTTGAAGTACGGGAACCTTCTGCTGTAGAACCATGCCAAAGCCAGCGGTCGGGCCTATAGGAAATGGGGAAATTTTCAAAAAAATCCACAAATCCCCACCAAATATTGTCAGAAATAACATCCCTTCTATTAAAAGAGTAAATGGGAACATGTGCATGTACACTCCTTTCTCCATCAAAAACGCTATTCCAAGAATCAAAAAGGCGTTCTCCACGAATATTTACAATAGGAGTATAATTTCTATCATCTTCATGTACTACTTTATTTAAATCTTGAACTCTAGATGAAAGAAAAGCTCGAAATGTTGTTGTAAATCCAAACTAAAAATTGTTGAATTAAAAAGAGAGGAAGGAGTTTATTTATTTACTTGTCTAGCCTGTTTATAACATTCTAAATCAGCACCACGTACACCACCAAAATTTCCATTTAAAGGTTCATTTAAAGCAATCAAGTGAATCTTTAATTTTTATAAATTTCTTTAATTTAGTAAAAAGATTTTAAAAATTGTTTGTTAAAGAAATAAGACTTACTAAAAAGTTTTAATAACTAATCCTCTCACTGTTAGTTATCGTAAGTCTTAAACTAATAGTTGAGAGACTAAAAAGAGAGAAAGTCTGTTAGTTAGGAGAAAGTGAGTGTTTCTTACAAATAGAGAACTTAGAACAACATCGGAAATTACCTCCCTAACTCTCATAATTTTATAAAGATTCTAATTCTACATTAAAGTTAAAAGGAGATATGTAGATTTAAGAATCTCTCAATAAATCCTAATAAGATTTAAAAAAAAATCCCCCACAATTCTATCTTTATGCCTTTTCTGTTGAACACTAGGTACTCGATTCTTCTGCTTTTCCTCCTCTTTTTCTTCTTCAAATCGACGATTTTCTTTAGGTAGGAATCGAGGTTGCCAGCGTTGTTCAGGGGAAGGTAAAGTGTTTATCTTTTAAATTAAAAGGAGGAATAATTTAATAATTAAAATTCAAAAAATCCCCCAAAACTCTGTTAATTTTTAGTAAATTTTGTTAATTTATTTTAAAAAAAACAAGCTTTTATTTAATTACCATTTCATTATCAAGTCTAAATTCCTCACTGCTAGGTTCATCCAAAGCCAACTTTATATATTAATTAAAAGCAATGTTAAAAAAGAGCAAATCAAAATTAAAAAACCCTACCCAATAAGAAAGTCTATTTAATTCATCAGAATCGTCAGCATTATTATTCTGTTTTTAATTAATTTTTAAATTAAAATTTCTTCAAGTTTTTATTTTTGTTTCAAAAATTCCCCTCTCCTTTGTTAACAAAAATTTATTTTTAATTTAAAATAAAAATATTATCGTAAATTAAAATTGCTAGTGAAATTTTAATTTAATGAAATTTAAAAATTTTAATTAAATGTTAGTGAAAAAAGGAAATTATTTTTTAATTTTTTTTGTATTATTAAGCAATATTTAATCCTTTCCTTTATTAATAATTAATTAGTAATTAAAAAGCAAGCGTAACCCAATAAATATTTAAAAAAATTAAATTTACCGAAATTGAAGGAGAAGAAACATAATCATCAACAGTCCTTTCTTTTGTTCCAGATTGGGCAGTAAGAAGATTTCCTCCAAGCTGAGAAAAAAAGAAAATAAACTTAAAAAAACCAAACTTACAATAATTTGTTTCCAACCAGAATTTACTCTAATAAATAATTGTTGAGTAGAGAGGGCAAAAGCCAAAAATCCTAAAAAATATAAAAAAAAAAAACAAATTTTGTCTAAAAAAGAAGTTTTAAATTGTTTATTGTCCCCTTTATTTCCTTTCTCTTTTTAAAAAAATACCCACCAATAGGGCAATTAGGTGTAGCAGCTAATAATTCTAATGCTGTTTGGAATATTCTAACACCAGAAAATGAAGAAGATTGAGGCTATATTTAAATTTTAAAGGAATTTTTTACAAAGTTTTTACTTTTTCAATTAATTTTCCAGGCAATCCTGGAGGTCCTTGTTGCCCTCTATCTCCCTTTTCCCCTTTTATTGAACTACTACTTCCATGTACTTTTCGATTGTAAGCAGGTAATTGATCACTATGTTGTCCATTGAGTAAAACAACTTCTTCTTCCCCTCCATCTTGATACTTTAAATGATTATTTTTTGATTAAAAATAATTTTAGAAGAAAATAATTTTAAAAATTCAAAATTTAGAGAAAAAATGGGTAGAATGAGAATGTTTGTAGGCACAGATCAAATCAATAAGAAACACCAGAATTTTAAAGTGACATTTAAAACAAAATTATGACCTTGTGGACTACAGATCATTTAAAAATAAATATGTTATAATGTTTGGGATTTTAATTATATATCAAAAACCCAAAAAAAAAATCTAAAATTAAATAATTTCCCTTACCCCTTCTCTGTAGGTTTGTTTAGATGTAGTTTTATCACAACATTCTCCTCTATCCCCTTTTTCACCCTTCACACCAGGCCAAGCAGCTATTCGACGTAAATCATGTTCAGTAAGACCTGGGAATACGCCTGGAGGGCCTTGTAATCCAGGAGGGCCAGGTGGTGGCATTCTACATTCTGTGACGGCACACTAAAAATATTTGATTGTTAAATACAAAAAATTACATAATTTTTTGTATAATAAATAATAAATTCCCTCACAGTTCCAGGTATTCCAGGTTCTCCACGTTCTCCTTTAGGTCCAGGAATCATCTGTATTTGTTGTTGAATTAAAGGGGGAGTGTGTAATGTTGGAAACAAAGTTGTTTTTGTTTCTTCTTTTTGTTGTTTTGTTGTTGTAGTTAGTGTGGTTGTTGTTAATAAATTAATGTTTTTAGGCAAAAAACGGGCAGGCCCAGAACCTGGAGGGGTTGAAGGAAATTTTCCTTCTTCTTCCCCTTCTTCCACTCTTAATCCATTTTCTTCTAAGGAACCAAAACCAGAACTGACAAGTCCAGATTTTTCAGAATCCTCAAAAAATAAATTTAAAAAAAGGAATGGAAAAAAGAAAAGAATAAAAAATTAAAAAAATTTCCAAAAATCCACTAACCAACCACGCAAAACACAAAAAGTAAAAAAAAACTCTTTTAAAAAGACCTGTGGTTGGTAATCCCCTTCACGGGAGAAATCCCTTCGACGTTTCTTCCACTACAAGGAATTTAATTTATTTTTAGTTTAGGCAAAATAATTTTTGGTTTTTAATTTAAAATATTTAACTCTATTTACATTTAAAAATATTCTTTTTTTTTAATTTTTTACCCAATTTTCATTGCATTGATTTGCTGCTTCTGCAGGGTCATCATGCAATTTAAGTTCTTGAATTGCCCCCTAAAATTCCCAAAAAATTATTTTTTAATTCTCACTTTTTTATTTTTTGTTTTCACAATTTCTTCATTATCATCTGCTACTTCAATTGATTGAAAACTTTTGATAGAAAAATTCAAAGTGTTCTCACTAATTTTTAAATAAAATAATTGAAAGAGAGAAAAGAAGGAAATTAAAATAAATGTAGGTAAATTAATTATCAGATTTCTCTTGTAAAAAATATTTTTTGCTACAACTTTTTGTGTTTTAAAAAGAATCTAAAACGCTATACTATTTCATTTTCTCTAACCAGAATCAGAAAATATACAACCGGAAAACATATCGAAAATATGTAAAATCTTTCCGGATTCCGGTGAGCACTAACAAAGTTGCAGACAATTCCGGAAATCTCTACTCTTTTGTTTTATTGAAATTTTAATTTAAAAATATTTGCTTAATTGAGAGGAGAGAGAGGAAATAACATACCCCCCCCCCCAAAAAACATACCCATTTTCTTTTGAGGTTAACCGAACCCCTTCACCCCCACTCTCAACAATTTCTAAAATCGTTTTCTCTTCATTTTCTCCTTCTTTTTCTTTGTTTAATATTTTTATTGTTTTCTTTTCTTTTAAATTTTCCGGAAGATTATTTACAATAACTTTAAATTCCTCATTATTATTATTTTCTTGGTATGAAATTGTTTGTGGAGTTGTTGAATGTCTGTGGTGTTGGCGGTGTTTATGTTGAATTATTGGTTTTGTTACCTTCTTTAAAATATTTTCTGCTTTAGTTTCTGGTTTTGTCTTTGTATTTAGTATTGCTTCTGTTGCTGGTTTTGCTTCAGATTTGGGTTCTACTTTCTTTATTAATTTTGCTTCAATTTTTAGTTTAGTGTCCGTTGCTGGTCTTGCTGCAGATTTAGATTTTGCCTCTTTTCCTAATTTTGCTTCTGGTTTTATTTCATTTTTAGACTTCTCTTGAGATTTGGTTTTTGCTTCTTTTAATTTTGTTTCAGTTTTTGGTTTCATTTCTTTTGCTAGCTTTGACTCGAATTTGGTTTTCACTTGTGTTGTTGGTATTGCTTTGGATTTTGATTTTGCTTCCTTTTCCAATTTTGCTTCAGATGTTGTGTTTGCTTTTTCTAATTTTGTTTCATTCTTTAGTTTGACTTCATTTGCTTCGATTTTGAGTTTTGCTTCTGATTTTGTTTCAAATTTTTCTGTTGATTTCGATTTTGTTTTAGTAGTTGATTTTTCTGGTTTCGCTGTAGTATTGAATTTTGCTTCAGGTTTGGCAGTTGTTGCTAAACTAGATTTTAATGTAGTTGTTAGTTTTGGTTTAGATTTAGTTGATAATTTTGTTTCAGTTTTCGGGGTTGCTTTAGTTTTCGTTTCAGATATTTCTGAGGCATTATATTTTGCCTTTAATTCGGGTTTAGCCGTAGTTTTAGATTTTACTTCTCTTTTAGAAGTTGTTTTAGTTAATAATTTTTCTGGTTTGACTGTGGTAGTAGTAAAAATTGTTTTGTTTTTGACTGTTATTTCAGTTCCCAATTTAGCTTGAATTAACGGATTTGATGTTGTAAATATTTGAGTTTTTGTTGATTTAAATAATTTTTGGGGTTTAGAAGTAAATATTTCTTTAGTTATTATTTTTGGTTTAGCCGTTGTTGTTGTAGTAGAATTAATTTTATTTTTAGTTGTTTTTGTTGTAGAATTATATTTTGCTTCTGTTTTATAAGTAACTTTTTGGGTTGTTTTGGTTGTTGTAACTACTTTAGTTTCAGGCAATACTATATTTGATGGTTTAGTAGTTTCTTCAATTTTTGTTCTTGTTTTCTTCAAAGGTTTTGTTGTTTTCTCAGTTGTTGTTGATAAGAAGGATTCCTTTAAAGACACATTTTCTAATTTTTCTTCAATATTTTTTGCTTCTTTTTGCCTAATAAAATCTTTTTTTGCTTCAGCTTCATCCAAAGATTTTATTTCAGATATAATATCATTATCAGTTATTGAAGAAACTAAAGAAGAATTTGGGGCGGCTGATAAATTTTGGGATATTTTCGTTGGATTAATTGCCAATATTTTTGTGAAATAATTAAGTGAAAATGTTAAATATAAATAATAAATTAATAACTTCAAAAATTTTTTGTTGTTCATATTTTTCTTAAAAATTAAAAAAAAAGAAAATAAGGAAAGGGGTTTATAATCTAAAAATACTAGAATATACCCCTATTCAATTTTAAACGACACTTTTTAATAAAAAATTTTTTAGATTATTAAAGTATTTTTGTTTTGATTATTGATGAAAGTCTGTCTGAATGTTTAATTATAAAGGAAGAATTAAATAGAAGTTTAAAAAATTTAATTTAGTTAAGAATTAAAGATCAAAAATGATTTTTGTTTATTGCTAGGTGAAAAAGGTTTACTTATGTAAATGGAAGCAAAACAAAAAATGCTTATATCAAAATACATTTTTTTAATAAAAAGGAGAAAATAAAGAAAATGGTGAATAATCTGAAAGAGAAGAATTTAGAAGAATGGTTAAATGTATTTGTACAATCAGTTAACTAAAATCTCTATTACATATTAAATTCTCTGGAAAATAAAAATTAAAAAATTAAAGGAAAAAGAAGCAATTAATAGAAGAAGCCACATGGAGTTAAAAATATTTTTTAATACAAAAAAATACACCTTAAATAAATACACAAAAGAATAATGATAAAAAAATGTTTAAAAAAAGGTTTAAGTGGATGTGTGGAGGGAGGGGGGTGGAGGATATATCTGAAGTAGCTGATAATAAAGAGAGGGAACTTGTAAAAAAACAAATATTTTTTTCTATACAATTTTTGTAAAAATAAAATAAACTTTACTTCAAACCCCCCACCAATAATAGGACCAGCATTTGCAATATATAATTTAGAAGCATCGTCCATTTGCAGCTGTGTAGGGTGTCTATACACCTGTGGGTAATTTAAATATAAACTTTTTTTATTATTTAAAAAGTTTAAAAAGAATATTTTTAAATAAATTTTAAAAATGTTTGTTTAAAGTGTTGGAATTTATTTATTTTTACAAAAAATCCCTTTCTCTCCTTACTTGTCTAACAGCATATCTCATACATCTAAAATATAGCCCAACAGTCTGTTCATGTACTTCCAATGCAAATTGTGTCCATTGCCCAGCAAATACAGGAACTAAAAAGGAAGCTAAAACTCTGGATGTGCTACGTTGTTCTGATGAATCGGTGGAAGAAGAATCGGTGTAGAAAAGGGAAATGTTTGTTTGTGTTGGACCTTAATTTTTTGAGAAATTAAAATAAAATCCCTCCAGAATTCTAACAAAAAATTAGAGATAGAACAAAATAGGAAAAAAATTACTCAATCAAGATTGATCAAAAGTTAAGATGAATTTAGAATTATAAATAGATAAGAAGGTAGAAGAGAAACAGATCCAACAAAGAAAATTAAAATTATTTGCCTGCAGACTGTAATTGAACACCCAACTCCACAATTGTATCAAAAGCATTTAAAACAGCAAAAAGAAAACCACCCAAATTATCGGAAGGGCGAATAGATGCAAGAATAGCAAAATTACTTTAAAAAATAATTTTTAATTAAATAAAAATTCCTTTTGAATAAAAAAACTGACCGATAAAATTTACGAGGTAAATATATTCTATAGGGGACAACTATTTCTACTCCACGCTTAAAAAAAGAAAAAATTAAGAATATTTAAATTTCAATAATTTTTAGGTATTATTAAGTAAAATTTTATTTTAAATTTAATGAATTAAAAATTAATTAAATATTTGTGTGCAGTTTTTAACTAAATGAGGGCACAGAAAATGGAAATAAAAATTTTAATTCGATCAAAATTAAATTTATTTATTTTGTATAATTTCCACCTTAATTCCAACAGCAGGAAGTCCATCAAGTCCAGCAGTTCTAAATACCCTCGGATCTGTATCGATCAGATTTTCAACGGGGATAAGCAAATTTGCTTCAGTTTCCTCATCTTTAAAAAATTAGAATAATTTTTAAAGAAAAAAGATAATCCCCTTTAAATCTTTTATTTTTAAATAAATAAATGTACATAATTATCCTCAAATTTCCCCTAACATTTGCCCTTTTTTCCACCCTCTATTAAAAACATTATTTATTCTTTTTCTTCTATGGATTAACACATTTATGTAAATTTAAAATATAATAATTAAAATAGAAAAAATAAGCCTAAATCAGAATTATTAAAATCAGAAATACAACCCCTTAACAGAATATAAAAATTAAACAAGAGATAGAAAAAATCAAATAAATAAAAAATCAAAAACTTTAATTAAAAACAAATTTTTTTAAAAATTTCAAGCTGTGAACTACCAAATGTTATTTAAATAAAATATATCTACATTCTAGTTCATAAATTTAAAAAAATATAAAATTTAATTTAAATAAAAATATTTATTTTTACCGCCAGGTATTTCAAAGGATTTTCCAATAGAAATTACTGCACAATGAAGGCAGCAAAAGGCAAAAATATACAGCATATAAATAAATTTTTAAAATTTTATTCCAAATTACATTTAAAAATAATTTAATTTAAATGTAAATAATAAAATAAATTATATTTTTCATTTAATTTTGAGCTTAAAATGAAAAATAATAATAATAACAAACATATAAGGACTTTTTGGGGAAATGTTTTTTGGGGAAATGTCATTATTTAAATTTAAATTCTAAATTAATTAAAAAAAGGGGGAAAGGGTAATTTGAGATTAAAATGTTTCAATTTTTGCCCTTTGTATTTAATGAGCAAAGAATTTATAAAAAATATATAATTATTCAATAATTTGGCTACAAGTAGAGAAGAAGGGGAATGCCCTAGTAAATTTTCGGCTGCCAAAATGTTTTGTTTTGAAAAATAAAAAAATTTAAAAAGGGAGGGAAGATAAAGAAAATATGAAAATAAAAGAAAAATGAAGAGGGGGAAGAGCAACTTTTTTGTTAGATATGAGAGAATTTTTTGGCTAAATGAGGACGAGACCACCTTTGTGGAAGAAAAGTTGAGGAAGTTAATTAGGGATAAATTTTTGAAAATTAAAAATTAAGAGAAATAAAAAAAGATTTTGTTTTTCCTCTCAATCCAACGTTCAATTTATTTTTCTAAAATAATTCAAAATTTTTTTACTTAAAATAATTTTTAATATACATATTTATAAAACCCTTTTAATGCCAAAAAATCTTTTAAAAATTTAAAAACTATAAAATTTTTTGATAGCCATCATTTCATATAAAAGAATGCGGGAAAACAAAAGCAGCATTTTTGGCACACCCCCAAGGGGAAATAAAAGAAAGAATATATAATATTATGTGAGAATGATGGGGGGGGGGGGGGAAGGGGAAAAATGAAAAAAAAAAAAAAAAAAAGAAATTTAAAAAAATATAAAAGTTAAATAATGGGGTTCTACATAGACAAAAATTATTATTTTTAATTAAATACTTAAATTTTTAAGTTTAATCTTAAAATTAATTCTTATGTTCATCAAAAACAAATTACTAAATTAAAAAAATTTTTAGAACAAATGAATAATAAATTCTTAAAAAATAAAAAAATTTAATTAAAAATTCTGATTATTTTATTTATTAACTATTTGTTAAAAATATTTAATTGGAATTGGAATGAATAGAAGAAAATAATAATAATAATTAGAAGAGAAAAGGGGATATATCAAATAGCTAAAAGGATTTAAAACGGAAAGAAAATTATATATTTATTAATTAAATATATATTTTTATGTGTGTGTGCGGTGTAAAAATAAAATAATAACTAGATATGACAATATTTAAAATATTATTAGTAGGTGATTAAATGCGCGAAAATTGTTTTGAGTTGATTGGGGGGGGGGGGGGGGTAGTTTAAATGTGAAAAGTTTTTTTGATGGGTTTGGGTACGGAAATATATTTAATAGAAAATGTATCTGAAAATTTTCGAAAAGAATTTAGAAAATTATTTTGGTGTTTTAGAGTGTTAATCCAGAAAACCCTTAAATTATGGCTAGCCAACAATTCCCAAACATTGTTTTAAACTGTTAATTGTTTTCTTAGTTTAATAATAACTAAATTATGAGCTAATGATAGAAAAAATAAAAATTTAAAAAGAGAATTTAAATAATTTGAATAATTTTTAAGATAGGTAAACGTTAATATAAATTAAAATAAGAATCTTCACAAAATGTGACAAAAGTTAAAGAAAAAGAATCAAAAATAAATAAATTAAAAAGCATCATTTTTAATTGCTTTAACGAAAAAGCAAATTAAATAAAAAAAAATAAATTTTATTAGAAGGAGAGTTTTATTAGTAAAGAGACCCAAAAATTTACATATTCTCATGATGCTTTTTGTTTTTTTACAAAAAAAGTAAAAATAATTTTAATTATTTATATGATTTAAAAATAAATTAAAATAAAATACATTCTAATTAATCAAAAAAAGCTTTTTTAATTATCAGAATATTTTTTAAAACAAATTTAAAACAAAGAGAAGAGAGTATAAATGAAAAAAAATAATTTAAAATTAAATATTTGCCACTAAAAATATTTTTTCCTTCCTCAAAAAAATATTTTCATCTAAAAAAAGTCAAAAAAATAAATATATTCTATTCACTTATTGTCCTTTCATTTATTTCCATTCAAAACCCATTCACCCCAAAAATACATTAAAAGCACCGTTATAATAATTACAACCTTTTGCGCAAAAAAATATAAAAAAATAAAAATATATCTGCCTTTCCTTATTAAAAAAATTAAGTAATTAAAAGGACAAAAATAAAAGGTTATAATTATTTAAATATTTTTTTGAGAAATTAAAAGGAAGGCAAGAATTTATTATTAAATAAAGAAAATAGTCATTTGCAGTAAAGTCTCGATTTTCCATAAAAAAGGAAAATTTTAGAAATTAAAATAATTTTTTTTAATTTAAAAACCCTCTCCCCTCATTCCCTACCTGGAGCAGCACCAAAAAAAGGTTCCAACTCAATAGGACAATCAGAGGCTCTTACAAATAAATTATCAAGTGAAAAGAAAAATTTAATTTGATCTGCTTCGTTGTGTTTTGAAACATCAAAAATTAACTGACAAAAATTTGCTTTTTATTAAATATAATTGAAATTTTTAATTAAAGGAGAGGAATGCTAATTATTAAATAAATAAAATAGAAAAATAAAATAAGCCAGTTTAATTATTTTATTTAAAAAATCTACCTGAAATCCTCTATTAACTAATTTTCTCCTTAATTGCCAACTTAACCGCAACCATTCCCCTTGAGGCCAGAAACGTTGAAGAGATTTCCGATAAAGCCACAAAGGTTGGGGTTCACTTTCGAATCGAATACCAACACGAAAAATAGCTCCTTTGATTAAAAAATATTTTAACTTTTATAAAATCTCTCTAATAGCGATAGCAATAATATTTAAAGAAAATCTCTTATATTTAATGGAGTTTCTGTTTATGTATAGACAACTACAGTATTTTCTTTATTAAATTCCCCTTCCCTCTTTTTCCGGAAACCTCTATTTTGTGGATGATTTGCTTAAAGAAGGTCTACTATACTAAAGAAATGTTTAATAAAATTAATTAAAAACTACATACTTACCAAACCCCCCTCTTTCCAACTTTGTTTGTACACTAACACAAAAAGTTTCACTTGGTTTTAAATTAAACATTGGAGATAATAAACGTCCATATAATTCTTTTTTGTTTTTTAAATTAAATTCTTTTAAAGTTTTTAATTGTTCTCTAATTACCTTTTTTAAAATTTAAATTAAAAAAAAAGAAATTAATTTAAAAATTAATTACCATACTAAAACCATCCTTTGTGCTATTTCTCCTCTCCCAACGCCACTGGCCTTCACGGAAAAAGTCACAAATTGAAGGCAATTCAAAGCTAAATTTAATTAAAATTTAAAAATCAACTTCCTTTTAGTATAGACAAAAAAAGAAAAACTTCTAAAATATTAATACTTTTAGAGACTATTTAGTTATGGGGCAAAACCTCGCTTTGTACACGATAAATAATAGAAAATTTTACAGTTTGGTATTTATTTGGTATTATTATGTTTTTTTTCCATATTTCAAGCATTTTTCTATTTCCAGGTGTTTGGTATTATAAGATTTGGTATTATATTTATGTTTTTGAAATCTTTAGTATTCTAGATTTATTCAATTTATTCCAGCTCATTTATTCAATGTGAAAACACGATGAAGAGAAGCGTTATGGAGAATTTGTCAGATTTCATTCAACAAAAATTTAAGAAAATCCCCTTAAAATTCCAAAATTTACCCGCAAAAATCTTCTTCAACTTCTTCCCCAATTATTTTTCCTCCTCCACTTTTCCAACGATTTTTATTTATTTTCTCTTCACTTTTTCTTAATAAAGGTAATTTTTCACTCCATTGGCTCATAGAACCATTAGAAGAAATTAATTTAACTTTAGCTAAATATTTATTTGAATTAATTAATTTAATTCCAGTTAATAATGCTGGTGGATGTTCGACATTTATTTTATGTAATTCTTCTTTTATTCGTCCATCTTTTAATATTCCAGAATCTTTCCAATACCTTTTTTTACAAACAATTAAATTTAAAATATTTTTTGAAGTCTCGTGAATATTTCTAAGAATACTATTTTGAAAATCAGAAAATTATTTTTTTAATTAATTTTTCTTTCAAAGGCCGTCCATAAAATGATCAAACTACCTAATTCAACCAAACCCTATGTATTAGGGTTTTACCGGAAGTTCCGGTTCCGGAAAGTTCCGCCATTTTTTGGTTCCGGTTCCGGGATCCTGAACTCAAATTGGATCCGGTTCCGGTCAAAATTTCGATTCCGGTGAAACCCTACTATGTATGTAGAAATAAGAGAATACCCTCCCCTCCCTCCCTCTCCTTATTCAAAAAATAATTTAAGTAATTTAAATTTACTTTTTTTAACAAAAAAAACTTACTGAACAATATAATAAATAAAATTCTTCTTTTTATTATTTTCATTAATTAATTCTTTAGGTTCATCCCAATATAATAAAAATTCATCAACATTTCCAGTTTTTTCAACTTTTAATCCAGAAGGTTTAGGTAATAGTAAATTATTTAGTAAATATTTATTATTTTCTTCTTCCAAAACTTCGTCTTTAGCTTGTTGGAAATTATTTAAAGGGGTTTTAATTAATAAAAGTAAACGAGAAGAATCTTCTCCATAAGCTTCATTATATGCAGTTAAAGAGAGAACATAACTTGTATTTGGCTCTTTTTAAATTAAGAAAGAAATGTTATTAGAATTGTATTAAGGAAGTTTAGTATATTGAGAGTAAATAAGGGGGCACCAAGAATAAAAGTAATCTATTTGAATAATCAAAACATACATTCTATTGTTTCTGATTTAAAACAAAAACTGAAAATTCTAAAATCAAAGGGGTTGCCTTAACCACCAACCAATTTAAACTACAAAAAAACCCCCCAAACATACTTAACATATTCAATGTATATTCAACATTTTCTGCTCCTTCTAAAACAACTTTTCTCGTGTCAGTAGAACCTGTCCCATAAGAAAGTGTATAGCCACGGACAAGAATATTGTCTATAGAAGATGGGGGATCCCATCTAAAAATTAAAAAAAAATAATTTTAAATTCTCTTTTTAAATTCCCCTATAAATCCTCGAAAGAAATATTCTCAATTATTTTAATTTCTTTACTAATCAAAAATTAAGAAATATTTGAAAATATATTCACACAAAAATATTCCTAAATTAACACTTTACCTTAAAGTTGCCGAATTTGGCGTTAAACTTTCAACACGAAACTTAAAATTAAAAAAATTTATCAAATTTAATAATATATTTTACATTTTCTGGAGGATCGGGAACTTGGTTTTCTACAAAATTAAAATTAAAAAATAATAAAAATAAATTTAAAAAACCTGTTGGACCTAAATTCTTTTTATCAATTAATTCTAATGTTGTTATTATTTTAAACAAAAAAATAATTAAAATTAAAGGAGAGGGCCAAATAATGATAATTTTGTGGTTGCTAACCACAAATAACATTATTAGTATTTTGCTTTCATTTTAGCTTTTTCTGTTTAAAAAAATAATTTAAAGATAATCTTTAGTATTTATAATTATTTAGAAGTTGTTAAAGGTTAATAGTACTTGTTAAGTGCCTCGTCATTAGGAAACGTGCCGTCCCGAATCTCGATTCACGAAATCGGTGTCTTTTTTCGGGTCAAAATTCGAAGCCCGGTTAAATCTTTCGAACCGAACCGGGCTGGAAACCCTATTCCTAATATTAACAAGAATGGTAAAGGATTTTTTAATCAAGCGGCCAAAAGTAAAAATTAAAGTTTGTAAGCACATACCTAAATTATATTTAAAAACTTTCTTTTTAAAATTTCTTTGTCTAGGCAACAAATAAATTAGTTTATTTTGAAGGAAAAAAAAGAAAGTTTTTTAAAAGTAAAAGAGAAGAGATATTTGGCCCTCAACAAAATTTGATTGAATTTACATAATTTGTGTGACCATTACTTTGTGATGGTTTGACGGGAAGTTAATAACGAAATTTGCAATTTAAAAAAAAAGAGAGGGGAAATCTTAACAGAATTTTATATTAAAAATAAATAAATTTTACCAGAAAATGTTCTAAAATGAAAAAAAATAATTGGAATATTTTTGTGAAAAATAAAGATTTAAAAATATAGGGGTGATTATGAAATGTAAAAATGTTAGAATTAGTGCTTCTCCCTAGGATGAGGAAAAGAACAATTTCTGAATTAATTTCCTCGTCTGCTATAAGAAATGGGGGAGTTCTCTTCACACATACAAGTTCCCGTTCAAATAAAAACTTTAATTTCAACAAATAAATTTAAAAAATAACAAAAAGCCTAATCCTCTTTTTAAATAAAAAAGGCGAATAATAATAATAACAGCTGTCGGCACCGCGCAACAAAATAAGAGGGGAAAAGAGGCTAAAAAGGAGAAAAAGCAACGACCCGAATAAATAAATTAATAAATGGCACAAAGAATTGTAAAGCATATAGCTATTAATTTCCTAAGGCTGAGCAGTAGGCGGCGTGGTGTAATGGTTAACACATCAGTCCGGTCTACTGAAGATGCTGGTTCGCTCCCAGCCGCCGAATAACCTTTTGCTCTAGCTAAAGGAGAGAAATAGCTATAGCCCAGCTGCTTTACTGGTAGCACCGGATGGTTCAGCGAACGCTGAACGAATGACGATCCATCCCATAGGCCCTGGGTTAGAGAAAAGGAAATTCCGCCAGAGAAGGCGATGATTAAGCTACCCCGCAGGTGAGAGAAAAAAGCGGGAAGAGGGCAGATAAGAAGACTAGGGACAGTCTTCCCTGGGGATGGAGGTGTAAAGCATATAGCTATTAATTTCCTAAGGCTGAGCAGTAGGCGGCGTGGTGTAATGGTTAACACATCAGTCCGGTCTACTGAAGATGCTGGTTCGCTCCCAGCCGCCGAATAACCTTTTGCTCTAGCTAAAGGAGAGAAATAGCTATAGCCCAGCTGCTTTACTGAATGTACAAATTTGTTTGTTTGATAATCCAAGTGAAAAAACCGGTAATCTTTTTAATTTTTGTTTGCTTGACAGAACAGAATTATGGCCACTAATTTATTGGCTTATTTTGAAAATAAAAATTTTTAATGGAAAGAAATATACAACAATTCACAGAAATTATTTTTATATTTTCTAAATTTTATGTTTCTAAACAAAATTTATATCTGGGATATAAAGGAAATAAAACAAAATTTATATCCTTTATTTTAAATCCTAATTGGGTTTTGTATCAATTGTTGGGCCAATCTGGAAAAGTTCGTAATAGGACAATAAAAATATACAAAAAGGATGTGTTTGTTTTGCACTAAAAATGGAATGGGGAGAAGGTTTGTAAAAAGATGGGAATATTCCATAAGGTCCGGTAATCAAAATAGCCTTCCTTACACGCATTCCTCACATTAATATTTGCTGAGAAATGATTTAAAGCAATTCTTAATAGTCTTTATTTTGTTTGTATCTAATAAAATATTTTTATTTTATAAAATTTTTTGATATCAAAAATAAATTTTAAAAATATATAATTAAAAATTCATTGAGAAATTAAAAGAGACACAATTAGTTTTCATTCTCTATAAAGCTCTGGAAAATAACCGGCTATTTGAAATTGAGATCCGAACCGACAACTATCCGACTTTGGTTCTGAATAAATCGCCAACCTTACTTCGTAATCCCGCCCCTTTATTTCATAAACATCGTGTTTGAGCGAAAATCTAACCTCAAAAGATCTAACCTCGACTCAGTTTTGAGAAGTCTTTTCAAATTAGGTATTATTTGGATAATCGAATTTTTGGCCCCAAAGATGAGTTTACTCCTCACTATGGCTTTTCAATTCTCAGGAGCCTATATCTCTGCGTTTTCGTCTCTGGCAAAAAATTCTTTCATATTTGAACTCAGCTCGGCGAGGGGAATCGAATGATATATAATTCGAGTTTTTGAAAAATTTATTTTGTCGAAAGAAAAATAAAATAAAACTTTTTTTCTATAAATTACTGAAATCGTTGCACAAAAAGAAAATTTGGAAAAGGAAATTATTTACAACAGATTTTCAAAGAAAAGTCCAAGAATTCAAAAAAAATTTCGAATAAAATTTTAATTTTTTGATTAAAATTGAGGGATTAGCACAATTTAAAAGTCAAAATATAAGCAAAATAATTAAAGCTTTCAAATCGTTAATTTTCCCTATTTTTCCTAAAATTATTGGCTATTTTAATTTAACGAATATCTTTGAAAGCCTTGATTTAAATAAAATTATAAGGAAAGGATAGCAGAAGATAGTTGACGCGTCTCGTTGAGCTAACAATAAGTCGAATAATGTTAATTTCTGAAAGATCGGATACAAAAGGAAGTTTTATTTCTAAAAATATATTCAGAACATATCCATCAGAATATCATTCAACATAGCTCGGCGAGGCGCGTCAGGCGAAGTCGAAACTAATAAGGATTGTGGTATAAAAAATGTATACTACAAGGGCATAGCCAGGGGGCCTCGGCTACGCCTTTGATATATATTTAGAACGAGGCAGCTTATTTAAAAAAACCGGAAACAGAAGTTTTTAATTCACAGTTCTCGTGGTTGTTTGTCACAAAACTAAAAAATAATTTTCTTCGATTTTTTCCAAATCGAATTTAAAACAAAAAGTCATTGGGTCGTTGGGTAAAGACAAGATAAAGAAAAAAATATTTATGTTTAAATAAATATTTTGATGAATTTTATATATCAAAATTATATTTAAAATATTGCAAAAATGTCTAGTTGAAGTCGATAAATCTCAATAGCCAAGGGTGTATCAAGAAGATAATGTGTAACAGCCAATTATGCCTTCCCGAATTTACCTCTGTATTCACCCTTGACAAAAACTTTTCATAAAAATAATTTTTCTCAAAAAAAAAAAAAACATAAAATTACCCCAAAAAATACTTCCCATACTTCTCTCAAATACTTTCTTCATTAATACCTTTTCCTTTAATTAATCCTTGTTCTGCAGAATGTATTCCATTTAAACGAATTCCATTTTCATCTGAATTTTTTATTTTTCTTATTTCTTCTGCTTTTTCAGTTTCTTGTCCTTGATTTTCGTGAAAACGTTTGTCCATATCCTTCAAAATATAATTAGTTTTTTAATTAAAATTTTTTTGTGAAAAACAAAAATATCAAAAATCTAATTTTCTATTTACCTTACCAATCCAAATCAGGCCCTCCCTACTTTGCAATTGTGTATTTCTTAAATTAAAATTGCAGGTGGAGTTTCTTGGACCCAAGTATAAGCAGCAGAACCGATTGTGGACCTCTTTTCCCTCTCTCGCCAAAACACTCAGTTAGATACAATAAAATTAAAATAATTACTAACCCGTTTCTGGACCCAAGTATAAGCAGCAGAACCAACCAAAACAACCAAATTAGATAACCACCATAAAATTGGTTTAACTTCTCTCCACCATCCAACAGCTATAACTGTTTGTGCTGCTGCTTTAGCTGTTCCGCTAATATTGTGTGTTAAAGCTGAAGTTGCTTGGATTTGCCAACCTAAGGAAATTTATTTTAAAAAATTTAAATTTTGAACATGTTTTTGGGTTATTAGCATTAAAAGAAATTTACAAAATTTAGACAGTTTCCAAAAATCTAACAAATATCTAACACGTAAGCGCCTAAAAATAATTTTTTGACTATTCTACCAGAAATTTTGAGGAAAGGTAAAAAGATTAGACTAATTATTTTTTATTAATAAAAATGTATTCCCCATTTCTATTAAAATATAGAGGAAGTCTTTTTAATTACAAAATAAGAATATAAACTATCACAAATTCCTGTCCTCAAGTAAGAAGTTTTATATTAAAAAATCATAAAAACCTGTAACATATCCCATAATAAATCCAAAAAATCCACTTAAAGTCATTAACAACCAAAATGTCGGAGCAACAATATTTGGCGAATAAGGGATTGTTCCCAATTCTCCAGTAAAAAGCATTAAAGGCAAAAACAACAAAACAGCATTTAAATTATTATACATAGTCATTCTCCATATTGAATCTCCAACCATGGGAAGAGTTTTCTTTGTAAAAATAGCATTTAAAGCAACACATAGAGAAGCCAATACACCAAAAATTACACCAATAACAGACAACGTACCTTTATAAAATTATTTAAATAATTTAAGAGACTTTCATTTTTATAGTTCTAATTAATTTTATCAAATTAGGAACCGATAACTCTCAAAAAAATTTTTCCCGTGAAGTTTCTTTGAACAAAAAATACAAAATATGGGTATATTTAGGCTAAAAATTAACTAATATTGAGAAATTCCATCGAAAAATAAAAGAAATCTCAAAATAAAAAATAAACAAACCAGCAACATCTTCCTGATCAACACCAAGGAAAAAACCCGCAACAATAGTTAAACAACATAGAAGCGCGTTTCTTGATGTTTTTTGTCCCAAAATTAAATAAGAACAAATCTAAAAAGAATAAAAAAATTTTGTTTATTATATAGGGAAATTTTATGAGAATGAGTAAATAAGCATCAGTGGTTAAGTGGTATAATTGCCGCCTCCCAAGCGGTAGTCCCGGGTTCGATTCCCGGCTGATGCAAAGGAATTTTTTGACTACTTTAAAGTTAATTTTTCAGAAAATTGTTGAGGCTAATAAAAATAAAATTTTTTCAAACTTTTTGAAAAATTTTTAAAAATTAAATACATACCACATTGAAGACTGTAGTTAAAGAACGTCCCACATAATAAAAAGACACCCCAACATATTTAAGGCACAAATTATTAAAAGTAATCATAGCAACGAAGACTAGAGAAAGAGGTAAAACCTAAAAAACAATAAAAAAATAATATATATAAATTTAAATACCGCTTTACAAAGTTTTAAATCAACAGCCATTCTCGGAAAAGTAATTAATCTTGGAAAAGTTTGAGAAAGTAAATCTGCTGTGAAACAAAGAATTAAAGAGACAAGACATTGATACCAAGTAATAAATAAAGGGGCGTCCAACTAGAAAAAAATATATAAAAAATTAATGTGAAATTTTATAATTTGTTGTTCTAAAAAACCCGATGAACGGTTATGAAGGAATTAAAGCTTGTGAGGGAGAAAAATATAAACGACCACAAAGATTTGTTTTTTCAGACATTTTATCCCATATAAATAAAAAATAATCCCATATAAAAAAATAAAAAAAAAATAAAAAACCTCAATATCTGGACTACTTAACAAATGTTTATTGATAAAAACTAAGCCAATTGAGCAAATCCAATAAGAACTGACTGCCGCAAAAATATTTACATATTGCTGTGCAAGTGTTTTTTCTTGTCGATTTTGTGTCATTTTTTTTTAATAAAAAATATTTTTAACAATAATTTGGTCTGAAAATTAAATAAAAAAATTTTTTTAATAAAAAATAATTATTTAAAAATTAAAAAAAAAGAAAATGACAACCAAAAATACTTCCATGAAACTTTTTTAATTTTTTTTTGGTTTCGCAGTGCAATCAAAAATTACTTTTTGCAAAAATTTTTGAAGAATCCTTTAAATAAAAATTTTGCTAAAATTGATTAGATTAAAAATAAAATTATTTTTATTTTGAAAAAAAAGTAAAAATATAGCCGCAATCGAATTTAGTAAATGTTTATTTGGAAAATAAAAATGTTTTACACGTGGATATTTTGTTAACATATTCACATGATTAACACAGAAAATAAAAGAGAAAAAAATAATCCAACTCTGAATTTTTAATTTTCATATTTAATTTCAAGGTGGGCTTTTTCTTTGAATTTAATTTTTTTGAGGGAATGAGAAAGTATAAAGAATAGATTTTAATTAAGTAGAAGATTCAATCATTGCTTGCAAACACAGGCAAGGCAAAATTTATTTGTTTTTCAGCTAAAGAAAAAAGGACAAAGACGTGTCATCTCAATTCAATATTATTTTCTTCAGCAAGACGTTTTTATTTAATTTTAGTGTAAGATGAATGGAAATGAAGAGAAATGTTCATGGAATCATGAAGGGAAAATAAAAGAAAATCCACGAGAAAAAATTGGAACGTCACATAATAAAATATATATTTCTGAATTCTTATGGAATAAAATAAGATTTAAAAATATTAATGAATTGGAAAAAAAAGACTATTAAGTAATTATTTAGTAAAAAAGTACTAAAAAAAGTCCTTTAAAGAGTTGTTCTCCGGTTCGGAAACAAGATTTTTTGAATAAAATTGATAAAATCATCGTTAGAAAGCATCAACGATTATTTTTTATAAATTAAGAGGAATATTTTGTGAATTTATTTTTTAGAGAGAGAGAAAAAAATAGTTTTTTTTGTGAATATTTACGACTTGAAAGTAATAAAAAAATATAAAAATTAAAAAAAAATTTTGAAAGTGATAAAATTGGAATAATAAATATACCTGTTATTAAAATGAGAACACTAAAATCTAAAAATATTTGAAAAATAACTAAAAAAAATTATCAGCAAAGGAATTTTTTGGTTTGATAAATAACCCTAAAAATTGTATATAGTAATTCTGCAATTAATCGACTACTACTTTTCCACACACTTCGAAAAACGGATAAATAAAAAATTAAAGACAAAAACTTCCAGTAAAGTTAATTTTAGTCTACAGTAGTACTTTAGACAAAAATGAAATTTACTGGAAGTTTTAATGTTTTTCCTCTTGAATTTTTTATTTAACCGTTTTTTGAAGCAAAAAATTTAAAAGATTAAAAAATTATTTCTTAGAAATATTTAAATTTAACAGCAATTTTTAAAAGAATATTTAACAACAAAAAACACAATATACCGTATTTTCTCTAAAATAACCCCCGGGGGTTATTTTTTTCGATCGACCTCTAGAGGGGGGTTATTTTAGAGGGGGGGTTATTTTAGAGGGGGGGGTTATTTTTTTCGATCTCTAAATTTTCTGAAAACCAAAATTTTTTACCAAATTTTGAATAATATTTTTCTAAAATTTAAGAGAATTCATCACAAACTAAAGGTTTCTTAACGAAAATCCTAGCACAAAAACTTTCATCAAGTACTCCTCAGTCCGTAAATTCATAAAAAACTTGGTTTAAGGTTCGGGATACATAATTAAGAACTTATTTTAGATTATTATCCCACTTTTATATAACTCAGTTAAGTCCCAAAGTTTAATAATATTAAAAGGGATTGGATTAAGATGCCTATCTTGGCATTTTCAGGTATTAAAGTCAATGTGACATGACTTTAATCCTTCGTCGAGAGATCAAGTGGATGGAATTAGTGGAGTAGACATCGTTGGATATTAATGGATTTTAAGAGATTAAGGGAAATGCTGGAGGATTAAGTTGAATATTATGAGATTTAAGAAGTAAAAGATTATTAGTGGACCTCTCAAAATCCAATTTGACTGGATTAAGGTGGAAATCAATGGATTTGAGATATCAGGGACTTGGGAGGATATCGGACATTTGATTGAATAAAAGTGAAAAAATACTCTTAATACTTATCTCTTTTAATTCATAAATTCACACCTAATACCTAATATCTCTCCAAATCCCCGAATCAATATTAATCCACCGCCATCCCTTAATCCATCAGAATCCCCTTATATCCCTCCAAATCCCTGATATCCCCCATAATCATTTCTAATCTTATTGAAATATAGGGATTAAACCGTGCTGTGGTTTGAAAAATAGCAATGCCAAAAAATTAATTAAATATTTTAGGGGGGGGGGCTATTTTAGAGGGGGGGTTATTTTAGAGGGGGTGGGGTTATTTTTTTCGATCGACCTCTAGAGGGGGGTTATTTTAGAGGGGGGGGGTTATTTTAGAGGGGGGGGGGTTATTTTAGAGAAAATACGGTATTCACATTTTACTATTTTTTGTAACATTTAATCTCATCGCCTCTCGCTAGACGAACCTCCTAAACTTGATAACGAAGGAACACCAACCCCACTACCCGACATTTGTTGATTACAAAGAGCTTGAGATAAATGAAGTTTTGTCATATTCTCGTTTGCCGCCTTTAAATAAAATTTTAAAATATTATTTTAGGCATCCACACCAGTTATTGGACTAATACAAAAATTACCCTTTCAAATTACTATATAATAAAGTCTATAATCGAGAGAATTAAATATTTTTTTGTAAAACCCATCTATATTGGCTAAAAAATTCTAATTTATAACCAAAAAAGTACTGATAAAATTAAAATTTATTAAAAATTTACCGCAATTTGAAAACTAGCATAAGCATTAGCATCAAGTGCTCCCAAAAATAGATCAAGCATTCCATTTTTTGTTTGCATTTGTGGCTGTTTTATTTGTTTTTTAATTTCCTCAATAGAAATTGGAGGTTCCCCACGAGCTAAACGTGCCTCATTTTCTACAGCCTTAAAAAGGAAATTAATAAAAAATTAAAAGAAATAAAAAGAAACCCTTTTTTGCATCATGCTGGCATAAATAGCATCATATTTTTGTTTCTCAGTCTAAAATTTAAAAAAAACAAACAGGAAAGAAATTAAGTTTTAATAAAAAAATTTTATAAAATTATTTCTGATAAAAACTTTTGTAAAATAATTTTGAGAAATTAATTCAAAAAATAATTTAATCAAAAAACCATATATCTCCCGTAAGCATTAACTGCTTTGTTTAATTCATCCACAGTGCCCATAGAAGCCTTAACTGATCTTTAAAAATAAATTCAAAAATTGAAAAAAAATATTTAAAGAAAAAACCTTTCTAAAGCTCTTTTAGTTCCAAGTTCCAAAACAACAGTATTAGTCTTTTTTCCACGAGAAGAAAGCGCCAATTCAGCTAGAAGTACATTAATTAAATGACTGTTCTTTACAACAATTGGAAGTTCTTCGAAAAAATTTGAGAAATTTAATCCAGCTTGTTTTGTACTTAAAAAATTAAATATTTGAAGGCAAATTTGAAAATTGGCATTTCCAAAAATTTTGTTATGGAAAGATTAAAAAATAATTAAAAAATAAAGATTTACACTTCAGGAGACCAATCACCAATATTCGCCAATTCTAAAGCTTTACGAGAAAGTCGATAAGCTCGAATAGTTAAATTTCCTTGACGAGTTCGAATTGGATCTATAACGATTTAAATCCAAATTTGTAAAATTAAAAATAACCATAAATTAAAACAACTGCATTCTGTTGACTACTTTGGTAATCAACAAGAGAAAAGAACATATCAATGTTGAAACAGACTCCAAATGGGTGAGCCTGGTAGAAACCAACAAGTTCATAATCAATATTCATCATTCTAAAATAAAAATTTTTAAATACCAAATGGAAGGACCAATTAACGTATTAAAATCAAAACAAAAAACATCAAAAAATCCAGTATACAATCGATTGGACTTTAATAATTTTTAAATAGATAAACGGCAAAGCTCGATACATATATTCAAAAACTAGGTAGATAAAATTATTATCATCATTACAACTATTCAAAATTCATAAAAATTTTGCAAAAAAGCAACAAACCGAAAACGTTTCAACATTTCGATAACTTCAGTATCTTTAGTATCTTGATATGCAGCTGGATCATGTGGGGAACCATCATCACCATCAGCCAAAATATCAGGACGTGAAGTGGAAAAGCTACAACTTTTTAATTAAAGATTTTTAAATTAAAATACCAATTAGTAATTTCCAGCTTTTTCTCCTTTTCTTCTATAGAGATTAATCCAGTAAGAATTCCTTGACAAGTTTCGCCAGCAACTTTAGACATTCCCGCATAGAACTCAATATCACCATGTTTAACTATCTTCATTACAACCTAGGTAAATTTAAAAAGGATTACGCAACACCCAGCAATGTTTGGATGACAAAACGCAAAACAACAAAATCACGCTTTGAAAAAATTTAGCTCCGAAAACATACTTACATGCGCGGAATCCGATAAATAAAATTAACCTACCAAAGAATCCAACTGAACAAAATCAATGAGTGGTTGATCAAAATTTAACGTCGGAAAAGATGTAGCAGAGAATGACATTTTTATTTATTTCTATTTAAAATTTCAATAAACTGCAAAATGAACATTTATTGAGTAATTTACGAAAGAAAAGTAAAAATAAATTTCAAAAGAAATTCTAAAGTCCTGAAAAACTTTATTATAAAGATTCCCAAAATTAATCAAAAAATTATTTTAAGATTTATCAAATAAACACAGTCAAAATCGGCATTTGAAAAAAACAAACAAAACAAAGTAGCCAAAGAATTCTAAAGTAATTTATTACCAAACAGACAAAAACGTCAAAATGTTGCTCCTAAGACAGTCAAAATCGGCTCCTGAACCTAACAATAAGAACAACCCACTTTTACGAAAAACAACCCCATCTAAAATAAGTGTGTCTCACACTTTCCAAAAGCTTCAAATTCATAACCTTAGCGAGTTGTTACATCAGAAATAAAGAAAACAAAAATATTTAAATTAACAAGAGTCAATCATCTTTCCTTTTAGTTTCCAAATATTCTTGAATTTTGGCATAAATTTCATTAGGTGGTGGAAGTTTTGGTATCTCATAATGCTGGTTAAAGCAAATCCCAGCATATATTCCGGCAGCAAAAATAAAAAGATGTGAACAAATACCCATATCGAAACCAAAAAATAACTAGAAAAAAATGATTTTAAATTTAAAAAAGTAATTTTAAAAAATTATGAGTATTTTCCATCATTTTACCTTAGCCCCAGCCAAAAGAAAAAATTAATTTGGTAATCCTTCGGTTTTCGCCCCCCTATTTTTCTGAACCGAATCATTACCATTAATTTAAGTAGTAAACCCACAAGAAAATTAAAAAACCTATTTTCTCAACGATAAGGATTGCGCCCGTTGAATTTTGAAACGTATGGACTATTTTCAGAAGTGAGCGATTGAAATTCGTTGTATGCTTTCGTTTGCTCCTCAGCTATGTGGTCAATTAAGGATTTTCGTTGACCAGTTTTGTATAAATAATTATCGTAGCTTAAAAAAATAAAAAAATATAAAAAAATTGTTAAGGAAAATACTAGTCAAAAGCTATCCAACTCCAACAAATTGCAGGTACAATAAAAACGCTAGTCCACTTTCCTATTTTGAAAAGAGCGCTATGCTGGGCAGGCATTCAACTAAAAATATGTAAATTTAAAAAAAAAATTTGGAAAATTTGTGAGAAAAGCAAAAAAAAACAAAACCCATCAGAATTTAGATTAACTGGACTTTGACAAAATAAATTTTTAGACAAAACGCCAAAAAGACAAGTAAAGCGTTAATTCAAAAATTTTATTTCAACGTTTCCCTAAATTCGATTTTTAACGATTTTAAGCTTTTTAAATTAGAAAAAAATTTTTTTTTTATTTTTCAGAAAAATGAGGAATTTTTGTCTAACTTTATTATTCTTTCTTCTTTCCCTTTTATTCTTAAATTTTGTCAGCTCTGAAGATGGTGATGATCCAATAACTTGTGGAACAGTTTTAAAACTTCAAAATGCTGCAGACAATATTCGGCTTCATTCACATGAAATCAAATACGGTTCTGGGTCTGGACAACAATCTGTTACGGGAATGACACACAGTGATGATGTTAATTCACATTGGCAAATTTTGGGACGTTAGTTTTTAATTAAAAATTTATTTGTGGGGTTTTAAGTCTTTATTTTTAATCCTGAATAGACCTGTCAAATTTTGTATTTGTTAATTAACTTATTTTTTTGAAATTTTCTTTTCATTTTGGACAATTCCTGTTTTATTTTTAATGTTATCGGTTGAACAATCACTCAATTCCTGTCTAATTTAAAACAAGATTTTTTAAAAGGGTTTTCTGAAATATTATCTAATTTTTAAAATTAATATTAAAATATCCTTTTAATTCATTATTTCTAAATAAAAATTATTTTTGTAGCTGTAAATCAACATTGTAAACGTGGAACTCCAATTAAATGTGATGATATTATTAGATTAATGCATTTACAAACTCGTTGTTTTCTTCATTCGCACGATTTTGAAGCTCCTTTAAGTAAAGGAAATAATGTTTGTGGGGATTTTTTTAATTTTATTTTTAAACATTTTTTAAGGAAATTTCTTGTTTTGGAAAGGAAGGGGAAAGTACGGATACTGGGGATCATTACAAAGTTATTTGTGCTTCTGATGTTTGGATAGAAGATGAACAAGTTGATTTTTTAGGATTTTATTAAATTAAAAAAATATTTTTAGGTACGTTTTAAACATGTTGAGACTGGGAATTATTTGGCTTTGAGTGGACAGACTTATAGTAAGTTAATGGGTTTTTTTTCTTGTTATCAATTTTGCTTGTTAGGTTTGGGGGTCTAATTAAGGCTTTTTATTTTTTAGTAGTTTTTCTGAATTTTATCCATATTTCTTCGGGACTTAAATAATTTTAATTTTGTTAATATTTTACTAAAATTAGACCGTCCAATATCCGGGCAGCGTGAAGTTGTTGGTTCACCAAGTGCTGGATATTCTGCTTTTTGGATTGCTGCCGAAGGTGTTTTTGTTAAAAATTGATTTAAATTTTATTTATTTTTTCCTTCTTTTACTTTCCTATTTTTATGTGAAATTTCTTCAAAATTTTTCTTTTAATTTTTATGTTAACAAAAAAGGGTGCTATTTATTTTCTAAAATATTTAAAAAGTTAAACAAAACATAAAGCTTTTTACAGTTTCTTATGTTCTTTTATTAGTTTTAAAATTCTGAATTTAAATTCAAGAACCCCCCTCCTCTTTCATCAGCTTTTTACATTAAAAATTTAAAGAAGTATAGCCGTCTTTTCCAATTTAATTAGGTATTGGATTCCTTTCCCTAATTTCTCCTTTTTTTGTAATATCTACTCGTATTTTTATCAGACCCATAACCAAAAATTTTTTACAAGGAGTGAGGCGCCATTTTGGGAAAAAATTATTTTTTTTGTTTGTTTTTAATGTTTTTTTCGTAAATTTAAAAAGGAAAATTATTTTTTTACATCAATTCTCTCCACTACTCCCACCACCAAAATCTTTTTTTAACTAGCTCCATTTTCTAGTTTTACTTGTTTTCTACTAAATTTTATGCAATCCGCAAAAAAATAAATAATTTTAAAAAAGAATATTTACAACAATTTATTTTTTATTTTTCTTTCTACGCCTCGTCTCGCGACACAAAAACATAAATTATATGTAGGTACATATATGTACACGCTTTTGTATGCATTTGGCGGCGAGAGAAAAGTTTTATTAAAAATTGATAAAAATTCAGACAAAAATTAAAGTCAATCTCGATAATACATAAACTTTTGGGGCCGAAGTTAGCCGCCGTGATAAGAAAGAACATCTATTGGAGTCAAAACTCGCTAAAACAAATTTCCTAACTTATAAAAGTTTAAGGTGATATTAGGGGGGAGGCAGTCTATCGAGATTCGAATTTAATTTGTTTTGATTTTTGATTGGTTATTTTTAAATAAATTATTTCTAAAGGTATTTACAGATAAATTATAAAAATTTATTCTTTTTTATTCTTTTTTAAGTTTTAATCGACCAAAAAATAATAATTTTTACGCAATCCCTTTTTTTATAAAAAATTTTTTTGGATCCTACACAGATCAAAGAATTTTTAGTCATCAATTAATTATTGCAAAAATAATTTTTTATGCAAAACTTTTCTGAAAACTTTTAATAAATATTAATTACCTAATTTTCTTTAAATAAATATTTTAATGTTTTAACTTTCTTTTTTTTTGGTGCTCTAATTTTTTAGATTTTTATTAATTAAAAAATACTTTAATAAAAGTACAAATTCTTTAACTAATTTTTTTCGATTTTCTATAATATTTACAAAATGTTTAATATTTGTCCTTCAATATAAATTTTTTATTTCTCCCCGATAATTCCTTTTTACAAACTTTTTTGCCAAAAATAGTAAATATTAAAATTAATAAAAGAAAATATTTTTTTGATTTTTGAGCAATTTGGATAAGTCTTAATATATAAATATTTCACGTTGATTTGTCTTTTAAAATTATTTCTAACTGAGAGAAGAATGTTTAAATGGATTAAAGTTTTTTTGGAGGGTAAATTAAAATTTTTACTTTATGATAGCACCTGGAAAGTAATTTCTAATCCTTTTAAAAGGAATGTGGGAAGGTAGAGATTTCCTCTCCCTCTGAAATGGAAATTTAACTCGTTGTGTCATTCAATACTTTTTTTTGTATTTCTTTTCATTTTTAACGTTTTAATTTAAAAAATTAAATTTTCTTGGCCATTTCCCATTCAAAAAATATTTTTTTGATATTTCTCATTAGACTGGAAAAATAAAGTTTCATTTTTGAGAGAACAAAAACAGGTTGTTTTTGGTTATTTTGATATTTAGAAGGAGAAAAGGAGGGAAGGAAAGAGAAAATAAGTGCGCGAACTCTAGAATGGTTCTAATTATTTTTGTTGTTGTGTAATTTTAAAATATATATTGACTCATATATGTATGGTTTTATTTTGTTTTAACTTTTAATGCTAATTGAGGGAAAAGTTTAAAAATTAAATTCAAGTAGGGGGGTTGTGTTCTTCGTTGTAGAATTGGAATTGGCAAGAAGTCAAGTTCCCCAACTCTCGGGAGCGATTTCCGCTTTTTAAATCAGTTTCGGCATCCCTAAATACAAAAATACTCTAACAAAGAAGAGTGCCTGGGGTGTCCGCGGGACTTCGGCATGAAATTTTGTAGACATGTAGATCTAAAATTTTGGGTGCTTATAACTTAGCCCACGGTATCATTTAGCGGAGATGGTGAAAATTTCACAACTTAAGTAGGGTATGATCTACCTGTCTGCAAATTCCATGCCGAAGTCCCGCGGACACCCCAGGCACTCTCCTTTGCAAGTAAATACCAACTTTTTCAACCTCCACCTAAACATTCCTTTCTATATTATTTATATTGGTTTGGCCGTCTTTTTCAACGGCAATCATTTCTCCTTCCCCTTGCTGCGCAATAATATTAAATATGTACTTCTACTAAATATTTAGTAGTTATTCTTTACTTTTTATTACCTTCACAGAAAGTGTCCTCCTCCTTCTCCTTCTCCCTCCTCCTTCTCTCTTCCTTCTTCTCATTTTCACGTCGCTCATCTTCCTTCCTTTACCCAATTTATTTTATTTTTCTTTTAGCCATCATTATTTGTCCATAACTTTATTTATTTTTAATTTTATTTATTTTCTTACAACGAATTTTTCTTTTAATTTTTTATTTAAACTAAATCCAATTAAACAATTTTTGTTATTTATGTAAAAATAATTGATACACAATAGGGGCATTTTAAGACACAATATAGTTACTCAGAGAGTTATTCAGAGTTTTTAAAATTCAAAAACTTATAATTTTTAGAGAGATTATTTAGACAAGACAATTTTTTAATTTTTTCAAAAACAAACAAATTTTTGATAAAATATATGGATTTATTTTTATAATAATTTTATTGACCACAACGATTTTTCGAAAAATTTTTGTGTAATTTACTCAGATTTAGAAGAATTTTGCTTTTTAATTTGCATTTTAGGCCAAGAATTTAAAATAATTTAATAAATTTTTACTCAAAGACAATCAAAATTTTGTAGCTTTTCCCTCATTTTTCAGGGTTTTATTGCCGCTTGTTTTGGATTTTTTTTTACCTAAAAATAATTCTTTTTTTAACAAAATTTTTTTTTCAAATATTCCCAACAAATTTATCTAAAAAAATATCATTTATTCATTCCCCTCTCTTTCCTTCCTTTTAATTATTATTATTGTTTTTAATGCGCAACCACGACTACTTCCATACCCCACGGCTACCCCTTCCCCCAAGTTTTTTAGCTTTTTTTTATTTTTCTTCTTCACCTTTTCTGTTGCCGTTAATCGCACACGCCTAAATAAGTAAAAGCAATTTTGTGTGTGTGCTCGTCGTCACTTTCTAAATAAATAAATGATCAAAATTACCTTTAACTTTTTTTTTGATTTTATTTGGACATCCAAAAATGATTATTTTGGAGGGTTTTTCTGTTAATATACTCAATCAACATTTACTCTAATTTATTCTTTTATTCTTCTTTTTTATCATTTTTTTGCCAAATTTGCAAAAACCCCTTTCCTTATTAAAACTATTATTTAGGGGGTGAAAGCCCCCTATCCAAAAATATTTTCTCATCTCGCAGATTGTTTGATTGAATAATCATTAAAATATTTAAATAAAACTGTAATTGAAATTTGGCATATTAAGTAGAAGAACATTAATTGATCACTTAAAAATACTGCTATTAATTAACACTTTTGTTGATCAATTGGGATTAAATATATAAATTGTTATTTATTTATTAGCAATAAATAAATAAATTAATTTTTTTTTCTTTAAATAAAAAAAGCAAAGGTCGTTGTCGTTGTTGTTCTCTTTTAACTATTTTGTTTGTTAAAAATTATCAGGCGTGTAAACAAACACATTTTTCTCTCCCCAAATTTTCGCGCATTCCTTCACACATTTAGGTATTTTTACAAAAACTTTTTTTCTTTTTTTTGGTTGTGGCCTTTGGGGCAAAAGAATTTTCTTTGATATTTTGTCTAAAAATAATGTAATTTCTGATATATTTCTCTTTAAATTATTCTCTTCTCGAAGCTTTGTTCTCTTCAAAAAAATGGAAATGAAACAACAAAATAAAAAATATTTTAAAAATTCAACAAAAATTAAAAATTCTTCTTCATTTTTCTTAAATATTTTTAATTTGGAAAGGAGAAAAAAACAATTATTTTTTACTGGACAGATTTTTCTTCTCTTAATGGGAGAGGTAAAAAATTGAGAAGACATTGAGATAATTTTTTATTAAATTTAATTTACTAAAATTTAGAAATTAATAAAAAAAATAATTAAAAATTAAATTTTGATATTTTTGAGTAGAGTGCGTCCGGGTACGAGTAATTTGGAAAAACCCGAGTACGAGTAAAGCCGAGTATGAAAAGTCCGGGTACGAGTACGAGTTTCAATTTTTAGGCCGAGTACGAGTACGAGTAAAACGGATAAAACGAGTAATTTTTATAAAACAGTATTTTAAAATAATTTTAACAAAAACAACACTTTTATTCATCATAAATGAGGGTATTGGGCATTTGATGACATTGATGCAGGGGATCATCATAAAAATCCAAGTTATTTGCATTAATCCGCCGATATCCCTCTTAATCCACCGAAATTCCATGATATCACCCAAGATCATGTTGTCTCCGGACTTCGGGTGGAAAATCAATGGATAATGTAATTTCGGGGGATTTGTGTAGGTTATGCGGATATAAGTGATAACAGAGGAATGAGATGGATATCAAGGGATTAAGCGGGATTTGGGCTGATTATCATGGGATTTGGGTGTATTAAGAGCAAAATCTGGGAAATTCGAGATATTAATTGGGATATCATTGGATTAGGTATGTCGTCGAAAGGTAATCACGAGATCCGTAGCTCTATCCCTCTCTTTTCGCTCCGCTGGCTTAAATTTTGAGAATTTCTGAAGGCCAAAAGGAACACCCAAGTTCTGGAAGGCCAGATCCTTCCCTTGAAATATCCGACTATCACTAAAATCCACCCAAGTCCATTCACATCCTCCAATATACACAAGTCTTCCTTTTTCGGCGACGCAGGCGAAAATTTTGAGAATTTTCGAAGGCCAAGGACAGAATTTCTTCCTTTTTCAGCGCCGCAGGCGAAAATTTTGAGAAATTTGGAAGGCCAAGGACAGAATTTTTTCCCTTTTCAGCGCCGCAGGCGAAAATTTTGGGAAATTTGGAAGGCCACGGACAGAATTTCTTCCCTTTTCAGCGCCGCAGGCGAAAATTTTGGGAAATTTGGAAGGCCACGGACAGAATTTCTTCCCTTTTCAGCGCCGCAGGCGAAAATTTTGGGAAATTTGGAAGATCCTTAGCGCCGCAGATAGGGGCATAAAAATACTCGATTTACACCGAGTACGTCGAGTATGAAGTTTTCGAGTACGAGTAATGCCGAGTACTAAGACCTCGAGTATCGAGTACGAGTAAAGTTGTAAAAAAGTCGAGAGATCGAGTCGGGTATACTCGTACTCGACCCGACTCGGACGTACTCTATTTTTGAGTAAGATAATTTTTGGCACTTATTATCGAAATTGTCGTATTTTCGTAAAAATAAATCTTTTTAGGAAATACAGTTGAAACTTATAGGACATTCGGGGCTGAAAAAATTATATCAAAATTCGTGTATATCTATTATTTGGAGGTATTTATTATTCAAGTCTTTCCTTACCCAGTTGCCAACCAAGTTGACTATACCTTAAATAAATGGTGTACTTTTATTGAATACTTTAACAATAAAATTCTGAAATTACCTAATAAAGAATTTATTTAAAATATTTTCTTTTCAAAATTTAAATTTCCCCAACAGATTTTCTTATGTTCAGCAACAATATTTGAAGATTATGAAAAATGTCGTGAGCAATCTTTATTTGGACAAAGAAATGGATCAGCAGTTTGTGACACAATAGGGAAACTTAAACCGACAGATTCTTCTCAATTAGAGAATTTACTCCACGATTTGGAATTAAATATTTCTTGTCAATGTTTTTCTGGGTGTTTAAGGCAAAATAATGATGAAAAGTTTAAGGCATATTTTTTTGAGAAAAAGATTTTTCAAAAAAATTTATTTCCTCTAGGCTTTATTAATTGTAACTGATTCTGAAAAAGTAGAGCAATCTGGAGGGGAACAAACACTAAACGAGACAGGCAGGCATATTTGGGAAGCAGCGGAAATGGGGGATTCTTTATGTGACAATAACGGAATGCTATTAATTTATGTGAGGGATAAAAGAAATGTAAGGAAATAATTAATTATTTAAAAATTATTTTTAATTTAATTAAAAGAGAAAATAGTTTATAAGGGAAATTCAAACATTGACACTCTCCCAATGGGATATGAACATACAATCTCGTGAATTCCCATTTTGCCACTAAACCATTAAACAAATATGTTAGGCTTTTTTAAAATCGTTTCCTACTGACAGTATAATCAAAATTAACAGTGTAGACTAGAGACTAGATCGAAACGTGATCTCGAACAAAAATTCCAATTATTGAGATGTTTTGTCAACACACCCAGTCCGGTTTCAGTATAAACCACCCAAAGGGTATACCTATCTATCTATATATTCTGATTTTAAAAAAATATTTTTTTCTACATACATATTTATTAATTACTTTATTTATCGGAAACGAATTAATTTTTACAAAAAATAGGTGTATATATTATTTAATTACAACTACCACCCCCTCCCTTCGGCTAATAAATTATTTTATTATTTTCTTTAATAAAAACCCGTTTTTCGTTCCAAAGGTGTTTGCCTTTTGCAATTCCAAAAAAACTCGAAAATTAATAATAATTTGTTGTTATAAACGTCACGAAAGGAAAATTTTATCAAAAATGGGGTGATTGTTGAGCAAAAAATTAAATGAAAATTGTTTGAAATGGATTAAGGAATTGAAAGATAATCATAAAAAGTCTATATGTATTTCTCGATGCATTTGAATCTTACTTGTAATGACACCTCTCGTGCATCTGACCCTTTAAAATGAGGATGTCTTGAAATTGGGGTGTTCAACTATATTTTTATTTATTTTTTCTAGTTGGCAGTCTATCAAGGCCATAACAAACCTTTAAGAATGTTTTCAAATAAAGATATAGCTAATTTACATGAATTGGCTATTCAAAATAATGGAACTGGAAATGTTACTTCTTTAAATGATTTTCAAAGTGTTCATACTCCACCTTCTCCTTCTTCTTCAAAGGATGGGGAAACAGCGGCTTCTTCTTCTGCTGAAGTTCATCAGGCAGATTGGAATTGGGTGGTTAGAAAAATTTAAAAGAATTGTTAGGGTTGTTGAGGCGCTTGGAAGTTTTAGAAAAAGAGGCGATAGGAAAGTTAAAAGTTAAAAAAACTCTTGGCAGATATTGCTATATGCGACCTAGGCACTCCACTTTACTTTTAGAATTTACTAGGTAGCTTCATTACAATTTCCTAAGTTTCGCGCCCTACAACTCTAACAGAATTTAATTTTAATTTATAAAATTTTATCATTTTTAAAGCCAGTTATTGGTCTAACAATTGCTCTAGCATTGACTTTTCTTGTTTTATTTATTCTTCTATGTCTTCTATTAGCCAAATGTTTTGGTTTTTGCTGTCCGGGAAATAGAAGAAGAAAACGTTTATCAGCAAAATATTATGTTAATCCATTAATGGCATCTAGTGGACATTACAAACCTGTTGAACCTATTTATGTTGTTACTCCTGGGAGGTAGAAACATAGATTTTTATATGTATACCCTCCCAATAAAATGTACATTGCGTTTAAGCATAGGAAAGGTAACTATAATATAGTTATTATTAGAGATATGACATTGGATAACGTTACGAGCTTCTTAATATCGCGAGATACTTAACCGATTATGTAAGGCTAGTAGTTTCCTCCTAGCCCCTCCTAATTGATAAAACCAAAAAATGAACACAAAAATTGGTGGTGGAAAGATTGAGATGCGTGAGTCCAAAACGTCCTTAAAACAATTATATTAGATGGATGTATTATAGGGGATATTTTAACGAGTGATTTATTTGTGATCAAAATAGACTATAGAGACCCAAAAATTGGTGATTTTTTCCACCCACCAATAATCTCAATTACCTCCTCAAATAAAAATTTTTTAGCGAAGCAGCTGGGGGAATACCTCCACCCTCTTCCACCTCAATTTATGGCACAGTAAGTAATGGCCATCCTCATCACCATCTCCACCACCCCCAACATCATCCAATACCTCCTCCACTAATTCCAGCACATCACCACCATCATCCCCCATTTGGTCCCTCTCCACCAATCCCCCCTCCACATTTAATTCATCAACAATATTCACGTTCAATGACACCAACATCTACATACAGAATTAATAGAAGGGGTGGAGGTGAAAATGGAGGAGGAGGGGGTGATGGTAGAGGGATTAGAACAAGCAGTTTAATACAATCATCGATGCAAAGTACTCCTGAAGCTAATAAAAGAGATAAAGTAAGAGAAGGGGATCTTTTTAAAATATTTTTTTGGGAAAATTTGGAGGAAAAGATGGGAAATTTTGATTTTTTTGGGGGTTTTCCAAAGGTTTTTTATTTATTATTTTTGTATTTTGTTTAGTTTTTTCCTCCCAAACTATTATTTTTGACAAAATAATTTATAATTTAATTTAAAAGATTGTAAGCCGTACAATGACTGTGCCAGTAACAATAACAAATAATAAAAATGGATTTCAACAACAAAGACTTATGGAAGAACAACAACAAATTGAAAAAGACCACCAAATACTTCCTCTTCCCCATCCCTCCCAACAACAACCAACAACTTCTTCCTCTCCTCTCCCTCCATTACCTCCTCCACACCATCCCTCACAAACTCCAATTTTGCCATTTTTAGATCCTTGGAGAAAACAAGAAGTACAAACTAGAGAACAATTTATTGGATAAAAAAGAAAATTATTTTTTGATATTTTTTTTTGTAATAGGAAAATTTAAAAGAATTTTTTTGTCAATTTTTTTAATTAAAAAATAAATTTTGTTTTGATGTCTTTGATATAGTAGCTTGTAATTTTGGAAAGAATCACCTTATTTTATACATAAAAATACAACATTGGATAATTAAATATTTTCTGCAATTTCTTTTATAAAATCCCGGATGTTTGTTTATGCTTAAACGAAAAAATTTGGTTAGCACGTAATTGGGCCTTGTGTCTTTTCCCAAAATATTTTTTGTAAAACGCTTTAAGAGAAATTCTGTAATAAATATGTACCTAAATAAAGGATTTTGACATATTAAAAAATGTAAAATTAATTTTTAAAAATATTTTCGGAATAAAGCTATTTCTTTTAATTATTCTCAAAACTCCATTTTCTGTCGAATTTTTGTGGAGCCAATCCGGGAATTTTAGAAAGAACCCCCTTATTTTATATATCATTAGATCCTTATATATTTTCTAAAACATATTTGTGGACATATAATTTAAAATAAAATCTAGACATCAAAAAAATTTTGAGGTAAAACGTAAAATATGGAAAATAAGCATTAAATTCTAACAAAAATAGAAAAAAATTTATTTTAATCGTCATGTAATTTTTACTTTAATTAAAATTAAAAACAAACAAAATTCTAATTAACATTTTAAATATTCTACAAAAAAAACCTCTTTCATTCTCATTCACTTTCTAATATTTTCTCCAAAATTGAATTAACAATCCAAGCGTTCCCAAAACAATTCCCGTCGTCATGTAAGGATTCTCTTCGGCAAAAATTTGAAAAATTCCTTTTGGAGCAGTGTCTGGAATTTTATATTTATGTTCGGGTAATTGAGGTGCTGGGGCTGGAGAAAATTTTGATGGAGACCACAAACGGGGCCATTTAAATTTTTCTTCTTCAAATTCTGAATAAAAAAATATTTTAAAAAATTAATTAAATAAATTTTTACTTTTGTCCATTTCTCCTTCCAATTAAATTCAAAAAGCAATTAAAGTTGAAACAAAAAAGAAATAAATAAAATTTCTTAAAAAAAATTTTTTAAAGAAAAATATTTAAAATGTGAATAAGAGAAAATGAGAGAGAAGAAAAGAAAAAAAGAAGGAATTACAAAATGCCAAAAATTGAACATAACGCGACAATTTTGTAAATATTTTGAATCCACTGATCGCTAAATTTACTGTGAAAATGATAATCTACCTTTAATGTATACTTAAAGTTGACCCAACACAAATGACATGTACTTGCAGGATAGACCCTATCGAAACGAACCCCATCCTCTAAACTGTGAAACAGAATCTCCGATCCACAATTAATCTTCAAAAATATTACAAAATAACTTTTTATTTAGTTAAAATACATGAATATACGTATTAAAATAATTAATATTAACAAATTACTTCTAAGTAAATAAAACACTTATATCGAACTCTCTAATTGGACTTGTTTCAGTCTTTTCATAATCTTTAATTCTTACACTTCCTCCTCTATTTGTTCGATATTCTTGTTGGTACATTGTTGAAGTTATTATTGGATGGACTTTCATTGTATTTAATTTTAAAGGTTTTTCAATTAAATGCTCCAATTTTTGAATTGTTTCGGGTGTTTGTAGAGAAGGTATTTTGGTTGAATCGGTTGGATGGACTTTTAATGTATTTCGAGTTAATGGTCTTGTTGAATTGTTATCTAAATAGAAATTATTTTATTTAGTGGAAAATCTTGGTCAGATTTTTGCTAGGACCCTAAAACACCGTTATGCAATTCATGATTAATTAACAATTTGAACAAGTGAATGGAAATTTAGCAAGTAAAATGTAGCGAGAGAAAAGACCCTCCCAAAAAATTAATGAATTTCTACCCAAGGAAATTTCTTTAATTAAAATTAAATACCTTCAATTTTAGTAACAATAGATTCAATTAAATCCATTATTAATTTTAAAATTCAGATTAAAAATATTTTCAATTTGAGAAAAAAAAGAAAACTGATTTTGTTGTTATTATTGTTTACGTTTAAATAATAAGCTAAAAATAGGATAAAAGAGGGAGGAGAGAAAATGGTTGTTCATCACATGCCAGCCACTCTTCTTTATAATCGTAAACAAATATTTTTAAATTTAGCTCTTTGTAGTTGCAAAAATGAAAAAATATTTTTAGAGGGATTTTAAAAATTTGCATTAGAAGGTTATTAAAAGCTGTGTTACCTACAAATATGAGAACTAATATCTGTGAGGATTGACCGAGAAATTTCGATAACCGATATTTTTGAATGATTATATTATCTCGGTTTGTGTAAAGAAGCGAGACTGTTTTGATTTTATTTTTACTCAATCTTCCTTTTAAATAATTTATTTAAAATATTTAATTAAAATAATTTTAAGACAAATTTCCAAGCACAATCTGATCTGTTTTATAAATTTCTCTAAATTCTTTTTCAAGTAATTCTTGTAAACTAACCCCATCATGTTTATATACCCAACGATATGAATCACCTTTTAGAATGAAATTAATTTTAATAAAAATATTTTTTAGATAAAAATTTACTTAAATCATATCTTTTAGGCCCAGAAATTGGAGAAGAAAGCCAAATTTGTTTATTTGGCGTTTGTTTATTAATTACATATGTCCCTATATTCGGGCTTATATGTGCTTAAAGATAAAATTATTTTAGAATTTTTTAAAAAAATTCTTACCTGTAAGAACGCCCATGGAATATGAAATATCATAAGCCTGAAAATTTTTTAAAATCAAAGAAAATCTTGAATAGCGTATACAATAATATTGACAGGGACAAAAATTTATTTTTTTATGTACCAGAGGAACATCCGAAGGTGTTAAATAGGAACTATTTTTCTAACAAAATTCAAAAAATTCGAAAATGGGAATTCCGATCACCTCCCCCATGCTTCTCACTTAATATTTACCTAATCTTGCCGTCTCGCTAAAAACAAAATCCTTTTACCTTATCGGTAATTAACCGCTCAGGAAGTTCATCCATAAACTCTGTAAGAGCCATTAAAGTTTCTTCCGCCCTTTTATCATATTCTGCTTCTGTCCATTGTTGTGTAAATGTGCAAAGCAAAGAAGCTTAAAATTAAAAATATCTGAACCGAAAAACCTCATATAAATATTAACCTTGTCGTTGATAAAGATAGGCCAACACAGAATTAAAACCTTTATTGGCAATAAAATTTCTTGCAACATTCATTTTCTACTAAAAATTTTTAAAATGTATTTTAAAAATAAATAAAATAAAGAAAAGTCAAAAACATTTTTTAAAAAATCTAAAAAAATCCAAATTATTTTCTTTATTAACAAAGAATTAAAAGCTATTGAAGTTAATTCGGCATAAATGTGTCAAAGGAATTTTGTACATAAAATTAACTGATATGAGAAAATGTCTGAATTAGCTTCTAAAACTTCAAAAAAACAAAAAAATCTTTTTTTTTTAAATTTCTAATCATTTCTATCCCACATATATTCTCCTCTTTTCAAGCGTGGATGATCTTCCCAAGTTTCAGGCTCAATTTCTTGTCGCCATTCTTCAAGAAAATCGGCAGATGGTTGGAATAAACGAGGAAAGGCTGAACGCTCTTCTTCTGTATATTCTGTTGATTTTTTTGGAACTTTTTGAATTTGGCGAAGCTGGAAAAGTTATTTATTTTTAATATTTTAAAATTAATTTTTAATAGTATTGATTTAATAATGGAGACTCCCACCCCAACAGTACTGACCCAATTAAATTGAAGGGCCCTTTTGAATATCCTAAATCTAGGCAAAACGCCGAAATGACTCAAAATTTCATTACAAATCACCTGATTGCTAATATTTTTCTTAATAATTTCTGGTATTTCGGTATCAGGCAACAAATGTAATCGTTCAATATACATTCTTTGTTGAATACTATTTTGATTGAGGAAGCCTAATTGACGTCCAATACACATCCAAACTACACGACAAGGATCATATTCATGAATTTGATAGGCTGGAATGTCTGCTTTGCTTCTTGGGCGTAACTGAAAAAAATTTTTTAAACTCCATTCTTCTCGGTGTTAATATTTCTGAAGTTTTCTCCATTCCAAGTTAATATTTAAAAAACAAACTCTGTCAAAAAAGAATCTTGTATGTTTCCAATCAAATCCATGCATGCTAACTTGACGACAATTTACAACAACAACGTTATCACCGCAATCAGTATGAGGATGCCAAATTGGTTTATGCATGCCACTCAAATGTTGGGCTACTTTACGTGCAAGCTTCCAAACATCTTGTCGGTCAGCATCAATTACAGACCTTAAAATGATTTTATCTTCCGTTAAATTTTTTAGCCAAAAATTTCCAAAAAGTCGTATCGAAAACTGAAAAATCTCGGTCCTAAATAAAGGCCATTAACCTCGAGAGAGCCTTTCATACAGAACCTCTTATAAATATAAATTAAGTCAAAAATTAAACCATTGACGCGAGAAAAGTTGCCATTGCCGCACCCTTTCTGCACGAGATACAAAAGATTTAGGCACAACAGGAACAAGTTTTGAAGCCATATTCAACTTATGCTTGAAGTTAAAAATAAATTATTTAAGCAAAAATATTTTAAAAAATAAAATTTAGACGACAACCAAATTAAAAATAATAAGTTAATTAAAATCTTTTTATTCTAATTTTTAGATCAATAATTAATAGATCAGTAATTAATAGGAATGAAAAACTCAAATGTTTTATTCTAGTTCTATAATTTTTTAAATTGAATAGAGGAAGTGTTACTAAAACAAAAATTTTATGTTGACTATATCACAGTTAGTTTGAGCAATCTAAAAATGAGGGAATGATCTTTTTCATGCAAGTATTTTTTCCTATTCTCTATTCATCACCAAACAATAGAATTTTTATATTCAGGCAATACACAAAGTCGTTTAATTGTTTCATAACCGGTAATGACAAAAAAGCTTTGAAGGCCTATAAAATTTATTTTAAATAAAAATAAATAAAAATACCATTATTAATCATTCGAGGTGCTAATCCTTTAGTAAACACATTTCTTCCTTCCTCCGAATAAAGGCGAGTTATAGTTTCAAGATAACCAGTTCTGTGAACCTTTAAAAAATAAAATTGTTAATTTTTGATAAAAGAACATATAGTAAAAAAATTTTTCAGGTGAACAAATTGTCATACAATTTTGCATGACTTTTGAATTTATTTTAAATAAAAACTTTGAAGAAAGTAAACTTGTACTTAAATTAATTGAATATAACCTGTATTCTAATCCTCAAAAGTTCCAAACAATTAGTGCAAAGCGCTGCTGTAGTGCCTCCTAATGCTCCAGAAATTGATTGTAAAGCTAGAAGTGAACGAAAATTTTCTGGTGCAGATTCGATTCGTGAATCAATGCCAAAACTTCGTTTAAAAAAGCCTAGCCAAGAATAATAAGCAGACCAGAAACACATTGAATGAGGTAAATAGAGAAGTAAAGAAGAGAAGAAACCCCTAATAAGTGAAAAAAATTAGAAAAAGTTATTACGTAAAATTCTAATGGATGGGATGGAATTGATTAATCATATAAATAACCCACCCAACCAGAGCAAACTAACAATAAATCTAGATATTTCCTAACATTCATCCCCTAATTTCCAAAAAATAATTTTAAGAACCTATAAAATCCAGTAATTCCATCAGCTTTATGAATAGCTTTTACAACTCTCAACCCCAAAAGTGAAGAGGTAAAATAATTTCGACTGCTTCCAATAGTTTTGTGTCCATCTATGCCTAATAAATTAATAATTGCTGCTTTGTTTACACTGCCTCCAAGAAATTGTTTTGGATTGTTGTAAATCATCATATGTTGACTAAAAATTGTTTAATAGAATGTTTCAAAAAAATTAAAAATAACCTGACAATATCAGTTGGAACAAAAATAAATTGGGCAGAAACAGAAGCTATTCCTCCTTGATTTTTAATTAAAAATTTTATTTTAAAAAATTGTAAAATACCTGCCAAGGCAGAAACTAATAATGGCGATTCAATATTCGCCCTCAAATGAAGAATACTTCTAGCTTTTTCATAAATTGTTGAGTATATACAGCTTGCTCCAATTTGTGGAAGTGTTATCCAAAAACCCTTAACAAAGGAAAAATGTTAATGTAAGACTAAATTTATAGAAATGCCAGATGAAAAAATGATAGAGGGACTAATATTAAAAATAGAAAGACACACTAACAATGAATAAAAAGGCCTAGATTATGAAAATCTTCAATAAAATTATCATCGACCAATGGGAATTTCCCAGATAAAAATATGATTAAAAATCAATTTCTTAAACATTCAACTCGTAAATAGAATAATTTAAAGAAAACCCTATAAAGTGCTGAAAAGCCTTCTCTTTTATAAACAGAAGAGAATGCATGCCGCATTCCAGTATAAACATTATTTTGTTTTTGTAATTGCAATCTAGATTTGACAAGATTTAATGGATAAAAAATTGCACGAATGGAAGAGGAAGCAAGAAAAGCCTTAATTTGAAAATAAATAAGATAAATTATTTAAGAGATACTAATGGATAGAATTTGTATAAATCCATATGCTGCCATTCAACAATATGAAGTTGTTTTTCTGTTTTGTGTGCTGCTTAAAAGAGATTTTAAATTAGATACTCATAAAATATAGGTAATTTCGGCACCAAAAATTAAGAAAAACCTACGATTTCGTTCTGTGCGTTCTTCATATCGTGAGCTAGATGAAGATGCCAACATGCCTAGAAAATTAAAAATCTGATATTCAACGCTACTCAAACTAGAAAAATTAAAAATAAATTTATTTCGTAGTTATTAACAAAAATTAATAAAAAAAAGTCAAAAAGTATTCCATTTTATTGAAATAAACATAACACAAAAAATATATAATCAAGCATAATAATTCAATACAGTCTTCTTTTTAGCTTGTACTTCCAAAATAGCATCCATAAAATCTTCGTGACCAACAGTTGTTGCATCACGTCGAAGTGCAATCATTCCCTAATAAATAAAAATTCAAAAATTTAATTTTTGAAATTTTTTAATTTACAGATTCAACACAAACAGCTTTACATTGTGCACCATTAAAATCATCAGTACAACGTGCCAACTCATCAAAATTTACTTCTTTGCTTTAATATTAAAAATTTAGGGTAAGGATCGTCCCACAAGCCTATTTTTTTCATAATAGCTATATAGACAAAATCAAATTTTAATGTTAGTTTTATAGAAAAAACACACTATCTTTCCTACTTTTTAAAAATATAGATACTAGGTTTTTTAACAAGATTAAATATTTACCTAACATTCATCTTACGAGAATGTAATTGCAAAATACGTGCTCGTGCCTTTTCATTTGGCGCTGGCAATTCAATTTTGCGATCAAGCCGACCTGAACGCAAAAGTGCTGGATCAAGAACGTCAACACGGTTTGTGGCAGCAATTACCTGAATTTTTGATATTAAACATTGTAAATTTTATATAGAAATAACCTTAACATCATCATTTGGTTGGAACCCATCCAATTGATTAAGCAATTCTAACATTGTTCTCTGGACCTCACGATCACCAGCTTTTTCCGAATTGAAACGTTTAGTCCCTGTAAAATAAATATTTTAGATGATTAAACAAAAAATGAAAATTTAAATTAAAGCTGGAAAAGATTCAAAATTTGTGGAACAACGAAAAAAATATAAAACAAATTTTCTAACAAGAAAATCAGTTTTTATGAAAAAAAATTTCGCAAAGTATATTCAATTAATAAATATTCAAACCGATAGCATCCAATTCATCAATAAAAATAATAGCAGGTGCTTTCTCCTTTGCGAGTGCAAAAGCATCTCGAACTAATTTTGCTCCATCTCCAATGAACATCTGAACAAGTTGAGGTCCTGCAAGTTTCAAAAATGCTGATTTTGTTTGAGCAGCAACAGCACGAGCTAACATAGTCTTTCCGGTTCCTTTAAATAAGTATTTATGAAATATTCAAAATTATTTCTATAACCTGGAGGTCCATACATAAGAACACCTTTAGGAGGCAAAATACCAATATTCGAAAATATTTCCTTTTTAGTCATTGGAAGAACCTAAAATTATTTTAACATATGTTTAGATAATATTTTAGTTAGATTTCTAATTTCAAGAAGGCACCCATTTTTTAATATAAATAAAGGAGTTGGTTAAAGAAAGAGTTCGCCCCCTTAAGCGGAAAATTCTAAGTCTGACTAAAAATTGGATTAAACAAATAAATTTTTAAGATTTTGCCAGAAAAATATCAAAATTGATTATTTCAACTAAAAAATTACGATAGCTTCAATTAATTCTTTAATTTGAGTGTCACAACCACCAATATCAGAATAAGTCTCCGTTGGTCTCTCATCAACTTCCATAGCCTTCACTCGAGAATCATATTCTGGTGGTAACTTCTCCAAAACCAAATAAGAATCTTTATTAACACCAACTAAATCACCGGGTTTCAACTCTGCTGTGTCAACTAATCCAATAACTAAAAAATTAAAATATTTAATTCTGTAAAAGTTGACACAAAAAAGAATCAAAAAATCATACCTGGCAGAAAATATGTTGCACGAGTAGAAGTTTTAATAACTGCACATTTAGTCTTATGAGCGTCCAAATCAACATTAGCTCCTTCATCTTCTTGTTGGTCTTCAAGATCAAGCAATTCAATAACGTTAGAAACAAGATATGGAAGTTGCTTATTAACCTAAAAAACCAAAGATTTTGGAAATGGTTAAGATGGGTAAGACCTTAACACGTTCATTATTTTCTTTAACCTTTTCTTTAAGGTTTTGGACGCTGTGATTGATTCGCTGAATTTCACTTCTCATAATTCGAACTTCATTATCTAAAAGCATTGTACGTTCACGTATTTGTTCGGCAGACATTTCCAAAATTTCGGGGGAAATCTATAAAAATTTAAGAAAAATCTAAAATTATTTTAACCTCATCCTCTTCATTGTTGTCAACATCCATCTTTTGATCAGGTTCCTGGTTTGCACCCTTCTCCACGGACATTTTTTGTCAAAATTTTGTTCGAAAATCTAAATTTAATAAAAGTAAATCTGAAGAAAAATCTCCACAAAAAATTAAAATCTCATCAATGTGAAAAAATAAAGAAATGGCTCCCATACAAAATCTCTATTCCTTAAAATCGCTATTCCTTAAAATCTCTACTAGGCTAAAAATGCTTAAAATCTCTATTCCTTAAAATAACTATTCCTTAAAATCTCTACTGGGGTAAAAATAATTAAAATCTCTACCCCGCGAAAATGGACGGTTGAGTCTCAACTAAAGTGTACCATCTGCATCTTTCGCTGGAAAAACCACTTGGTAATAGATACGGATATGGATACAATTAATTTGAAAATGGCTGCGGATATCCGCCTGTATCCGCCGTAAATATCGAAAATATAATACGCGACTGCTTCGCTGCGGTCGTGTTCATTTTGCTTGCGGTGATCGTATTGACGCGGCTGCTGTCGTTCTGCTGGACATGACCTGGGTTCACCCACAGCGGCAAAAACTATTCAAGCAAAATAATACCAAAAGATAAACCAGAAATCAGAAAAACGTTTCCGCACTGAACGTTTGCACTCAAAAGGCTTCCGAATGAAAAAATAGACATTTTATCCTATTTTTGGCCGTGTAGAGATTTTAAGGCATTTTACCCGTGTAGAGATTATGAGGAATAGAGATTTTAAGGAATAGATATTTTCATCATTTTTAGCCGAGTAGAGATTTTAATGCATTTTAGCCGCGTAGAGATTATAAGGCATTTTAGCTGCGTAGAGATTTTAAGGAATAGAGATTTTGAGGGGGCACGAAAGAAATTAAACAGAGAGATTATGGCTAGAGAATCAGAAAATTAGGGTAGGGGACGACTCAGAGCCACCGATTCAGAGTAGCGATTCAGAGTACGGGAAAAAGGGGACGATTCAGAGTACGAAGAATAAAATATCCTAAAAGTCGAGATTTTTGGAATGCAATTGATTTATTATTTTGCTTTTTATTCTTTTTTGTTTCCTTTTATTGTTTTAGAGAGATAAACAACAATTTGCACAACCAAAGGCAATTGTTCAATGCCACAAAATAATTTTTAATAAAAATTTAAAATTTTTAAAATTTTCTTTAATTTTTCGGTTTTGTTTAGTAAAATCGGTTTGTTTAGTAAAATGATGTTGTTATGTTATAATGGCATAAATAATCTGTAAAGAAACAGACGAAAACAATTAATTGACTTGAATTATGTCAAAAAGTCAGCAAGACTCTTTTGTCTTTACATTTATTTTCAGTCTCAGCACAAACCTAAACCTTTAGGCGTGCTTGTCAATAGAGTCTCGGCGATTTAGCATCGAAACGCCTTTTTCTTTGCCATAACTTTTTTTATTTCGATCATTTCCAGAAATTTTTATTATCAATTAGAATCTATGTTTGTTTTTATTCTTTTTATTAACTTTATGAAAGGATCCGATCATTTCTTAGAAAGTTACACCCGCCTAAGTATGTTAAATCACGATTATTCGCAGTTAACGGCTCCTAACTTTTTTAAAAGACGGTAAAACTAAACAATTTCTATGAAAAAATAACCAGCACATCCAAAGCTTTTAATTAAAGCAAAAATTATTTGGATTGATTTAAAAACAAAAAAGTTATGTCCCAAAAACTTTCGTTTTGATGCCATATTTTCAGACTCTTTCGTTACCTGGTAGATTTTAGTCTAAACCTTTTGAAGCCTAAACCTTTAGGTTTTAAACATTTGAGTCTCACCACGTATTCAATTTTTTTTAAATTCTAGCTTTTTTAATCGTTTGTTCTTCTTAATTAGTGTATAAAGATGAACCAGAACCGATATTCTGGCAATAGAAATCCATAAATCAGAATCACTTAGATAATTTTTGAATTTATTTATGAATTCCTTGGAGAATTTCATTCCTGGATGGAATAGAAGCGATGTTGGAATTTCGTCAACAACAGTCTCAACCCAAACGGCCCTCTTTAGGGCCACAAATTTAATAAGTGGGATGAGGACAATGACTTTTATTTTTTGATATTTTTTGATAAATTTGTTTATTTGACTCTTTTTTTAAAAAAATCCGTTCCCTGAAGAAAAAAAAGTCGAGACCAAGACCTCACCCTAAGACAGAAAAACCTCAAGAAAAGTCTAGAGTCAAGACTTGGCAACTTTTTAGAATGTTCATCAGATCGTAGGAACTGAGAAAAATCACAAAAATCGCAAGAAAAACTGATTTTCTAGGTCCAAAAATTTATGTACACTGAATCGTCCCCTTTTAGCCGTAGTCTGAATCGACGGACTCTGAATTGTCCCCTACTCTGAATCGGCTACTCTGAATCGACCTTTTCCCGAAAATTAAAGAATTTCAAAATGCCAATAGCCCGCTAAGTTTTGCTTCAAATTTTCTTTGTGTCATATTTTTAAATTTTCAGCAAAATTGTAATTTATTTTTCGGTGACACAGACTGTCATTTGTATTGATTTTTATTTTATTTTTATGAGATTTTTTTCGAGTTCTACGAAATTTTTGCTTTATTTTCTAAATATGTATTTTTACTACTTTTTTAGAAATCAATACTATAATCAGGTCAATTTTTATTTAAAAATGTCAACCGGAACGTCTAGAATTATTACACGATCAATGGCTGCTAGAAATGCTCAACCAAAAGAGGAAACTAAAAAAGAGCCAAAAGAAGAACCTAAAAAGGAGAAAGTTGTTGTTGACCAACAAAAAGAAGAAGAAACTAATCAACAAAAGAAAATTACTTGGACACTTGATGATTTTGAGATTGGAAAACCGCTTGGGAGAGGCAAATTTGGAAGTGTTTATCTGGCTAGAGAGCGGAAATCTGCTTATTTGATTGCTCTAAAAATTCTTTTCAAAAAAGAATTGACCAAGCATAATGTTGTTAATCAAATGAAGAGGGAAATTGAAATACAATACCACTTGAGGTTTTTTCAATTTTTTAAACTTGTAGATATTTTGGAGAGCTTGGGATATGCGACTAATATTTTGCATTTAAAAAAAATTTATTTTTCAGACATCCAAATATTCTTCGTCTTTATGGTTATTTTTATGACGATGAACGAGTTTATATGGTTCTTGAGTTGGCACAGATGGGTTCAGTTTATTCGCTTTTGAAGAAGACACACAAAATTGCTTGTCCTTTAGCTGCGCATTTGATATTGCAATTATCTGATGCTCTTATTTATTGTCATGAGAGGTATTAAAATATATTATTAAGAACTTTTGGTGAAATTCTCAGTAATTCTTCCGGTTCCAAAAATAGTAATCCATAGGTATCAGAGAAAAATAGGTGAATTTCTTTATGTTTTATAGTATTCTGAAACTGGTAAGACATGTACTGACATCTAAAAAGGGTTATCTCCCTTCATTTCCTTTTTAGGATATATATCTCCTTCGTCCACATATCTCCTCCCCTTTTAGCTCCAAAATTCTTAAATTAAAGTTTATATTTTACAGAAAGGTAATACATCGAGATATAAAACCGGAAAATCTTTTACTGACTGCAAATTGTGACTTAAAAATTGCTGATTTTGGTTGGTCAGTCCACGCGCCTTCTTCAAAGTATTTTTATAAGAATTATACATAGATTATTTATAATTTTTAAAGGCGTACAACAATGTGTGGTACTTTAGATTATTTATCTCCTGAAATGATTCTTAATAAGGAGCATGATCATAATGTAAAGATAAAGACTTTTTTTTTTAATTTAAAAAATTTTTTAAGGTCGATAATTGGTCGGTGGGTGTTCTTCTTTATGAATTTATTATTGGAAAACCTCCCTTTGAACATCAGACACATGCGGAGACTTTGGAATGTATTCGAAATGTTTGTTTAATTTTCAAATTCTGATTTTAACTTCTTTTGTTTAGTTGAAATATCAATTTCCAAGTACTTTCCCTGCTGGAGCAAAGGATATTGTTTCAAAGGTTTAGAAAGTTTTTTTAATTAAGTCTTTCAAATCAAATAAGTTTGTGTGTTAGTTTTTGGGGTGAACCTTGATTTTTTGCCTCTTTATACCTGAATATCGATCTCTTGGATGGTCGGACTTAAACAGTTTTAACTTTAAGAGAATCTATAGCTCTCTTGGATCTAGGTTTTTTAAACAGTTTTAACTTTAAGAAAACCTTGGATCTAGGTTTTAGCTGCTAGAATTTAATTAAGCTTGCGTTGAATATCTAACAACAAGAAAGAAAGCAATATCATAGCACCACTAGGAGCAACTGAATGAGATTAACTTCATTCAAAAGCGGGGGTTACATTGTTTGATTCCTGGCTGATAGCTAACAATAAGCTTTCAACTTTACTTATGTTGATAAGCTCCTAAAAAATTTATCCAAATTCACTTGTCTGATACTAAAACTGGCGATCATACCTTTAAAAGAGTGAATTGGGATTTTAAAATAAACTTTTTAATAATTATTTTTTAAATTTTCAGTTGCTTTTATTAAAGCCAACAGCTCGTATGCAAATGCCTGTGTTAAAGAAACATCCATGGATTGTAGAGAACTCTGCAATTTTTGTTAAAGAACAGGAAGAAAAAGAAAAAACGGAAAAGAAGGAAAAACCGGAGAAGACGGAAAAGAATTAATTTTCTCAAAATGGTTGGGCTATAGTGCATCTAAGTTATCGTTTTTCTTATATATTTTGCTTAACAACAAAACAAAAAATGACTTTGATTTATTTATTTATCGTTTACTTTATTTGTTTGGTTTGGTTTTATATAAATTTTGTAATTTAAAGAGTTTTTATTAAAAAATGATGTTCTAACATAAGAGGAATAGCATTACAGCTTTAATAAGTGAATAAATCCAATAATTCTTTTGCCTTTTCCCCACTAATTTTTTTGAGATCAAAATTAATAAAAGGTTTTAGAATACAATTACTACCGTCTTTTCTTCATAAAAATAAATTATAGGGATGAGTTTTAGACATTTTAATATAAAAATAGGTCAAATTATCTTTGTTTAATTAAAAAAGAAAGGTAAAAAAAGAAGTAAACTTGACCTTTTTTAATCAAAACTTGACCTTTTCTTTATTATTTGAAAGCAATTTATCTACATACATAAATAAACAATGTTTTTTATTTATAATAAAGCAAAATTAGGAAGAAAGAAGGTCACAAATGGGAGGAGAAAAAAAATATTTTTTATATCCTTCCTTATTTGCTCATTCATTTAATATCAGAAACTTTTTTTTAAATTTTTTTAGAATTTTTCCCTTTTATTTAGCTGTCCCAATAAATAATATTTCAGTCTAATTTTGTTACCCAGCTAAATACACTTTATACCAAATAAACCTCGGTTGTACCCTCTATTTAAGTTGTCCAATCCCCATTATTTACAAGAGAACCTAAGTACAAATAAGTATTAGTTTCTATTTTGGAATTAAAATATTTTTCAATAATATTTTTTTCAGATTAAAAAAAATTTTTTAATTTAATTTAAAAAATGGTTTCTAAATGTTACCGTTGTAGTATATGTCACTCTCGTTTACAGTTTGACAATGTTTTTACTTTGAAAAATTGCAACCATACATACCATCAAGGTTGTATTACTCGTTGGATTACTGGGGTGAGGGAATTATTTTTGTGTGAAATTATTAAAGATTTTTTTTTTGAATAATTTATTTAATATTTCCCTTATTTTTTAAAAGTCTACATGTAAACTTAAATTATCTAAAAAAATTTAAGTGTCGATATTAATCCTATTAGATTAGGATGGAAAAGTTTTTCGTTTCTAGCCGTAGTCGCTCTGTTATCACAATCGTTTAATTTGTCCCACAAAAGTCGGTCGTCTCTGGGACATAAACATCGCCGTCTATCCCGTCAACAAATTTTATTTTTAACATTTTAGTCACAAACTTGCCCTCGATGCCAATCTCCTGCTACTTTGACGGATATTAAAAAAATATTTTTTGATGAAGGAGGTGATGAGCAGGACTCAGATGATGAGACGATTCAAGGTTCAAGTAACGTGAATACACAAAGCCGCGCTGTGAGTTAATAAATAAATTTAGGGGTGCATCCACCGAATAGAAAATTCGTTGAAATTTTTGGCTTTTGAGATTACTCAAAGCTTGACAAAAAAGTGAGGTCTAAAGAAATGAAAGGAGAGATAGTAAATTAAATAAAATTTATGAATTTAGAAAAGTTCCATTAAAATTTATAAAATTCGGTGAGATGTTTATTTAGTGAATTGTCTCATTAATTAATTTAATTTCAGCCTACTGCTCAAGGAATAATCCAAGTAATTGTTAAGGATACTTATCGAGATAGTAAAATGGCTATTCAAATGCAAGTAAGATTATAAATTTTAATAAACATTTTCAGGTAAAAATTTTAAAATTAAGCCAAACGATACTATTTTGGGTTTGAAGAATAAAATTGCTGAGCGTAATGGTGTATCAACTGATACACAACGTTTGGTAAGGGAAACATTTATTTTTAAAATTAAATATTTTTTAGGTTTTTCGTGGTCAACAACTCGAAAATAATTGTAAATTTGTATTTATTTTTAATAGAAATTTTTTTAAAGAAAAGCAGTAATTTGTGTTGAGGTTGTGTGTTTAGGCGTGAATCGAAATTGTAGATTAACTACTTTAAATGGATATTAAACCTTACAAAATTCCAGATTTTATGAGGTTTTTGGGTAACCTCATAAATACTAAATCCACTTTCGTTAATTGTTCGAGCTTAACTTACTGAATGGATTGCCCCTGAATTAATCTTTAGGACTTTTAATGTTTAAAAATAATTTTTAGATACACTCAGCCATTACAATATTGTCGACAACACTAGTGTTGATTTGGTTATGCGTTGTCAGGGTGGTGAAATGTAATGGGAAAATTAATGGAAATTGATGTTAATTACATAATTTTTTTGTTTAATTTTGTAAATTTAAATATGGCACTGAAAATTATTTTTTTAATTTTTAATAACACAATTTACAATACTTAAATTTTTTGATTTGGAATAAGAACAACAAAAAATTAAAAAAGAAATAATTTTTAGTCCATTTTTAAATTATTAACTTTATTTTTTTTTAAAAATACTCAACAAAAATCACTTAATCAATTTTGCATTCTTAAAAAGATTGTTTTGTTTAAATACACACATTTTACTTTTAATAAAAGACATTAAAATAAGGTTTTCTTTAATTAATATTTCCAAAAAATCTACCACAAAAAGGTCTAAACCTTTTAAAATTTTGGTCTGCTTGAGAATGAGTTTTTGTCTTCCATTAATTGCCAACCCAAACCTTCACAAATAAACTTTACCGTATTTTTGTTTTTGCATTTTTTAATCAGCTTATAAATATTTTAAAAAATTTCTTTTAATATTTTTAAACTAAATTCAGTCATTTGGATCATTAAATTCCTTTACACACATTTTATAAAATTATTCATAAAATTTTTGAATTTTGTACAAAAAATAAAAATTTGTGAATAATTTTGCAATATTTTTTGATAAAAGAATGAATGATTTTCTTCTCTCTCTTTAGTTTATTTAGATGATACATTTTCCTTTGGATTTTTCTAACATGAAATTCCTTATAGTTTTTTTAGTTTTATTTTAATTCAAATTATTTTACAAAAAAGAATAGCCATTCAAACTCTCTCAATTATTTTATCCAAATAATTCGATAATTACTTTAATTATGGAAAATTATGATGCCTCCACTCGCTTGGTTTTAACTTTTAAATATAGTACCAGTCTAAAATAATGCAAAAAAAATTTTTTTTTGAATTTTCATGGATATTTATAAAAGAAATTTTAGGGAAAAACTTAAAAATTCCCAATTTTTTTAGCAAAATGTCAAATTCTTTTCTTTATTTTCAAAATACTTCCTGTTTAATTTACTAACTAAAACAAATAATTTTATTCACAAAACATTAAATACAACATTCATAAAAGTAAATATTTAAATGTTAAATTTAGCTATCAAATTTCAAAAAAACATTTCAACACTTAACAGACTCTAATTTACCCCTCTCCCCTTTTAATTCATTTTTTTTATTCACATGCCTAGCTATGTATACTTTTCATTTTCCCTTCTTTTTCATTCATTTAACATCCGCATTCTTCTTATCCCCACTTCCATTTTTTGTTTAAATGTATATTAAATTAAGAAATATTGAGTATATTTCTTGAACAGCTGAGCCTCTCTCATTTCCCTCATTTTTAGGTTATATTTATTCGCAATATTTTGTTTTCTATGGTAAAAGTTTAACTACCGTTAAGGAATCGAACCTGTAACTTTTCATTTTTATCCATACTTTCTTTTATCCTGATGAGCCTCATCATGGAAAAAATTCCTGAGTCCACAATGAATCCAATAATTTACCTTCTCGATACTTGCCCTTCTTATCACCAATAAAGAAATATTAATTCCTTGAGAAGAATTACGTTGCCGCGTCTTTTTTTTAAGTATTTTGTTAAATCATTCATTCTCCTTAGAATCCATGTGAACAAATAAACTCACTCAGATCATAGGTTATTTGACATTTCTCTGACCGGAACTCTACTATTTTTTATATATTTTTGTAAAAAAATGAAAGAAAGAGGTCATTAACGTTAGGTTTCAAGAGAATTTATGAACAAGGGTGAATAAAATAAAAAAAATAAAAGGCGAAAAAATAAAGTTTTTAGTTAAGAAGTTGAAATAAAGAAAAAATACATGAAAAAACGAAATTACAAAAATTATTAAAATTATACAAAAAAATTTTTTTAATTTTTTGGCTTAATTTTTAATTATTAGATGCAAAATTTGTGCGCAAAAATTCATTCTTGAGGAGTGTAAAAAATCAGAGTTTAACCGTACTTTTACCTTTTTTTAAACTTTTTAAAAAAATAAAATATAAACTCTTTCCACTTAAATTTTAAAAGAAATTTCCACTCCAAAATTAGTCGCGAATATTTGGGTTAAAAGTGTGTCATTTCTTCTAATTTCATTTCTTTTCTTTGCCTCATGCGAGACAGCCGCCCTTTAAAATAAGCTTTTTTTCTTTTTTTTTTGTAAAGGGGGTAACCAACTGTTTGTCTTCTTTAAATAAAAAAGAATATTTTTTAGCTAACAAGGCAAAATGGGGGGAGGGGGGGGGGAGAGGGGGAAAGGAGAGACCTTTCCGGAAGAAAAGACACTTTAATTTTAAATAAAAGAGCTTTTCTCTGTTGGCCAAAAGATTTTTTTAAAATTATTTTTGGTCGTTCAAGGTTAAAAAGGAACAAGAAGGAAATTAATCTTTAATTAATTTTATTTTTTTACTCTAAAAAATAATCAATTTTAATTTTTTAAAATCTTTAATTGATTTTTGTTTTTTAGATTATTTTTTTATTGGAAATACCTACATAGTTTTTTATTTTGTACTTTAAGGTCGTGTTTTTATTTACGCTTCTCAATTATTTCTACCAGTCTTTTTCTGGTCATCTCCTATATTAGGGATGATAACATCCCTGAAAATTTTTTCCCAAACTTTTCTTTATAATTCTTTTATTATTTGAAAGCTCCTTTTTGTTTATTTTTTCATAACAAGTTTGACCTGATCCTTTTATGAAAAAATTATATTTTTAGATAATTTCTGTCCCTTTTTCTAATATATTTTTTTGAATTTACATATTTAAGTCACGAAAAAATTTATTTTTTTTTGTTGTTTAAATTTCTTAAAAGAGAAAATAATTTTTGGGACCAAATGTCTCATTAAAAATTCTTTTTCAGGAAATGTTTTATAAAATAATTATATTATTATCTATATATTAAAATGACAAAATTACGCAAAACAAATTCTTCTTTACATATTAACAATGCAAGAATTGCTGGACTTTATGATTTAGAACATACAATTGGGAAAGGACATTTTGCTGTTGTTAAACTTGCAAGGCATGTATTTACTGGAGAAAAGGTTGCAGCAAAAGTTATTGATAAAACAAGGCTAGATCCAGTTTCTACTTCACATATGATGCAGGAGGTTTTTTGGAAAATTTTTTTGTTAAATTTTATTAAGCTTCCTTTTCTAAAAAATTTTACTAAAAATTTTTCTGATAATAAAATTAATTTTTAAAAATTTAAGGTCAGATGTATGAAATTAGTTCAACACCCTAATGTTGTACGTCTTTATGGTATGCTAGTATAAATATTTAAAAGGGGAAAGGTCATTGTTTTTTATTTTATTATTTTTCGTTTGTCTTTTTCAGAAAAGGGAATTTTTTTTAAATATTTTTAAATATTTTTTTACACAAATAATTTAAAAATTATCTTTTCTTATTGGGAATTGTTGATATCAACTTTCTTCTAAACATTTTATTTTTTTCTTAATTTTTTTCTTTTAGAAGTTATTGACACTCAAACAAAATTATTTTTAATTTTGGAACTTGGCGACTATGATATGTAAATAATTAATTATTTTTAAATTTAAATTAATTTTTTTAAAGGTATGAATGGGTAATGAGAAGAGGTTATGATAAAGGTGGATGTAAAGAATCTGATGCTCAACTTTATTTTTCTCAAATAATTCAAGCCATTAATTATTGCCATAAATTACACGTTGTACATAGAGATTTAAAGGTTTTTTTTAAATTTTTTGTTTGAAAAATTTTGATGGAAATTAACTTAATGAGTTTCGAAGACTTTTTGGTTAAGAATTTGTCTCTGATGACATTACTGAGGCAAGGGGTCGGTTGCTAAAATTGTTTGTAGTATTTTTTATACTTCTGGTAACTCATTCTTGCTACAGATTTTTAAAATAACCTGGGACCTGACCCTTATGTCCGCAAAACTAGTTCGAGAAATTGCCAAAAAAAATTTCCCTATAAAACGTCTAATTTTAACTTTTTCAAAAAATTTTATTTATGAATTCTTATTTTCTCATAGCCTGAGAATGTTGTCTTCTTTGAAAGGCTAGGGATGGTAAAACTAACAGATTTTGGTTTTTCAAATTTATTTACTCCTGGACAGCAATTACAAACATCTTGTGGAAGTTTAGGTTTTTTTAAATAGTTTTTTGTATTATTTCTCTATTTAAGCCTATTCTGCCCCTGAAATTCTACTTGGCGATTGTTATGATGCTCCTGCAGTTGGTAACTTTTTTTAGAAAATTTTCAAAATTTATTAACTTGGTTCACTAACAGAACAAATATTTTTTGTCCCTATAAATTTTAAAAAGAAAATGTAAAAATTTATTTAATTACAAGAAATTAAATTAATTTTTGAATGGGGTCGATCCGAACTATTACTATTATTCTCTTGATGATGCTCCTGCCGTTTTTTAAACTAAAGGGACAATCAGCTTATAACTTTGAAATTAAAAATATATTTTTAAAATATCTTTTTTTAGATGTTTGGTCTTTGGGCGTTATTTTATACATGTTGGTTTGTGGCAGACTTCCCTTTCAAGAATCAAATGATTCCGAAACACTTACAAGAATATTAGATTGTAAATTCTCTTTTCCTGAACATGTTAGCGTTGAATGTAAAAAGTTTGTTTAAAATTTTTTCTTTTAAAGTTGGACTTACTACTAGTAAAAATTGTGAATCCATTTTCTCTTCTTATTTTTTATAAGCCATTTCATACAAGCTTTTCTTGCTTTATTTACTGAAACTGTCTTCTTTGTTCTTTAAATTTTTTGTTAACTCCCTTAATGTTTTCTAACGTGAGTTGGTAGTATTTGTTTTGAGGGTTTATTATTTTCCTTGGGATACTTCGGTAGCCTAACATTTGTTCTAAGTCATTAAAATTTTAGTCTTGTTTCTTCAATGCTCGTTCGTGATCCTTCAAAACGCGCTACACTTTCTGAAATTTCTCAAAATAAATGGGTTCGTGCTGGTGATCGTGGACATGCAGAAGCACTTCCTTTAATTGTAAAGGATAATTTACCTTTATGTGCTCACACGACAATAATTGAACAAATGGTGGCTGGACAAATTGGGACAGAGGAAGAAATTGTTAGGTTTGTATGTTTTTAGATGTTTTTAGAATATATTTTCGATACTTTCGACTATTCCATCTTTTCATATTCTCTCGAAAAGATTTTCATTCACTTCTTACTACGTCTGAAAAATTTAATTTTCAGTGCCATCGAACGTAATGATTATAACCACCTAACTGCAACTTACTATTTACTTGCTGAACGTGTTTTGTATTGTTATAGGCAGGCTGAAGCAAATCGTTTAATGGCCGCAGCAGCGAGAGAATTTTCTTCTGTTGATGAAAATTCACCAGAGTAAGAAAAATTTGTGTTAATAAAGAAAAAAATTTTTAAGCGATATTAATCAAAATTCTACAATTCCTGGCACATCAACGGCCTCTTCTACACGCAGTCGGAGTAGAAGTAATTCATGGCGTGGTCCGGCACCTAGACGTGCCTATTCAATTTTGAAGGAGGAAAGTGAAGAAGAACTTTCATCTTATTTAAAATCATCTTCAAGGCAGTCGTCAAGGTTTTCTTTCTCCATTTTTATTTTTATAAAATATTTTTAAAAAAGATTTTACAACATTCCTTCTGGTGGAGCTAAATCATCGAGAGAGAACGCTTCTTCACGTGCCAGTTATATAGCAATGAGTAGAGCAAATAGCAATGATTCTTTTGCTCCTGTTGGTTCTTCTGCCATTTTAGAAGATGAAATAGAATCTGAGGAAATGGATGAAGGAATGAGTAAAACAATGAATGCATCTGAAGAGGAAAATGATGAAAAAGAGAGGAAAGAAAGTGGGGGTAGAATAGCAACTTTTACAATAGAACAGCTACAACAAAATCAACTGACAGGAACGAGTGGAGGAAATAGGTAAGAGTTTGAATTGAATTATTGGCCCTGCGAACACTTTAGTTTCTAAGTTTAATTTGTCATTTCATTAGAACAATTAAGAAGGGAGGATTAAGCGTGGTATAACCTTTGAAACGCCTAGTTGCGAGTTTAATATTTATAAGAGAACGAATCGATAAACCATTATCCGTAAGGAAGCAGATGCACGTATTGCGTGTAACTCCTAGCTATAACTGCCCCAGGTCAATTTTCTATTTCTTACCGGTGGGTAAACGGTTTTAAAACATGACCGGTCCTCACTTCAGTTTTCGGGCATTAATTATTTTTAGAACATTTATTAGAGCCTTATTTAATTTTCACTTCATTTTTTACTTTTTAAGTAATGCTTCTACATCTACCTTTGAACCATCAATCACTTCTACCCCAATCTTATTTCAAAGATTATTGGCACCTATACATGAAAATAATAGAGATCAATCACCTGATATAGTTATTCAAAGATTACGACATAAAAATAGTCAGTCAATGTTTGATGGTCAAAGTGATGAAGAAATGGGAGGATCAGGAGGAAGTGCTTCTTTTTATTTACCCAGACAAACAAGACAAAGAACAACAAGTTCACATTCTGTTGGAGGTAGAATAATGAGTGGAAGTAGTAGTAATCAACAGCAACAACTTCCACCTCTTCCAAGTTCTCCAGAACATCAAAATGTTGGTGGGGGTAGTAAATTTAGAATAGGCTCTGTTGGAAGTAGAAATTCCTCTACCTCATCTTTTGTTGGCGGTGGAAATAACAGGTATTTTTTTGTAAAGAGAATCTAAAAAATGCCTTTTCGCTTCAGTTGTAGTCCACATTCTTTAGACCCTGCCGAAATTTAAATTCTTTTTGAAGTAGGATGGGGAATGTGTTTTTAATTTGTTTTTCTAAGCTTTCAATATTCCAAATTTTAAATTAAAATTTATTTTTAAGAATTAACAACAACAATATATCATCCTCTTCTTATACCTCTAGTCGTCCATTACGTAATGCAACTAGCCTTGAATTATTCCCTACACAAAATTCTTTTTTATCGACACAACAAAATGGAGATTCCAACCTTAATAAAACAAATATTTCCTTTTCTCGTCGTTGTTTACCAGCAACAAGTCCCCCTACTCCAAACCCTTCATTAAATAATAATAATACAAATTATTATTCTACTCTTTGGGGAGCTCCTGCAAATTTGGAGAGACATGCAAATTTTCCAAATTTAAATACTTTGCCATCATCATCTAATTTGTTAAAACAACAACGTAAATCATCTTCAACAACGGGTTCCTCACTTTTGAGAAGGTATTAGTAGTAGATATTGCTCCCCTCTCAAATAAAGGCCCTTGAAAATTAGACTTTAATGAAAACCCCCATTTTTTCTCCATTTTTCACAATCACTCCATTTCCTGATCTTTTTTTTTTAAATAATTTTAAATTTTAAGAAATTCTTCTCCATCTGTTGCATTACTTCGAACAACCAGTTTAACTTCGTCACGTGACCGAATCAGTCCACATGCCATTCAAGAACTTTTAGAGCTTTCTCGTTTATCTGGCAGAATGCGTCGTACAGCAAGTCCAGATGGAGCTAGTAGTAGCCATTTATCTAGCAGAAGTGCTAGTCCTTCTTGTATGTCTAGGTAAAGTTTGGATTCTCTATTTAAATTCTTTTGAGTATACTTATTTATTTTTAAATTAAAAATCACCATCCAGTTATAAGATAACTAAATTTCCCATTTTTAATTAAAAAATTATTTTTAGTGGAAGAGTCTCGCCTCTCTATTCGTCATCACCGGGTGGTGGACTTGTAATGCGTATCTTAAAAAGTGGCACTCCCTCAGGCAGCTTATTATCTTCGGGTGGTGGAATGCGAAAATTGAGTAGTAGTCCACATCTGTTGGGTATTTGTGAGGTAATTGAGAACTTTTAAAAATTTCAAAAAATTTCTAAAAATAATTTCAGGAAATCGAAGAATGTGATTTCTCTTTAGAACCAACCCAAAATACTTGTGATGGTGTAGATGGCTTAGATCCAGACTGTTTAACAAGTGGTCGTCGTTCAGTAACCTCAATTGACCAGCCTTTTTGGAAAAACCCTCCATTAATTTCAAGGAGTGCTAGAAGTGCTTCTATGGGGTTAACAAGTATGGGAAGATTGTCTTTAGGTGGTGGGACGAGTAAAAAGATTGTAGCAAATTTAACTAAAGCAACAAATCAAACATCATAATAAATATAAATTAAAATATTTTATGTATTAATTGGGAGCTTTTAATTGACTAACTCAATTATATATTAATTTAAATAAACTCAAAAATTATGTATTAAAATTTAATATAAATGATGAAAGGAATAATTGAGAGGATTTTTAACTCGTTTTAAGTAAAATTAGAATTTTTGTTTGGACAATAATAAGGCTTAACCCTCAATTAGATTTTGAAGATAACTTTAGGAGATTTAATTAGAGAATCTTTAGATTAGAATAATTCACTGAAAAGGACACAATTCACGCTACTTTAAATTTATTCAGAAATTTTGCTCACATTTTTATTCGTTTAATAATCGTTGAAACTTTCACATTCTTCATCTAGGCAAAGTCTATTTATACATAGGATGTTTTAAGGGTTTGTAAAAATTGTTTAATTAAAATTTATTTTTGCCATTTTTATAAAATGTGATTTCTCTGACTTTCATTCATTTATTTTATTTTTTCTGCCTCATTTATCTTTTTAATTTAGATTATCCATATTAATCTAAATTGTGACATAAATCAGTCGCGATACCATTAACCAAGACTTTTTGATCTTATTTAATGTTGCCCTCCCTAAATACCGCTTGTATCGAGTTTTTGACATAAAATATATGTAATGTTTTTGTAAATAATATTTGATAAAAATATACTTGATATAAATATTTAAAGTGTTTACATAAATACATAAAGGTATATTTTTTGTATTTACAATTTGTTTATTTTTTATCAAAAAAATATCAAAGATAAATAATAAATAATTCGCAACTGAAAGGAATTTTAGTGTAAATTCTGAATTTTTTGATTATGGAATTCTGAGTTTTTATTTATAAAAATATTTTTTACCGTGATTGCAAAAAATAACGGACGCTGAAAACTAAAAACAAAAAAAAGATAAGGAAGGAATGTGATTTATAAAGATCTAAAAAAGTAGGTTAACGTCTTCTTTCTCATACCACGAAATATAATTACTCTTTAGTCACATGAATGTTTTGCTATAAAAAGATTGGGACACGCCCGATTAGGCGCGGGCCGACTAGGCGCGACCGATTAGGCGCGACCGATTAGGCGCCGGCCGATTAGGCGCGCGGCCAATTAGGCGCCGGCCGATTAGGCGCCAAGCCTTTTAATTAAATATTGAGCGAAATGCTCTTCCAAATCTTGAAAATAGATAGATTTTGATAATCCCAGACAAATACACCACCCTCACATAAGGCTTTCGCGGAAAAAAGTTTTTGCCGCTGCGGAGGAAGCCGGGCATGTCGAGCGGAACGACGGCCGCCGCTTCGCTACGGTCGCCGCGAGCGAAGCGAGCACGACCGCAGCGAAGCACGGCCATCGTGTAGCGAAGACCATGCCCGGCCTACCCTCCGTAGCAGCACAAAAACAGTTTTTCCAGCGAAGATTCCGTTGGTCATAACTTTGTTCATAATCATCCAATCGAATTTTCGGCTGATTTTGAGTCTGGTACGTAAACTAGTTAGGGCTGTTTTTTAATTTTGGAATTTTTTTTTGTAAAATTTTTGTTTTATAATTCAGAATTGTCCCATTTGATGGTCGATGGGACCATTTTCTAATTGATTATAATCGAATATTTAAATAAAAGGTTGGCGCCTAATCGGCCGGCGCCTAATTGGCCGCGCGCCTAATCGGCCGGCGCCTAATCGGTCGCGCCTAGTCGGCCCGCGCCTAATCGGGCTGTACCCAAAAAGATTTATTAGGAGAAACATTTCCTTACAATTTTTGATTTGTTTACAAATGTTTTTCCCTTTATTTTGTCCTATTTATATTTTTAACACTAATTTATTTGTGGTAAAAAATTTTTATATTTTTAAAAAGTTTTTTAATGAACATCTGTTAACTTTTTTAAATTTTAAAATAAAAGAACCTTATTTTCATATGAATTTATTGTGTTCTTTTAGATTGATTTTTGTTTTACTTTTTTTTTGTTAAGGTTTTAAAATAGACTTCTCTCAAATTCTTTTGTCACAGTAAATAAATGGAATATGTCCAAAAGGGCGCGCGACCAAAACGGCGCGAAGCCATAACTTGCTTCAAGATTTCCGAATCATTCCAAATTTAGAATTAAACGATTCCTCTCAGCGAGCTAAAGTTTTGGTTCCAAAATTGTTAAGGGCCCGAAATTTTCCAGCAAGTTATGGCTTTGCGTCGTTATAACCGCACGCCCTTTTAAGCTGTTCCCTAAATAAATATTTAGTGAAAGTTGGGCTAGGGATATTTGGGCGCTATTGCGGTTTCTGAAATTTTCGGAGAATTTTCGAAAATAAATTTAATATTCTTAACCAAAATTTTTAAAACCTTAGCAAGCTAGTTTCTGGATGCATGTTTGCGCCTAGCGTCTCGCGCCCAAATGTCTTATTGAAAAAAAGTTGAGCTCTTCCCATTATTTTTTTCTTCTCATGCGACTTTTTCTACGTGTTTTTTTTTATTTTGCATAGTTTAATTTTTATAAATATTTAATGATTGATAAAAGGGGGAGGGGGGAAGGAAGGACAGAAATCACTAAAAAAATATTTTTTGGTTAAAGATTTTTTGAATTTTTTTTGAATTAATTTTCTGACGTTGCATTTTTAAGTAAAATATTTAAAAAAATTTTTTTCTTTCTTTTAGTTATTATTTTAAGAAAAAGAAATGTCTTCTAATTCACATAAATATTTTAATAATTTTCGTCGTCTATGCCGCAACAGGCCAATTTTGGTAACTAGTGTAGTTACTGGCGCTGCTTTGTCTGCTACAATTTATTATTTGGATGTAACAAATGAAGAACGTTTTAAAAGAAATAAAGTATTTTTTTAAATATTTTTAAAAATTTTTTGGATATAGTGTAGTGTACCGGTGGTTTAAGTTCGGGACGTGACATATGTCATTCGATTCGTCTCGACGAGCTGAGTCGAACGGTACCACTCACTATTTTAGGAAATGATTCCGGATCGAGTTATAGGTCCCTGAAAATCGAAAAACCATAGGGGGGACCAAGCACTTTTTTGGGGTGAAAAATTCGAATATGCAAATAATAGCTCATTCGAAAGAGCTCGTCGAGCTGAGTCGAATGACACCAAAATCAGCTTGATTGAACAAGTTTGAGTCGAGATATAGGGCTCGAAATGGTCAAAAACCATAGGGGGGATTTTAGGGTCAAAAATTCGATTCTACAAATGATAGCTCATTCGAGAGAGCTCGTCGAGCTGAATCGAATGACACAAAAATCATCTTGATTGCACAAGTTTTGACAAAGTTACGATAGAAAAACTACCAACATAAACCTATGGGTCGTCGGCGAGGCGCTTGTGCAAAACCCCGCGCTTCGCGCGGGGTTTTGCGGCACGCGCCTCGCGGAGAGTCTACGGGCGCTGGGTCTGGGCTCGTAACATAAACCTATTCCTATCTCCCTTGCTCTGGACGTATTTGGGGCCTCCGTAGCAGCAAAAATCTCCACAGATGCCATAGGTAAGGAGCTAAAACAAACGGTCATAACTTTGTCAAATCAAGTCGGATTTTGTTGATTTTGGTGTCATTCGACTCAGCTCGACTAGCTCTTTCGAATGAGGTATAATTTGCATTTTCGAATTTTTCACCCCAAAAAAGTGCTTGGTCCCCCCTTTGGTTTTTCGATTTTTCGGGACCTATAACTCGGTCCAGAATCATTTCCTAAAATAGGGAGTGGTACCGTTCGACTCAGCTCGTCGAGACGAATCGAATGACATATGTCACGTCCCGAACTTTTACCACCGGTACACTACACTACAGCCAATTTTTTATATGTTTTTGGTTATTCGCCCCTCTTCTTGAGTTTATTTTTGATTATTGGGTACTTTCAGTTCCATTCGGACTCGAGATTTAAGGAAATGTTGTTTGAGATTATCCGTTTAGCCGCAAGTTTTGCTTAGTGGACAGCGCTTTTCATAGCCAATTTTTGTAACACTTATTTGTTTTTTGATTTTTTGAATTTGTAAATTTTAATGATTTTAGTTAAACATTTCCGTTTTAATATTTATTAAACTTGGTAAACAAAATTTGTCAAAAACAAATAAAAATGTCTTGATTTCCTCAAATTAGAAGGGGGGGGGTATCTAAATAGGTTTTTCTCCTCTTGAAATTAAAAATGTTAACCTATTTGCGTAATTTTCTTTAAATTTCTTTTTTCAGTCCAACTATTTTTCTTCTCTTCGTGCATATGCAGCATCTCCAAGTCTTTTAGAAACCAAACAACAACAATTAAATCGCCGTCCATCAGGGCCTCTTCCATCAAGAAAAGAACTTTTAAATGGATTAAGAGAAGAAGAATTTGATATTTTGGTTATTGGTGGAGGGGCTACAGGTGCTGGGGTTGCTTTAGATGCACAAACTAGAGGACTCAAAACTGCTTTAGTTGAATTGGATGATTTCTCTTCTGGAACTAGTGTTTGTGGTTTTTTTTATTTTTTTGTGAATGTATGAGACCTCCTTTCACACTTTTACGATTTCTTTTAGATTTTTAATCTTAAGTGGACCAAAAATAGTTAGATTAGGCATTATTGGCAGGGAAATGATACATTAAATTAAATCTATTAATTTTTGAAAACATTAACTAGGTTTATAATTTCAAACCTTAAAAAGTTTTAAAATCGATATCTAGTAGGGATTGGGCAAAATTACAAGACAATTTTTTATAAAATTTTTTTGAATATAATTTTAAAAAATTAATTTTCTAGTCTCGTAGCACCAAACTCATTCACGGGGGTGTTCGCTATCTTCAATCAGCAATAATGAAATTAGACAGAGAACAATATAAAATGGTTAAAGAAGCTTTGTTTGAACGAGCAAATTTGGTTTGTTTTTTTTAAAAATTCTTTTAAATTTAATATTTAAAATATTAATTTTTCTTTTTTATTTTAGTTGGAAATTGCTCCACACCTCAGCTATCCTCTACCTATTATGTTGCCTATTTACAAGTATATTTTAATTATTAAAATAGTTTGTAGTTGGGAAGTTAGGAATTTTGGATATCCAAATTTTTGTTGGGAGAAGATTTTTTTATTTTGTTTTTTATGTTCTAATATTCAGTTTTTGAGACAATTAAAGAAACCTCCCTTAAAATTTCCAAAAAATAAATTTAATTAATTTAAAAGGCTTTGGCAAGTTCCATATTATTGGTTTGGAATTAAAATGTATGATTGGGTTTCTGGCAAAAGATTGTTAAAGAATTCTTATTTTATAAATAAAGAGAAGGCTTTGGAACGTTTTCCTATGTTGAAAAAGGAATCGTTGAAAGGAGCTTTGATTTATTTTGATGGTTAGTTTGTTTGTTTTGGGGTTTTTAATTTGAGAGAGAAAAACTAGGAAATCTTTAAACATTTCTTACTTTTCCTATAATTCCCTTATGTTTTTTCGAAATAACGATTTTAAGGAGCAATTGAATAGAATTCTCCTTTGTCATTAAATATTGCATACCTTCCTCTCCAAACAAAAAAATTTAATTTTTTTAGGTCAACATAACGATGCTCGAATGAATTTGGCGATTGTTTTAAGTGCTATTAGAAATGGGGCAAAATGTTGTAATCATGTGGCTGTTGAACAATTAATTAAAGATGAATCTACAGGAAAATTATGTGCTGCTAAAGTGAAGGATATGGTTAGGTTTTTTTTGTAAAAATCAATTTTTTCCTTTTTAAAGATAACTGGAGAACATTTTATTGTCCGTTCCAAATGTATCGTTAATGCTACCGGTCCTTTTACTGATTCAATTCGTTTAATGGCAAATCCAGAAACTCAGCCAATTTGTTGTCCTTCTGCAGGTGTTCATATTGTTTTACCTGGTTATTACAGCCCTGCAAATACTGGACTTTTGGATCCGGCAACGACTGATGGACGTGTTATCTTTTTCCTGTGAGTTTTGGACTTTAAACTTTTTTGTGATTAATTAAAATTAATTCAGTCCATGGCAAAAGATGACAGTTGCCGGTACAACAGATGCATCAAGCGAAGTTACCTTCTCTCCAAAACCTCGAAATTCTGATATTGAATTTATTCTTAATGAAATTCGTGGATATTTAAATAAAAATATTACAGGTTAATTCTTTTAAAAAAATTTTTTAATGAAAATTTGTTTAAAGTTCGTAGAGGTGATGTAATGAGTGCTTGGTCAGGTCTCCGACCTTTAGTTAGAGATCCAAACAAATCTGATACAAAATCACTTGCTCGAAATCACATTATTGAAGTAGCTGATGATTCTGGACTTGTTACTATTGCTGGTTGATTTTTTAAGAAAATAATTTTTTTAATAATTAAGGTGGTAAATGGACAACATATCGACATATGGCCCAAGAAACAGTTGATGCTGCTATTAAAGCACACGATCTTAAACCTAAAAATGATTGTATTACTGCTGGTTTATTACTTGAAGGTATTTTATTTTTTTTTTAAACGGGTTCCCTTTTCAATAACAAAACTGATAAAAAATGGATGAATTTAATAAAAGCTGGACTAATAAGTTGATTAAAAAATGACTTTGTCTGCCTTTAATTTGTTTTTAAATTTGATTAATTTTACTTATTTAGGTGCACACAATTGGGACCCATTGCTCTATGTACACTTGGTCCAAGATTATGGAATTGAGGTTGATGTTGCACAGCATTTGGCAAATAATTATGGTGACCGTGCTTTTGTAGTTGCTAGATTGTGTAAAATGACTGGAAAGAGATGTACTTCAGTCTTTTTAACTTGAAAATTTTTTAATTTAAGGGCCAATAGTTGGAAATCGATTACACGGAGAATTTCCTTTTTTGGATGCCGAAGTATTTTTAAAATAAATTTAAGAAATAATTTTCTCTCTTTCAAAAGGTTGATCATGCAATGAAAGAATATGCATGTACAACAGTTGATGTTATTGCTAGACGGTTACGGATTGCTTTTTTAAATACTTATGCGGCACATGAAGTTCTTGATTTGGTTGTTCAAATAATGGCAAAACGTTTAAATTGGAGCAGAAAGGAAATGGAGGTTTAGAAAAATATATTTTTTAATTTTCTCTGGCAAAAAGTTTTACTTAATATTTCCATCCAATTAAAAAATAAAAGACCCATAAGGGCTTCGAACCTGGCCCTTTTACTCACTAGGCGACATTAAAAAAATTTTTCCTTCAGAGACAATTACAAATGGCCAGAGATTTTATTAACAATGAAATGGGTCAAGAAGCACGTATGCAATCAATGTCAAGTGTCCCATTAAATTTAACACGTGAGGAAATGCAAGCAGCAAAGGAAAGGTTTAATCAATTGGATCGTGACAGAAAAGGGCATATTACTGTTAATGGTTAGTTTTTGGATTGGGGGGGGGGGGTTTTGAAAAGAAATTTTTTTATTTTAGATATTCGCCGACATTTCCGTGAACATGGCAACAAAATTGATGAACGTCTTTTGCACGAATTGTTGAATGAAGTTGATTTGAATAAAAATGGAGAGTTGGAATTGGCAGAATTCTTCCAGGTAAATTTTATTTAAAAATTTTCCTTAATTTAAAAATTATTTTTAGTTATATAGCGGTCTAAAAACTGGACATATTACACAAAATCGTTTGGTAAGATATTTGGATGAAATGTCAGTAAAAGATGTTGCACGTTCTGGAGGGGGCTTTTAAGATGAGTTAAAAATAATAATTTTAAAAAATAGGAAAAATTAGATTAATGTATATTTATTATATAATTAAATATAGAAAGTTTTATTTTATAAAAAGATTATTTTTTAGTAAATTCTTTAAAAAAATTGTTCATTCAGATAAATTCTAAAGCTGTAAACTATAAATGTTTGAATCAAAAATTAGTGTTCGGCAAGTGGATTTTTCAGTATAAATATCAAAAAGTATTGAAGAATACCGAGTCAATACTTTTGTGAGTACCGAACAGTGCCGAGCACTATCAAAAATTCCTTTAGAGCTTTTAAATTTATCTGGTTAATTAAATAAAAGAATTTTTAAATAAAACAACATAGTAATTATAAAGGCATAGAAAGAGAAATCAAAAAAATTAGGAGAAAAAAAAGACTCTTCAGTTTAAATTATTTCTGCGCCTATAAGTATTTCAATTAGCCCAACAATTCTTTTGTGTTTTTTGTTTTTTATCTCTTAATTATTTAGATGTATTTTAAAATATTTTTTAAGATTAAAAAAAGTGGTAATTCTTGCGTTCGTACCCCCCACTCATTTTTCCTTCTTCAAAGTATTAAAAAATGGTCAGTCGGTTAATCAAATTTTTAGTTTATAGAACTCGTCGAGCTGTGTCGAATGACACCAAATTCAACCCCGGGTCTTAACTTTGGGCCAAGATATAGATAAAAAACTTGCACAAAGAGAGAGGTTTTGCAAAAGCGTCTCACGACTAACATAGGATTACTTTATGACATAGCTTTCTCAAATCTTGTTCAATTACGATTATTTTGATGTGATTCGAATCAGCTCAATGAGCTCTTTCAAATGAGCTATTATTTGTTTAATCGGATTTTTATCCCAAAAGATGAGCTTGGTCCACCCTTTTATTTTACAATTTTTGGAGGTCTGTATCTCGGCCCAAAGTTAAGACCTGGGGTTGATTTTGGTGTCATTCGATACTGCTCGATGAGTTCTATAACCTAAGACTGGCTGACCATTTTTTAAGACTTTGAAGAAGGAAAAATGAGTGGGGGGTACGAACGCAAGAATTACCAAAAAAGTTAATCTAGAATGTCAAATTTTAAAAAATCTCCAAATTATTTTATTTGTCGATAAAAAATTTCTTTTTGATTTTAATACATAATTCTTAAAACAAAATTAAATTTAAAACCAAAAGAAAATTGAGTAAATTAATAAACGACAAAACATTATTTTAAATTATAAATTTGTTTCGTTTTCTCTTAAATTAGAATCAATTTCTTTTATCAAAACATTTTCAAAAACTTATTCGATATTAGATTCATTCTTAGTTAAGAGGTTCAAATAAATCTTCAGGGATCGGACGACCATTTCTATCGTAACCATCCAAGTATATAATCTGTGGTAATAGACTGAATACATTCTCGCGGTAATTTGGAAGCTTCTTAAAAGAAAAAATATTAAATCCAAAATTATTTGAAAACGGAATCCAGAGTGAGACTCTTTAAATCCTTAAACTTTACTATTTCTGAGCGGTTTCCCGTCCAGCAAAAATTTTTAGAAAACAATTCTGAATGCGAGATTCTACATATGCGATTTAATTCAAAACGAACCGTTACACTACAATCAGTTAAATCTAATACTTTCAATTCCGAAAGACCTTTAAATGGTTCGAGTGCTTCGATTTTCTTAAAAAAGAATTAAATTGTAAATTAGGAAAAAATATAAAACTTCAATTTTGTTAGCAGATAAATTGATAAAACGAAGACGTGGACAGTTTTGCACAAGTATTTCAAACTCGCCACTTAATTCGTTATGACTGAGATTGATTCCACGTAAAGTTGGAAGCTGGAAAGAAAAAAATTTTTGATAATTAAAAAGAAAAAAAGCAAAGTGGTGGAAAAGTCTTGACCCAAGTTTTAAAATTTTTCGTGTTAATTTTTAAAATTTCTATTATATGTAGTGCTTGTCACTGTTAGATACTACGAAGTATTACCGAAAAGTAACGACTACTTATCGGTACTACCGATACCGAAAAAATCCATCTTCAGACATTAAGTCAGGGTTCCGATCGACAAAATGCCTATCAAAAGTATAAAAATCTCGATTTAAAAGTATATAGGGAGAAAATTTCCAAATTTAAAGTACACTCAAAATTAAATTAGAAAATATTTATTCATGCTCAAATCTTTTATATTTCTCTCCTAAATGAATCTTTTCTAATAATTTCTTGTTTCCACTGAGCATTTTGTGCATTTCAATGCACTTTTTTGTGATGCCGAAGACGCCACAAAAAAGTTTTTCAAATCCAAAATTGCGCCGCAGGCGAAAATTTTGAGAATTTTGGAGGTCTTTAGGCCAGATTTCTTCCATTTTTTGCGCCGCAGGCGAAAATTTTGAGAATTTTGGAGGTCCTTAAGTCAGATTTCTTCCATTTTCAGCGCCGCAGGCAAAAATTTTGAGAATTATAGAGGTCTTTAGGCCAGATTTCTTCCATTTTTTTCAAAATTGTGATTTTAAAGTACATACTTTCAATAAAGTACAAATTCATTTTTGTAAGTACGGAGGTCGATTTTAAAGTACTGTACTTTCAAATAAAGTACGAATCGGAGCCCTGCATTAAGTCTTTTAATGATTTTCTTTTGAAAATATTATTGTGAATATGAACAAACGAACATATCAAAATTTCGTTTTACTACATAGTTGTAACGTAAAATAAGCGTCAGAATTTTCAAAAAATATTTACGAAATAAAAAAGTAAAAAATTACATACTTTGGGAGACCCAGCAAGCAAGATAAGCTTAAGTTGCATTAAAAATTCTCGTTTATTAATAAGTAGTTGAAAAAATATGTATTAATAATAGATCTAAAAAATAAATTATTATCGAAAACGTAGCTTTGAGTGATGGGTGGGTGTTTTAGTTTCACTCTTACAAAGGAGAGTACTACTTACAAATAAGTACATTTTTAACATTTATGAACATTTTGTGATCCAACAAAGTTAATATTTAAGGGGGAAAGGCATTTTCAAAGGAATAATTTAAAAAAAAACACTTAAATGATAAATAGTAAATAAGCCTTGGGTTTATACATATGTCAAAAAAATGGTAAAGTGCAATTACGAAAATTGTTATTGGTCGATTAATGGATAGAAAATGATTTAAACGAGTGAATTAAAATGACTAAAAAACATTTAAATTAAAGACAAGAGAAATGTTTTATGATGATTAGAGCGTGTTTTTTTAGGTCCAAAAAATCGTGAAATAGGATCCTATTTAGGTCTAAAAAATCTTCAAAATAGGTCCGAAATAGGTTGAAAAAGGTCAAAATAGGTCCAAATTTTGACTAAATAGGTTCTAATTTTGGTTGAAATTAAAACATTTATGATGTCACATTTACTAAATTTGAACTTTTTTATGATATTTTTTAATTTTAAATAGAAATTTATCGAAATTTGAGTGATTTAACAAAGTCTAACCCTAAATACCGAAGTATTTGAAGGCAGAGGAAAATTTTTCTTTTTTTTGGATGTTTAAGGAGCTAGATTGGCCAAGAAGTCAGAGTTCTATTTAAAATTTACTCAAACTTGGACCCGGGCCGGGCTTCCGGGCTATAAACCCGGAAAAACCGGATTTTATCAAAATACCCGGTTTCCGGCCCCGGACTCAAGTCAAGATTCCCAAATAAACAAATAAAAATTAAAAAAATTTTGTAGACCAAAATGGTGTATGAATTAAAGTTCAATAGTCAGGAAAATCACTGAACTGTCTAATATAAATGTTAACCCGTCAATTTTCGAGGGCAGTTCCAGTACGATGGTAGATTCTAGTTCCTACTAAATCTAGATATTCCAGAATACTAGCGCCGCAGGCGAAAATTTTCGGGGTTTTGGGTGTCAGAGATGCTAGATTTGGCGGAAATTGACTAAAAATAATCAAATTTTAAGAAAAATTTTCAAAAAACCTAGAATAGGTCCAAAAAAGGTCGAAATAGGCTCAAAATAGGTTTTAGGTCCGAAAAGGCCGAAATAGGTTTTTTAGGTTTTAATAACTCGAAAAGTACGTTACACTATGCGGTAAAACAGTGTTTTTTCGACTAATCTCATCAAGGGCTGTTCGCAAAAAAAATAGGTAAAAACCTAAAAAAACACGCTCTAATGATGATTAATTTTAAGATTGGTGGAAATTATTTGAAAAAAATTTAATTTTGGAATTTCGGCCACTACCGGCATAGACCAAACAATTTAAAAAATGGAGGGGGTACTTATATGAAGCTGTAAAGATTTCCAACACATTTAGGAACAAAAATAACCTCTCAGACATTTTCCTTGTTTTCCTTGTTATAAGAATGAATTTGACTAAAGAGAAATTTTTTTTAAATTATGCAAGGAAGAAATGACTGACATTCCGACATTTGAATGGGGTTTTGTAGAGATTAAATAGGTCAGAAAAATAGAAAGGCAGACAAAGTTAAAAACATCCTAAAAATGAGAGTGAATATAAATTAATGAATTTCAGCTAAATAAGAAAAATTTAACTATAATTAATCACTCTTTTCACTCTGCGATACAGGAATAAACAAATATAAATTAAAGATCAGAAACTAAATAATTTATTTAAAATGAACATTTTGGCTCTTTAGAATTTAAATAAAAAAATAAAAAAGGATGATTATTTGTATGTAAAAAATAATAAGAATTCCAATTTCCTCCATATTTCTGAAGAAAAGTTAAGTTGAGGGGTGTCATTTTAATTTTAAAAAATCTTTAAATTATTTTATTTATTGATATAACATAAAAAATTCTTAAAACATAAAATTAAAAAACAATTTATAAATTAAAAAACAAAAGAAAATTGAGTAAATTAACAAAAAAATTTTTTATATTTTACAGATTTATTTATTTAACAACACTTGTTTATTTTTTCACTACGTCAATAATTCAAATCCGTTTGAAAGGTCTGAATTTTGAGATTCTTTGTCTTCTAATTCATCTAAAAGAGAAAAAATAAAATTTTAATTGGAATTGAAACAGTAAAAAGAAGAGCGCTAATAAATAACAACGGAAGAAGTGATGCCATTGAAGAAAGAAAAACACAAAATTTTAATAAGAGGGAATAAATGTGTTGTTTTCCAGAAATTTTTATATATTTCCGGAATTTATGTGTTTTATAAAAATTCTGATTTTGTAAAAATTAAACTCTTTCCGGAAAAACATTATTAAAAATAAACTTGAATTAAAACATTTCCGGAAAAATGTGTTTTATGGAAATTCTGATTTTTTAAAAATAAACTTATTCCGGAAAAAGAATTAAAATATTCCGGAAAATACAATATATTCTAATTTTTGTATTTTCCATTATTTTCTATCGTTCTCTCTTATTCTATTGTAGTCTCTAATTAATTATTATTGTTGGGTTGATTCTGATTGACTTGTTGTTGTTGTCGTTGATTTCCTATTGGTAGTATCATTACAGAATATTTCTCGTCACGAAAATATTTGCAATGACTACAATAATGTTCAACATCCTTACAACATTTTAACATGTATGGAATAAGCGAGATACACCAACAAGGAAGCCTCAAAAAATTTTTTTTAATAAAAATTTTATTTTTATAAAACCCAAAAAGAAGAAGAATAAAACATTTATGAAGCTCGTTGTCGTTTTTAATTGTACAATTGGTGAGTGGAGTCGAAACAACAAAAAACCTTTAAAAAGTATTAATTAAAATGATTGTACATTATTTTCCGGAATTTATTATTTCTGGTTTGCATATATTTTCGGAAAACATTATTTATTCCGAAAAAACATTAAAAAATAAACTTGAACTACAACAACATACCAGAATTGTGTTTTGCAAAAATTCTGATTTTTCAGAAATAAACTTATTCCGGAAAAACATGCATTAAATAATACATTCCGAAAAACACAATAAATATAAATTCTGATTTTTGTTTCTCTCTAATTTCTCTCTAATTATTCTCTATTGTCTCTCATTTTAATGTATTCTCTCAATTATTACTGTTAGGCTAATTAATGAATTTTATTATTTCTGGTATTTATTTTTTAAAAATTCTGATCTTTCAAAGAATAATTTTATATTCCGGAAAAAATATTAAAACACTCACCCCATAACTATGAACATGGAACACATTCCCCATGTATATCTACCAGGGATGGGACGGGTTGAGAAAAAAGTCGGGTCGGGTTTCGGGTCGGGTTTTCAAAATTTTCTTCGGATCGGGTTTCGGGTCGAAAAAAAGTCCGGGTTTCGGGTCTCGGGTCGGGTTTCGGGTCGGGTCAGTTAAAAATTTGAACATGAAGCCAAATTTTTCGGAGAGGTTGGTGAATATCAGTAATTTTCGGGATTAATAAGTGAATATATAAGAGTGATATAATAAGTAACAGGGATTAAATAGATTCGGATGGATTAAGAGTAATATCATGGGATTTGGGGATTAAGAGGGATATCATGGCATTTAAAAGTATCTGGTGAAGATGTCTAGTCCACTGATTTATACCTTAAACCTCCGAGACCCTCTGCAAATACCTTGAAATACCAGATACATCTCTAAACCCTCCTATATCTCCCAGAATCCACCTTAATCGTTGTAAATCCCCCGATATCCCCATTCATCCACTCTTGATCCCTCGACATCGCGGCAAAATACTGTATTTCATTGACAGTTTTCTTCCATATCATGGCATTTAAAAGTAAGGATTTTGGAAGATCCTTAAGTCAAAAATCTTCCTTTTTCAGCGCCGCAGGCGAAAATTTTGGAAGCCCATGAGGCCAGAATTCTTCTTTTTATGGTAAAAATCCCAACGGAGAACGTCCTCCTCGATATAACGCCCACATTATTTAATTTTCGGTTTTTTTTTCTATCTTCCACCGAAGATACCTCCTTCCACAGAAGATACCTCCCACAATACATCCATAAACCATCTTATTCTTAAAAATCGTGCCCAAATTCGGCAACATATCTTAGCGCTGCATGCGAAAATTTTGAGAATTTTGGAAGACCAACCCACCAGACTTATTCATTTTGCAGCGCCGCAGGCGAAAATTTTGAGAATTTTGGAAGGCCAAAGAGCCAAAAATCTTACTTTTTTGTAATAAGATTCCAAGGAAAATGTCGGGTTTCGGGTCGGGTTTTCGAAAATTTCTCGGGTCGGGTTTCGGGTCGAAAAAAAGTCCGGGTTTCGGGTATCGGGTTTCGGGTAACCCGTCCCATCCCTGATATCTACCACTAACATGTTTAACTTTTGTTATCATTTTTTGGTTACACGCTGGACAATGAACCTTTGAATTGAAAAATCTTTAAAAAATATATTTTTTTACCAGATTTGGGCCAGGTCCATATAATTGAACATGAGGTATATAACCATAAGTGTATGCATAATTATTTTGAAGAACATAATTTTGAGGATGAACATTACCCATTTTATTGCCAGCAAGAAATAGAGAAATAGGTAGAATTTAAAAACAGAAAACACTAAATTACAATTAAAAAATAAATATAGAAAAATAAACACCGAATTAATATACGGTAATAAATAGAATACAAGTTTCTGTTCAAAAAATTACAGAAGATTGAAATACAAAAATACATTAACAACAACAAAATATTTTTAACAACAGAATTACCGTATTATCTCTAATAGAATGCCCGGGCATTCTATTTTTCAATCACCTTCCAAAGGGGCATTCTATTAGAGGGGGGCATTCAAATGGAGGGGGGCATTGTATTTTTCGATGAGTAAATTTTTTAAAGTTTGAAAAAATTTTTATCACAAAATTCTAAAATTTTATAAATTTCCGCCTGCGGCGCTGAAAAAAGATGAAATAATACTAAATAGTTTTCACTTTATGTCCCCGATATACTATTTAATCCCATCAGATCCCACATAATCCATCCAAATTCTCTTATATCCTTTTAGTCTTTCCGAATCCTCCTTAATTTTTGAATAAATTAACGAAAATAGACCAAACCGATTTATTGTTAGAACATTCTAAAAAATTTTTATTAAGCTGGACTTTCGCTTTTCGCATTTCGCGTGTCGCTTTTTAAAATCCGTTTCGGCACACCCCTGCCCAATAACCCTTCATGAACACTCGATATCCTCTATATCATACAACTCACCCGATATCCCTTCGATTCTACTGATATCCCCTATATCCTTAAAATACAATTATATCCGTTAACTTCAGTGAAACCAATGCTTAAACATAGATATTTTTGGATATTATAACATTTTTCGTTAGTACCGGAGTACCGCGGTAGTACCGGAAATTTTTCAGCGGTACTGACCGGTACCGGTACTTTTCGATACTACCAGTACCGGAACCGTACCGGTCAGATTTTGGAATTTTCGGTACTCGTCCGGTACCGGTACCGGAAAAATCCATTTGCCTAACACACACTAGTTTAAATAATAGTTCAAAAAATGGCAAGAAAAATAATTAAAAGTGAATATGTAGTAAAGGTTTTAAATATAAATAGTAATATCTTTTTTTATTTAGAAAAATTTCAGTAAAAAAGGGGGGGCATTCTATTAGAGGGGGGCATTCAAATGGAGGGGGGCATTGTATTTTTCGATCTTCCGCTAGAGGGGCATTCTATTAGAGGGGGGCATTCAAATGGAAGGGGGCATTCTAATAGAGATAATACGGTATATTAAATAAAAGGGAACGAATGTGTTTTCCGGTTTTTATATGTTTCCGGAATTTTATGTTGCGTTTTTCAGAAATTCTGATTTTCAGAAACATTCCGGAAAAACATTAAAACATTTCCGGAAAACACAATAAATATAAATTCTGATATATTCTGATTTTTGTATTTTTATTATTCTGATTATTCTTTATTGTCTCTCTTCCTATTATACTGTCTCTAATAAATTATTCTTTGGTTGATATACTTTATGTTTATATGATTCTGGTGGCAGTATAACTATAGGTCTCTGAGGGTTTCGTATATATTTGCCAACATAATTGTTGCAAACACTACAATAATGTTTAGCATCTTTATAAACATCCATATAAAATGGAGTTGACGAGTAAGCACAAGTGAAAAGCCTAAAATGAATATTTTTTAATAAAAATTTCACAAACTGACCCAAAAATAAGACAAAAAGTAAACAAGATAATTAAAGAAGTATCACCGTTAGTAATATAACCGTAAAGAAAAAGAAAACCAAATGCGCAAGCAACAAAGCTTTAGAAAAAATTAATTTTTTAATTAAATTTAAAATTAACCCAATAACTAAAAACGCAATACAATTCACCTCAGAATTCCACCCAGCAACAAATTTAAGTTTAGTTTTTGTATTTTGATTACAGGTTGGGCAATGAACCTTTGAAAAAATTTTTTATTTAATTAATAAATTTTTTAAAAGTTGTGGTTTAGGTCAGGGTTGCCGCCCGAAACCCGAAACCCGATACCCGAAACCCGGCCTTTTTTTGTACCCGAAACCCGATACCCGAATTGAAAATTTTCCAACCCGAAACCCGAAACCCGTAACCGATATTTTTTCCAACCCGAAACCCGTGACCCGAAATTGGTTAAAACCCGAAATTTATACCCGAAAACTTAGCCTTACCCGATTTTTTAAAATAAATTTATAGAAAGAGAAAGAAGGAAAAGGGAAAGAAATATTTATAATTTCTTTAATTTTTCATTATGTTGATCGGTGGTTGAGTGTGTAAGGCGACTGCCTCGATATTTTCTGGGGGTGGGTTCGAGTCCAGGGCTGGAAATAAGGCCTTAAAAATTTTTCTTTTCAAAAATAAATGCCTTTAAACTTTGATTTTCATTTTAGATTTTTGAATTTATTTTTTTTATATTTTAAGCTTGAAAGAGCATTGAAAACTTTAATTTAGTCATGAATTTTGCAAAATTTTCGCCTGCGGCGCATAAAATTAAGAGTTCTAGGTTCATGATCAATTAAACTTAAATAAAAATTTTTGCCTGCGGTTCTGACAATTGAATTCTTTCATCTAAGACCTTAAAAAATTCCCAAAATTTTCGCCTGCAGCGCAAAAAATGGAAGAAATCTGGCTTAAGGACCTCCAAAATTCTCAAAATTTTCGCCTGCGGCGCTAAAAACGGGAGAAATTTGGAGGCTTTTATGGAGATAAGGTTGAGGGATATTAGCACATAGTGGGATTTTATCAAGGTGGGATTTTACCAATAAAGTGGCATTTTACCAAGATATCCCTCTTAATCCCCAAATCCCACAATGTTTTAATCTCTTCAAATTTGCTTCTCTCTATATCACCCAAAATCCTATTATGCAATATAGCTTGCCTCCTACAATTTAGTTCACCAATAGCCGAACACCCGAAAATAACCCGAATTTTTCGCCAAACCCGAAACCCGTACCCGAAATTTTTGCCAACCCGAAACCCGATACCCGAAATGAAAATTTTATAACCCGAAACCCGAAACCCGTACCCGATATTTTTGCCAACCCGAAACCCGTGACCCGAAATGAAAACGCTCCAACCCGATACCCGAAACCCGTACCCGAAAATTTTTTGTACCCGCGGCAACCCTGGTTTAGGTCCAAAATATTGAGCATATCCATGTGGACCGTAAAGACACTGATTCATAGACATGAACACAGTGATAATTGTTTAAAAAGAAATAGAAATACAGTTATCTAAAAACAGAAAAAAATAAACTTGAAATAAACAATTAAAAAAATTTTAAAACAAAAGAAAATACAGTTTAAACAAAAAAAAATAATTTTAACAAAAGAAAATAAACTAATGTTTAATTAAAAACACAATAAAAAATACAATAAATAAAAGGGAACGAATGTGTTTTCGGTACTTATTTAGTTTCCCCTCCCCCCAGTCAGTTTTTTCGAAAAATATGTAAAAATGGTCAGTCTGAACAACAATTGTAGAACAGGTCGAGCTGTGTCGAATGACACCAAAATCAGCAAAATCCGACTTGATTGGACCGAGATACAGACCCCAGAACCACCGGGGCGTAAAATCTTATGGACAAGAATTTATACAAATGATAGCTCATTCGAAAGAGCACATCAAGCTGTGTCGAATGACACCAAAATCGACGTGATCCGACTTCATTTGACAAGGATATGACATAAATCGTCGACCCCGGTAGGTCTAAACAATGACATAACTTTGTCAAACCGTGTCCGTTTACGTTGATTTTGGTGTCATTCGACACAGCTCGATGGGTCTACAATTGTTGTTCAGACTGACCATTTTTACATATTTTTCGAAAAAACTGACTGGGGAGGGGGACTAAATAAGTACCGTGTTTTCCGGTTTTTATATGTTTTCGGAATTTAAATTGTTTTATAAAAATTCTGTTTTTCAAAAACTTATTCCGGAAAAAATACAATTAAAACATTTCCGGAAAGTAAAACACATAAATTCTGATTTTTGTATTTTTTTGTATTTTCTGCTAATTATTCATTATTGTCTCTCTATTTTATTGTATTCTCTCTAAACATTATTCTTAGGTTGATATACTTTATGTTTATATAATTCTGGTGGTAATATCACTATAGGCCTTCTATGGTCTCGTATATATTTGCCAACATAATTGTTGCAAACACTACAACAATGCTTAGCATCCTTACAACTGTCCCAATGAAATGGAATAAACGAAAGACCGCAAATAACAAGTCTAAAAATGGTTTTTTTAATTTTAATTTTTTTTATAACAGACCCAATAATAAGAACAATAAAAGACGCGATTACACGAGATACACGATCGTCTTTAGTGGTGTCAGTAATATTAATAATAACCAGTACAATACCACATATGCAAACAAAAAGCCTTTAAAGTAAAAAAATTTTTTTTAAAGATTACTTGTTAAAATAATAACCCAAATAATCCTATAGCAATACTTTCCGACCAAGTATTTTTTCCGTTAACATATTTAATTGTAGTTTTTGTATTTTGGTTACAAGTAGGGCAATGAACCTTTAAAAATGGGAGAAAAAAATTTTTGAATTTCTGAAAATGAATTTTTTACAAGCTGTGGTTTAGGTCCAAAATATTGAGCATAACCATAAGTTTGAACATGAACATAAACCATTATTAAAAAGAATATAATTTAGATTGTTTAGAGAAAAATAGTATTGTTATCTAAAATCAAAGTAAGAAAAAATAAACTTGAAACAAATACAATTAAAAAATAAAATTGCGAAAATACATTTTAAAAACACAAAAATACAGAAACACAATAAAAACAATGTTTTATAATTAAAATAGGAGAAATGAATGTGTTTTCCGGTTTTTATATATTTTCGGAATTTTGTGTTTTATAAAAATATTTTATAGAAATAAACTTATTCCGGAAAAACATCAAAAACAATTCCGGAGAATAAAATTCTGGTTTTTGTATTTTTATTAATTTCAGAATGTTTTATAAAAATTCTGATTTTTCAGAAAAATAAACTTGAATAAAAACATTCCGGAAAACACAAATAAAAATTTACATCAAGCCAACATTATTTTTATAATACACTAATATTATAAGCTTCCTTCTCTTTTTTCTACTTAATATTCTTTTGTTGCTCAACTTGATGTTTATGGCATTCTGGTGGTAATATAACTACAGGCCTTCCACTGAAACGTTCATATCTGCCAATATAAGTATCACAAACACTACAATAATGTTTAGCATCACTACAACAATTACAGAAGAGAAAAGGCCAAAGAAGTAGTAGACCGCCTCTAAAAGATTAAATTTATTTTAGTAATTAAAATCTCATTTTTAAAAACAAACAAGACTAAAAAAAGTTTAACGCAGTCCTCATGTTTTGTAATAAAACATTTTTTGATTATAGCCACAATACTTAAAATTCTATAAAAAAATTAAATTAAATTTTCAGGGGTTGCAATAAGAATAACAAACACAAAAACAAGATGAAGAATTAAGTAGAACCATGTACATACACCAAATACAAATTTAAGTTCACTTGTTGTAGTTTGCTTACATTTTGGGCAATGAACCTTTAAAAAATATTTTTTAATTTAAAAAAATTTTTCTTTAACTTGTTGTGGATCAGGTCCATAAAATTGAGCATGAGGAGTATGACCAGTATAATAAGGACCATAATATCCATAATTTTGAGAATAACCATTACCCATTGTTTAAACAATAATTGTTTAGAGAGAAATAGTATTGCTATCTAAAAACAGAGAAGGAAAAATAAACTTGAAAATACAGCAATTAAAAAATAAGGTTGCAGAAATACAAAATTAAAATACAAGAAAAATACAATACAATTTATATTAAATAAAATCAGAAACATTAAAAACACAAAAATACATTAACAACAACAAAACATTTACTAACAACAATGTTTTGAAGGGAATGAATAAAAGAGGAAATAATGTGTTTTTCCGGTTTTTATATACATATTTCCGGAATTTTGTGTTTTATAAAAATTCTGATTTTACAAAAATACATTTTTTCCGGAAAAAACATTAAAAATAATTAAAACATTTCCGGAAAACACAAAAAACACAACATTTATTCTGATTTTTGTATTTTCTTTATTTATTCTCTATTGTCTCTCTTATTTTATTGTATTAACTATTGTCTGGTTGGTAGATTTTTATACGATTCTGGTGGTAATATAACTATTGGCCTTCGAACGTCACGTACATGTTTGCCAATATAAGTATCACAAACACTACAATAATGTTCAATATCTTTACAATAATTCCAGTAAAATGGAGCTGGCGAAAAAGCGAAAAATAAAAGCCTAAAAAGGAATTTTTAAATAAAAATTTTACATAAACAAACCCAAAAATAAGAAAACAAACAAGCAAAATGATTAGAGAAATATTTGCACCTTTAGTAATAAAATGGACAATATAAAGAATACCAAATAAGCAAACAAAAACCCTTTAAAAAATTTATTTTTTGAAAATTAAATTCTTATTTTTAATTAACCCAATAAATGCAATCAAAATACAATGCAACCAAGCATCCGACCTAACAACATATTTAAGTTTAGTTTTTGTATTTTGGTCGCAGGTTCGACAATGAACCTTTGAAAAAATGGAGGGACTAAAAGTTAAAGCCAAATAAATATCGAAAATCACGATTGACCTCACCTATTTGGCTGTAACTTTGGGTAGGATGATCTGATCACATCAATACTGCTAGGTAAAATAATCCCCACTTTTAGAGCACCATACCTAGTTATAGTGAATTGTTTACTCGAAAAATCTTCTTTTTTTGCGCCGCAGGCGAAAATTTTGCGGATTTTGGAGGATCCTTAAGCCAAAAATCGTCCTTTTTCAGAGCCGCAGGCGAAAATTTTGCGGATTTTGGGATGTCAAGAAGCCAAAAAATGATATTTTAATAAAAAACTACAAGAAAATACAAAAAATCCTCATAATCTTCAAAAGACCACAAAAATCCGCAAATCCGCATTTTTAAAAATAATCCTCATCGCTCTATCAAAAAACCACAAAATGAGGAAAAATCCGCAGATATCGAAGCCCTGGTTTAAATAAGTAAAATACAAGAAAACACAAAACACATACAATAATCTATTCAATTAAAATACAGAAACACAGAAACATTAAAAACACAAAAATACATTAACAACAACAAAACATTTCCTAACAACAATGTTTTGAGGAAGGGAAATGTGTTTTTCCGGTTGTGTGTTTTCTCGGTTTTTATATATTTCCGGAATTTATGTGTTTTAGTAAAATTCTAATTTTATAAAAATAAACATATTCCGGAAAAACACGAATTAAAAGATTTCCGGAAAACACAAATATAAATTTTGATTTTATAAAAAAATAAACATATTCCGGAAAAACATGAATTGAAACATTTCCGGAATTGAAACATTTTTAAGAGAAAAACACAACAACAACAATGTTTATATACTCTATATATGTTCGTCATTATTATTCTTATTGTGGATACGGCGGCGGGCTAGCTGGTGGATACGGCGGTGGACTAGTTGGCGGAGTATAAGCTTGAACTGGAGCAAGTATAACAGGTTGAACTTGAGGTTGAGGAGGAGGAATCGGAGGTTGAACAACCACAACAGTCCTTCCTCCATATCTATGGTTTTCCAATTGACGTATAAATTTGCCAAGATAGGTATTGCATACTGTCTGCCCCATTCTTTTGTTTTATTATTGTTGTTGTGCTGCAAATGTAGAATTGTAGTTATGTTGAGGAATACTCGATTTAATTAGTCCCTTTTATATAGTAAATTTTAAAATTTAATTTCAGAAAGGAAAAAACAATTAATTTAAAAATATTAAAATGTATTTTAAACTTTAAAGTAAAAAATACAAAAAATACAACCTATCTTGTTATAATATTATTCAATAAAAATACAGAAACAAAAATACAAATAGCATTTAATAGAAAGGTATGTGTTTTCCGGTTTTATATAAACATTTCCGGAGGTGTTTTATAAAAATTCTGATTTTTCAGAATTTAAAATAAATTGTATTTAAAAAATACAGGAAGAGAAACATTATTTTAATAAGTTTTCCGGAAAAACACAAGATTATTAGATTACAACATTTCCGGAAAAACATTAAAGTTTGTATATGTATATTTTAAGAGAAAACACACATGTATTTTCCGGTTTTTATATAAACATGTGTTTTTAAAAATTCTAATTTGCAGCGATTTAAATAGACATTGATTATAACAGAAGAAAAACATGTTTTTATAACTCCGGAAAACACAAAATTAAATTACAACATTTCCGGAAAACATTAAGGCTTATATACTATATTTCTAAGAGAAAAACACAACAACAATGTTTATATATTCTATATATGTTCGTCCTTATTATTTTCGTGGATACGGCGGCGGACTAGTTGGCGGAGTATAAGCTTGAACTGGAGCAAGTATAACAGGTTGAACTTGAGGTTGAGGAGGAGGCATCGGAGGTTGGATAACCACAACAGTTCTTCGCCTTCCGTATCTGTGGTCCTCATATTCACGTATAAATTTGCCAATATAGGTATTGCATACACTACAACGATGTTCAGCATCCTTCCAATAATTAAGAAAGAACGGCAAAAAAAATGAGTGGAAACAAAAAGAAGCAAACGAACAGACTTAAAAAAATATTTTTCTAAAATCAGATTTAAGAACCTACTTGAAGAAAGCGAACATGAGGACCATACATACTGCCACAGGATCCATAACATAGGTAACTCTAGTGAGGGTATATTCGCCGCATTTTGGACAAATAGCCTTTGGAAAAGAAAATTTATTTTTAATTAAAAAAAAATTTTTTTTTCTTACCATTTGCGGGTCGGGTCCATAAATACCTCCATATTGATGAGAAACTGTCTGCCCCATTCTTTGCTTTATTGTTGTAAGGAAGTGGTAAAATTGAAACTGATGTTGTGTTGGGGTAGGTGAGAGAATTACAGTGGTGAATTGGGCAGTGAGTAATTTGGGCAGTGAGTGATTTGGGCAGTAAACGTTTTTTAAAAAATAATTTTACACGCAAAAACAATTTGAGTAACGTTAGAAGAATAATTTTAAGCGATTTGGGCAGTAACTTAGAATTTTTAAATTATTTACACAAAAATTCAAAGAACCGCACCCCTTTTTCATTTTGATAACGTTATAGGAACAACATTACCCTTTGTTGAAATCGTCTTGGTCTCAATTTTGACGTTTCCCTAAGTGATAAGTAGATTTAAGGTATGAAAAATTGAGAAATAATTCCTATTTTAAGTTTTTAGGTCTCAAGATAGGTCCAAAATATCTGAAAAAGATCAAAATAGTTTTGGAAAAATATGTTCAAATTTTGGATTTACTTTAAGTTAAATAAAGTTAAAATTTTAAAAGTTTAAATTTTCTTGTTTTGATTGAATGTTTTTAAGCTTTTAACTGTCAGATGTTGTTTAGAATAGAGCTATACTGAAGCTTTAAGTAGCGCTAACTCAAGTTTTTCCCTTTTTTCCGACTTTGTCGAAGAATTTCGATTTTAGGATAATGGAGACTTACCTGGTTAACATTTAGATTGTCTAGGTAAGAGCTCTTGTAGCTTATTGATATAGCTTCCGTAATTTAAGTATAAGTGAAGCTCAATGATTAATCAGAAATCAAAACGAGGGACTAATTAGCAAGTGTCCTTTGCTTCGATTCATGCTTGATCTTTGGGTAATATGTAGAGATTGAGCTGGGTCTAGACCAAGGCTTGGGTTTTTCCTGTACCCAGAGTCAAGGCACAGACCTTTTCTGACCTTCCTGGGTTTTTTTTGGACTACAGGCCCAGGTCCGGCACAGGAAATAAATCGAACTCAGAGTCCAGGAACGGGTCCAGACTTTTCAAAAATCTCGATCTCTAGTGGGTAACCTTTCGTTTAGAACTCTTTTTTATTTAAAAAATAGGTTTCTTTATTAAATTTTGATCCTTTTTTCTTATTTATCATTAAAATACAGGGTGCGGCAATTTGAGCGCACTTTTTCTTTGCGCCATAGCTTTCTTCAATCTTATCGAAAATTGATAATTCTTTTTTTATTCTATTCACAACTCTTTGAGAAATTTTTTGATACAAAATCAACTCATAATTCTTTAATTTAGTCATATAAATCTTGTCTTAAGGTTTGAGCAAAATTTTTTGGATAAAAATTGGCCTAGATTAAAGCGTAAGTTTTTAATATGGGAAATCTTCATATCATTCGAATCAGCTCTGCAAGATTCGAATGATGCAAAAATCAGGCAGCTACGACGTAAATGAACCGAGATATGGAGCTCTGAATGATAAATTAAAATAATTTTGGCAAATTTAAATTTTTTGTGTAAAATTTTCAAAAATGGAATTATAAGCTATTTCGATGCTCCTGAATGAGATGAGTCGATTGGTACCAAAATCATCTGGATTGGATAATTTTGAACAAAGTTATGATCAATTTAACTTTGGGATTAAAAATGTTTTTTTGACGCGTTTGGATGTTTCGAAGCGTTTATCTTTACTATCCTTGAACAGAATTTCGATTGTTTCATATCAAAAATTTTCTCAAAGTCTTGGGATTAAAATAAAAAAAGAATTATCAATTTTCGATAAGATTGAAAAAAGTTATAGCGAAAAGAAAAAGTGCTCCCAAATTGCCGCACCCTGTAAAATACTCATTTTTTATTTTTTAAGCCTTCTTGCCATGTTCAAAGTGTAGTCTCTACACAACAAATTTTTTTAAATCTATAAATTTTTATTTATTTTTCTTCTTAATTGCTTATAGATTTCTTCTTGTGTGTAAATAAATATATTTAAAATGACAGATTTAATGACAGATTAATTGAAAAGTTTACTAGAAGAGGGGTGTAATCTTTTTTTTTAAATCTCTAAATTACTTTGTTTATTGATAAAAATTTCTCTTTAAGTTTAAACATAATTCTTAAAACATTAAATTAAAAAACAATTTATAAATTAAAAAACCAAAAAAATTGAGTAAATTAACAAAAAAAAATTTGTGTTTTACAGATTTATTTATCAGCACTTTAAAGTTTATTTTCACTATGTCAATAATTCAAATCCATTTGAAAGGTCTGATTTTTGTGATTCCCTGTCTTCTTCTAATTCATCTAAAAGAGAATAAATTTTAAATAAAATTTTAATTTAAAAAAGCCTTTTATTCCTATCATAATTAAAGTTTAAACTTTTCAATTTAATGGGGCCCGTATCCAAACCTGGTCAGTCTTAAAGGTTATTCTCCTTCCGCGAGATTCCGACTGGTGAAATTTCAAGAAAAAATCCAATAAATTCAGGATCTCACAAAAGCAACTTTTCCAATAATTAATTCAAAACAAACCAATCTTTTCCTTTTCCTTTGTTTCTTTAATTTTTTCCTCAATTAATTGTTGAAAACTTTCTTTTAAATTTTTAATTTCATTTTGATGTTCAGATTTGAGTTTTTGAATTTCCTGAAAATATTTTAGAAATTAATTCTTTGAAAGACTGGATAATTTAAAATTAAAAATAGTAGAGAATGTTAAAACGCCCAAAAAAGAAACCGCCGAAAATTTGTGGTTTTCTAAGAGTTAAGGGATAAAAGATAGTTATTCTATTAATAATAGATTAATTTAAAAATTTTCCCATTTCTCTACCTCATTCATTTTCTTTTCCAAAATTTCCATTGCCTCCTTATTTTTATTTTCAACTAACGAAAGTTTAGTTTGAAAATTATTAAGTTTTTCATCAATTTTCTGAATTAAAAAATTAATTTTTAATTTACTTTTAAGTCTAAAACCTTTTCAAAAACTTCCTCCTCATAATCACTTTCAAATTTATCATCACCAAAACTCTTTTCATCATCCTCAGATTCATCTGAAGAGTAATCTTCTCCTAAGAAAATTTTAAAAATAAAAATTTATTTAAAAAATTACTATCATTTATATCAAAACCGTCCAAATATTTAATTTGTGGCAACAAAGTAAATATATCCTTTCGGTAATTTGGAAGTTTCTTAAAAGAAATTAAAATATAAAAATATTCAAAATACAAAACCGTCACTCTACACTCAAATAAATCCAATTCTGACAATTCTGAGAGATTTTTAAGTGGCTCGAGTGTTTCGATTGTCTTGAAAAGAGAAAAGTTTATTTTAAAAGTTTTTAAAAAATAAATTAACTTTAATTTTGTTAGCACATAAATCGATAATACGAAGACGTGGACATTTTTCTACAAGTATTTCAAATCCGCCAGTCAATTTATTATCACTTAGATCGATTGTATGTAAAGCTGGAAGCTGGAAAGAAAAGAAGAAATTTTGTGATCATTAAAAAGGAAGAGATTTGAAAAAATCTTGACCAAAAGGGGTGTTTTTTTAAATTTGGGTTTAATTTTTAGTCATCTTATCATTTTTAACGTAAAATGAGGGTAGAAAAGCTAAAAAATATTTTTACCAAAAAAAGTTAAAAATATTTTTAAAAGATTTACTTTAGGCAAACCATCAAGCGAAGTCAATCCAACATAAACTAAATAAAGTGCTGTCAATTGAGAAAATTCATCGGTCAGACCGCTGATGGTTTTTGCTCTGCAATATTCGAGGTCAAGAACTTTAATTTCGGATGGCTTTTTGCCTAAATTAATTTTCTTAATTTAATTGATAAAAATATATAATTTACCTCTAAGTTCTTTTATAATACGCTTTTCCATTTGAAAACTTTTCAATAAATAAAAAACTTTAATAAAACTGAAAAATAAATAAATAGTAGTAAATTATTCTTTAGATTTATGTATTTTCTTATATTATTTTTTCAAGTTCACCCCAAAATATCGTTTACCCTAAATATCGAAAACTATGATCAACGACGAGATAAGCTACAGAGAAGAATGTTTTAATTTTATTATTATTTATTAAAAGCTAAATAGGGGTATTGTGACTTAAAATGTGGTTTTTTGGCTGGACCGATTTTGATAAATGATACATATTTCATTCGAAAAAGCTCGGCGAGATGAATCGAAAAGAAGCAGGGGAAGAAGTCAGTCCGATTCTCGAGGACGAGTAACAGAACGGGAATTCCATAACATTGAAGTCTCAATAGTGTTGAGACGTAGTTGAAATTAGATAACCAAGATAAGATGTCGATCAAAAATCTCGGTTATACGAATCTGTATTTTTTGAGATTTCTTTTACGATTCTAGGATAATACGACAATTTTTTATTTTTCGGGATATTCATCTCGATTCTCCCAGTCCGATCTCTAGTTGAAACAACCAACCAACTTCTCTGTAGTTGGAACAAATTTTCGTCGTTGGGAAAGTTGTATTTTACTTCAACAAATATTTATGTAGAAATAAATAAGAGTTCAGCACTCCGAAAGTAAAGGAAAAATGAGGAAAAAGTGATAAGTAGGGACTTAAAAAGGGCGGTAAAATAATAAAAAAATATAGGAAAAATAATTAGAATATTAGGAAATATTTATTGCGGGGAAACAATTTGAATATAATTAAAGGAAGAAATATTTAAAATAAAGATTGAGGAAATTATTTGAATATGTTGAGAAGTGGAGCAAAAAAGCTTATGTACTACAACAGAGAAAGATATTTACAACTTCAAACACGTAAATACATACCAGGGATCGCGTCGTTCCAATTCATGCCAGAAAATCGTTCTCAGATACTATCTTCCTTTATCATGGATATCTCCCTTAATCGACAAAACGCTCAACAGAACGCTTGATACGGGGCCATTAAAAACGCAGCCTTAATGCCCTAAATCCCCTTAATGTCTCGATATCACCATTAATCAGTATATCCCCCATGATTCCTCGACATGCCAATTAATCACTCGTTTATCCCCCAATATCCCTTCCAATTTGCTCAAATTGCTCGATATATAATTTTAGAATAATAAATCTTTTTTTAGATTAGATTTAATAAAAAATGGATGATTATTAATTATTAAACTACTAATAAAAAATTTATATAAATTATTTGTAAGCTTATTCTTTCCAAATAATGAATTTTTAAATTTCTAATTTATTAAGTGTTAATCATATTTTTGTTGATTTCCTTTTTTTAATTTTATAAATAAATTGTGTACAACTACATACATAAATATGTATGTATATTAAATTTTCAATTACTAAATATTTTTAGTTTTCATTTCATTTTAGTTTTAGAAAAATAATTTTTAAATTTTTATTCGTTAGCAGTCTTAATAAATGAATAAATTTTTGGATTTAAATTTATTTAATTAATATATAATTGACTCCGGTTATAATAACATCACCCAACGTCACGTTGATTATGTAGCTCTATCAAATAGCGCTAATTAAGTCCCCAAAATCCTCTTCAAAATTTTTCCTTGCATACAAACACCATATATGTTATACTCTCATTTATCGGTTCGTTTGTTAGGGGGTATTAAATAAAATATTAAATATTCTTTAAATTTTTAGAATTTTTCAGAAAAATGGTTATAATTTTAGCCATTTTATTTATTTTTTGTTTTTTATTTACAAATTGTTCAATTAATGATAAAATGTTTGAATCTTTAAGTTCTGTTAAAGTAATTATGGAGGAGGACATGGAGAAGGCTTCGGAGATACCGGTTAATGTAGTGGAAGGATGTAAAGGGTAAATAATTTAAATAAATTATTTAGAATTGGGACATTTTTAGATTCTAAAAAAGATTTTTCAGGATATTATTTTGTTACCCCAGCCAGCTTTCTGTAAATTCTGAAGGAAATTGGAAGCCTAACAAAGCTTTTGAATTAACAAAAAAAGGTGCAAGTAAAATGTGCCTAAATTCTTTAGAAGAATCAACTAAATATGAAAAACTTAAAAAAATTCAATGGAATGGAGTGATGTTGTTTAAAGATGGAAAAGAAAATGTGGAAATATTTGCTGATATTTTCCTTGAAAAGTTGGGGGGTTTAAATTAAAAATTTGAGAAATATTAGAGGAAGATAATTTTCTCTCAATTATTTATTCTCCTTTTAAATACTTTCAGCAAAAATCTAAATAAATAATTATTCGGCCACTAATTGTTTAAGAAAATTTTCAAGCCCTATTTAAAAAACAAAATTTCCTAGGAGGACATCCTTAATAATATATTTAATAATAATTTAAAGTGATCAAATTCTTCTACTCAATACTACAACATCGGTACTCTTCAATTTCTTGATAGGAGAGGATAATTCACTCAAAAGTGAGAGAGACTCTCTTAAATTAATTCTAACAAAATTTATTTTTATTTAAGAAAATATTTTGTCAGAAAGTAAAATTGATAGAGAATATTTTAATGTTGATAAAAATCCAAAGCCTTTGCTTGATGATTATCCGGGCATATTGGCATTGAAATTGGATATTATGTTAGAGAAATCCAAAGATATCAGGACAAATCCAATAAACCGACAATTTATTTGGAAGTTAATAAATAAATGTACTGTAAATAAGGTAAAATTTCTTTACCTCTGAACTTTCTTGGATCTCTAGTTGTTATCCAGGAGATTAAATCTGGTGAATAGGAGTTTTAACATGTTTGGATTGGGCAATAAGAGGTGATGATGATTAGTTATCCTTACCTTTGGAAGTCACCTAAAAATATTTATAGAGATTTCCCAAGGAATTAATGATGCTCCTAAATATTCGAGTTAATTTTATCTGGCTCCAACACTGTTTTCTATTCGATTGTCAATTCTTTATTACTATAAAAAACATATTTTCTATGTCAGGATATCATTACCAATAAAAGGTTTGTTGAAAATCGAATAGAAATATGGACATCATTATTTAATCTTGCTTGTGATGGTGCAGAATTTCGGAAGGACGATCGCTCAAAAAAGTGTACATATAAATCTGATGATACAAACAAAATGAGATAGTAATGTCTTAAAAATATGCTTAAAAACAAGGATTACTCACTACACCCTGGTTCGGTCGGTTAACCAACCGTGAGCAACCCTATTAATTGTAATTAACCCTATCAACCCTATTAACAACCCTATTAAATTTGGCGATTTAAAACAAGCAGTTCCTCCCCGTTTGATTCGTTTCGACAGATTCGTTTTCGTCCTTTTATCACCCGAAACGGTATATACTTATACTTCCTTAATCCGTATATCCCCTTAATCTTAGACAAATTTTCGTCCAATTTTGGTTATATCCAGATAACCACGTATATCCAAGGATACGCATGGATATGGATAGTATTTTTTCAAAATCTGGTTTCCAAATACTTTCCCATTTTCTATTAACAAAAATACTATTTTTGCCTTCTTTATTAAAACTTTCAACACCCTTCAAGATTATCTATCCTTTAATGTTTAAAATTAATTTCAGTTGGAACTCAGTCAATTTCACATTGTGTTATGTGTCTAAATTAGGAAATGAGGTGAATACAATTATCTTTAAAATATAATTTTACTTTTGTTTCAGCTAAAAAATAATCCAAAAAGTGATTATGCCAAAAATTGTAGTAAAAATGGGGAAGAAAAGCATGGAATTGAATTTAGAGTTTATGGAACGAGAGTTGGATTTAACCAATCTATTGAAGATTATTATATTGAATTTAATGTTGCCGTTGTAATTGGATTCTCTTTCTCAACAAAAACGTTAGGGGGGTTTTGAGTGGTCGAGGAGTATCGCCCAAGTATCACGAGTCTGAGCCCGAGCTTAATACCAAAAAAGGACTCACTCCTCCAGAGTACTCGACCCCTCAATTAGACACTAACCGCCCCCTAAATCTAAAACATTTTTATCATTATTAGAATTGCATTTAATAAAACAGTTAAAGCAACTGGAAAAGTTCGTCATTCTTATACTGGAATTCAAGATGAAAGATTATATATTAGTTATCTTGACTCGTTAAATAGAGAAGAAAGTTATATTTTAATATTTTCAATACAATTGGGGAATAATGGAAAAAATTTTGCAATTTTAACTGATGAAATGAATGGAAATGTTTATGATTATGGAAATTATGTTCTTTCAAATTTTGGGAGTAAAAGCATTCAGGAAATTGTGGAAGAAGTAAATTAACTTCACAAATAAATAGAATAAAAAAAATTAAAAGGATGGGGCAATTGCAATGATTGGACCTGACATGAATTTGGAGGGAAAGCTTTTGTTGGCTAAGAACATTCAATTTTTACCAGTAACAAACGAATCATGCAGCATTCACACAGTCGATATAAAAATAAATAATGTAACAATTGAGAAGGAAATAAGTTGTGTGAGTTTTTAAAGAGAGCGAATAAATAGTGTTGTCGGTTCTTGGAAATTCTTCGGATATCCGAAACCGAAGAACCAAACCGAAAAATCCTCGGTTCTTCGGTTCGGTTCGGTCCAGAACCGACAACCCTAGTCCCCATTAATGCCGTCTTGTTTAGTATAGACGTTCACCAAATATTTGTGATCAACTTGGATTGGAGGAATACAACAAACAAAATAAGGCATTCAGTGAACTTTTGGAATTGTATGAAAAATGCCCTTGCTATAATTGGGAACCTCGTCCACCCTCCATAGTTAACAATAAATATATAAAATACCTAAATAAAATATATAAAAATTTCAGACAGATGACAGATTAAATGTCCCTCCCGGAGCTAGAAATAAACGAAATGTTAAAAATGATACTTTGTTAGGAACTCGTGATGCTGAGGGATTGGTTTATGGTTGTGAGGATGCTAGGTATTTTGTTTTGGGTGATATTGCATTGCGTGGTGATGATATCCTCCAAGAGATAGAAAGACAGCGAAAATGTAAATTTTAATTTTGGGGGGAATGTTTAATTAAAGGTCCTAGCCATCTTCTAACAAATTAAAAACATTAAAACTAATTTAAGGTTGTAAATAGACTGGCAAATCTCTGAAGAAAATCAAACTTTTGTAGAAAATTTCCATATATAATTCTAATGATTTTTCTGACAAAATAATATTTTAGAAAATATAAAATTTAAATTTTTTTTCTCGTTCAAAAATTAATTTATAATTTAATTAAAATATACATAAATTGGTTGATTAATTCTGCCTTTTTTGATTCATTTTCTTTTTATGTCTTCTTTTTTAAATTGATTTTCTTTTAATTTCGAAAAATTCAAAAAAAAAATTTTCTTTCGTCCTTAATGACTAAAAAAATTTTTTATTTAATTTTTAAATTTTTTCTTTTACCATTTAAATACACACAATTAAACACGCTCACTTCAATTCATTTCATTTTAATTTTTAAATTTTATTTAATTTTATTTTCTGATTTTTGTTCTCGTCTTTAAATTGTTCTAAATTAATCTAATTTATAAAATAAAATTGTGGGTATTTAAAAATTTGAAAAAGTTGCCAAATAAAATTTTACTTTGAAGAATTTGTCTGTGTCAAGTTTTGTCTCTCAATTTACACACTATCTTGCTTTTTGTCTAACCTAAGAGGTAAAAATAAATATAAAATTATTTTTGCTATAAATGCTTTCCGGAATTTTTCGGATTCTGATTAGAGTACACCTCAATTTGATACATTTTTTAAAAGTTTGTTAGCAATTTTCCCTACTTTAATGTACATCTCAAAAAGTAGAATAAATTCTTTATCTTTTAATGAGGTATAAATTAGAAAATTCAGAAAAGAGCAAAAGAAAATCTCGTCTTAAACATAACGGATATATTTAAATACATCCACAGGCCTCTTTGATTAACATAACAAAAGTTAAATTTAATCAAATAAAAATATATTTAAATCAGTCCTTACCGTATTTTCTCGATTAATTCCCCTACCTCGAATAATTCCCCCTCTCGATTAATTCCCCCTGACAGAGATAGGTTGAAACAATAATTCCCCAGGGGAATTAATCGAGAAAATACGGCAATCTCCAATTTAACCCTTATATTTTTACTAAATTTCATCTACCTACAATTTAATTCTCCAAATCACCATTTTAATTTTACAACATATTAAATAAATCAATTAATTCAAAATTCATTTATTGCCAAATAAAAAAATTAAAATTAAAAAATTTTTCTTTCCCTCCTTAATACGCTCAAAAATACAGCTGTTTATGTACACATTTTATAAAACCTTTTTTATTATTTTTCATTTGTCACCTCCCCCCTCCCCGTTCCCCATTCCCCATCCCCCTCCCTCTCCCCTCCCCCTTTTATTTTCTCTTTCTTCTATTCTCGAACCCTTTAAAACCTTTTATTTTATTGTATTTGAGAGATTCTTTCTTTTCAACCACAACCACATTTATGGCCAATCCATTTTACACACTTAAACATTTTTTAATTTTATTGAGAGATGAGTCATTAGTTTAAAAAAAGGAGAATTTTTCATTAAGTTTTAAATAAAATCTTTTTATTAGATGGCTAAAACATTTGACGTTGATTTAAAAATTTATAAAAAACGAGTTCGTCCAAAAAGCTCGTCTATCGAAATCAATCCTCAAGTTTTATCTAGAGCATGTTAATTTTACATAAAAATATATTTTCAAAAATGTTATTTTAATTAGCTAGAAATTTTGTAATTTTTGGTTTAGTACACAAGAATCTAAAATCAAAAAAAAAAATTTAATTTTCAAGGGAAAATATTTTCATTTTTCAATTCTTTGTCCATAACTCACAAAATATAACCAAAAATTATGACATTTATAAAGAGGGGTTAGATAATACTTTAAAGAATATTTAAATAAAATTCAAGGCATTAGCTCCCCAACTTTTATAGTTATTTAACTCCCAATCCCTTCCTACATCCAAAGTTTTTATCTTTAATTTAAAATCCTTCCCTCTCTCTCTCTCGACTCAAATAAATTCCTAAAATATTTTCATTTCCAAATATTTCTTTATTATTTTTCAAAACTAACAAATAATAAATTCTCTCAATTGTTTGTCAAGAAGTTTTTTCACATGTTTTTTAAAAATATATTTATTTATTTATTACTTTATTTTATTTTTCAAGTTTCGCAACTTTCCCTTCTTTTTAATTTTCTTTTGTTATTTTTTAAATAAAAAAAATAAATTTAATATTTTCTTGTCACCCTGTATATTTCCATAAATCATTTAAAATATTCTTTAATCTTTTTATTTTTTAATCAAAAAAGAAAATTTTTCTTTCAATCATTTCAACAAAATTATTAGTCATGTTAGTCCCCACTAAATATTTAAATAAGGAAATTTTAAAAAAATTTATTAATTTTTGTTTGGAAATGTGTATTTTTCTAATACTAAAAATTTATTGGAACATTTTAAAATTAAAAAATTATTTTAAAATTCGGGAAGAACTTTCCTCTTCTTTTCCCTTTACATTTAATTCCTTTTAATTTATTAACGATTCCACATAAGGTAGCACCCCCCGCCCCCTTCGAGGGCGGGGTCGTCGGGGATCGAAGTTTGCCGGGGTAGAGCTTTCGGGTTAGGGTCGGGGTTTTTGCCTAAAAATTCGTCGGGGTTTCGGAGGACGGAGTGCTACCCTAGTTTAATGAAAGTAGTTAATTGTAAGGTTCTTGAAAGTAAATGCCTTAATTATTTCCAATTTCAACATTTTCAACATTCCCTCCCCTCATTTGCCCTTTTTTCAAGAAATACTTTTTTGTGTGTTTCCTTTAGTTTCAAACAAACATTTTTTATATATAAAATCACCTGACTTGTGTTGACAGTCACTTTTTCTTTCTTTTCTTTTTCCAGACAGAGAAAAAGAAAATTTTTTTAAATCAGAAAACAGAATGGCCATTAAATAAATAAATGAAATTAAATTGTTTTTTTTTAATTATTTTCCCACAATTTCAAAATAGCCTTGAAAATTGTTGGTTGGTTTTTTTTTGGTATCATTTAGAAAAATAAAATTTGGAAAGGTTAAATTACAAAATTTTAATTTTAATAAATGTATATACATATTATCAATTACCTTAAAATTTAAATTCATAAAATTGTTTTATTAAAACCAAAAAAAACTATCAAATTAGACATACTCTTAATAATTTCCTTTAGTTTTCTAAAAATTTCAGAATTTTTAGTTTTCAATTTCAAAAGTTATGGCAAAAAATAAGAGAAATTTTATGACAGAAATGGTTTTTTCCATCATTTTTTAAACCAGAATTTAAAAATTTTTAAATAAAAAATTTTGAAAATTTTTAGAAAAATTAACTAATGTTGAGAATATTTATCTAATAAATTTCAAGGCTACATAAACTTTTTATCTTTGCAAAATTTTTAAATCTGTCCAAGGACGTTAAAGATTCCCTTCTTGACTATAAAAATATATAGAAGAGCTTTGATGTATTTTATAATAAAATTTAGTATTACACTTAAAACTCTTTTAAAAATTTCAGAATTTTTAATTCTGTATTTTTTTAAATTCTGGTCGAAAAATACACACAAATCAAATCCTACAAAATTTCACAAATTTAAATTCCTTTCATTTTCTCTTAAATCTTCGAAAAGTTTCAGAATTTAAAAGTAATTATTTAACAATTTTTCAAGTCTACCCTAATTACCTTTCAGATATTTTGGGATAAATTGTCTCAAATTTTTAAAAATTTTATTTACTTTAATTTTTAACAACTTTATTTATTATTTTTTGGCAAAATTTTATTTTATAAAAAATTCTTTTCATTTATTTTCTATTTTCCCTCTTCTTTTTTTCTTTGTTAGCAGTTGTCTCTTTTTTAAGCTTTAATGCCGGCAAGAATTTTTTTATATTTTCACTTATTTAATTTCCTCTATATTGATTTTATGGCCATAAACTCTATATATACATATATATTTACTTTATATATTTTTTTATTTCTTTCTTTTGCGTGTTCGGCACATTTTTAGCTTAAAAAATAAATAAATAAAATATTATATATTAAGTAAAAATTTATTTTTTTATCTGTTATTACTTTTAAAAAATCTAAAAATAATCTTTTTTTTTCTTCTTTTAATATCTTTTTGGTCATTAGCTGAGTATTCTCTTTTATTTATTTAACAAGTAAAAGGGATTTTTATCCCCTTTTTTTTAACATTATTTAAAGTTGTCTTGTTACTTTTAAATGACGTTACGCCGCGCGCTATAATTTTGCCAAATGAACATTTTGAACTCTGAAATTTTACATGGATATAGTTTATATTGTTGTTTAACAACACTGAAATTTTTAAAATTTTTGGTAGAATATTTGCAGAATTTATAGAGGAAACTGAGACAAAAATCGACATTTTCTCTTATGTTAGTTGTCTATTTTATTAACACTCAATTTACGTCAGTTCCCGGAACTATTTTTTTTATTTTAACCTCTACGGATACGGAAATTAAAAAAAAAAGATTTTTGATTAATTTTTATTTATTTATTTTTTATTCTTTTATTATTCGCAATTCTTTTTTGTTATTTCAGTTTCCTTTCTAATTTATCCCACATCTTCACTTATGCTAATCTCTTAAATATACCATTAACTTTGATTGAAGGGATAAAGGAGTTTCTATATTTTTATTAAATTTCTATCCAATCTCTCATATCCCACATTACTTACTTTCGAGTTATCCCAGCTTAATACTATTCCAATGATTTAGTAATTTAATTTTAATTTTTTTAGAAAAATTTTATTTAATTATTTTAATTAACTAATTAATTTAAAAAATATTTAATAATGTCTAGAGTTGGTATTTTTGGACAAATATCAGAAATTAATGATCACCTTTTTCTTAGGTAAATTTAAAAAAAAAATTATTTTTTTTAATAATTATTTTTTAGCGGTGCCGGTGTTCTTCGGCCAGAGAAGCTCAAACAAAAAGTAAAAAATAAACAAAAAATAATTTTATTTTTAAATTAAATTAAAGGGAATTACTTGTATTATTAATGCAACAATAGAAGAACCGACAACAAATTTATCTGGTAAAAGAAAAAAGAAAATTTTAATTAAAATTATTTTTAATAAAGGTATTGACTGCGTACGAATCCGCATAGAAGATTCTCCTTATTCTCGACTTGATAATTATTTTGATTTAGCTGCAGACAAAATTAGATCCATTAGAGTAGGGAAATTTATTTAATATTATAATTCCGGAAATTGTCTATTGCACTCATTTAACATAGTCTCTTATCTTTCTCAACTTCCGGAAAATATATTTTAATTCAGAAAATATAGGAGAGTATCTATTTTCGGAAATATAAGGAAATACAAAATTCCGGAGATATAATTCCGGAAATGTAATATAACAAGTTCAGGAAATTAAAAAGAATTCCGGAAAATACACACCTATGACAGTATATTCACTTCCGGAAAATATATATGAGAATATAAAATTCCGGAAATGACAGAGAAACAATAGTCTATTTCCTGTAATGTTTGCAATTTCCGGATCCTTTTCTCTAATATCCAATTAATTACACTTCTTTTAGGAACGTGGAGGTAAAACACTCGTTCATTGTGTTGCCGGTGTTTCACGTTCTGCTACTCTTTGCATTGTCTAGTATGTTCTTTTTTAATTTTATTTTTTAAAAATATTTTTTTTTCAGTCTAATAAAATATGAAAGAATGTCATTAAGACAATCATATCATTATGTTAAATCCTCTAGACCAATTATTCGGCCAAATCTTGGTTTTTGGCAACAAATGGTTGATTATGAACGAAAACTTAGGGGTAAATAAATTGAGATAAATATTTTTAATATTATTTTGTTAAAGGACATAGTACTGTTACAATGATTCCAGTTGAAGGATCGCCTTTTGCCTTTCCAGATGTTTATTCTCAGGTAAATAATTAAAAGAAATTAAAATAATTTTCAATAAACTTTAAAGGATCTACGTAAACATATTTTAACAAATCCTGGTCCACCTCAACACGATTCAACATTAATTGCTTTACAAAAACGTTTAAGAGAACGTGAACAACAAAGAGAAAATAGTAATGCTGCTGCAGCTGCTAGGGCAACTTTAATACCTATCCAATTAGTTAATACTACATCTAATGGAAATTCATCTTCTTTAGCTTCTCGTTTAAGGTAGATGATTTTTGGGGGTACTCAATAGGATTCCCCCCCCCCTACTTCCCCTCAAAATATTAACCTTTTTTGTCAGTCCAAATATTTTTCAATAAAATTTCCAATTATTTTCAAGTTCTTCAACAAATCAACGAAGAAATAACGGATTAGATTCTTCTCTTCGTCATCGACATTCTTCCTCTGCTTTACCTAGTCGTTCTACTCAAAATACTAACCAACAAAATTCTTCAATTAATTCAACCTTTCCTTGGCGTGTTTCTTCACTTTTGTCACCAGCCCCAGGGAGGCGTTCTGCTGCCGGTTTCTCTAATGGAAGGGGAGAAACTGGGCTTTTTGGTATGCCATCCCTTTTTCAACAACAGCAACAACAAAGTCTTTTCCCGGCTTTTTAAATATTTTTTATTGAAATAATGAATGGAAAAGAAAAAAATTAATTTTTTTGATAATTAAAGGGGTTGGATAGAAAAAACAATTAATTGGCTTTAGAGTCATTCAGTTGGGGTGGAAAAACCAATTATTTTATCAATTGTTAAAGAGTAAGCTGACTTTCGTTATAACTCTGAGTGGATTATGTCCCCACCCCCCTCCACCACTCCCATTGTTTTCTACATTGTATTGGGAATGGGGAAAAATATAAAATAATATTGCTGTTTTATTTTTTGGGGTCGTTTAATAACGAAAGTCAATTCAATCTTAAAAGAAAACCAATTAATTAATTAATTAATTAATTACCCAATTAATTGCTCCTAATATTTTTATTTTGTTGTGAGCAACGAGCATAATCCTTTTTAATGTTCCTTATTTTTAAAGAGAAAAATCCCGAAAAATTGCCACGATTTATTAAAATATATCCGGTTATTATGTATCAACAAGCATACTATATACCCAAAATAAAGGCAGTTATGTATTAATTTTTTAAATCCCCTTACAGAGTTTTCGGATTGTTTCTAAAGCTAGAAATAATATTTTTATTTTAGTCAGATTTTTGGCTTCTAAAAGGGTGGGAATGGTTTGATGCTTTAAAACGTTAATGGCTGTCTTTATTTACAAACACTTCCTATTTTATTTCCTCTTTCCATCCCCTCTTTTTTATGTTAGAACATTTTATCCTTTTAAATCCTTTAATCTGTTAATTTTAATATTTTAAAGAAGTGATAGGTTTTTGGAAAAGAAATAAACTTTCTCTGCTTGGTTTTTACCTCTAAAAATAGGTAATTCAATTTATTGTTTTTTTAAATTTGGTTGGCTGGTGGGTGAGAGAAATACACCTCATTATAAAGGTACGATTTTCTGGCACAAAGGGGGTATCTAAAAATGAATTTTGGTTGTACATCCAGGCCTTTTTATCCGGGAACTACATACTAATCTGAATTACCCTTAAATCCGTCACTTCTTCATTTAACATTTTTCTCCCCTCTTATTTTCCCAAGCTAAATATTTTTTTAATTCTTCGGGTATGCGAACAATGCACCGATGTGTTTATTTTTTCTTTTTGGATCTCCAATCCCATAATATTGTGTATCCTACAGAGAAAATTTTTTAATGCTGTTCTTTTAATTTTTTTGGTACAAAATTTTTGAATAAAAATCTGGCAAAATTTGTATTTTTTACTAACATAAGAAATAGTTTTCTATCCCCTAAAACAATACAAATTTCTGTATAAAAGTCTGTGTATATCTAACTAAAAATATAACGCAGGCCATGACGTCATTTTAAAGTAATCAAATCGCGCACTCCAGTAAATTTCAATCCAACTCGTAGAGATTGTTAGACTCATAGTAGAGCTCCGGGATTCAAAAATGTAGAACGAAGCGTAATCCCAATTTCTTAATTGACTAAAAAGGATCTAGACGATAGTATGTATGTGTTTATCCGATAGTAAATTTTATTAGAGAAACTTAAGAGAATTTAAAGTTTACAAAATAAAATAAAAATATAAACAATATTTAATTGAAATAGTTATATATAGGTATATATAAATATATGTGGCAGCAAATATTAAATATATGTGTATATAGTTGCTGATATAGTACATAATTAAAAGTCAACATTAATATTTTTGTAAATAAAATACAAAAACACAAAAATGGCTGTGATATTAAAAACAAAAATTTAAAAAAAAGTTGATTGGTGTCCTCATTTTTGTTTTATTAATGAGAGGAAGCTTGTGATCTTACATATAATTTATAATTATAGTTGTTTAACGACGAGGAAAAACATTCAAAAAATACTAACTTCATGATCTTAAATTTTTCGATTTTACATATAAATTGTTCTTTCTCTATTTAATTTCTTCTTTGTTTAGATCATTTGTCAAAATAAAAATTTAAAAGGCATGTCAAAATTATCAAATAAAAATTAATTCCCAAAAAAAATAAATTCATTTTCAACAAAACTTCCAATTTAATTCCCCTATCATCCACTATAGTTGTATTTGAAGTAATTGGTTGTGGCTGTAAAATTAAATTACTTCCAACTGCTCGTAATGTATTTAAATTATTAGCATTTGTTGTTGTATTTGTATTGTTGGAAGATGTAGTATTAGATGCTGCTGTTGTTGGTCTTTGACTTACACCAATATGTGTACGTACATGTTTTGTTAAATGATCAGAACGCATAAAACGTTTGCCTAATTTTTTTAAAATTAAAAATGGTCAAGAATCGTAATAGTCAATTACTTTTATAATTAACATCATTTTTGTATAGTTTTAACAAATTAAAAAAAAACTTACTACACTGTGGGCAAGTGAAACGTTTTTCGCCTGTATGAGTTCGACGATGTCTTTGTAATTCATCGCTACGAGTGAATCGGCGTGGGCATGCTGGCCAATCTATGAAATAAAATTTGATTTAAAAATTAATTTTAGTTATCAAAAATCATCAATTATTTCCCAATACATTCATCCAAAAAATATTATTTATTTAAACAAACCGCAAGCAAAAGGCTTATTTCCTTCATGTCCCCTCAAATGTGCACGTAAATGAGATGTTTTTCCATAAGTTTTATTACAAATATGGCAGATATGTTGTCTTCCCTTTTCTAATCCTCCTTTTATTCCATTTACACAATTTGGACAACTACAAGCAATTCTTTTTGAGCCCCCAATATTTGTTATAGGTAATTGGGGATTAAATCCCCCTTCCAAAGGTTGTTGCTTAACATCAGTTTTAACTGGAAATTTAATAAAAAATTAAAAATAATTTTAAAATAAAAAGTTAAATTTTTTATTTCCTATTTTTTGAATTTTCAAATAATTTTTTAATCAGATAGAAATATGAAAAACAAAAGAAATCGAACCAAAATATGTAATAACTCTAAAAAATCTCAACCCTACCGCCTAAATCGCAAGTCAAACAACTCAATTAAAATTAAGCATAGTCTAATGAATATTTTTTGGAGGTTAGCTAACATCTCTTTTTCAATTCTCATTTAATAAAATCTTTTTAAAAAACCAATTTTTGAAGCAGCATTAGCCCCTTGCATAGTTTTTTGAGATGTTTTAACGTTCGAACTTCCACCACTATCATTTGTTATAATCCATTTTTGTGGATCATTTGGGTCTTGTTGGAAAGATAAACTTCCTTTACAAAAATATTTATAGAAAAAAAAATAATTTAAAAAACCTAAAGTAATTATTTGTTGAGACTTTGAAACCGGAGTTAATTGGTGTTGAGTTGATTGGGGCTGTTGTACTTGTTGTTGGGTCTGTTGTGGCTCTGCTTTGACTGGTGACTTTTTAGGCTCTCTCTTCTGTAAAATTAAAAATTGGAAGTTATGAAAATATTTTTAGAACTGATATTTTCAAAGAATTTTTTTGACAGACTAATTTCGTGTTTGTTAAGAAAAATGAGAGAAATTTCCAAATTTATCAAAAAAAACCTGTTTAGGCTGTGCTGGCACTTTACGTGCTGAAGTTGGAATTGTTTGTGTAGAAAGACCAATCTGTGTAGTTATAGTAGCACTATTACTGACTTGGTTAGTAGTGGCAGTAGTAGAGACAGTAGAAGAGGTAACAACACCACCAGACATAAATTTACTTGGATCGATTGGTTGAAATTGAATTGTCTAAAGAATAGATAAACTTATGAAGAATTAAAAAGAATTTATTACAAAGTAGTTTTATCGCTAAATTCAGACATGAAGTTGAAAACATTATTTAAAACTCCTAAATAGGATAGTTCAGCAGATTTTTAATTAATCTTTTTTTTAGATTCGGAATGCCCAGTCAAATATATTTTAGAGGGATCTTTTTAAATATGAAATTGTCGGCTTCGGTTTTTAAAAATAATTTAATTTACTTAAACCCTTCTGAACCATCCTGCTTTAAATTCAAAAATAACATAAGCAAATAATACAGGTTCAAAACTCAAAAAATCCTCAGAGCCTTAAAAATCAACTTTAAAAAACCTGTAAAGGCTGTTGTTGTTGTTGAGATAATAATAAAGGCTGTCCATTATTTTGATTATTGTTATTTTGAATTGTTTGGCCTGCCACTTGGAATAATAATTGAGGTTGTTTCCCAGTAGAATTTATTTGCTGAGTTGAAGTACACGGCTGTGCAGTAATAAGTTGAGTAATAGGAATAAGTTGAAACTAAGAAATTAAATTTTAATTTTTAACAAATATAATTTCAAATATGCGAGAGAATGAAAGAAAATTTCCAAAAATTATTTTTCCATATTTAATTCTCAATTTAAAATTTTTAAAAACAAATTTTTTCTTAAAAACCTGTTGTTGTCCACCATTCCCTTTTGCTGGAGTAGCTGCTGCTAAAAGAACAAATTGACCACCAAGTGCTGCTGTTGATTGAAATGGAATTGCTGTTGTAGCAACAGGAGGTGAAGTTGTTGGGGTACTTAAATATAAAAAAATAAATGGAATAAAGCCAAAATGTCCAAGAATAAAGTTAAATGGATAATCTAACAAAAAACATATCCCATGGCGGAATTCCTTTAAATAATGAGACTAGCTCACTGCATTTTATAAAATTTTAAAATGGACAATAAATGAAATAACTCAAAAAAATTTTAATCGAAAATTTTTAACCTATTCGTGCCAACAGTTGAACGTGTTACATTTTGTTGTTGTAAAGTCTGTTGAGGTTGTTGTAAAAAAATTATTTGAGGGTTTGGACGTGTTATTGTTGATGTTTGAATTCCTCCCGAATTGGAAACTCCAACAGAAGAACCACCAGCATTACTAACTTCATTATTATTGTTAATCAATTGAGAAGGAACAGATGTTGGAACAAGCAACTAAATTTTGAAAAAAAATTATAAATTTTGTAGAAAAATGCTTGTAAAACCATTGCCTAAATAACGAGATACTTGATTTTTTAATTTTAGTTTTTATTAGATTCAAAAATGTTATGAAAATGATTCTAAAATTATTTAAGGGCAAGAGAGAAATTTTAAAGATTTTAAACAAAGAATAATTTTCTTAGTCGTTGACCCTTTATTTTCAATATTCGGCATCAATTTTCACAAGTTCAAAGAGATAACTGCAATTTCGATTCACAATCCCTCAAACCACAGATTTTTTAAAATAAAAACCTGAACCATTTGTTGCTGAATTTTTCTTTGTGAGGTCCCTGGTGTTTGTTGTTGCTGCTGCTGTTGATTTGTTGCAGGTCCAACCATAATATTTCCACCAAAAGAGGCAAAATTCGAAGTATTTGTTGGAGAAATAACATTATTAGAAGAATTAGAAGATGCTGTGTTTGAGGTAGTAAATGAAATTGAAGGCTGTTTTGAATTAAAAGAAGAAAATAATGAAGATTGGGGAATTGCTTGAAAAGTTTGTTGTTGTTGATTTTGAATAATATTTTGTGGATTATTTTGGACATTACTTTGATTATTTGTTGATTTTACTATTTTAGGCTTTGGTGGCATTCTTAAATAATTATAAAATTATTAAAATTTGAAATAAAAAACAAAAAAATAAAATTTAAAAAATTAATCAATTAATTAAAGCAAATCTTCCATAACGAGATTCGAACCATGCCTTTCTGGGAGAAAACCTACGCGTTTCCCACTACACCAATTAAACATCACCATGATTCTTTTTATAATGTTAAGTCTCTTTTTAATCTAAAGAAAAGAGACCCAAAAATATATGAAAAGAAAAAATGTTAAAAGAAAAGGGAGGAGCGAAACGTTTAAGTCTCGACTGAAAACTTTTCAAAAAAAAATGTACAAAATTAAAATAGAGAGACAAAACAATGCAGGAATAATTTGTTTAACAACTATTTTATTACAAAAAGGTTGTTTTTGCCTAAAAACAAGGATTAGATAGAGATTAATTAGGTAATTATTTGAAAGAAAAATCTTAGAAAAATCAAAAATCTCCAGACAGTTAATTCTCATTATGATTACATGCCATATACCCCTCAAATCTTATACCACCCCCTCCACCATCAGCCGGTCCGTTTGGATGTGGCTATAAGAAAGTCTATTACATTTACCGAACAAGAAAGTAAATCCCGCCCTATTTGGACCTCCTATAAGTAAATAAAAGAAAACAATTTCCTTAATCTCTTGTCATAATAAAGAGAATAGATAAAACAATAAAATGTGTGACCCGCCCTGCAGGGTGTGGCTAAAAATGTTCAGAGACTTTTAAGTATAAAAGCCAAAAGAATCGCTCAAATTTCAAGTTTAAATTTCCCCTTATAAAGTTAAAAATCACAACTATAAAAGGAATGTGTGCACAAAAACATTATCAGAATCAGTCTTGCAAAACGTAAAAACAGGAATGGGCGGAGGAGAAACAAGGCGGGAAATAGTTAATTAGAAAGACAGGTGAAATGCTTTTAGAGCAATTCTAGAAGAAAATTGTGTAAAATTAAAAGGAGAAAAGAGAGAAAAAAAACAGAAATAAGAGCATTGATTGGTTAGTTTTACTGCCTCTATTTTTGCCCAGTTTTGAGTCATAATGGGAGGGCCGTTGACGCCTAGGGCGTAGCTTTTTTGGTGAAGCTGGGGCGTTGCTGTTGAAGTATATACCCGCCCTCATAAATTTTATTTAGAAATTAGAGAAAGAGAAAGAAAAAATTTATGTAGAGATTAAATAGAAATGAGAGAGAGAGAGATGTAAATGGAGAGCAATAAATCTTGAATAAATCCTCAGAGTTGAGAGAAAAATATAGAAGAGGCGGGGATCTTGATTAAACGGATAAAATGGCAAGATGAACATTAATCACCAGAACGGCCAAAATAAAAAATGGTCAAAAGAACAAAATATGTCAAAATGGCCAAGGCAAAAACGAAAAATTTCACATGGAAAAAATGATTGAACTGAAAGTTAAGTTAGTGAGATTGATTAGAATAACAATATATGTATGTAGAATGTGTGATCCGCCGACAAAAGCACTTGATGTGCCAAAAACTAAAGTAATTAAAAAACCCAATAAAAAACTAATTTTAAAATTAAAAATTTCAAGATGCAATATTTAATATTATAAACTTTTTATCAAAACTTTAATAATTAATTTCCGTTTTACAGCCCAAAAGTAGAAAAATTATAAGGGAATGGAGAGAGAATATATAGGCGGAGTGATTGCTCACAAGGTCGGACCGCCCTTAATCGATGGGTGTGTAAAAATTGGAAGAGCAGTTCTTCTTCCTCCCACCTTCTCTCTCTCTTTTTTTCTTCCTAACTTTTCAAGAGGACCTGAATTTGTGGTTAAATATGTATGTTTGGTATCTTTTTGTGTTATTGCGAGGATAGGAATGATATAATGAAAACTAAAGTTATTTTGACAAGTGAAGGAGGAGGAGAAGTGAGAGGGGGGGGGGGGTCTAATAATAAATTTTTTGGTGGGAGGAGAAAGAGGAAGAAAAATCTAAACTTGATTTTTGATAGGACTTCTTACTTTTTATTGAAGGTAAGTAAGAAGCAAATGGAAATGATTATCATAAAACATTCCCTCAGGAGAATTCCTGACTCTTGAATTTACCATTTTAGGATCAATAATTTTACACGTTATTGTCAATTCGTCCATTTTTACTTTTTAACTTTTTGTCTGTTTGGCATTTGTCCATTTTTATCTTTTGGCTTTTTGTCGTTTCTCACTTCTATTGGCAATTTGTTCACTTGAGCTTTACGTTTCTTTTTTTAATTCTCGTAAAAAAATTTTTTAAAGGAAAGAAAAATGTTTCGTAAATTAAAATCTAAAACTGGTGATAATTCTGCAAGAAATATTAGACAAAGAATTGAGGAAGAAGGAGATGCTCATATTATTTCTGCTAGACGAACTCTTCCAGACGATAGCCAAACTGTTAATGTAGACAACGAAGATACTCTTCAAACAACTGGACCAAAACATACTGGACTTAGTTTTAACGAAGGAGAAGGTTTTCTTTAAATTTTAATAATTTTATGATTTTTTTGTACTAAGAAAATACCCCAACTTTTTATATTACTCACACAGATTAAATATTTTTTCAAACTTTTAGGTGATGATCTAGTTGGGTTTAAGTTGAAAAAACACGGAACTCACGGACACCGCTCAGTTGTTGAAGCAAATGAGAAAACATTAAGGAAGCAGAAAATGCTTGCAGCTAGAGCAGAACGGATAAAAATAGCAGCTGCTGATATCACAATAAAAAGAGAAGATGGAATTGATGAGGAGGCGATGACAAAACAAAATACTAAAAGCCCGGACGAAACGGTTTTTATTTAATTAAAAGGAGTAGTTAATGTCCGGATTTCCGGGCCTTGTTGGTTTTTGTTAATTTATGTATTCTTTTACAACAGACTGCTTCCCATTCTGAAGAGATTTTTTGTGTGAATTCGATGGAAGATGTTCGAGGAGCATTCCCGACTTCATTCGATGGAATTCCTGATGCTAAAGCAGTCTATGAGGCACGAAAAAAGAGAGAGATTCTTAGACAGGTTTTGATTCTTTTTTTAAAATTTTAAAAAGAATATTTAGAAGGGCACTGGAGGTAATTCTGGAGAATTTATTCCTTTGGACGACACAGTTCGACTTAAGGGAAATGGGCAATCGGGTGAACGGTCTCGTTTGATACGTGAGGATGAAAATGATATGTCTGATGAAGAGGAAGGAGGGAGGTAAGTAAATTATTTGTTTTTTTTTAAAATTCCTTTTTTAGTTTTTATTCTGCCAAAAAACTGCTTCAAACTGAAGAAGATGCTCGGAGAGAAGAACAAGCCAATTTTTTGTCTTTGGAACAGGGTAGTAGTGATGAAGATGGAATACCAATAAAAAATGGAAATAGGCGGAGAAAGAATTCAAAGAAAACTAAAAAGGCCGCTAATGAAGAAATTTCTGATGCAGAAAATGAAGATGACGAATTACAACGTTGGGAAAGGGAACAAATAATGAAGGGTGTTAGTTCGAATAAGGTTTGGATATTTTTATTAAAATTTTATCAAAAAATTCTACAACTCATTTAGGTAATGCAAATGAGAAATGAATTGGCGGCAACAAATTTATATTATCCTGAATATTCAACTAGTTTTGAAAAAGAAGTGGGAGGCGAAGCTGAAATGGATATTGAAGTTGATTTGGAAATATTGGATGTTCAACAACAAAATGTAAAAATCTCGCCTACTATTCCAAAACCTGATAATTCAACAATTCCAGGTTTTTTAATAATATTTTTTTAGGATAAGTTAATGATTCGGTATCTCTTCTTGCTAGCTAACAATAAGAAAAATATTTTTTTAGAGCTGGCAAATGGCACAAAATCAAAGGTTTCCCTTGAACAACTTTTAAATGGGTTACAACAACGTCTCGATGAAAGGAAAGAGAATAGCAATACAATGGAATTTGAATTGAAACGAACACAAGGACAAATTGCTGAAAACACAGATTCAATCCATAAGGTTTTTCTGAAATTTTGTATGTAAATAGGTCATATTTACCCGATCATTTAACATTACTTGATTCCTTTGTTCATAACCTGGTAGGGAAAGATGTGGTTGGATTTTCATATTCGGATTTAGATTAGCTTGTTGCATCGAAAAATACTAATATGTTTGTAAAATACAAAATCTGATTTCTGAAATTTAAATTTGGAGAGAATCTGTTCCATCTTCAAATAATTTTTTTTCTTTTTTTAGCTTGAACATTATATCCCTCAATTAGAACATAAATTTAAAATGTTGCAAGATGTGCGTATTTACACGCGTGATTTGCTTGATTGTTTAAATGAGAAATTTTTAAACATAAATGCATTGGAAGAACGAGTAATGGAAATGTGGAAACAACGAACAGAAAGATTAATAAAAAGAAGGCGTCAAGATGTCCAGGTTTTTTACAAATTTATTTTTAATTAAGTTTTGGTTTAAAAAGGATCAATATGAGCGTTGTGCGGCAAATGCAGCTGGCCGGTCTTTCATAATTCCCAATCCTGAGTTTGCACAAAGAGAAACTGAACGCGAGGCTAGAAGGTAGTTTTACAGTGTTAAAATATTTTTTATAAATCAATGAGGCACAAATGGGTAGGAAAATGAAAAAGCATTCTCTATTAGATTGGGCTAGATTTTCTAAAAATAGCTTTACTTAAAATAATTCTGATTGTGAGTTTGTCGCCTTTTCTTTGTCTTGAACGCTATCTTTAAAAATTCATTGTCCATAAAATTAATTGTTTCATTTACTATTTAAAGGAATCGACGTCGAATTAAAAGAGAAAATCAACGATTGAGTCAGAATTTACCAACATCTATGCAGGCGATGCCATCAGGCAGCAATATCCATTTTGACGGCTTAAGTAGTGACGACGAGGAAACACAAAGCCAACACGTTTTTTATGCAGAAACCCAAAGTATTTTTTTTTATAATTTTCTAAACTTTCAAAAAAATTTTCTTTAGGTTCAGTAGAACAAAGTGCAAATGATTTATTTTTTGATACTGAAGAAGATTTTTGTCAAGTACAAAATATTATTTCCCGAATATTAAAATGGTTGGCAATAGACGAGGATTCATTTGAGAAGGCTTATGTTTCGTTATGTTTGCCAAAATTGCTTGGGCCTTTTGTTCGTTTACAAATGCTCAATTGGCGTCCATTAAAGGTTTTAAAAGATTTCGATTTTAGCAACTGGACTATCTCCCTTCAAATTTCATATTTTACTAATGGCTAGTCCTTCCCAATTTCAATTTGGACTGTGTTGTTCACGAAGGATTGTGTTAATCCAAATTTAAAATAATATAAAATTTTCTCTCTTTTTTCTTTTTAGAATGTTTCATTTCCTTTACACTCCTTTCCTTGGTATAAACAATTATTGATGGCAGGATTGGACAATTCTGGCTTGGAAAATATAGAACATTCTGTTTTAGTTCAATTAATTCCTAATGTTGTGGAGAAAGTTATTTTTCCAAAAATTGCAAGTATAAATATATTAATTATTTTATATTAGCCACCTCCAAATAAGTTCTTTTTCTGCAGAATTAATTAAATTTTAATTGATTTACGGACTAATTAAACTTACGGATAAAAATTGCGGACATTGCCTGCAGAGCAGAAAAAAAGTCCGAACGACTGAAATAATTTTTCAAAAAAATCTGAAAACATCTCTTAAGGAACAAATTTTTATTTTTTTAGGAATCATCCGTGAACAATGGGATCCATTGTCTCTGAATGAATCAACCAACCTGGGGACCTTTTTGCGATCACTCATCGATGATTATCCAATAACCACTACAAAATCAAAAAGAATGAACGAGGTTTTTTTAAATTATCTTTAAAAATTAAAATTTTCTTAATTTTAAAGATTCTCGATTTGCTGCACTCAAAATTTCGGGATGTGCTTGAAAATGATACTTTTGTACCTCTGTACAGTAAAGAGTTTAGTTTTTCTTTTAAGTTTGGTTTAATAATTTTCAATTTTTAGTGCCATTGAAGCAGTAGAGACGGGCTGTGCAGAATTTATGGATAGACAGTTTTGGAAATCTATAAAGGTGGGGAAACTTAAATTTACATATTCCCTCCCAAAAGTGACTCATTTTATTTTAAATAACTTTTGTTTTTTTCATTTTTCTTTAATTTCTGTTTTATTTTCGATTTAAAAAAATTAAAAATAATGTAAAATTAAAGATAATTCGCTCAATTCTTTGTTTTCGTGGAATTCTTTCTGATCTTTTTCTTGAAGAATTAGTAATGGAAGGACTTGTCAATCGTTGTGTAGTTATGTCTCTTCAATTCGGTTCAATTTCAAATCCAACAATAATTCCAAAGTGTTTAGCTTTGTGTTCACAAATTCCGGTAAATCTCTCAAAAATTTATTTAAAAAAATATTTTTTTAAAAAAAGGTTGACTGGTTTTCACAAAAACGTCGCTCTTCCAATACTTATAGTAAGTAAATCTATTTATTCAGTGAAGATTTTATTTATTTGTTTTTAGGGCCATTAGAAAGTTTACTTAAAAAAGTGATTGAATTTCATCGACAAAAAGATAGGTTAGGAATTTAAATTTTTTAAATGAAATTTTAGAAGAGGGAGTTATTATGAATATAATTGGGAGAGGCTAAAATTTGGGTTAAAAGTCTCTTCCAGCTAATAAAATTAGTGATATTAAGTGGTCGAAAATTAAATTTGTGAAGTCTAAAAGTACTTTTCTCTTGGGAGTTGTTTAATTAAATGTTTTAGTTTCTCGACAATAATTTATCCCACCAAGATAGTAATAAAAAATAAAATATTTAACTTATAATTAAAGGAAATTTGCTGAACAAATACAAAATTTCGTTAATTTGTTATGTGCTTCAATAATCAAAACAGAAAATACAGAAGAGGATGAAGAAGATGATGAATAGTTTAAAAAGGGAAAATCAAAACCGGTCTGTCTATCTCTCACCTGTATATTTTTTTGTTATATTTTTAACTTTACTATTAACAATAAAATCTAATTATAATAAAAAATATTAAAAAATATTTTTATTAAATAAATTATTTTACAGCATTAAACTTTAAAAAATATATACTAACATTCCCCATATTCAACTAATAAATACTATAATTTTCTCTATATTTCAACTATTTCTTTTTCCTCACAATCCTCCTGTCAATCGCTTGAATCCAATAAATCCAAAGGCTAACAAAATACCAAAACCAACTCCAACAACCACATTCTCTGCCACATTCCTTAAATTGTTAAATAAATATTAGAAAGAAAATACAAAAATTTACCCAATACTGAGTTGTTCTGTATTATTGCAACAATTTTCCGAGATTTTGAAATAATTCTAAAATTAAAAATATGAAATTTTTGAAAAAATCAATTTAAAATCATTTTAACCTCACTATAAGATCAACCCGGGATCAAGGATTGCGTCTTATAATGTGGTGTGTAAACTTCCCCATTCAGTGGTCAACCAAATTTTTCTTATGCCGAGGTATAATATCTCGTATTTTGTGAACTTACAGTGAGGTCTGACTACATATTTCAACTCACTCTTTCAATCACGAGCTCCGCGTTTGTTTCAATAGTAAATGTACATTCACCGCTAAGTTCCCTAAGTAAATTAACAACATCCTCATTTGTCATTCCATCCAATTTCTGGCCATTTACCTTAAAAATAAGGGAAACTTATTCCTCTTAAGAGAATAATTATTTACAGCTAAAATCCGATCGCCTTCTGAAATTCCTTCAATCTCTCCTCTTCGTACACGAGAAATGAAAATTCCAGAATGGCCAGGCAAATACTGCTTATCCACACCACCAACAATATTGATACCGAAGCCTAAAATTTAAAATTGAATTTTTAAAAAACTTTTAAAATTACCTTGTTCGTCATCTTTAAGTATGACGATATCTTTAATTTGACCGATACTTTCAAGTTGTTCAGAACAATCAGAACTTTCAGATTGATGCACCATTTTACGAATACTAAATATAATCTGATTTTATAATTGAAAAGTGTCATTTGTATTTCAATAGATGAATGGGCTTTTATAGTAAAATGGTTTGTGTATAGGACGAGGAGTGACGGAATCATATAGTAAGGGTGAAACTCGCACACCGCTGCCTTGCAACCTAAAAATAAGCTTCGGAATGAGAAGGAACTTATGTTCGTTCCAAAAACGCTTATTTTTGTTTCATTTGAATCAACTCGGCGAGATTTTTAGGACTTGTTGGATTGTATGCTTCGAATTTTTCTCCAAGAACGGGTGCCACTTTTTTCGGTTTTGCGATTTTCAGTATTTCCTCATCCTTCCTTGCTATTTTGATGTTATTAAACTCAGATCACCTAACTCTTTTAACTTTTACATTAATTTCTTCAATTAAAAAAATCAAAATTTAATCACTACAAGAAACCAAATTTATTCCTAAATTTAAAAAAGGCTCAAAAACCAACAAAAAAGAGAAAGAAAATATAAAAACACTTTTAAATAACAAAATTTAATTTAAATATAAATTTATTTTTTCTTTGCAGCAGTCAAACCAGCACCAGCATTAAATTTAAAAAATATAACATCCCCATCTTCAACTACATAATTCCTTCCTTGTTGTCTATATTTACCAGCTCCTTTAACTGCATTTTCATTTAATAATTCCATCAAATCTGCAATCTTCATTACTTCTGCCATAATAAAACCTTTCTCAAAGTCCTAAAAAAATTATTTAAATTTTGTTTTACCAAAAAAATTAAATCATAATTTTCTTTCCGTTTACAATTTTCTCAAAAGGCCAAAATTATTTTATAAAGAAATAATCTGAGTTGGGGGGTTCCTACTTTAATTAACTTTCCATTTTTAAAATTAATAAATTAAAAACCGTATGAATTCTTCCAGCTGCTTGAGGCGCTTTTGTTCCTTTTTGGATTGTCCAAGCACGAACCTCATCCTTCCCAGCACTTTAAAAATAATCTTTTTTTAATTAATTAAATTAAAAAACAAACGTAAAGAAATATTCTAAACACAAAGCTTTATAACCAGTTTTAATTATTTTATCTAAAGCGCTACTAACACCAGTTTGACTAAAATATTCTGTTCTTGCTGCAGGGTCCATTTCAATAGCTTTGAGTTCGAAAGCACCAGAAAATGGAATTAACACCTTTTTAAATATTTAAATTTTATATTTGGCTTCTTAAAAAATTGTTAAATTTGAAAAATTAATTATTAAAACAATAAAAATTAAAAAAATGTTTGCTAAATGTTTTTGAGTTGTTGCCGTCAAAATTAAATGGAAACTTATTCCATTTTTTGAAGAAAATTGAATGGGATTGACTTCATAAAAAAATTTTTTTATAAAAATTCTCTCAAAAATGTTTTTATTTTCGAGAGAAAACCAAAAAAACCCCTTCAGTAAATAGTTATTAACTAACTTTCAGTTACACATTACTCAAAGTTTCAAAACTCTACAAAAAACTCAAAAAATCATCCCCGTATATTTTATATAAAAACAAAGAAAAACAAACCCCTCCAGGATCATTAGAATCAATCCAAGATTTAATTTTTGGTAGCCATTTATTCTTCTTTTTAATATAATCTGTTTCAGATAAATTAACCAAATAAACGATTGGTTTTGCAGTTAAAAATAAATGTTTATTTAAAATTTCAATTTCTTTTTCGTTCCATTCGTGTTGCCGAACAAATTTTGTTGCCAACAATTCTTTTACTTTAATTAAAGTATCATATTCTAATTTTTTCGTTTTGTCTCCTGCACGAATTGCTAATTTCTCTACTTTATCTAATGCTGGCTGTAAATATGCCAAATCTTTTAGTCGAAGTTCTGAACTTATTATTTCCAAATCGCGAATTGGGTCAACCTCTCCTGAAAAATAAAAAATTTTTTAAAAAGTATCGAAAATAAATTTAAAAAAAAAGATTTTAAACTCAAAAGTAATTGTTTCCCAGAATTTTCTTCTACGAAACCTTTCCGTCTCCAAATATTCTATAAGAATTATTGTTGCTTAACTGTAACTATGATCAAAGGTCTTGGTTACTTATTTAACATTTTATTCTACAATTTATTAATCTAGGAGGAAAGCCAACGGATACATTACGAATATCATATATTTAGTATTAGTATATACCAGAGACAAACGTTCAAATTCCGCACATAAACATTTGAATTAAAAAAGTTCAAAATCCTTCATCCCCGGAAACAAAAATTAAAAGAAAACCTTCAACATGAGTAACTTCACTATCTTCAAATGCTCTACACAAATGAAAGAGAGCGTCACATGCACCAACATGTGAAAGAAAAGCATTTCCAAGACCTTGACCTTCGGAAGCACCTAAAATTGATTTTAGAAAATAATCTTCTCAACAACAAAAAAAACCTTTAACAAGCCCAGCAATATCCACAACATTCAAAAAAGCAGGCACTCTACTTAAAGGCTTATAATGTTCTACCAACCAATCAAATCTAACATCATCAATAGGTACTCTACTTTCATTCGGGTCAATCGTACAAAATGGATAATTCTCTGCCTGAGCTTCTGATTTTGTTAAAACATTAAAAAAGGTAGATTTCCCAACATTTGGTAAGCCAAGAATTCCCATCTTTAAATTTTAAAAATTATAAGTATTAATGAGGCCCCGTCTGAAGTATTTGTATGCGAATCTAAATATAAATGTTGGCCCATCAGACGCGAGTAGGTAAAATTCGACGTTAATTAGGAATCACAATTTAAATGCAACGACAAATGAAAATAAAAATTACTAAAAACGAGGACCCATCATTTGGATATGTCACCCAACTTTTGATAATAAAAATAATTAAAAATACCCTTAAATTCGTTGACAGTCTACCAAGAATTGGCCCATGCTGATGCTCTTCTTGTTTTTTAGGAGGCATTTTTGAATAAATCTATTTTATCCTTGCTTTAATAAAGGCAAACATATACAAAATATTAAATTGAAGGATGGTCCCAAAGGACTTCAAGTATTATCGGGACCGAAGCAGAAAAACCCACAAAACGCCACGGAACCTAAGAAAAATCAAAACACCAAAAAATCAAATAAATACACTTATAGGGCGCATATTTGGATTCACGTCCTAAACCAGAGCCGAGAAAATTTAGCGAACAAATTTTAAATTACAAAAAATAGAAATTCCAAGTGTTTTCATCACATATTTAATCCCAAAAAAGAGAAATTTTTTGATCATAAAACAAAAAAAATAAAGAAAAAAGACAACCAAAATATTATAAGAGTTCTTCCTTTAGAACATTTTTCAAAAAAAATTTTTTCAACAGATTCTCTCCATCCTTAATTTCAACTTAAGCTCTTTCTTCATTTAGAATCTTGGAGGACCATCCATCATATTATAACCAGGCTGCATTGCTCCCATCCCAGGACCACCAATACCACGAACAGCTCCTTGAAGTCCTAAAAAAGTTTTATTTTTTCATTTTTTCAAATTTGAACTTTTTTTTAAAAAACTTCGAACATTATTTTGTCAAAAATATCTAAAAATTACCATGCGGCACCGACGGCATTCCAGGTCCTGGAGGAATCATTCCACCACCCATAGGCGGAACACCACGTCCAGCACTCTTCGCCTGTCCAGCCCCTCCAAGTCCTCCAGCACGAGGCATCTGAACTCCAGAATCATCACGCGCTGGCGGACCCTCAACCGAGATGGAAATTATTTTATCTCCTCGAAGAAGTACAAGACCAAGAATTCGCTTTTCTTCTTCATTGACCGGCTTCTTTCCACCAGTTTTTGTCCTTACGCGGCGAAGTTCTTCACAATCAGACAAAATGACGTTCATATGCTTGTCAAAAGCTAAAAATTTAAACAAAAACTAAAAGGTCTCAGAATAATCCGAAAATTATTCTTAAAGCCTAGAAAAGGATCAGGAAAGGTCACGCTTCCTGTTCTTTCTCCCAATTTTTCTGAAGGTTCATAGATGAAGCCAAGAACGGGAATTCACGATTTTCCCGACTGGAGCTCCTGGAGGTTTTCCAAAATATCAGGATTGGTTCCTAAAAATAAACAAATTAACCTTTAAAGTAGCCAATAAAAGTTCGATTGTCCTGCACAATTACTTTCATCTTGTAATTGATGTGCTGCATCATCTTGTTGTTCTTTGAGATCGTCTGGAAATTTTTGAGAAATTATATTAGGAATTTAATAACAAAATCTAACCATCTTGGCGGTTTTGAGCTGTATCAGCAATTCCAAACAATAAAATTAAAGGAAAATTTAATATCTGAAAGAAATTTAAAAAATATAAATATTAAGATGGACCCAATATTAAGAAGACGCACAATGGACCCAAGACAATCCATTGATTTGCGAATTAAATTCCCGTTAATATAATTAATTTATAAAATTATATCAGAAAACTAATAAAATATTAACTTAATATTTAATTCGCAATAACAAAAAGATGTAAATTTTTAAAGACGCGGCTGGAATTTCTAAAAAATTTCAAAAATTGACCAAACAAAAAATTCTCAGAAAGTTCCAAAATGAAAATTTCTGAGTGAAAATATCAAAATGGAAAATCAAACAAATATGTTGAATTGTCAACATTAAAAGAGTATTTAAACTTTGCCACTTTCATTTCGGTAAAGTCGAATTTAGATTGGTCTAATCTTTTAATTTTGTTTTTAAATCCCGTTTTTGTTTTGTTTCATACCTACTGCAAATATCGAACAATCGCGGGGCTTTGATGGTTCCGACACTTCGATTTCAGACCTTAAATCCTTTAAATAGGATTTCGAAAGATTTCAATCTAACCCTGTTTTTCTGTCTTGCTCTTTTCAAAATCGGTTTGTAATTTGCTTGATAAACACTTGGTAGTGTTTATCGTTGTGGGTCGGGAATCCCACTTCTGACATTTGATGTCATCGATTTCCGACACTTTCGATTTCAGACCCCGCTGCATTTAGGACCTACCTTTGGTCTTACAATTAGTTTATTGTATTTAATACATATGAGGTTAACTCTAATCACCTAATAGGCCTTTGCTCAATTCAAGACCTGTTAGCGGTATCATCTAACAAAATCTGATTTTTTAATTTTAATCGCCAATTTTTTTATTTTACATTTTTGTTTTTTAACATTCTCATCTTTTCTTTCTATAAGGGTTCTTTTTGTTGCAATTCAAAATTTTACAGACTTATTTGTAGATTAGATAAAAAAGAGTAAGACCAACGACCAAAATAAGCAATAAAGGTGCCTAAATTGAGCAGAAAAGGTTAAAGAGAAATTTGTTTTGAGAGAAAAGATGAATGTTTATTTTTAATAGATTGCCCCTTCTCTCATTTTTTGCATCATTTTTCATCTTTTTAGTTCAACTAAGGGTAGATGAGAGACTTTTACTTATTCTTATCTAAGCGGAATTTGTGAGAATTATTTTTGTTTGTAGAACTTAGGTTTTCGTGTCCTAGAGAAATTGCCTTCCTTTCCTTTGAAAGTTACCGAAATGCGGGAAGGAAGAAAATATTTGAGAACCTCTCCATCTTCAATAAACTCCCATTTTATTAATTATTTTTAAGTCTTCCCGTTTCATAAACGTTTTCATTTGCTTTCGTTTCAAACATTCTAAAGCCATCTCTTGGACCGTAAAGATTTAAATTGTGCCAGGTCCGTTAAGCTCCCCGTTTTTGAAACACTTTCCTCAGCTTTTCGGACTTTCCTCAGCTTTTACTTTCTTTAGCTTTTCGATCTCGCGTGTTTATTTTTCACCCTAAAATTATTCTAATTTATTTTTAAACGTTTATTTCTTCCCTTTTTAGTCTTATCTCTACTACATTTATTTCTTTATTTATTCAAAAATAATTCAACCAAAATGTCTTGCTTTCTTCCAAACGGTACTAAACGTCCAATTCTTGATGTTAATTCTGAATATTTGGTTTATTTATGGAATTTTCCAAATCATTTGCCAATGCAAAATATTAGAAAGTATTTTTATTTTTAAAATTTGTTAAATATCTGCTTTAATTTTTTAAAAATTTTTATTTTATTTATTTTTTTTTATTTTAAGGGATGTCTTTCGTCGTTATGGCTTTGTATGTTTTTTTTTCAAATTTAATTTTTCTATTCTTTCATTTTATAGGTTCGCTTTATTGAAACTTTTGAAGCTTGGAAGGACAGGAGAATTGGGCAAATTATTTTGGAATTTACTGACCAAAAAGAAATGAATGATTTTATTGAGGCTTTTGAACGTAAAGAAGTTTTAAATAATTTTGATCCGCCAATTGAATTTATTTATCTTCAAAAGGTTTTTTTAATGTTAATTTTTGTTTAAATATTTAATAATTTTAGATGGGCAAAGAAAAATTTTTTGATTACGTCAAAGAATGGTCAGGTGTCGATTTGCTTTCTTGTCGCGGGATCCCGCCAAGTTTTGACAGGAAAAGCAGGGTAAATTTAATAATAAAAATTAATAAATAAAAATTGGGAAATATTTGTTTTTGTGAATTTGACACTGATTAGCAGGCCGTAGCTAGGGGGTTTTATCAAATCTATATATTTAATGATTTTATAAAGTAACTAGCAATAGGCGAAGACTTTTTAAATTTAATTTTTTTTCTAGAATCCTTCAACTTCATTTTCTTCTCCTCGTTTTCCTTCAAATAATAATGGGATATATAAACATATAGATGATCAAAAAACTCAAAGAAATTCTCCCAATATATTTTCTAGAGTTAGGGTAGAAAAAGAAAATGACAATAGAATCGGTGAACATCTTCGGCAATTTGGTGGAAGAGGTTTTTAAATTTAAATTATTTTGGGAATAGGACGAATTTTTAATTTTTTTGATTATACAAAAATTAATGGCTTTTCTGGGTTAAGTAAATTAAAGCTAGAAATATGGAAAAATTGGGGCAATTAAATAGACAAAATTAGAGTAAATAGGCCAAAATTCCCTGTCAGAAATTTAATTTTTTTTTGTGTTTTTTTAAATAATGGTATTTATTTTTAAAGGCAATGTAGGAACGGGGTCATTTGGTGGGAAGTCATCAACAGAAAATAATACAAATAACAACAACAGGGTTAACAACAATTCATTTGGTAGAGATGAAGATAGAAATGGGTAAACTTTAAAAAATTAAATTTTGAATTTTATTGGGAATTAAAATACATTTTTCGACAAATTTTTTTAAATTTAAATGACAAATTTTTAATAAAACTTCCAATAAATATTTCCTAGAATTTAAATAATTAAAATTTCTCTAGTGGTTGGAATTCTCGTGATCGTTCTTCATCCTTTGGTGGTAGGCGAAATGGAAGCAATAATTCAAGACTTCAATACAACAAAGGAAATGATATTGGCAATAATGGAATTAATGGGGACGATAAAGTTGAAGGTGAATATTTTAAATTTTTTGTACTATAATAAATTGAAACGTCTTGGTATTTTTTGACTATTTATTGTAAAATATTTTCTCTAAAAATTTTTTTAAAAATTCAGATAACAATGCTCGTCAATTTGGTAATGCTGCTGGGGGTGGTTTTGGTTCTCGTCGTGGACCTGGTAAAAAAGGAAGAATTCCAAGGCCATATGCTTCTGAATGGGAAAATAGTGTTGTTTCTCCTCGTAATGAACAAATACAAAATTTCAAAAATCAAGACAAATTTGGAAACGAAAATTTAAATAATAATGGTCGTTCTGTCTCATCACTATCTTCTCCTTCAACTTTGATGAAAGGTTTGAAAGTTGTTTTATTTTATATATTTAACGAAAAGGAAAGACTAGTTATATGCTTTGGGTATTTTTTGCTTCGCTGGACAGGGTTCCCTTGGGCCTCAGAAAATTTTTAGATAGATAAATTGTTTAGCGTAAATCCCTATTGATCAAAAACCAATACTAGAGCGGAATTTATAAAAAATTTGGGAAGGCTTTCAAAAACAGAAACTACTGAATGAGAAAATGAAAAGTCTACACCAAATTAATTTAATATTTTTTTGGTTTTTTTCTTGTTGCAAAAATTATAAATTAATTTTAAATTACAAATACACGTTTACAGATTCAAACGACGACATCCTTGAAGATTCTAACACTCAAAATGTTTGCCAATCTGCCGATAATAAAAATATTAATTTGGAAGAAAATGGAAATGTTGAGGTTTTATTTTTAATATTTTGCTACATTTTTAACGGAAAAATTTTTAACGCTTTTCGGATATCCCTTATTTAGCAAATAAAATTTATGAACTAAAATTTTTTTGGAAATGCATTACTATTACTCGATTGATCCAATCTTTTTCCCTCACTTTTATGTATGTAACTTATTCTAAAAGAAAAAGTTTTTAGATAAATGGTAAAGACAATAAAATTAATGGAGTCAAGAAAGACGGAGAAAAATTCAAAAATAAAGAGAAAACCAACCAAAATAAAGAAGAAAAAGAAGAGGGAGAATTAACAGATGAAGAAGACTTTAAAAATTTATCAAATACTTCGACTTTAAGTGTTTGTTCGACAACAAGTTTGGCAACAGTTCGTCGTTTATCTCAATCATCGGATAAAAATGAAAATTTTTATAACGAGGCTGAAACCCGTCCAGCATCTGCAACAGCTTCTCATTTTAATAAATATCGAACTAAACCGCCTTCGCTTGCTTCTGAAGATGATGAAGGGAGAAATACAATGCTTATTCGAAAGGTTTGACTTTTTTTATTTACAAATAAAATTTAATTGTTGTAACTGTTCTGATTTAATTTTTGTGATTTAATTTTTGTTTAGTTTTGGGTGAATTCTGGATTTTTCTTATCTTGTTTTTATTTCTTATTTTCATTTCTAAATTAATTTTTCTCTTCTCATTAAATTTAAAATATAAAATTTAATAATTCTATCATAATTTTGTAATTTTCTTTATTATCTTTAGATCAAGCTTGGTTTCAGTATTGAAAGAATTCTTGAGGATTTGCAAAATTTTGGAGATATTATAGAATATAAACAATTGGATGAGGTTTATTTTTTGAATAAAAAATTTCAAAATAAATTTTTTCAAATTAATAGACGACAGCAATATTTAAATTTTTGGATGCTTCTGAAGCTGAATTGGCGGCTAAAGTTGTTTCAAAAAATTCAAATCTGTTTGGAAATATGGCTATTTTTGAGTTGCAACGTTAAATTTAAAAAGGAAACATTAATGGTTGTTTTAGAAAATTAAAAAAATATATGGCTAACATACTTTAAGTTATTTGATTGTTTTTTTCTGGTAAATTTTAAAGAAGTTTCACATTTAAGTTTATCCATGAAATTCTAACATTAAAACCGTTGCTATATGGTGTTTACTTTTTTACTAATTGTAAGGATTAGAATCCTCTCAAGTCAGCCTAACGCAAATTTTTTGTACATATGTATATTTTTATTTCTTCAGCGCCGCGGGCAAAAATTCTGAGAAATTTATAAGACCGTAGGCAAAAAATTCAATTTTTAGCGCCGCAGGCGAAAGTTTTGTGAATTTTGTGGGTTGTAGGCGTAAAAAATTCACTTTTCTGACCATTTTTCCCTCCTAAAATTTATTCATTTTCCCCATTTCAGGGGGGCTATAGCCCCAGAAGCCCCCCCCCCTCTGGCTACGCCCTATATTTGGGCGGAGAAGGAGGCATGGGTATAGATATATGGCGTAAGAGATCGGAAAGAGAGATAAGAGATCGGTAAAAAGAGATTCAATGTAATACACTCAAAAATTTTAAATAATTTAAAGTCCAAAAGAGAAAGTCATTTAAAATATTGCATCTTTTTCGACAGTAGAAAGATTTGAGGAAATATTTATTGCCATATTAAATTTTTGGAATTCATCAGCCATTAAAGCAGATTTCTGTAGCGAGTATGCCAAACAAAAACTTTAGTACAATGCATAGCTAAAGGTTCAAGATCTTCTCTTTTAATATCCAAAGATTGCAAAAAATGCGATTCCTGCAAAGATGAAAAGTAAAAAATAATAAAAAAAGAATAAAAAAATACCATAAAACCACGCGGAGATTTATAACTGAATAAACTTGTTGAGTGTTCATGAATTAAAGAAATATTAATAGCAAAGCCAGCCATATCCATAGGGAAAGGACGTTCTGGCTTCCAACGAGAATTAAAACCATTAACTGTATCTAAAAGTAATAAATATTAAAAATATTTAGATAAATCTCAAACAATTTGTTAAAGTCTCTTTTGGAAAGAGGTCTCTTTTGGAGGTCTTTTGGAAAGAGACCTCTTTTGGAAAGAGACAACAAACAAGTTTATTCAGTTATAAATCTCCGCGTGGTTTTATGGTATTTTTTTTATTATTTTTTACTTTTCATCTTTGCAGGAATCGCATTTTTTGCAATCTTTGGATATTAAAAGAGAAGATCTTGAACCTTTAGCTATGCATTGTACTAAAGTTTTTGTTTGGCATACTCGCTACAGAAATCTGCTTTAATGGCTGATGAATTCCAAAAATTTAATATGGCAATAAATATTTCCTCAAATCTTTCTACTGTCGAAAAAGATGCAATATTTTAAATGACTTTCTCTTTTGGACTTTAAATTATTTAAAATTTTTGAGTGTATTAAATTGAATCTCTTTTTACCGATCTCTTATCTCTCTTTCCGATCTCTTACGCCATATATCTATTTTATGATTAACATTGTTTAAAAAAGACCGGGATGTCAAAATCTAAAATTGTATTGACTGACTTGGAATATTTTTTCTTTTTAATTGGGGAGCGGGACCAAACACTCCCGGAGAAGTTATGAAGGGACTGGACACGTTTACGAATTCAGTCCCTTCATAATGGGTTAATCACATTGGCGCTTAAAGGGCTCCACAATCACGGATCTCATGTATATACCTATATATGTTAAAGCCTTTTCTGATTATAGACTTTTAGATTGAACAAGATGAATTTATTTTTATGTGAAAACTTCTTTAAAATTTAACTTCTTGGTTCTAAATTGTGTTCTTGAAATTTTAATGAATTTTGAATAAAATTATTTTGAACACACACAAATCCACTTAACGGCAAATTACTGTGCAATTGGATACCTGTGCCCGAGTCGTGTCACCAAATTTTGGATTTCTTCAAAAAATCTAAAATTTAACAAAACTTTTTTTTATAATAGATTCAAAAATGTAGTTTTAATTTCAAAAAATTAACCTTCAAAATACTCTAATCAAACAGAGTACTTGAAATACCCTTTCATACTTGAAAAGAAAATATTAATTTTTTAAATTTATTTTAATTAAAATTAAATTCATCACAACACACACAAAGATGAGGATGGGAAGTGTAAAAAAATATTTTCAGAACTCGGTTTAAAAGCCAGTTTGATATTCTTATCTCGAACTATCCGAAGAATTTCGCAAAAACAGGGTAATCCTGTTTTCAGAAAATTTTTAAATTAAAAACCGTGAAGGATATTACCGGAGATAATACGGAGAGTTACTTAAAAAATCAACAGAATTATAAATAAAAAACTTTCCAATCTTTCCAATCCTCGAATATATTTTTACATAAAATATACACATATACAATTTATGTCACAATTTATTATTTTCCAACCCCAAATTTCATTCATTTCTTTGTATTTTTGTTGTTGTTGTAGAAGAATTAACAACAAACCCTTCAAGTCTTTGTGAAATATTTAAATTAATATTTATTTCAATTTTGTCAACATCCACAACAGAATTATTAAATTCTTGTAAATTTGTTAAAGAAGAAGAATTTGTTTCTTCTTCTTCCTCATCTGGTTCCCCCATTTCTGCACCTGAATCTGATGTAAATCCCATTGTGCTGGAATTTATACTTGATTCATCATCTTCCATTTCATAGGACTTAAAGAAAAATATTTTTCTTAAATTTATAATTTAAAACAATATTATAACCCCTCATGGTGGTAAATTAAGAAGCTAATTATTTTATTTTACGAAGAGAATCATGTCTTATATTGAGGTATTTTAAATACTTAGAGAGGTAGTGATGGTCAGCCAAAAAATGATAATTTTAAATTATGAAGTATCATTTACCCTGGGCTCACTCTCTAAACGTTCGGTAAGACATCTGAGGGAGGATATAATTATTGTTTTAACCTCTCACTTAAGGCATTAATTTCTTAATTTGTAAAAACAAGTGTATTTGGGAAAATATTTCTTAGAAATCGTAATTATTTAGGTAAACATAATAAATTAAGAAACTAGCCAAATTTTATTTTTTCAAAAAAAATATTTAATTTACCCAATTACTATTATCATTATCAGATAAAGGTGCCAAATTTTCAGTTGTTGCTGTTGTTTCAATCCAAACATCACAACAATTATTGCTTGTTTCTCCCAAACTTTCTAAATTTTCTAATAATAATTTTCTTTTAAGTGAAGGTCTTTTTTGTTGTTGTAATTCACAATTATTATTAACAGCAATTTCTCTATTATTAGCTATTGGTGGAGGGCGAAAACTTGTTTGTAAAAACATTCCAAGAATATTTAATAAAGAATCTATTCCAAGTATATAACCATCATCTGCACCTGTATATAATTTATCACCGAGAAAACCGTTAAAAGTGGAATGTGCAAAATCTGAAAATTAAAAGAAAAATAGGTAGATGTGTATTAATTAGAGAATTTTTAATCCTCAGACTTTTTAAAATTATTTTTATTTATAAAGTTCAAAAAATTACCAATCATTTTCACAATTATTCCCCCGCTTCCTCTTTGATCCAAATTACTTCCAACACTTATTTTTTCACCATCAAAGGCAATTAGAAGTGAACTTGAGAAAAATCGGAAACCCATAGCTCTAGACAATACTTTACGTAGTTTGAGTAGTTCCTTTAATTTAAAAAAGATTTTAAATTTAAAATATAGTCAAAAAAGCCTAAAGAAGAGCCTCTCAAAGTATAAACAAAAAATAAGGGACGGGAAGGCCACAGGGACGTGGAGGCCATTTACTCCCCGAAAATGCCTCCAGTTTTACTCCGTCTCCCCGTTTTGTCTCTGTCTCCACGAATACCAATAGTAGCACAAATCATTGGAGAATTATTTTTCTTCCTAGATAAGTCCCAAAAAATAAAAAACCTCAATAATTTTCCTCGTTCTTCTCTTTCCAGCTACTCTAAAGAATTTTAAAAGAGCATCACAAAATTGGGAATGATCCATTCGACGTCCCTCATATTTATTTACAAAACTTTAAAAAATTAAATTAATAAAATTAATTTTTAAATTAAAAAATACGTGAATTGATTAGATTGACGATCATATATTTGCATTCCAACTAAACGTACACCAAATTTGGAGCTTGTAGATTGGCGACTTTAGAAAATAAAAATTAATTTTAAATAAAACAGAAGAATTTAAGAGAACTCGCTTAATTAAAGTAAAACATAGGTGGATTTATATTCAGCAGAACTTAACTATTTCTAAAACGGGGCTTGAGGAAAAGAATTATTTAAATGACTAAAGCCATATTTACAAAATTAAAAAATAATAACCATTTTTGTGTTTGTGTTAACTTTTTTTGTGCAGAAGCATCATCGCCATGTTGTCTAGTTCCTTTAAATAAATTATTTAAAAATTGTTTAAAAATTAATTAAAAACCCATTTTAAGGTCTATAACACAAGGCTTTGAATATTGCGCCACCAAATCTTCCAAAACGATAAAATATTTATCGGTGCCTTTAAGCAATCGTTGGACAACCTAGAAATAAAAATTTCTTAGAACTCTGTTGATAGCCGAACTCCCCCCCCTCCCCCCAATTTTATAATTTCTAATGAACCTTGCTCTGACACTGTCCAGCCCATTGATTCCCAATAGGCTTTTCTGTCTCAACTTTTCCACTTTTAAGACGGAATGACATACAAGAAGAGGAATTTGTTGAAGAAGAACAAAAAGAAGAAGAAGATTTTGAAGAAGAGAATTCCTCCTTTAATAAAGAATTTTCTGTCCCACAAATTTTTGTTGAAGAAGAAATAATTGTTGTAGTTAAAGTATTTGGTGGAATTTGAATTAATTGTGGATGACAATCAACTAAAGTTTCTGTTGACATACTTACTAAAGCATGTTCTTCTTCAGAAGCTGTTTTGGCAATTAAAGAGTTGTTGGTGTTGTTGTTACATTGAACTTTAATACGCCCTAAGAAAAGTAAAAGAAAAATATATTTTTAAAAATAAAAAGAAGATTACTTGTGGAAGATAAATTTAATAAAATTATAAACAATATCTGAGTGAAATAAAATTTACAAAAATAATAAAAATGTGATTTGCATTAATAAAAGATCTCGGTCAGAACTACTTTTAGACAATGGAACTTTTAAGGAAAAATCCAAAAATTTATTTTTAGTAAACAAAAGTGTCAGTTCTACTCGAACAGAATTAAACTATAAATTTACTCAAAAAAATCAAAAATAATTATGGTTAAATAGGGAGAAAAAAGAGGGTGTCATTAATTAAAGTAGAACAAAAATCGATGCAGGAGAATCGAAAATTTACAAAAAAAATAAAAAGAGCAAACCACAAAATTTAGCAGTGAAAGGCTTAAACCTCGGATCCAATTGAAGATAAAATTCATATTCTCTCTGATTAAGTAGTTTACAAACATGCCCAGAAATTGAAAGAATCCCCTACAAATATATTTAAATTAAATAAAAAATTAAAAAAACAAAAATTCCAAACTTAACCGTTCATTTTGTGTTTAGGTAAATAATTAAAAGCGCCTCCCCACAAACAGGCGTTGCCTTCAAAATATTTTTTTGCTTTTTGGAGAGCTTGGCAAGCTCAAAAATTAAAAAAATTAAATTTAATAGACTTACAAAATGCCCGCCAACTTGATGCGGAAATCCTGATACTTCCATTATTTTTTATTTAAATTTTTTGAAAAGAAAAAAGTAAAAACTAATTTTAATCTGAAAAAAAAATATTTAAAAAATTCTTGAAAAATATGTATTTTTTACAAATCATCAAATTAAAGAAATTTTTGTTCTCTTTTCGTTTTCTCTAATTTTAACAATTTAAACAAAACGCCAGAAAATTAATTAATTAATTAATTAATTAATTAATTAATTAATAACTTCCATTAAAAAATATTTAAAAAATTCTTGAAAAATATGTATACTTAAAAGGACCTATTAATTTCAATTTTTAATTAATTAATTAATTAATTAATTAATTAATTAATTAATTAATTAATTAATTAATTAATTAATTAATTAATTAATAATTAAAATCCCCCGCGTATTTAAATCTTTAAATGATTGGAATAATGAATGCCTCTAATCCCATTTTGATTGTAACCTTTTTATCTTTAATCAATCTGAACAATTTTTATATAAATCGAGAGCCTTGAATATGTAGATTATTTTACTTAAAAGGACCTATTAATTTCAATTATTTTAAAAAAAGTTAGAGCCGAGAAAGTGTTATTAATCGAGACTTTTTAAAGAAGTAAAGGAGTAGACCAATTAAATGGTAAACTAAATTTCATTAAAAATAGGTTTCGATTGATATTAAGAATTGTTCGAATTGATTGAAGATTTAAAATGTTTTGGGCCAAATAAAATTTAAATTAATTAAATATGGAAAGGAAAAACCCCCTAATAAATCTAATTTTGTAAATTTTTATTGATTTCATCATTGGATAAAGCAAATAAAGGGAATTGAATAAAAAATATTGGATTTTAAAATTAATGGGATGAATCATGAAAGAACAAATGTATGGAAGAGACAAACTTTTTTTATTAAACTCAAATTTAATTTGTCAAAAAGGGACTAAAATAGACTAAATATAATGTATTTACACTACAAAAAGTAAAGACAAAAAATAATATTTTAAGAATTTAATTAGTAAATAATTAGTTTGTTAAATAATTAAAAACGAAAATTTAAAGAAAAAAACAAGGAAGTTTTTATTTAAATTTTAGACAAAATATTTGTATATATTTTTAATGAGAATTTAAAAATAAATGAGTGAAGCATCTTTGATAATTAGATATGAGTTGATTATGATTATACTTTTTTTAAACTAAAGCAAATATTTGAGATTTTGTTTTAATTTTTTAGGTGTTTAAGTAATTTGTTTAGTTGGCGGAGAGGAAAGTTTTAGATTTATTGATAATCTCCCTAACTTTCAATTAAATTTTTAACAAAAATAGGGTGGAATTTTAGGGAAATTTTGACACGGATAGAGAGATACCATTTTGTTTACAATTTTTATATGGGCAACAGAAAATCCCAAAAATTCTTCACGGAGGGGAAGGGGGTTTAAATAAAATAAAATTAAAAGAGAATTGTCTGACGGCAAATTTTCCCTCAATAAAATTATATTTTTAATAATTTTTTTTCTATTTTTTAAACAAAAATCTTTTTATTAAAATAAAGATAACACAAAAATTAACAATTAAATAAATAAATATATTTTATATCAAGGAAAGGTTTTATGGACCCAAAGACAAATAAAAAAAGATAATAAAAATGGCAATAAAAAAGAATTTTTGCAATAATAAAAGGTATAAAATAATATGACAATAAAGGGGAGAAAGGGAGTTATTAGATAAGAATGATTTAAATAAAATTTAAAATAAAATATATGGCCAGATTAAATAATAAACAATTTTAATTTTTAAATTAAAATTCGATTTTAAATAATAAAAAAAAAGAAAAGTAGAGACTTTGGAAATTTATGTGGACTCGCTGCTTCGTACCACACCAATTACTGATTGGTATACGAGGCCAGAACCAGTACCGCTTAGTTACTTGTATTTGAGGAATAAACAAAAACTAATATTTTTTTGGTTTTCTAAACAATGTTTTTTCTTAAACAAAAAATTTAAATTGAAGGGGGTATTAATTAGGCAGCCCCCCTTCCCTCCCCTACACTCCACTCCACCCCCCCCCTTCCAACCAACCTAAAAAAATGTACACACATAGAATTGAGGTCAGCTTGTTTTAGTTAATTTTTGATTTATGATCAAAAAAACCCTCAAAAGTTTATTTTAATAATTTCCAAAAAAAAATTTAAACAAAAAACGTCATAAATATAATCATTTAATTATAGACACACTTTTTTTAAAAAAATAAAAATAACTTTTTTTCAGTCAATTTTTATTATTCTTCTTTACTTACTTAATCCACCCACAAACAACAGCTACTATTAAATGAAAAAAATATTTTTTAAATTAAATATTTAGTTACTCTATATACAAGAAAGACTTTATGGATTTATTTAAAATAAAAGACATATGACAAGAAATAAAAAAGCTAAAATTGAGAAAATGAATGAAGGCTTAATATAGTTACAGACTTCAATTTTAAATAAAATTTTTAAAATTTGGTTGGCCATTAGTGGGGGTGAGGGAGGGGAAGGGGGGGGGGGAGTATGTCTAAGCTCCAAATAACAGACAAACTCGATTTAAAATATATAATTTTTCAGCCCAATATGAAGTATGTAAATTACGGGTAGAAGACCAGAATAATATCAAAATTCTGGATTTATCAAAATAATATTAGAAATTGTTAATTTAATTGGAATCTTTCAAAATCCCCCTTGTCTTTATTTAGAATAGTTGAATATCACGTCTGCACAAATATAGTTTAAAGGGATTAGTGTTTTGTTGGAAATTCTTGTTTTAATTGATTTAAAAAATAATCCGGAACTTAATCTTATAAATAATTCGGAACTTCCGGATTATCTGGTTCCAGTCCAGTTCTGACCAAGACATTCAGCTCTGGAGAAACTTTACAAGGGAAGGCGTTTTGGTGAGACTTAACCCCTCTAATCACGCTTCTTCCAATTCGGCCCCGAAGTAACGTCTTAATTAGATTTAAATGTATATTTAAAAATTAATAAAAGAAAACTCTCCCGTTTATTATTTTCAGACAATAAAAAAAGTGTCAATAGAAAAGAATAAAATAAAAGTTTTTTCCAGTTTTTTTTTCTTTCCTTTCCTTCCCCCTAAGGCTAGTAAAATAATATCGACCGTTTTTGGTCGCGTGGTACACGCAAAAAGCTTTTTTTCTTTTAAAATACGTTCTTTCTCTCTCTTTTAGTGTTAAGCTTCAATTAGCTGTATATTTAAATAAAAAAGAGGGGAATTTTGGTTGGAAATAAATTGAGGGGATGCAGAGATGTCATGGGTAATTGAAATCCGAAACTTGACCCAAAAACATCAACAAAATCTGACTTAATTTAACAAAATTATGATCAATTGTTTTAATCCATTGAAACGGGACAGGATGTTTTTCTAGTAAGGATTCAGCTTTCATATTTTTGTTCAGAATGATCAAGTTTAAACAAGCAAAAAGCTCATATTGGTCAGGGAAACGGAAAAAAAGGGGGGGGGGAGTTCCAAAGTATACGCTATTATCTTTTTTAATTTTTATTGTTTAAAAAATTTTTCATTTAAAAATCGAGTGTGTGTGAGAATATTAACTAAAAAATTTTTTAATAATAAATAGAAAATAGTAAAATTGCGTAAATAAAAAAATAAAAGAAAAAGTTTGTTTGCACTCACAAAAAATAATTATTTTTTAATATCGCGTGACGCACCGAATGCTTTTTTAATTAAAATATATATCCACATATTTTCCCATTTACTATTAGTCACACAATCCTTTATTTGTTTGGCTACTTTACTAGAGATTATTAAAAATAAAGAACAAAGAGAGAAAGAAGGATGATAAAAACAATGAAACAAATAAATTGAAGGGAAATGAACGTGACCTTTTTAAAAAGTTTAAGGCAGAAACTTTCCTCGTGTTTTAAACAAAAAAACCTTTAAACTTTAAATAAACTCAAACTCAAAAACAAAACTTTAATTAATAAATCTATAGAGGCAAACAAGTTTTTTTGTACTCACAAAAAAATGCTTCTTAAATTTATTTTTTAAATGTGTCTCTTTTTAATTAAACAAAAACAAAGTTTTAAGGCTAAAAGTTTTTATTTAATTTGAAAGTTTCTAATTAAAAAAAAGTTTCTTAAATAAAAAAAGAAAGTTTCAAAAGTTAAAAAGAAAATATTTTAAAAATAATTTTTAAAAGTTTGTTAAAATTTATTTATTTAAAGAAAAGATTAAAATAAAATTTTCTTTTTTTCTTCAATGAACAAACATTAAATAACAACCGCTTTTTTTTAAATTTTTTTAACTTTTTTGTGGATGAATCAATAAATTTTTGGGTAAAAAAAGAGAGAAGGAAAAATTTTCTAATGGTGACATACCTACCCACACATATGTACATTATTACTTTTGAGAGCTTTTAGTATTTCTCTGTTTGCCCTTCTCTCAAATTTCTTTTCAAAAATAAAATTTTTTTTCTGTTAATTGAAATCCCCAAATGGAAATTTCCCAAAAATTATTTTTTCTAAACTTTTATTTTGTAATTTAAAAAAAAAGAGAATAATTAAAGAAATATTTAAAAAGTTTGGGGTTAACCAAAGTTTATATTTGTGAAGGGGAAGAGAGGAGAGAGGGAAGAACTTCATTACATTTTCTTTACTATAAGACAAATTTTACAAAAAAATATTTTCTTTATTGCTTGGAATGTTATATGTACATACCCAAAGATCCACGTACATTTTTTCATAAGAGGAGATTCATTCTTTCAATTTTTTACTTTTTTTATACAAAAAATTAATACATAAATTATTATTTTAATTAATATTTAATCTTTAAATTTTTTCAGATTTGAACTAAAAATAATGAAAATAATTATTATTTTTTAATTTTTTAAATATTTTTATTATTAATTTAAAAAAAACTTTAAAATTACCATGTCCACAACAACAACTTTACGTAATTCCCAATTAGAAGTTTTAGTAGATAATAATGAATGGCATAAAGTAAATGTTTGTTTGGAAGAAACTTGTCTAGTTTTTACTCCTATTGGGGATGGATTTGTTGAACAAGTAGTTGTTGAGAATTTAAATAAAAATTGATTTGTTTTTCCCAAGTTTGGTCCTTTAAATGTCCCTGGTGGACTTTCTGAGGTGGCAGCCGTTTCGGGTGTTTGGAATGCTGAGAAACGTTTTGTTAGGATTATTAAACGAGAGGGAGAAGGTTTTTAATTTAAATTAAACAAAAATTGGCTAAAATTTAGATTTTTGTGTACAATTTTTTATTCAAATAATTTTTTTCTTATACGGATATTGACTTACTAGCATTTTTAATGTTCCTTTAATTTCTCTAATAATTGTCCTTCTTTAAGTGAAATATTTGAAAATATTTTCTGCTAAAATAAATTACGAATACCGTATTATCTCTAATTGAGTGGCCGGTCATTTTATTAGAGGGGAGGGAGGGGGGTCATTCAAATATTATATTTTATAGGAGATAATACTTTATATACTTTTTAATAAAAATTTCAGACATTAAATTAAAAAAAAATTTAAATAATTTAGGTATAGGAATAAGCATCCAAGGAGGTGCAGAGGCAGGCAGACCTATTGTAATAAGTAAAATATTTTCTGGAATGCCTGCTGACCAAACAAATTCTTTATTTGTTGGGGATGTTATATTAGCTGTTAATGGGGAATCTATGGCAAATACTAAACATGAAGAGGCTGTGAGAGCGTTAAAACAAGCTGGAAAGGTTGTTAATTTACAAGGCAAGTTTCAGACCTTTTATTTGAGAGTTTATCGAAAATTGGCCAAAATCAGTATAAATTATAGGGAAAAATTAAGATAATGACTTGGCAGGGATATTAGCTAATTTTGGTTTTTTTAATAAAAGCAAAAATTTTTCATGTCGAGTTATAATTGAAACAATTATGGGCGAAACATGGGGAACAAAAACGTTGAAGGAAATATATTACATACTATTTTAAGACTTCCAAAAATTATTTAGATTTTTCTGGATTAAACTGTACTTTTCCAAGCAATTTGCATTTTGCAGATTCTCGAATTTAGACCCAAAGTGAGTAAAACTTCCAAGGACTTCATTTTTATTTACAAATAGGTATATGGAAAAGAACTCTTAAAGAATTCTTTTTTTTCAGTCCAATATCGTCGTGATTTACATCTTCGACGTGAAAATATCCTTCATCGTTTAAGTTGGGATGATACCCCAACAACAGTAGCAACAACCCCTTCACTACTTCCTTCTGATCGACTTTCAACAATAAATATAATCCAAGAATCTCATCAAAATTCTCGCAGAATTTTTGCTTTAAAATTATCTTTTGTGACGAGAACACCTTTGGTACCTAATGAAGAAGATTTTGAGGGAAGAATTATTGAAATTAGATCTCACAGTGCTAGGCATGTTTTGACTTTGAGGTGATTTTAAAACTTATTTTTAAAGAAATTGTGAAATCAAATCTTTAGTAGGACAAGCAAAATATCTCTAAATATTTTTATCCTTGGACCATAAATATTCGAATCATATCTTGGATGTGATATATAAACTTTTTGTTAGAGTAAGAATTTATACGAATGTTATATCGAGATTCAATTCGATCGAATACTAATAATATTAATAAGTATATACAAACAGTACTATACTTTTACATTTATTAGGCCACAATCTAGATAAATTGGGGGAAACTGCCAAAAATAATTATTTTTTATTTTTGCGGATTAAAGTTGAAAGTTTTTCTCTGGCTAAATTGACACCCTAATTAAATTCGAAAATAATTTTTTACTATTTTAGATGTGCAAATTCATTAGAAGCAGATGCCTGGTTCGAAGCTATCCATGCTTGTGTAGAAGCTTTACTTACCCAGGCATTGGCACAAGTTAATTTAATTCTTGGCCAAAATCCACAAGTTCGTAGAATGGGCTGGTTGGCAGAACAAGTATTTTTTAATTGTTAAAAAATATTTAAACAAAAATTTAGAGCCCTTCTGATTGTGGGCGGTGGAGGGCAGTTTTTGTTGCTTTGACAGTTAATGACTTGTTAATTTATGATTCTGTGCCAGCAATTAAACAGGTTTTAAAAGAATGGGGTCACTTTAGTACGTGGGTGCAGGCTTTAAATTACAAATGTTATATCATTTGAAAGAGCTAGTCGAGCTGAGTCGAATGCCACCAAAATTAGCTCTAGGAAAAATTTTTGAACCGAGATACAGGCGATTGAAAATCGAAAAACCATAGGGGGGACCAAACACTTTTTTGGGGTGAAAAATTCGAAAATGCAAATTATACCTCATTCGAAAGAGCTCGTCGAGCTGAGTCGAATAAAACCAAAATCAACGGAATCCGACTTGAATGAACCGAGATATAGACTCCTAAAAATCGAAGGTCCAAAAGGGCGATTTTTGGAATAAAAAATTTTTTATACAAATAATACCTCATTCGAAAGAGCTCGACGAGCTGTGTCGAATGACACCAAAATCACCGTGATTGGACAAGATTAGACAAAGTTATGACACAAAAAATAAACAAAAAACCTAAACCTATGGAGCGTCGGCGAGGCGCTTGTGCAAAACCCCGCGCTTCGCGCGGGGTTTTGCGGCACGCGCCTCGCGGGGAGTCTACGGGCGATGGGTCTGGGTTCGTAACATAAACCTATTCCTATCTCCCTTGCTCTGGACGTATTTGGGGCCTCCGTAGCAGCAAAAATCTCCACAGATGCCATAGGTAAGGAGCTAAAATAAAAGATCATAACTTTGTCTAATCAAGTCGGATTTCGTTGATTTTGGTGTTATTCGACTCAGCTCGAGGAGCTCTTTCGAATGAGGTATCATTTGCATTTTCGAATTTTTCATCCCAAAAAAGTGCTTGGTCCCCCCTATGGTTTTTCGATTTTCAATCGCCTGTATCTCGGTTCAAAAATTTTTCCTAGAGCTAATTTTGATGGCATTCGACTCAGCTCGACTAGCTCTTTCAAATGATATAACATTTGTAATTTAAAGCCTGCACCCACGTACTAAAGTACAGCCTTCCAAAAACTTTAGAAAATTTCCCCTATAACCAATAGGAATGGGCTCGTCCAATGATCATGCGCCCGCTTATAGCAACAAGGGTTGTTCAAACTACTGCAAGAAGTTTTCCTGTAATTGCTGGACTTTCGGATGTTATTAGTTTTACAACAAGAACTGGTACACAAGAGGGTATTCGAACACATTTGTTTAGAGTGGAAACACACAGGGAATTGGCATCTTGGGTTAAGGTTAATTTTTTAAATTCTTTGCGGGTCAATTTTACTATTACATATATAAACTCCGTTTTAAAAATCAATCGAATCACATACGCCAGATATTACTATAAATACATCGTTAATATTTGTTTAGCCACTGGGTGGGCGAGCTGCATAAGCGATAATCCTATTTACGATTAACCATTTAATGTTTGAAAAATACTTTTAAAAAATTTTTAATTCAACTCTTTCAGACAATGATTCAAAACACATATGAAGCTTGTGAAAGTACTCTTCAAGTAAATGCTCCATGTATTTGGCAAGAAAGACGTTGTGAACTTAATATACATTTGGAGAGAGGTTTGAGTCTGAATGACTCTGCTGGTGGCCAACTTCATTGGGAATATCCATTCGAAGCTATTAGAGTTACTGGAGATGATGGGAAACAATTTTTGTGGATAGAATTTATTGGGGGAGGGGGTGAACAAGAATTAGATTTATTGGGTTCTCCCAAAGCAGTAGTCTTTATTTTACACACATTTTTAGCAACTAAAGTTTATCAGCTTGGGTTGTACGCGTAAATATTGGCACACTCAGTTTAATTGGAAATTCTTTGTTTTTTTGTCTCATGAAAGAAATTATAGTCGAAAAATTAATGCAATATCTTACTGAGTGTGCTTTAAAGCTTTTGATATTAAGTACTTTAGTCAATTTATTAAGCATTCTATCCTTGATTTTTCTTTCAATGCTATGTATTTTCTCTTAATCATGAAGGGTATACTTGAGCATGTGCTATTTCAAGTAGTTATGCCTTTAAAATCTAGTTACCGGCTAAAGTATATCCCATAGAATTTGATAGATTTATGAGCCGAACTATAATTTTTTATTTTAAAAAATTTAATAAAACTAAATCATTCTATTTTTGTCTCATAAATCTATCAAAAATCTTATACATACCTCTATTATAGGTTATACTCCTTTATATTATACTCTTATTGTATCCCTTACAGCTTGGTGATAGCCAACTTGTGATCACAAATTTGTGAACACCCCATCCGTGGATGGATAAGTGGGATCTTCATCCCCTATTTAATATTAGCGTTTTAAGCCGGCTTATTCCCCACGAACTACATTAATAACCAGAAAAAAGTGGTAAATAAAAATATATTGTATTTATGAAAAATTGAGAAACCCCTCGAAATTATACTATTGTAATATTAAAAATATGGAATAAAGTTTTTGGGCTTTGTTTTTACATTTTCTTATAGAGTAAATAAAAACCATTTTGTGCTTATGCAAATATTCGCGAGTTAGAATGAAAGATCAACGTAAAAACACCATTTTTTGCTTTTCTCGATATTGCATCGCGTCAAAACAAAACATTGGATAAGTAACTAATACGTATTAAAATTAAACGGTATTCGGCTGCCCGCACCCCAATTTCATGATTTCTGGACCTTTGAACCTTTCTGTTTGATATATAATCTATTCATTCAAAACACCTCTCCAAATTGGTCGAATAATACCAAGAGATTTGGTGATTCTGAACAAAATTATGGAGCTCAAATCCTCACTGAAAAGCCTATACTGCTGCAAGATATCATAACCTAGTTCTTTTGTCAGATTTCGATGATTTTAGTGCCATTCGACTCAGCTCGAAGATTTTTTTCAAATATTAAATTTGTCTTAAAAAGAAAAACAATTTAAGGAAAAAGCGTATTCTTCCTTTCCTTTCATTTTAATTCCAATTATTATTCTCCTTTCAAAGGAAAAAGAGTATTCTTCCTTTCATTAATCATTAAAATTATTGAGTTTATTTAAGAATAAAATTTTTAAGTTTAAAACATTTAACTTATATCAGAAAAATATAATTATTTGGTAATTATGATGGGTATTCCTCTTCTTATCTCCCAGCTACATCATTGCTACCATAATATCAATTCCTGCAATCAAAAGGATTAAGAACTCGTACATTTGATTTCTAATGCCCTTTTATATCTCGCATGGGGATATAAAGTGGCTCAGGTAGCAGAATGGTTTACAAAAGCGAACATCTTGCAAATGCTGAGGTCGAACTACTATTAACGTGCAAAAGCTGTAGATAGGTGTATAAATACAACAGAAAACAGAATAAGAGAACGAAAATGTATAAATACAACAGAAAACAGAATAAGAGAACGAAATTCAGACAAGATGGGAATCATAGCTTCATAATTACCAATAAACATGTTGATATATATAAATTCATTACATGCAATAGTTTCAGTTAATTTGATAATAACACTGATAAGATTTCCTTATTGATTTTTAGCTTCTGTAGCAAATCGTTCCCAATGCTCAAGTGTGTGTTGTTCACTCTCTAGTAAAGCCTCCAAATAACCAATAATGGTTTGTTTTAAATCCTCACGCCGTTGTTTTGCCTGACGTACATATTCCTCACGGATTGTCTTGAAAATTAAAAATCTTTTTATTAAGTTGGTAATAGAAATTATTGAAGGCGAATTTATAGTCAGGGTTTTAGTATAAATTTTACTTTGCTCGTAACCAAAAAATCCTTTTCCATTTGATCGGCCTTATTTTCAGACTCACGCAAATCTTCCCGACATTGTGCAACACGTTCACCCCGACCAGCCAATTCCCTTTAAAAATGTAAAAATTCAAAAAATCCAAATATAAAAATACATTCTAGTCTTGATTTCTCGCTTTTTTGTTAATATCTGTTGATGATTCTGCCAATTTTGCCAACCTTTTACACGTTCATAAAATACTTCTTTCAAAACGGACATTAATTGAAGTTGTTCCTATTTAATAATAAATTCATTGCTTAAAAATTCATTGCCCATTCTTAAATTGTCCCACCTGAAAACTTTCAGCTAACTGTTGAGCATCCTGTTCAGATTCGTGTTTTTCCACTACCGCCAACTTTTCATGTGTTTCAGCCAAACGAGAAAGAGTTTTAGCTAATCCAGTATTTTCTTCAGAAGAAGTAAGCAAAGCAATAGTTTTACTTAATTGTTCATCAGCAATTGCCAATTCTTTTCGATAACCAACCAAATTATCTATATGTGTTTGAAGACGAGTCAATAATTCTTCCAATTCCTCCACTTGACTATGAGCTTGTTCAAACCTTTTTTTTTGAATTAATATTTTAAGGCTCAACAAAAATTTATCAGTACAATCCAAACTTAAGATTCCGATTTATGATTAGACTAATAGACTGTAATTGAGCTCATTTAATAATAAAATACCATCGATCATTCTCATCCATTGGAAAGGCAATTTTTGTGAAAGCATCACCTACCGATTTGAACATCTAAAAACAATTTTGCTGACTAGAAAATATTTTGAAGGTTTGTTTCTGTTTAAAAATTATAAATTCCGATTTAATTTTTATCAAAACAAGTGTCTAATTTAAAAAATATCTGGTTTCTCGTTTAAAAATTTAAATTAGAATTCTAGCAGATAGAAACCAGAAATTAATGTTTTCATTGAGTTATTAAAATTAAAAGGTAAAAACAAAACCTTCATAACAGAATTTCCACTAAAAGTCGAAGTAAAATTAGCTTTAGGCAAGTCCCCCTCAAAGGACAGAAAGTCTCGCATGTCATCGTCCACAACAAGTCTAGGATGTAACGCTATACGACGAAGAAAACGTTCCAACAACCGAGAGCGTTTATCAGCTGCCTCACTATTGGAATCAGAAATTTAAAAAAAATTTGTTTTTTAAAAACCTATGCTCCTCTCCAGTCGTAAGTTTTGTTTTAGTCAAAGAAGTAATGCTCTTTTCTGGAGTATAAGGAACAATAACCCCTTTATGTTGATATTTAATTGCCAATTTTTCACGTAATCCAAGAAAGTCACTAAAACGTCGCCAAACTTCGAAATGATTTTTTGTATAGCCCGGAATGTTAGAAATCTATAAATTTAAAGTAAATCTTTAAAAGAAAAATTAAAATACTTTAGTCTCAATTTTATAGGCAATAAATGCATTTATCCCCTCTCCACGTTTTTCATAGGCACGAACAAATATACAAATTTGACCATTAGCTAGCACGTTTGTGAAGTTATCATCCTCGCTAGATTTTGACTGTTTTTGTTGTGAGTTATCTGTCGTTGTATGAAATAAATGTGGCTGAACCTTGAATTTCAAGATTTGAACAGAAATTAAGAAAAACCAAAAATTACCAGGCTCGCTGCATCTTCTTTTTGTAATGGCGATACCTGTGATGATTCTCCTTCACATTTTTTAGATGGCGAAATTAATAACTGATTTACTTTATCACCATCATTTTTGCTCTTTAAAAATCAAAACAAGATTATTTTAACAAAAAAACCTGATTAATTTCCAAATCAAGCTCTTCTTCATCAGAATTTGAGAAAAGTTCACCTCCAATCATTTTTATTTGCTTTAAAACTTTAACAAATAAAAGTTAGTATTACAATATTATGTAGAGATGACGAAGAAGGAAGTTATTTCCGGCCAAGAAAATCTTACAAGATTTTTATTTATTCCTCAAAACTAGCGAAATTCAGTTTTAAATTAGATAGAATAGTTTCCTAAATATTATTCGATATCGAATTTTAAATGTTAGGTCGAGATATGAAATTACACAGTCAGTAACCAAAATCTGGATGGAATTGAAAAACAGCACTTATAAATAATACATTGGATAAGGAAAAGATAAATCCAGCAATAGCTTTGTTACTTGGCGTTATGTCAGATAAATTACACTTTTGTTTGAAAAGCCCGTTCTAATCCTTTTTGCTATGTAAGTTCCTCATTTAGGTTCCTGTTAGGTATGTGAAGGTCTATTATAAAAACAGGCATTAGAGATCAGTCTTGATTGGCATCTAAGCCGACCGTCCTTAGTTATTCTCGTCTTTCGCCACCTTCGTTATTCTTGTATTAACTATTGGATAAACATGTTAATCTATTCTTGTGTTATTTTGTTAATCACTAGGTTAGACTATACCTAGGACATAACAGTTCAAATGACTTTGAGAGTTAGAGAAACATTTAAATCTATTGACAATATTTATTTATAAATAAAAAACAATTTTCAAGTCAACGAGATTTATAATAAATAAATTAGAAAATTTTACCGGTATAAAGTCATTTGGAATTATTTTAAAATTTTGAGTCAACTTTGCCTTTTTATTTTATATCAACAAAAACCATTAAACTTTAGCTACTTCAGCATATCGTTCCCAATGCTCAAGGGTGTGTTGTTCACTCTCTAGTAATGCCTCCAAATAACCAATTATGGTTTGTTTTAAATCCTCACGACGTTGTTTCGCTTGACGCGTATATTCCTCACGAATTGTCTGTTAAAATAAAAATTGGAATAATTAAAAAATATTTTAGATTTTAAATATATTAGATCCCAACGTCATCCCTCAACCGTTTTGCCAAAGTAAAACGGGAAGAAACCGGGCAAAATCTATTCCTTAAGACGTAAGAATGTAACAATCGAAGGAATTGAATCCAGAGGAACCGAAATAAAAAAAAATTATTTATATCAAAAACAAACGGAATCTAAATATTATCTCCAAAATTTAAAGGTTTTACTTCAACTTGCCGAATTAAAAAAAATCAAAATTTACTTTGCTAATCAACAAAAAATCTTTTTCCATTTGGTCAGCCATATTCTCAGAATTTCGGAGATCCTCTCGGCATTGTGCAACACAGTCACTTCGACCAGCCAATTCCCTTTAAAAAAATATTTAAGACTAGTTTAAACTATAAAAATACATTCTCGTCTTAGTTTCCCGCTTCTTTGTTAAAATTTGTTGTTGACTTTGCCAATTTTGCCAGCCCCTAACACGTTCATAAAATACTTCCTTCAAAACAGACATTAATTGAAGTTGTTCCTATTTAATAATGAATTAATTCTTAAAATTAAAGACATTAATTCTAAAAACTTTGGAGTAAATTTAAAAATTAGTGGACAGGCCCCTCTAATTTTATTTTGATGGTCCACATCCCATCCTTAAATTAAATTGTCCTACCTGAAAACTTTCAGCCAATTGTTGACCATCCTGTTCAGATTCATGTTTCTCCACTATTGCCAATTTTTCATGTGTTTCAGCTAAACGGGAAAGGATTCTAGCCAATCCAGTATTTTCTTCAGAAGAAGCAAGTAAATTAACAGTTTTATTTAATTGTTCATCAGCAATTGCCAATTCTTTTCGGTAACCAACCAAATTATCTATATGTGTTTGAAGGCGAGTTAATAATTCTTCCAATTCCTCCACTTGACTATGAGCTTGTTCAAACCTAGTAAATAACGAATAAAGTATTGATGGTTTTCTTTCATATTTTTTGTACAAATAAAACGAATAGACATTAGATGTCCATTCTGTTTATAACTATTGATTAACCATTCCTATATTTCTTATCAATAGAATAATAATAATTTGATAATTCTGGAAGGAATGCCCACAGATAACCAGAGGTCGAATTTCGGGAGGTCAGTCTTTGGTGTTTAGTTTGTCCAAGAACCCTTTGGACACATTCTTGTTGAAAAAATAAAAAATACCATCGATCATTTTCATCCATTGGAAAAGCAATTCTCGTGAAAGCATCGCCGACTGACTTGAAAATCTAAAAAGATTTATTAAATATTATTTTAGAATAAACCAAACTCTAAATTTTGAAAAATCAAAATTTTGTTTGTTTAATAAATGCTATTTATTTAAAAAGATTACATAATTTTTCCCGTATCAGGTAATAATCAGACTTTTTATGAGGACATAATGGGTAATTCCAAAAATTTCAGTTAAAAATTAAAACCTTCAGAACACTGCTCCCACTAAAAGTCGAAGTAAAATTAGCTTTAGGCAAGTCACCCTCAGAAGAAAGAAATTCACGCACGTCCTCATCATTAATCAGTTGAGACTGTAACACTAGTCGTCGCAAAAAACGTTCCAACAATCGAGAACGTCTGTCTGTTGCTTCGCTTTAAAAATTAAACATATATTAAATCATTAAATAAAAACAATTAAAATTTTAATTAGCCATAGGAAGGGAAAAAAGAAGGGGGAGGGAAAATGCTTCAATTAGGAAAATTCCCAAGTGAAAATGAGAAGTAGGAGTTGACCTAGGCAGTCAAAGGCAAAATTTTTTAAACCGCATAAGAATTTCAGGTTCCTAGGGACCACAACAATCTGGAACTCTCAAACCAAAAAAAATTTTATTTTTAAAAAACCTGTGTTCTTCTCCAGTTGTAAGTTTTGTTTTAGTCAATGAAGTAATGCTCTTTTCCGGTGTATAAGGAACAATAACTCCTTTATGTTGATATTTAATTGCCAATTTCTCACGTAATCCAAGAAAGTCACTAAAACGTCGCCAAACTTCAAAATGATTTTTTGTATAGCCAGGAATGTTAGAAATCTAAAAATTTAAAGTAAATCTTTAAAAGAAAAATTAAAATACTTTAGTCTCAATTTTATAGGCAATAAATGCATTTATCCCCTCTCCACGTTTTTCATAGGCACGAACAAATATACTTAACATTCCATCAGTTTCAACTGTCGTCATGATTAATTTAAGTAAAATATTTGAAGAAAGTCTTTAAAAACTTTAAGAAAATAAAAAATTTGACAAAAACTAAAAAGAAAAAATTTTGCGGAAAGAAAAAGTTGATGAGTTTAAATTTTGGCCGCTTGGCACAAAAATACATTTTGCCAGAATTCTGTATATTTGAGTCTGATCTAACATTTCTCATTTTAGTCTCGCCCATTCTTTCTGTTTTGTGTTTGTAGATTTTTCAGATTATTTTATTTATCTTTTTATTTCCAGATTTAATTTTTAAAGAAATTTTAAAATATGACTTTAACAAGTGCAACAGCACAATATGGAATTCTTGTTTCGATTGCTTCAAAAAATCGTGTAGTTCCTTATGATTTATTAATGACTTCGCTTGGAATTGGAAATGAGAGAGAACTTGAAGATTTTATTATTCAAGCTATTTATCAAGGAATTATTAAGGTTTTGATTTTAAATTTTGATTTTTCTAAAGTGAATTTTTGAGGGAAAACTTAATGCAGTTAATCATTGTTTGGAAGTAATTGATTGGAGAGCTTCTTGTGTTGAGAATCTTGATATGGATTTTATGACTCAAACATTGGAAGAATGGAGTAAGCGTTGTGGGGATTTTGTGAATTTGTTGTCTGGACAAGTTGATGGGTATGGCTTTAAATTAACTAAATTTTGGGTAGATAATTTTGTGGAGGTGGATGTTGATTTCATAAAACACCTTTTTTTCAGAAATTTCCTGTTGTTAAATTTTTTTGTTAATTATCAGAATTTTGTTCAGTTTGTGAATATTTTAAATAAACTCTTATTTTTAGCGCCAACAAATTTGTGGCAGAATTTAATGCTAACGAGAAACGTATTATTGATGAAGTGGAGAACATTAAACAATTATTTACTTGTGCTGATGATTCTACTGTTCAACGCAAATTTTGGAGTGGAGTTGAAGGGTATTTTTTTTCATTATTGAGTCACAAACATTCCTTCAATTATTTTCATTAAACTTCCAATTTAATTAGAAATTTTCTAGAAATTTATTTTCAATTATTTTAGTCCAAAATCAGCTCAAAAGCCAGAAACTAAGCGTTTCAAAAGTGGTGGACCGAAGCTGAGACGTGGTGGAAAGCCTGATAATTAAAATAAAGGGACATTATAGTAATTGATTTATTCAATTTTATTTAATTGTTTTAATTTTCTTAAATAAATTATTGTATTTCAGTAATTTTTTCTCATTTTTGTTTATTAAAAACAATGATTTTTTCCGTATTTTAATTTATAATTTTTAAATGAAATTTTAGAGCTACATATGCGAATGGCAGCATTTGATTCTTCGAACGATGTGAAAGCTATCTTAAGGCATAAAGAAGGTACTATTAAAATTTTAATCAGGGTGGGATTTGGTCCATTATTTTTATTGCCTTATTTTACGACGACGGTGACGCCTTACGTTATTTTTTATAATACAAGTTACGAGTTTTTTATTTTATGTTCCGTATCCTTTAGCGGCTCCGGATTATTTATTAGTGTTAGCGTTAATTCGGGTAAAAAATTATCGACATTAATCTCAGTTTTGTTGGTACACTTCCTTTTTTGCCGACCAATCATGCCCGTAATTAATTTTTTTACTTTATGACCTGGTCCTATGACTTAAGAATTATTTGTTGCTTTAAGTTAACCTTTCATTTTTTTATTATTATCAACCAATTTCTTAAAGATAATATACCAATGGCCGACGAAATAAGAATGTCTGACATAACATTTTCCGATCCTTCAAGTTATGATGGCGGTTTAACAAATTTATCGCACAAAAAAGATGATTATCTCTCTCCTCAACAAGCAATACAGTCATCATCTTCAACGCCAGGCAAAAGTGGAAATAAAATTGGACATAGGCGAATAGACAAACAAGGAGAAGTTAGTTATAAAAGAGTACCTACAAATGCTTTAATGGGTGCTATACAATTGGGAATTGCAAATTCTGTTGGTTCTTTAGCTGGAAAACCTCGAAGAGATATTTTGGTACAAGATTTTGAGGTTATCGAATCTGTGACTTTTCCTACGTTTGTTTTTTTAATTTTTGATTGTTTGGGTTGGGGTACGGAACCGATCCTTTTTTATATCAAGTTTTCCGTTTTTAGTGATGTGTATTTTTATTTGTTTTTGAATTTGCATAATTTTGGGGCTTGAAATTTTAATTTTTTCGCTCCCATTTTTCCGTCATCTATCTCTTTTGCCGCCTCGCATTACTTTTTTACTCAAATATTTCTTTATTCAAGTCCTTTTTTAATTATCTGATTTTTTATTTATAGTGATGGCTCTCAAATGACACCATCACATCAATATGGCGATTTCCGTTTCAAATCTTATGCACCAATTGCCTTTCGATATTTTCGCGAGCTTTTTAACATCAAACCTGCCGATTTTTTGGTTTTATTTTTTTCTTCGATTATTTAAAAGAATTTATTTTTTAAAGAAATCTCTCTGTACATTACCTCTACGCGAATTAAGCAATCCAGGTGCCAGTGGTTCAATTTTCTATGTTTCAACAGATGATAAATTTATAATAAAAACTGTTCAACACAAAGAAGCTGAATTTTTAAGAAAATTACTTCCTGGTTATTACATGAATTTACATCAAAATCCTCGAACTTTATTGCCCAAATTTTTTGGTCTTTTTTGTTATCAGGTTTTTTTTAATTTTAGGAAGTTATTTAAAAATCCAATAAAATTTATTTATTTTGGGCATATTTTTCGATTTTGATATTTTGTTATTACCTCGAAAAAATCAAAAATACTTGACAGGAAAATCATTTGCATCTGTTATAATGAGATTTCCTCATGGCGGATTTTTTTAGAAATTTAAAATTTCATACTGAAAATAAATTTAATCGTTTTTTGGATGTGCTTCGCCCTTTTAGATTTTATGTTAAGAATTTCTTATTTTTCAGAGTCTTGGAAAGAATATTCGTTTATTAGTTATGAATAATTTATTACCTCAATCAGTTGAAATGCACCATAAATTTGATTTGAAAGGTTCGACATATAAAAGACATGCATCAAAAAGTGAAAGGGAAAAGCGTAGTCCAACATTAAAAGATTTGGATTTTAATGCAGAGTTTACTGATGGAATTATGTTTGTTTTTAATTTTATTTTAGAGTGTAATCATAGAACCGTTTTTATAGGAAGAAACATTAAATAAGATAATAAGATCAGCTACAAGGCCAATATGCCATAAAATAACTATAAAGGTTTAGTAGAAGTTAACCATAGGCAGGAATCACACCGGAGACCTTCTAGCAGTTATTACTATTCGATTCGCTCACCACTAAAACTGCAAGAGTGTAGTGACTCTCGTTTTCTATTTTTCTAATAGAATACCAATTTTTCTTGACAAACTAACGTAAAAATTCAAGAAATATTTAATAAATTTTTAAAGGTTGGATGCACATATTTACGATATTCTTGTTGATGTAATCAAAAGAGATTGTTTTGTTTTGGAAAGTTTCAAAATTATGGATTATAGTATGTTAATGGGAGTACATAATATTGATGCACAACAACATGCTTCAAATCATAATAGATTACCTGCTGCTTGGGATGCTGAAGAAGCAGCGATTGCAGAAACTTGGCGTTCTTTACAATTGGATTATAGTACTACAAGGGGACCACAAGAGTAAATTATTTTTTTTAATCTTTGTTCTTTATCTGTCCCATTTTAGGGATAAAAAAGTTATTTTTGTTTTTAATAACTTAAGAGGAAAGGAGGAAGAAATTTTTAAAATCTAATTTAAAAAATTTTTTACCCTATTTTCTCCTGATTCTCTGCTATTATTTTTCTGCTTTGTCCTTGTGATTGGGACTTATTGTTCCAACCTTTAATTTTTTCATTAAATATTTTTCCTATTTTCTTTTCTAAATTTTATTTAGCACGTTAAAAATAAAAAAAAACAATTAACTTTCACATTAATTGAGAAAATAAAAATTTAATTTCTAAAATTTTAGCGATGGTGGTGTACCTGCAAAAAATGCAAAAGGTGAACGTCTACTCCTTTACCTTGGAATAATTGATATTTTACAAAATTATCGGCTATTTAAAAAATTAGAACATACATTTAAAAGTGTTCTACATGATGGGGTTTTTTAAATTTTAATTTGTTAAAAATTATTATTTTTTTCAAAGGAAACTATTTCTGTTACAAATCCTGGTTTTTATGCAAATCGTTTCACTTCATATATTTCTACTATTGTTTTTAGAAGAGTACAAGGTATTTTTTAAATAAATTAAAGTTTTGTTAAAAATTATAAAAAATATTTTTTGATTTATCTAATAGAAATGATTCTATTTTCTAAAACTTATCTTTCGATGAACTAAATTCGAATTTATGTATTACCCTTAATTAAGAATAAGCTAGATTCTCTGCTATTCACAATTTAAAAGACAATAAGGGGCATTTCCTTTTAGTTCACTTTAATTCTTTTTATTTTAAGATAGTACAGGACAGACTTCAAGACATCCAGCTAGCAATAAATTCCGTTCACTTGTTCATTCTTATATTGGTATATGATTATCGAAATTATTTTTTAAATAGTATTACATTTACTCGATTAATTCAAATGTCAATTAATGTTTCAATCCATCTATGGAGGGGTCAATTTCTTGGGTTGGGTGAAAATTAACCGAGTAATTACAAAATTTCTAGCCATTAGAGTGTAAGGTTATATTTTTTTAAGTCAGATTTATTGAAAAGTCAAAAATTTAAAAATCAGTTTTCTAGCTTTTCGGGATATTCTCTACTTGAAACACAGGAAAAAACGACATTTTTCATTTTATAGCAATGAAATCTACCCCAGTACGTATACACACAACTCCCCAACAACAGCAACAGCTCCCAAATCGTCGTGTTGTTTCTACTTCTGAATATATAGACAATATTGATTTAAATAATCAACAACAACAACTTAATATTAACATTACCCCTTCATCAAATGCTGTAAAAGAAAGATTTCCTTCATTTATTGAACAACGAGATATTAAAAATAGACGTTCTTATACAATGATTAAAACATCTCATCTTGGTGTTGGAGCTAGTGGAATTGGGAATGAATTTGAGTAAGTTTTTTTATTTCTTTTGCCAGAAGGGTTAATGGAGTTTGATGTATGTAGATGTCGGGTAGTAGTTGTTAATTCTGAACTCCTTTTTCTCAAAATTACAGTCAGATTTCATTATAAGACTACCCTTGGGATTGAAAAATTTAATCTCATAATGAAATGTATCAAACATGAGGTATCACCTAAACAGCGGACATCTAAACGCATCGGTCAACCTAATTCAAAATTCTTTTTTTATCGGGTTTATTTATAAGGAGACTTAAATTTTTTAAATAAAAATAATGATCCAAATATTAACAATTTAAAATATTTTTTTAAAGAAAACAACGGCGAAAAGTTGATCGTTTATTCGCTGCTAGTAACAAACAAAGAGAGGGAAGTATAAGCATAAATACAGTTTTGGGTGATGAAGATGGTAGTATTAAAAGTATTAGACAACAATTACAATCTACACAAGTTTAAAGGAATTGTGTTTATTATTTCCTTTAAATTCTAATTAGCAACATATATTTTAATTATTATTAACATTAATTTTGTATTTTCATAAAAGAATTTATTTTTTCGAACAATTTTTTTTCATTTTTTCTAAAGTTAAGTTTGAAGTTGTGTTGTGAAGTTATGGGCAAATGAGAAGGACCTGGAGGGTTTTTGGAAATTGTTTTAATTTTATAAAATTCGCAAATATTTTATTTAACTTTTTGTATTTTCTTATCACTTAGATTATTTTTAAATTTGCTTGTATTAGCTATAATTTGTGTATTAGTAAAAATTATATTGCTTATTTTTTTAAGTTCTAATTCTCTACTGTTTTCGATCTCACCAATATTTTTCAAATAAAGTAAATATGTTTTTAGTAATTGTGAATAAATTTTAACATGACAATGTTTTTAATTAATTTTTTTACATTTTGTGTTTCTCCGGAGCCGGAGCCAAGGTTTGAAAAAGGTTGGAGCCGGAAAGATTTAAAGTCTTTTCCTTCTCTTCAATAAATTTTATTTAAAGATTGTCAAAATTAGTTTGAAGTTTAATTAAATCATTTTTCTCTTTTTCAATCAAAATACAATCAGAATTTGTTGATAATCCTTCTTCAGCCATTTTGTTTTAAGATTTTTTAATTTAATAAATCCAAATAATAATTTGATTATTCAAAACTGGAGGGAATTTACCGGATTTATTCTAATAGAACCACAGTCTCTATTAGAACCACAGTCTCTAATATAACCACCCCAAACGGAGGGAATGAAAAATACAACCACAGTCTCTATTAGAACCACAGTCTTTAATATAACCACATGTTAAAAATTTATAAGGGGTTTGGGGTATTTTTGCATCTTTCAGACGAATGGAGAGATATAGTGGGATTAGAAATGCTAATGTGTATTTGGTTATCAACAAGGATGAGGGATTTTCTGAGATATTGTGGATTTGGGAATTAAGACAGATTTGTAAGGATAAGGATGTTACAGATGTTGGTTATAGTGTCGTAGCTAGTGTTATTCCATATTCTTGCGCTTCACATGTTCACATATTCAGCTTCACATATTCAGCGATTAAGAGTCCAAATCCTCTTAATCCCTATATATAGGGATTAAGCCTCCAACCCTGATAATCCAAATACAAACCATAATCCCTCTAAGTCCTCCAAATCACACAATATCTCCTTTTACTGATGAACTGTCACAAAAAATCAAATGGTATGAGGGCATGCATTCCACTTGCCCTCCAAATAAACTACAAACAAGCAACCCTAATACAAATCCTCCTACATTCTACTTATCTCACTTAACCCTCCTAATACCCTGCAAACCTTAATCCATCCAACTCCTTTGATATTCCCTTCAAATAACTCGATATCTTTAACAACTGTGGCATTAATCTAAAAAAACTTATAGGTCTCTCACTCGTATAATATAGTTAGTTTGCCGTCCTCAGTGATTTGGAGGATCGGTCCGCTCCGATCTGGCAAATCGAATCAAAACTTTCAGTTAACGTAACTGCTGGGTTATTTCAGCGCCTTAAGCAAAATTTAGAAAATCTTGGAAGACAAGAAGTACTAAATTTGTTTAAAATTCTAATCATTTTTAGAGAATTAGAAAGAGAAAATTCCCATGATTTTCAATTTTTCAAAAAATCTTGGTTGAAAAATAGAACCACAGTCTCTATTAGAACCACAGTCTCTAATATAACCACATCAAATTGAGAGGTTGAAAAATAGAACCACATGTGGTTCTATTAGAATAAATCCGGTAAACTTTTTTAAATTATAAATCGTAACTAAATAAAAATATAAAAATTATTTCCTTGGAAACTGCTACTTTTTAGTAGCTGCTACTTTTTAGTTTTAATATTTAGTTTGGCTTGCATTTTTTGGGACTAACAAAACTGTTATTATCTGCTACTTTTTAGTAGCAGATAATAACAGTTTTGTCCGTTTATTTTTTTTCCGTTTATTTTTTTAATATTTAGTTTGGCTTGCATTTTTTGGGACTAACAAAACTGTTATTATCTGCTACTTTTTAGTAGCAGATAATAACAGTTTTGTTAGTCCCAAAAAATGCAAGCCAAACTAAATATTAAAAAAATAAACGGAGAGAGAGAGGTTGAGGTCAAAAAATCAAATTGAAAGCAAGCGAAGCAAAAAATAAAATGTTTTTAGTCATTAATTAAACTAAAAATATTTATTAAAAGTCGGCTTTGTATTTACTATATTTTCTCATTTTTCATCTCCCTATAAAAAAGAGAAGTACTTTTTCGAAGAATTTTTGGTACTTTCCTGTTATCTGCCCACATTTTTATTTTCATCTTCCCCCTTCTATTTTTTCTTAATAGTACTATATACATACAAAACAGTCAAACTTTATTTCTTACGCAATTTCACTCCGTTTCCCTGTGGCATCTTCAAATGCGAGACATTAATAAGTGAAGGAAAGCAAAATTTAAGATCTTTTTGGACCCAAATTGCTCTGGTGACGAACTTTCTACCTTGGTGACAATGGTAAAATTGAAGTTCGTACCCCACTTTTTTCGTTCCAAGAAATGTAAAAATGGTCAATCTTAATATGTGTTATTCCTTTTAGCATCAGTGCCTATTTCAAATAGAAAAAGTAGAGCTGGGTATTTCTGACAGATAATTTTGTAACTTATTTTAAGTCAGATTATTTTTGTATTTCTTGGAACGGAAAAAGAGGCGGGGGGTACGAAGTTCAATTTTACCGTGACAAGTATCAGCAGGGCCATAACGCAGGGTGAGTGGATCCCTGTATTCCCTGTACCATAACGCCCTGTACCATAACGCAGGGTGAGTGGATCCCTGTATTCCTATAAAATGAAAATACCGATTCAAGGCGTGTCGACGCAGAAGACCCACAGACAAAAGACCCAAAACCATTTATATTTTTATTCTATTGTGGTTTTAAATTAGCTCTTACCTATGGTCTCAGTGGAAGTTTTGCTGCTGCGGAGGTTACTAGTGCAGAACCCACCGACCGTTGTCTCCTCGCAAGGTGCGTGCCGCAAAACCCCGCGCTTCGCGAGGGGTTTTGCACAAGCGCCTCGCCGACGCCACATAGCTTCAGGTTGCCGTTCTGTATATATAAGAAAAAATAGAAGGGGAAAAAAGAAAATAAAAATGTGGGCAGATAACAGGAAAGGACTCCACCCCAGAATATCGACACCCTAAATATCGCCACCCTAAATATCGACGCCCAAAATATCGATGACCCTAAATATCGACACCCAAAATGACGAATTACTCAAAATATCGAAAATTTTTAAACTACATAATTAAGTATTCCAAGGACGGGGAAGTCTTTTTAACATAGGGAAATTGTTCCAGCAATGGAACAAACATCGATCATGATCAATATGTCCAATCAAAGAAGAGTGACCGATCTCCAAGGAGAATCTTGATTGGTCGCTATGGTCAGTTCGATCGAAAACACAATTCCCTGATGTTAGAACATCATGCCCGATCATTGGAATACATAATTATGAAATTTAAAAAATTCGATATTTTGGGTAATTCGTCATTTTGGGTGTCGATATTTAGGGTCATTCGATATTTTGGGTGTCGATATTTAGGGGTGATCCCACAGGAAAGTACCGAATTTTTTCCCGCTTCCGTCTTTCACTTTTTTATTTCATTCCACTTTCGTTGCTGTTTTTTAAAATTCTAAATTCTCCAGCCCTGGCCAAATGTCACGGATCTAAGTAACTAAGTGAAAAAATTATGGAGATTGAATGCTTAAAATATGACTTCGAATTGTAACCATTAAGAAAAAAAAATAAATTTTTATCGAAATATCAAATAAAATATATTTTTCAGCCTAATCGTTTCTTTGGACAATAATTAAAGAACAATTCTGCAAAATAATGAAAAATGTCCGCCGAATCCAATACAGGTTAGAACTGATAAATTTTGGGAAAATATTTAAAAGAATTTATGTAAAATTAACTACCGTATTCATTCTAATTAAATTGCCTCTCCAATTGAATCTCGCTCTGAATGATTGAAAAATAGAATGGTCTTTTCTCTCCTTTCCTTCTCATGCCTTCATTTCTAATTTCTCTTTTGATTACAAAATGGTCAAAGGCATTTAATGGCCAAGGATTAAATTCATTGATAAAAAATATGAGAACAGCGTCATTTTTCCGTTTGTTTTTAATTTTTTTCAGATTAATGAATATTTTGAATCTTCCACAGAGTGAAGAAGCTGCAATTCGAATTTAACATGAAAAAAACATTCTACAAACAAAAAAAACCTTGTGCATTTGTTCATGAAATGAACTTTGGAAGACAAAGTAGATAACACTACAGAAAAATTACTTATCGATCTATAGTAAAAATGCGAATCGAAATTAGAAATCAAGGCATGAGAAGGAGAAGGAAAAGGAGCAAAAAAATGTAGGTGTATAACACAAGAGTACCTAAAAATATTTATTTATTAAATGGGTTTGAATAAAGTTTTGGCAGAACTGAAAAAGTGCTCATAAATTGCCACACTTTAATTAAAAATTTAGGCACTAAGACGAATGAAGATGATGGACTTCCTCACTGTCTTGAGCACTTAATTTATAACGGAAGTACTGAGCACAGATATAAAGGGTTTCTCGATACATGTGCAACCCAGTGTAAGATAAATTGTTTCATAAAATTAAAAAATTTTTTAAACTTACTTTAAGAAATTTAAAATTTTTCTTCAATTTTTTAAATTAAAAATTAGTGTTAACGCAGCTCCGTTTCTAGTTATTTTTGAAGTACTGTACTCAAAAACTGACCTTTTTACCAGTGGTGGGTCGGAATTCCGATTTTCGACTTCCAATTTCCGACGTTATTCCTTCCGATTTTTGATATTTTTGTAGAAATTTACAATTTCTGATAATATTTAAAGTATATTTCTGATTAAAGATCTTTCCAAAATTCTCGAAATTTTCGCCTGCATCGATGAAAAAGAAGGAATCTGGCTTTTCGGATTTCCAAAATTCTTAAAATTTTCGCTTGTGCGCTGAAAATGGAATTAAAAATTAATGAAATTAATAGAACTAAAGATTATTTAAGGCCTATCTCATTCATTGAATGCCGTTACACATCAAGCATTTACGGTATATGAACTGAAATCAGCTAGCAAAGATGGATTCCTAAAACTACTTCCATTGTATATGGACAACCTTTTTTCGCCTGCACTAAAGGTAATCTATTAAATAAAACTAATTGAGGGGGTAAGTGTAAGGTATGCCATATTTCGATTAATATCAAATTAAAATCCTAAATAATTTGTAGGCATCTGAATTTGTAACTGAAGTTCATCACATCAACGATAAAGGAACAAACAACGGAGTTGTCTATGCCGAAATGCTGGCAAACTGTCAAGTATGGAATCAATAATGGAATTGATTTAAAAAAATTATTATACCCAAATGGATCTCCGTATGCGTCTTTTACTGGAGGACTTAGAAAATTTAAGAAATAATTGTTCAATACAAAAAATTAACGATTTTCATCAAAAATTCTATAATTTTGATAATATGGTAGGTTGCATATATACACGTTCGTAAAAACATAAGTAGAAAAATCACGTCAAAATTTTATAACTTAATCAAAAAAAGGATGTGAGATAAGCTGATAGAAAATAGGTAGAGTTAGTAAAATATTCCTCAAATTTCATAATGGCATCTTTATTTCCTCCTCCATTTAATTTTTATCCTATTAAAATATAATAAAATTGATGGATTAAATGTCATATGAAAATGGATAAAAATTAAAAAGTACTATATATTCCATGTAGTATATATGTTGTATTTTTCAATATTAGCCTTTTAGTTCCAATATTAGCCTTTTAGTTCATATAAATAATTTAGTTTAAAAATTGTAATGAAATATTTAATTAATAGCTAATTGTTATAAATGGAATTATTGACCACGGAACTATTCTTAGAATTATGAAAGTGTTGAAAATAAACACATCCCAAAAATTACAAAAAATTATGTTCGACCATTTATAAATGAAGTACAAAAATATAACGTTAACAAGAATGTCTCAGAAGTGACTTTTCCTGCGGATAATAGCAGATTTGGTTAGTAAAACTATTTTATTATTAAGTTAATGGTTTCTTGTAGTATGAATTATTTGGGGCATCATTTGAACATTAAAATGAAAAAATTATAAAAAATAGCTCCAAAATTTTATGCTAGGCTGCAGATTTCTTATCAAAAGATTTCGAGGAACCATTTAACTTACTAAAGAAAACGCAACGATATTTGTTAATTTCTAAATTAATTTAACTAGATTTTAAATATTTTAATAATACTGTTGTATATAATAAATTATTTTTCAAATAAATAGGAACAGTATATATTTCCTGGCTTGTATATAAATGCAACGACCAATGTTTTAACATTATGATTCAAATTTTACTTGACTAATCAAACTATTTGTATGAAGATTTAGTCTATGAAATATACTGCCTCGGAATTGATATGGAATTTAGAGAGCAAACAAATAGCCAAATTCTGTTAATCTTTAAAAATGTGCCATCTTTACAAAAAGCAAGTCTAGTAGGCTATTATTCAAGTATACGACAAGCTTATACAGATAAATTGTATCCAATAAAAGATAGGTAAGGATTTTATAATTACGTGAAACTATTTAAAGGAAAGGTACAACGGGTATGTAAACAAACACAATATCGGACGATAGGTTTTAAAGTAGTTTTGGGTACGTATATAGAGGTGACCTATAAGAGGCGACTTATAGTTATAAGAGATGACTTGTAAGATTTCTAATAGGGTTGTTGGCGACCGGTTAAAAACCGGTACCCTCGGTTTTCGGTTTTAGCCGGTTTACGACCCCCGGTTTTCGGTTTCGGTTTTCGATTGACCCCCGGTTTTTGGTTAACCGAAATCGGTTTATGCCTGAATTTGCCATACAGAATAGTCAATTCATATTTTATCTCATTATTATGCTTCAATGAAATATTCGAAAGATCAGCCAACGAAGATTTTGTTATTTAGAGCCGCAAGTGAAAATATAGTGCTGGGTATTGGCCATTTATTAGCTCCGGCACCTACGGCAAATAGATTAAAGTTTTGGGATGTAAGAATAATAAGAAAAAAGATGTCACACAGGCTTAACTTTTTCCGATATCCTTGCAAACCCTTTGATATCTCCGTTCCAACTCCTTATAATTTTTTCAAGTTTTCTCGGGTCTGTATCTCCTCCAACTGGATAGCATACACCAATCCGTCGATATTCCCTTTAATTCACCAAATCCACCTTAATCCTTGCAAATCCTACGACTTGTTTTTTTCAACGCCGCAGGCGATAATTTTGAAAATTTTGGAGCCCAAGAAGTCAGATTTCTTCCATTTTCAGCGTCGCAGGCAAAAATTTTTTGGGAATCTTGGAATACAAATTCGTCCGATTCTAGGGTTATCCTCCTATCTCCTGATATTCCCCTAATATGCCATACTTTTTTATGCGCCGCAGGCGAAAATTTTGAGAATTATAGGACTCCACTGAAAATTTTGACTTGTTTTTTCACTTTTTTTAAAAATGAAAATAAATTTCTAGTATAAAATAGACACTAAAGTTTAGCATTATTAGTTTTTGGAAAAATGGCCGAAAATTCCCAAAAAAAATGGCCGAAAATTCCCAAAAATTCCATCTTTAGGGGTGTATCTTATAAACCGAAACCGGTCGGTTTAGGCCATCGGTTTTCGGTTTTCGCCGGTTTTCGGTTTCGGTTTATTGGCAAAAAACACCGGTTTTCGGTTCGGTTAACCGACCGCCAACAACCCTAATTTCTAATTGGCGGATAAATAAAGAAACATATTATAGTTAAATTAAATTCTACGGCTGACTAATGTTATATTAAATAAAATTTTATTCAGAATATGAAATGTAAAATATATAAAATTTATAAGAAAAATAATATTTTTGTCATATTAAATTTATTTTGAAATTAAACAGACTTTTCCAAACTCTAAAGTATTTTGATCAACCAGAAAAGTTTGACATGGAAAGAATAAATAATATAATTAAAATCACAAAAGAAGATTCCGTGAACTTATGGAAGAAAATCCACATGAGTTCATAAATATGGCTTTAACGATGCATCATTCATACGGATCACGTAAACTATCTGAACAAAAGGAGCAAATAGAAGACAGGCTGCAAAATGTAATTAAAAATATAATTGGAATTAATGGGGATAAGGGCTTAAAACGGCAATTTCACCGTCAGGACATTAGAGTAAATTCACTATATACTTATACAGATGATAAAGCTGATTTATTTCTAGATCACATGTCTTAGTTTACTTTAGATAATAAACATATGGTACTGAATATTTCATTTTAAAATTTTACATGATTTTTTTGAATGCCCATTAAACTAGAAATTCTCTATTTCGACACATGAAAAATTTGGGATATTCGGACAAAATGGTAATTTTTAACGCCATCCTTTGAATAAAGGATATTTTATATTAGATAAATTAAAATTTAATTTATATAGATTCAAATAATAATTTAATTAAACTAATTTGGTAAATTTTTCTTAATTATTTTTTAATTTATTTTATTAAAATTAGATATATTTAAATCATGACTAATTTATTTAATTGTATTTAATTAATTAACGATAATTAAAAAATTTATTTAGTTAAAATATTATAATAAAATGTGTAGTCCTTTAAATTTAAATTAAAGGATGGATCTTTGAAGCTGACTCTAGTCCTTTTAAAATTTTAGACATCCTTTATTCAAATGATGGCCCTTAAAATTGCCATTTTGATCATATCCATGATAACTGATCATATTCATTATCGTGGCCATGATCTGTATAAGTAGAATGAATGGTATTTTTATTCTTGTGGACGGTGAAATGGTTAGGCGTTGTGTATTGCTTATAGATACGAATGCTTAACTTATTGAAAAATTTTGATGCTTCTTAATGGTATCAACTTTTTAATGAAACATTTAATCAAGATTACGTGTGTATTCAAGGAAGGCCTGTTGAAAAAAAATTAATGAAGTAAATACTATGGTTTGAAAACTGATGTACTTTTAAATTAACAAAATAAAATTAGGAGATGATACGAATCAATCAACAAAGACTACAATTCGGCTAAAACGGACCTAGAGAAAGTGGTATAATTTTACAATTGCTGAAAATAATGTATTTTTATAAAATAAATAATTTGCTCTTCAAAATGACTCAAGATGGAGCATTATCAAATCCTGATTTGGAATTAAAAGTAAATTAAAATATATATGTAAATATTCTAATAGAAGCACTGTGCTGCTATTTCTCAATGGGTCTCATTGAGGGGGCTTCTACGAAGCTGTGCTTCTATTGGAACATTTACAGTATTTAAAAAAATAAAACAAATCCATTTTAGTCAAATAACCAAAGCAACGATTTAATTAAACTTCAAACTAATTTTAACAATTTTCAAATAAAATTTGTTGAAGAAACGGAAATAATTGCTAATTTAGAAAATGAGGCCCTATCCGAAATGAATGCCGCCATCCAATCTTTCCTTTCACCTCGAATGGGAAAGAAAAGTTAATTTTTCGGCTGTGTTTAGGTATACCGGTGGTAAGGTAACTTTGTCCAAACATATTCAATCACGGTGATTTTCGTGTCTTTTAACGAGTTAACATTTATATGTATATCCGAATTTTTATCCAATATTCGCCCATTTAGTTCTTCAATTTTCAGAGGTCTAGGTCCGATCATATCAGATTTCGTTGATTTTGGTGTCATTCACTCAGCTCGAGTACCCTATGGTTTTTCGATTTCGGGGACCTATATATCGGTCCACAAGCATCTCCGGAAAAAAGAGTGGTACCGTGCGACCTAGCTCGTCGAGACGAATCGAATGATATGGGTGTTGTATCGAAACCTTACCACCAGTATACTATACTACAGCCGAAGAACGTTCGAGGATGTAAGGAAAAATGGGATGGGTGCATTGATTTTGGATAGGGCCGAAAATGAATTGTTAAAAGAAATGGAAAAAGTATGTTTATATATTCCTTAAATTTTGCACAGAGGTTAATTGTTGTTTTAGCTCCGTGTGCTGGTACCAAGTCCTGTTATAAAATAAAATCATTTTCACCATAATGCTACTGCTTCTAGCGAAGCAAAACATTCATCAAAATTTCATTTTGATAGATATAAGCATTCATTTTGTCGTTTCTGGCGATTAACACCAACGGTGCACAAATTCCTCTCCAAATCATTACAGATGTCAGGAAAAGGCTTATCTGCACAATTTCTGCTTAAAAACCTTACTTTCGGAGTAATTGGGGACAATAATGGCTATTGTGAATGCGTTGGCGGTAAAAATTTTCACGTCAGTAGACAACACCCGGTTTAGCCGACCAACTGCGACCAAGCTCTTCATAAAAACAGTTTTGGTTAATAGCTTTGCGAGGGCTATTTGACTTTTATTCTTTGAAAAATAATTATAAACTAAATGTTTTTTGAACCAAAAAAGTGCTAAATATGATTATGAACGAATTTTGGTGTAAAAATCAAAGATTAAACCCAATAATTGAAATTATAAAAATTCCGGGAACTTTTTACGCACCCTGTATTTGTAAAATTGAGAAGATCTACATAGGAAAATTCTTGCAAAATTGGAAAAAATATTCAGATTATTTAAAATAATTTTTGAAAAGAATAATTTTTCGGGACTAGGAAATTTAAATGTTTTATTTCTATATAGTAATTCTAAAATAATTTTAGGAAATTCAAAAAGTAAATTCTGATCATAAAAATGTAATTGAAGAGTTAAAACAAAATTTTCATCAAATAATTGACGAGGAAGTTGGGCAATTAAAAAATGAAAATGCTTCTCTAAAGCAAATTATTAATCAAAAGATGAAAAAATTATTTTGCTAGAAAAAGAGACTAAAATGGTAATTAATTAATTATTTTAATTCTTGTCAAGTATTAGCTGGGGGTATGTATTAATTAATTTAAATTTAGTCGATTTATTAACAAAAATATTGGTGATCTAATTAAATTAAATAATTTGACCAATAAATTTGTGGTTAGTTTATATAATTAAATAATTATTAAATGAATTTTTTAAAAGAATTTTGTTGAAATTAAAAATAAATGGAGAGATATTATCTATAATAAATGTGAAAATAATTGTTTAAATACAAAGAACCCGCTCGGTGAATGTATTAAAGGAAATGGATTTGTAAATTTAATTAATGAGGAATTTATTAAATATATATTGTTTGGAGGGGAAAGGTAAATTGTTATTCATTTTGTCTTTCAGAATAATTGTCATAGTTTATTCGGTTATATGATTGATTTTCCTCTAATTATGTCATCGGTTCGAATATAATTTAATTAATCTTAATACATTTGGTCTTTAATCGCTAAAAATAAATTTTGTTGCCTTTTAAAAGGCATTTACACGAATATCTACATTTATTCTAAATTTAATGAATAATTTATTCCCCATCCCCCCAAACTTTTGCCACAAATTCATTTATCTTTGTTCTCTATTCTCTTTAAAATGCCGTTAATATTTATTGATGAATTTTGTTAAAATTTTCTCTTTCTTCTCGTTTATTTCTCTTCTCTTTTACTTGCCAACCTAGCTTTTCTTTTAAATAAATTCCACCCAACTAAAAATGGGGACCCTTTTGGCACACGCTTTTATTTTTTAGTTGTTGGTCGTCATTCTCTCAATATCTACTACATTTTAAATACCCTCGCTCAATTTCATTTAGAAAAATATTGTCAACAAGGAGAGGGAAAGTGTTTGTTTTTGTTAAACAAATGCTACGAACAAAAATGTTTTTATTTAATTTTAATTAGAAAATATTTAAATGATGTTTATTATTTTAGAATTTATTCTTTTAAATTTATCTTTTGGAAGAGTTAATCTATTTGGAGGGACCATAACTTGACTCCTTTTGTTTTTCAGTAGCTAGAAATTTTATAATAGGAATCCATAGAGATCTACAATAAAGCAATCCGCCACCAATCCATAAGCCTCAATCTCTTAGTTTTATCAATTAATTCTAATTTAATTTGCATTAAAAAATAATTTTAATACTCCCCAAGTCTTTTTAGCTACAACTCTTTTCATTAAATAAATTTAAAATTAATGTCTTTGCTTTATCACAAAATCAAACTAGAAACGATAAATATTTGTTTGTTTCTAACCCTTAAGGCTTTTAAAAACTTTTTTCTTTTATTTTTCCAACTTTCTTTTCCAATTGTTTAAACAAAAATAAAAATATCTTTGACTTGAAAGCTTCCTTACCCCCTTCCAACAATACATACATAACTTGCCATTTCTCTTCATTTTTTCTAAATATAGATTTCCTCATTTACTTTTTGGCTTCTTTGTATTTCCCTCCTCCCCCCTCTAATATCTCTTAAAAAATCAAAAAAAAGTCTTCATTCCCTTCCCTCCTTTACTTTTTAAGCTTCCAACCGCGTGCCAGAAAAGCTTTATAAACAGAGCCAGGCTTTTCTTTTACAAGCTTTCTTTGCCTTTCTTTTTAATTTCATTGATTGCTGCTTAAGGCAATAGACAAAAAGCTCAGATGGAATTTTAAAAAATTAAAAAAGAAAAATGTTTTTGGAGAAAGAGAGAGAGAAAATTAATTTTTTTTTCTTTTTTTAAAGATTAAAAAAATATAAATTTTTCTGTAAACAATTTTTTAGATTTTATTTAAAAATTTAATTTTTCTTAAAAATATTTAAAAAATATTTTTAAAAATCCAAAAATATTTTTTTTAATTCTAAATTTGGAATAAAAAATAAAAATATGTAATTGTTTCCTTTAAATTTATCCTTCCTTATAATATACCTAGATATTATTATTTTTATGCTTTATTTAACAAATATTTTTATAACAAATATTTTTTTCTGAAAATTTAAAATAATATTTTTTATTATTAAGTGCGCCTAAGGGTAAGCTTCGAGCAATAAAATGGACAAATAAAAATTTTGTTTCCTTAATATTTTAAATTTTCAAATTAAAAGTACATACTTTTTAATAAATTCCCCTACTTTATTTATTTTTAAATTAGGTATGAACGATTTTTATTTAATTTTTTATTTAATGCTACGCTTACATAAAAAACGCGCGCGTCTTGCGGCAGAAAAGATAATGGGAAATGAGGAGAGTAAAAGACGCCGGCGTCTTGCCGCTTTTTTTGAGTGCTTACATAACTCGCGTCTTCCGCCGGCGTCTTGACGCTTTTTTTGAGTGCTTACATAAACTGCGTCTTCCACCGGCGTCTTGACGCCGGCGTCTCTTTTTTTGATTCAAACATGTTTGAATTTTTTGCGGCAACTTTTAGCGTCTTGATCATTTCTCGGCCAATTCTAATCCGATTTTCAAAATTTAAAAAGATTTTGAAAATTCAATTCATTCTCTATCGATCAATATAAATTTTATATTTTTAAAGTTAAATCTTATAGGTTAAAATTGATTTTGAAAAAGGTATACTTTTTGCAAAAAAATATTCTTTTTTTCGATATTTTTGAGATTTTCGAGATAAAAAAGTATTTATATTATAACTTTTTTACCAATCGGTCAAAAATTATGATTTTTTGATATGTTGTAGAGCTTTTGATTCTCTATCAAATGATACCAAAAACATGAAAAAGTGACCATTTCTTGGTGAGTAGGGCTCGTCCTATCTAATTAGGGGTGGGACGACCCCATCTAGTTTTTGATTCGAAAATATATCTTATTTTTACGTGCTGTCTTTTCAAAAGTCTGGGATCTGGGGATACTTCAAAAATCTTATTTCTATACAGATTTTTCCGGAGCAGTTTAGATTTTTCCGGAGCAGTCTTGACGCCGAGCGTCTTCCGCCGGCGTCTTGCGTTTTTTATGTAAGCGTAGCATAAAGCTTTTTTACGCCAATTTATTTTTTAATTTTATTATTTTTCTTATATTTCAATAAATTCCTTGAAAAATAAATTAATTTAATATTTCTCGATAATTATTTTTTTCCTTTAAATTACTTTTAATTAAGTGTAAACTTGTGACTTATTTTTTTATTAAATTATTTTAAATTTTGTTTAAAAATAAATTTTTTTAAATTAATTTTACGGTATTAACCTTATACTAACGTTAAGATTAAGTTTGATTATCTCCAACCAGTGATGTCAAAGTTCCAAAATTTCTCTGGAACTAGTTCCAGTTCCAGAACTAGGTTTTTAATTTTTGTAGTTCCAGTTCCAGTTCCGGAACCAGGTTTTTAATTTTCGTAGTTCCAGTTCCGGAACTACATTTTTGAAATTCCTTAGTTCCAGTTCCAGTTCTGGAACTAGTTCCAAGCTAGTTCTAGTTCCAAGTTTATAAATTTTTTTTGAATATGAAAAGATTTATCAATTTTAACAAATAAAGGCATAATTTAAAAAATCATCTAGTGTACGGCAAAATCGCATTCACGGGATCCCGTAACTGGATTTTTTTCAAAATTTTTTCCGGGACAGAATCCCGCGGGATTAATCCGTAAATCCCGTAGTCCCGATAATCTCGTTCTAAAATTTAGCGGGATCCCGCGGGATTTTCACATAAAAAATTTTTACGTAATAGATATCGGGGAGATCAGAGGATTTGAAGTGATTAAGGGATTTAAAAGGATATCTGGGGATATTTGTGGTGATATCTGGGTTATAATAGGATTTTGAGTGATATCGCAGGATTTCAGGAGATTGAGTATAAACTGGAGGATTAAAAGGCCAAAAATTCATTTTTTCAGCGCCGCATGCGAAAATTTTTATAATTTCTCAGGTTGTAGGCCAAAAATTTCACTTTCTCAGCGCCGCTGAAAAAATTCACTTTCTTCCTTTTTCAGCGCCGCAGGCGAAAATTTTTAAAATTTCGAAGGCCGTAGGCCAAAAAATTCACCTTTTCAGCGCCGCAGGCGAAAATTTTTAGAATTCAGGAGCTCAAGCAGCTACTTCATCGAGGAAATTTTGTCAAAAATATACCCCCAAGAACTAGTTCCAGAACTAGTTCCAAAGCTAGTTCCAGACATTTACTAGTTCCGTAGTTCTAGTTCCAAACTAGTTCCAGATAATCGTTAGTTCCGTAGTTCTAGTTCTGGAACTGGAACTAATTAGTTCCGGAACTGGAACTAGAACTTTGACATCACTGTCTCCAACTGTAAAAACCTGAATAACCAAAAATTCTGTTCTACAGAATTCTGTTCTTAAACTAATATGTATTAGTGTTCTAGTCGACCAGATACCCGAAATCGGGAATTTAATTTTTACGCCGCTAGATCCTTGTATATAGCTCTTGATTTATAGATATAAAGATCCTTCCCCCAATTATTTAATTTTAAAACAGAAATTATATTTATTTTATTCTACCTCTTTTTTCATTTTCTGATTTTTTTCTTTAAATTATTCATTTACAATATTTATAAATTAATTATAATTTTATGCCTTTATTTTAAACATTCTTTGAATTAATAATTATTCTCTCTCAACACCTTGCAAAATTCTAAGAAAATACATTTTTTTAACATTAACTAATTTTAAAAAGACCACCATTTTCTTTTATAAATACAATTTTTAATTATTTTTTGTTAAATACAATTTAAGCTTTAAAAAGCCTTTTATTCTTTGGCTTTTTTGAGTGAAATAAAAAAAATTTTTTACCAGAACATTCTGTTGTAGGGCGTGGTAAAGGCTTGGTTGCGCGCTTATAAAAAAGTCAGAAGAGGGCCTAGGGACTTGAAATTTTGTAAATCTGTATTTGATAGTGTTAACTAAATTGACTAAAAATTTCAGAATTTTTACTTAATAATTTCAGAAGTTATGGTCAGAAATGTGACTTTTTTGAAATATAAAACTAAAAATTGATAAAATTATTAGAGATATCTATACAAAATTTCAAATTTCTAGATTCTATTTTGGCTATTTTATAAATTTACGAACCAGCGTTACCACGCCTTATTTTCTCCTATAGAAGACATTTTCTTTTTAATTTTTGTTAAATTATCTAACATTAAATTTAATTTTTAGCTTTTCCCTCTATTTTATAATTATGTAAATATTCAAAAAAAATTTTTGTCTTTTAATTAATAATTTATCTACAAAAATTTTCAATTAAATTTTCTAATTTAATAATTTTTTTTGCTTTTTTGATAAATAATTAGTAGTTTTTTTTTGATTTTCAATAAAAAAATATTTTAACTAGCTCTTTATTGACGTTCTTTATTTTATTTTTCGTTGCCAAGGCAATTGGGGTCTTTTTTAGAATTTCCTTCTTTCTCTCTGCGCATTTAGTATATTTTATTTTAAATTCTTTGGCCATCTAAAATGCAATTTACTCTCAACATTGACATAAAATAAATAAAATAAATATTTATATATATTTATATAATCCTTGGCATTTACGTTTTTTTCACATTTTTATACAAATTTCCATCATTTTATTTAAAATGAGACTATGTAGATGGGTGGGCGCGGGAATGGGTGGGGCGTTGACATGTAGAAGACCTGATAATGAGAAATTAACAAAAATATTTTTTATAGGGTTATCTAATAAAATCTCAGAATTTTCAATAAATATATCGAAAGTCATGATCAAAAAATTATGTAACTAAAACTAAAATTGTGATATATTTTTGCTTTTTTCGAATAATTAGAAAACAATCCTAAATATATATTCAAGCAAAATTTTAGATTTTTGTAATTTCTTCCTAAGCTTCCGCGCCAAATTATTTACGCGCCCAAACATGCCTGACATATCTAAACTTATTTAGCTCCTCTTTTAAAAGAGTATTTTGTTTAATTTTCTTTTTAAAATTGAATCATTAAGGACATTTTTTATATAAAAAGAGAAAATAATGAAATTTATTTAAATTTAATTTTGCCATTTTTGGAAATAATATTTTTTATTTATTTTTATTTTCTTAACTTTTTATTCTAAAAAATTATTTTATTTTTAATTTTTGGTGTTTAATTTATTAAGTTTTGAAATAATTTAATGAATGTATAAAATTGAATGTTTAATTAAATAAAAACTCAGAAAATTTATAGAGAAGACTGTCATTTGGCCGTCATTATGCCCTGTTGGGGATTACATATGTCTGCCAGTTTACCCAAAAGCCATAACTGAACGTAAAAATGTCATAGGAATCCTTCATGTCCCATCCGACGCAGCTCGGCCAGAATTATCTAGATCTGAATTTCATAATCCTAGTTTAATGTCTTGGGGTAGACTTGCTCTAATTAAATTGTACACCCTTCCAGTTGCTCTTTTTTTTTAATTTTAAAAATTAAATCTAAATATTTATTTTTACCTATTTTTAAAAAATATTTTTATTTATCTTTCGTCAATTTAACAAACAAATATTTTTTACTCCATTAAATATTATTTTCTTGTTTCTAAGGGCACAAAGTCAAGATTATTTATATTTATGTAAATTTATTTTAAACGACCCTTTTTTCATCTAAAAACATATTTTTTATGAGTAACTCACTCTCTCTCATAAAAGTACTTGTTTATTTAAAATTATTTTGTTAAAAATTTTTTTCTGCCTTGAGTACTTAAGGGCATTTGTGAGGCTCTATAAAAAAATTAAATAATAACCTATCGGCATTAAATTTTGTTTAATCATTCTTGAGTGTGTTTTCATTTTTGGTATATCAGAACAAAATTTCAATTCTCTAAGTTTTTTTACTGTTTTATAAGCAAGCGTCCACAACATCTTGTTTCAAACAAACAAAAAATTATTTAATTTTTTAAAATTTTAAACATATTTCGAAAGGGGTTTGACTCAAAATTTAATTTTTGACTAGACGTTGCTCCTTAAATTTATAAAATAATTTTCAATTTTAATAGGAAATAAATATTTATAAAAATTAAGATAAAATTAAAATTTCCTCTTAAAAATATAAAGGATTATTTTATTTAATTTATATGTAAATTATTTAGGTAATAAATATTAAACAGGAAATACGTACATATTTTTTTTATTTATTTTTTGAAATTTGCTTTAATTATAATTTTTTCCTTAAATTTTAATCTGTAAATTATTTCCTTCTATTGTTAATGCTAATTTATTTATTTTTAATTTTGATGAATTAAAACAATTATTTTATTTGCGCATTTTTTAAAAAATAATAAAATTTAATTTTTAATTTTTAAATAATTTAAAGATTAAATACCCCCTCACAGACAAAATGGAAGGAGGGGAAGAAGCTCTATTTTTTCGTAATGACAGAGGCCCTTCATCTCCAATACGTTCACCTCCTATCGGGCCGAGTGGAAGAAATGCTATTTCCTTTGGTGAAATAAAAATTATTATTTTTTCTGATTTATTTTAATTTTTAAAAATTAAAAATAATCACAAAATTTCAAAATTAATTTTTTTGTAATTTTTTAGGTTCCCAAATGTTGGCAGTAGGCGCCGGTTTCTGTGTTTTCATTGTCCTTTTAGCATTTTTCGCTGCTATTCAACACCGAAAACGTCGACGTGCTTCTTCTTCAGCTAGCACTTCCCGCTCTCCATTAATTCACAAATTTTCCTCAGCTTCTGCTTATGGGCAGCGTCACCATTCAGCAAGTCAAGCGATACCTCCACCATTACCTCCACCACAATATTTGAGATGTTCTAACCAGGCATGTTTTGTTGAAGAAACAAATTTGTATTTTATTCATTTAAAAATCAGAATAAAATCTAAACTTGTTTAGAAACACAAACAAAAATTAAACTAAACAAGAAAACACAAAAACATTTAAAAACACAAAACAGAAAAACAAAACAAATAAAAATCAGAATAAAATCTAAACATCAAAACTTAAGAAACACGCTTACTTAAAAACAAACAAACACAACCTACAAACAAAACAAACATGAATATAAACAAACTTAATTTACAAAAACACAAAAACAAAATTAATTTAAAACAAAAAAATACAAAACTTAAAAACAAAACAAAAAATTGTTTTTCTTTTTTAGAATTTACGTAAATGTTCTAGCCCCGGCGGTTCAGACTACTCTTTGTCCTCTTCATCATCTACCTATTCATCCGCACATTCCCTTTCTCCAATGTCCCCATACGGACACAATCATCCTCATCAACAACATCAACAACAATATTTACTGGGTGGAACAAATGCACAAGGTAAATTTGAAAGAAATTGTTTGAGAATGTGTTTTCCTTATTTAATTTATTATGTATTTTCCGGAAATGATTGTATTTTATTTTTATTGTGTTTATTTTGTTGTTTGTGTTTTTTCTTCAACATCCAGAAATGTGTATTTTCTAGAAAAGTGTTTTTGCTTTCTCTGTTTATTCCTTAACTTCCGGAAAAACATGTTTTGCTTGTTTTAATTGTGTTTAAAAACACTTTCTTTATTCCAGTTTCTTTATTTCTAGTATTTTCCTTTTGATTTCTTAATGTTTTTAGAAATAAATTTTTTGTTTTATGTGTTATTTGCGTGTTTTAGTTTTATAAAAACATTGTTCTTGTTTTTATGAAATCAGAATGTTTTTAGAAATAATATTCTGATTATTCTAAATTCCACTTTTTAAAGGCAGTCCATTTACCGGCATCAATTTTATCCCTTATGGAAATAATGGCGGGCGTGTCTCAGCACCCCCACCCCCAACAACAACAATTTCGTTTAACGGAACAGAAAAACGTCGAAGCTTCCCCACCGGGCAGCAACACCTTGGGTTTGGTTCTGCCAACAATGGAGGGAATTTCCCTCCAGAATTGGTTGTTGATAAAGAAAGAGGAAGGGGCTCTGTATCTTTACAGTTGGCTTATGATGCGAATAATTTGGCTTTACAAGTGAATAAAAAATTAATTTTTAATAAAAAAATATTTAAAAATACTCAGAGAAATCTCAAAAAATTATTTTTTTAAATTAGATCACAGTTCTCGCCTGTAACGGCCTTCCCAAATTTTCTGATTCAACTCCACTAAATCCTTATATAAAACTTCGTCTTCTCCCAGACGGCCAACACCGAGTAAAGACCAGAATTCTTCGAGACACAACAGAACCTATTTTTGATGAGGCTTTTACAATGTATGGATTGGGGGCTGAAACTTTAAATAATTGTCAATTACATTTGGCTGCTTTGGCTTTTGATAGATATAATGGAGATACTGTTTTGGGGGAGGTAATAGGAATAATATTAAATATTTATTGGTGTTGAATAGCTGGAAATATATCCATGAAATATTTCCGCAGAAATCTGTCCACAAAATTTGTAAAAATTAAATAATGAATTTAAATGCCGAAATTTAATTAAAATTTTTTAAAGGCTTTATATTCTCTCTCTTCTGCCGATTTATCATTAGGAGGAGAACCTTGTAATGTTTCTCTTAAATGGGAGGCACGGCAACAATTTAAAGAAGAAAATGAGGAAGAAAATAATTTTAATAATAATAATAGAGGTAAAGCCCTTGTTTCTTTGGATTTTGAACCAAAAACACGTCAAGTACAGTTTGCATTGAAGGAAATGGCTGATTTACCTAAAGATGCGACTTTGGGACTTCCTGGTAAGAAAACAAAAATTAAACTAAATATTCCTTTCCTTTTTTTAAAGATCCATATGCAAAAATCTATGCATTAATTAATGGAACTAAACGAATAGCAAAACACAAAACTCGTGTTCAAAAGAGGACATTAACACCTTTATTTAAAGAAGATGATTGGTTAAATTTTGTATTGCCGGAAAGTGTTGGAATTGGGAGTGATGGAATACCTAAAGGGTTGTCCTTCCAAGTTGTTTTGTTTAATCATGATGGTAAATTATTAAACTAAAAATGTGTTGATTTTTGGGGAAACTTTTTAAGAATTGTCAAGGGAAAAAGCAAGGCCGTTATTCTGAAATAACTATTTTTGGGAATTATGATGGAAATTAAAAATCAAAATTTAAAACTAAAGTAATAGTAAAATGGAAAAAATAAATTTTTATTAAACTAGAATTTCAATATTAAAAAATTTTTTTAATCAAAAATAAATTTCTTTAAAAACAAATTATTTATTTAAAGGAGTAAAACGAAACGAGCCAATCGGTCAATTCACAATTGATGCAGAATCACACCAATTTGTGGCTGCCTTTCAAGGCAATGGATATACTAATAAAAATGGATATAATTATGAAAATATATCTGAATGGCATAATATTCAAGCATTTTAAATGAAGAAAAAAATAAATAAAATTAAAAATAGATGTAATGAGTTTAAAGGGGGAAATGTACAAAAAATTTTAAATTAAAGCTTAATTTTTATTTTAATAAAAAGATTTTTCTTGTTAATTTAAATACTAAATATATTCCAGATTTAAAATTATATTTTAAAAAGTTTTTTTATCATAATATTTTAACTAAAAATTCAAAGAATTCTTTTAATTTTTAAATTTCTATTACATAAACAAAATTTAAAAATATTTTTTTTTGATAATTTTATAAATTTATTTTCTATTTAAATACCACATATAATTAAGGAAAGTTAATGATCTCATTTTATTTTTTCTCTAACACTCTTCTAATCAAATACTATTTTTGTAAATATTTTTCTTTTTGATTTGTAATAATTTTTTTCTACGTCAAATTTTGTATTTTAACTTTATATAATCTAAAAAATAATAAATTCAAAAAATTCAAATTTTTATTTAAAAATCAAAATAAATGAACGATTTTGTATTGTTACTCAAATTAATTAAATGTCCCACAAAATATTTGAATAAAATGATAAGATGTGTTTTTGTTATAAAATTTTAAGTAAAATTCTTTGAGAATTACATGTTTTTAAATTTAATATTTAAATTGTTTTTTTCTCAAATTATTTCTTGTTTTTTTGAATTTAAATAAACCCATTAGAACACTTTAAATATTTTGGGAAATGTCGAGATTGCAAAACTTGTTTTAAAAATTTTAATTTTTATTTAACATGTTAAAATTTTTTAAAATAACTTTAAAAAACATTTGTAAGCCTGAACTAATTTTTGAAAGAAAAATTAAAAATCATTTTTATTAAATAAGAAAACCAAAGCTAACATTTAAACCAACGTGATAAATTTAAATAAAAATTTATCAAATAATTCTCTTAATTTCAACAATAGTACCAAGATTGCTTTCTTCATTGTAAATAGAAAACTTTAATTTTGTATTGTATTTGTTAGAAAGTTGATATTTTGTAGATTTAAAATTATAGAAGTCGTTTATAACTTTAATTTCAATATTTTCTGCTCTAGCACTTAACATAATACACCTAGGATGCTCTCGTAATTTAATTTCCTTCACCATTTTAGAAATGTCCTTTGATGTTTCTATATGCTAAAATAAAATATTTTCAACCCTAATTTGACTTTTTTAAAACTTAAACCGCAATAGTTTTCAGGTTGCCCGAAACCCCCCCCCCCCCCTCCAGTAAATTTTCAAGTTTTTTCCCAGCCCGTAAAATGCCTAAAACATACCTCTATAATAATATTGTGAATATTCGGCAATTTATGAGAAGTTGGCGGGTCAAACGGATAGTAATACACAACTTTAGAAAATTCATTGCCTCCATTTGTCAAAATTTCAAATAAAATGTTCGTATTCTTCTCTATATTGGTGTAGGGATGAGGTATTACAACTCTAAGTTCATTTGAAATCAGATGATTTAATCCAAATGTTAAAAAACAATTAATTTGCTCCTCATCTCCACTTTCAGACAATGAATAGTTGGCCCATCGAGAGTGGATTTTTAAGTCCATATTTGATGTATTCTCTTCAAACAGAAGTTCAATCATTTTTGGATTAAATATGCAAGGGGTCGGCTCAAAGTATAAGCGTACTTCAAAAAATTGTTAGCTCGGGATTGGGCTCGGAATTGGCTAACCAAATATTACTTATTTGTGTATTTTGGATTTTCATATTTCTAAACTTTTTACAGTATAAATATTTATATTTGTTGAAATTTATGTGGGTTTGGTACCATGCGTTTACCCGCCCGCATTATCCTTTCCTTTTCCTTTCTCATAAATATATATAACAAAATGCTCAAATACAAATAAGGGTCACACAATATTCGTTTATAGAAAACGCTTATAGAAAATCTTTAGTGGCCAAATTGCTTTAAGTCACAAACGATACTCTATGACGATAAGTACCCAGCTCTTCGTGATCCATGTGTAGCATAACTCTATTCCTATAAAAGAATTTTGAGAATACAGGGAACGTATTTTTAATAGATGCTGAAGCTACTTAGTTACGACATAAGTAGTCTCAGTTAAATTAATGATACCTTATCTCATTCTGAAATATTGTCTGACAGTTATTCTTATTTGACAATTTTGTAATATTTATGAGAAAGGAGATGAAGAGGAAAATGCGGGCGGATAAATGAATATTACCGTAGGTTTTTCGTGATGATTGAAACACGAAAATCCAAAGTATACTTATTGTTAGTTCAACTAAAATTAAACGGATTTTTGAAAATTTTGAATTTTGTGAAATAATTTGAATAATTTCACCATGTCTCCAATTTAATTAATTTTTGCAAAATTTGTAAATCTTCTGATTTAACAAATTTTTTCAAGTGCGCTTATACTCCACCGAATCTAATATAGCACTTCTAAAGAAGCATTTAAAAATTTGTTGAAAAAGATAACGAGCAATTTTCATTTCCTCAACATTTTTTGGATAATTTGGTAAATTCAATCTCAAGAATCCTTAATAAAATTTTAATGATTAAAAGAATAATTTCATTTAAAGGAAAAAGGCAGTTAGAATTTTCTGCAGATTATACTAGTGATGCTGGGGAGAAGAAAAAACCCGGGAATCGTGGAACGGAAGTCAGGCCAGGAAATGACCTCGGGAGTCGGGATACCCGAGCATCACTAGATTATACAGACGACTGAAAATAAAGAATAAATTCAAAGTTTGACACATTTATTATTTACCCGGAGAAGGATCACTTTTCCACAAAGAAACCGCAACAATATTCATGCTATCATTTACATCATCCTCACAGCCAAAAAACATCGGAATTGATTTTTCTATGGCAAATTCCCACTAAAATTGTTTTATTTTAAAACAAAAATCATTAATTTTTAACCTTTTTTTCAAGCTGTTCACTTATTTCAAATTCATAAAGTCTGGGATCCGGCTTATAAAGTTCATACTGATTTAAATAGCTCTCATTGACAGGAGACTAAAAAAGTACAAATTACCGCATTTCATCAAATAGAGCCCCACTCTCAATTAGAGCCCCACCCCAAATACAGCCCCACCTAAAAAATATTGGAGGATAAATAGTAAAAATTAGTCCCCTTTATCCTTAGATATTCCTCTTAATTAGTCCCCTTCATCCTTAGATATTCCTCTTAATCAAACAAAATCCATTCATATTCCTCTAATAACCCTAATCCACAATATCCCTCTTAATTCCTCTAAATCTCTCAATATAACCTTAATCCTCTGATATTCCCAATAATCTTTAAAATAGGGTTGCCAAAATGGACCGACTCGGACCGAAAGATCGAGTTATGTCTAGATGTTTGGCCCGAAAATGACTCGTACCGGCCCGACTCGATAAAAACAAGCACGAAAAAAATGACTTTGAAAAATCTGGCCCGACTTGAACTTGACTCGATATATTTTTACCAAATTTATGGACAAAAATGGGGAAATCCAGCAGATCTTTAGTTGCAATCGTTATTTAATAAATCGAATTTTATCTCAAAAGAGGGTTGAAAATAGAGCCCCACCCTCTAATACAGCCCCATCTTGGAGGATAGTTGAAAAATACAGCCCCATGGGGCTGTATTTGAAGAAATATGGTAGTAGAATTAATTTGTAAAAAATCACAAATCGGATTTCATATTCTATTTTTCGTGCCAATTTTCCCTCGTAATTTGTAATGAAATTGTTGAAATAAATATTTGTTTGTTGGATTGGTAATAATTGAGTGAAATTAAGATATTTTAATATATCGAGTTGAACTTCTGGTGGAAGGAAATACATTTTTATATTTAACTTTTTTGACTGAAAAAGAAAATTAAAGTATACAAAGTCCTAAAAGTGCAATTGTTTCCGAAAAAGTATAACAATTTAATGAAGAGAATATAATTTCCAAGAGAACTTGGAAATGAAGAGAATATAAATAATTAAAGTAAGCGGGCGGATATTCTAAAAATAAAAGATTTATTATGTCCCCGGATTTAATATATCTCAATTTATACTCTCAAACAATCTTCTAGCAAACACAATCTTTATTATTCAGTTTAGTTCAAAATAACGCAAATTAAGTGAAATTACAAATGGCTATTTATAGTGTTTTGGAATAGGCGAGAAATAAGGAAATAAGTTTAGTTTACAATTTAGATAAGAAAATTATATATTTGAATTTGAAGATGTAAATGTTATAGAGGAATGTTTTGAGAAAGATCAAAAGGAAGTTAGGTATATTTAAAATATGGTTTGAGGGAACAATTTAAAAGAGACGGCAAAAATATAAATAAAATAGATAACAAATTAAAACATCAAAATAGAGTATTCAACAAGATTCGTTACTGTGAATGTGTACCTTGACTTTGGGTGAATAGGGCTTTCTATTTTCAAAGAATTATGGGAATAGAGAGCCCCAACGTTGTTGGTGAAAACATGGCATAAATCGATCCAAGTACATAAAAATAGATAAAATATATAATAAAACAGCCCGAATAGTCGCGCGGCCATAAGGTTGCTAAAAAATTTCTGGCCCTTATCAATTTTGGTACAAATCTCTTTAACTCGATGAGAGGAATCGTTTAATACTAAATTTGGAAAGATTCGGAAATCTTAAAGCAATTTAAGGCTTGGCGACCTTATGCCGCGCGACTATTCGGGCGTGTTCCATCCAAATGAATGAAGAAAGTTTATAAACAAACAAAAAATAAACAAAAACAAAAAAAAACACACAACACGAAGAAAACAAAAAACAAACGCAAACTCAACAGGTGAATTCAAAGTTTGCATCAAACTTTTAGGGAAATTTAGAATCTCCCGGGATAATTTAAATTTGACGGAAGATTCAAAATTTCCCTGCAATTAAAATTTTCCACTGACATATATTTAAATTTTAATAAAAATATATGTAATTACAAAACAAATTTATGAGAGAGATTGAATAATTAATAAGATTGTAAAATAAGATAGTAAAAGATGTTTACTTTTTACCCCCTCATTTGTTAGTTGATTTCTTTTACTTAATTTTATTATAATGCTAAAACTTTTAAAATAAATTTATTTTCTTTTTATTCTTCGCAAAGTTTTTTGTAAAACTTTAGGAAAGGAATGACAGGTTAAAAAGATTAAAAGTCGTTTTTTATTCATTAAAAAATTTATATAAATAACAAAAATTTGTGTAGAATTTTAAAGGAATAAATTAAAAATGTTTTATTTGCTTTTTCGAAAAGGGACGATAGTTTCGCTATTTTTTATTTTAATATGTAATTTTTTGTAATAAAAATAAAGAGGTTAATAATTTTTATTAATTACTTGTTTAATATCAAAAATATTAATCCTCAATCAAATTTGAAATTTTTATAGAATGTTAATTATCTTAAAAATATTTAACTCAAAAAATATTTTTTAGAAGAAAATTTTCTGTTTAACTCTAAACTGGGAAAAATATTTTTTAATATTTTGTCACATTTTCTTTTAATTAAATAATATATCAAAACAATAATTATATAAAATATTTTTGAATGTTTAACAGTAAAAGAAAACTTAGATACTTTATTTAATAAATTCAGATAAAAATATTTTCGTAAATCAAAGCGAGTAGAATTAAAACTAAATTAATCAAAAACAAAGGCAATCCAGGAGAATTGGGGTTTCTTCGAAAATAAATTTTAAAAATAAGAAAAAGAATTTTTCTAGGGTAAAAAAATATGCTGATTACGAATCTGAGCTCAGATTTTGAAAAAGTCGAATCCCGGACCCGAATTCGGAATTTGACCCCGGACATTGTCGGACATAGTACAAAATGGTCAGTCTTTCACAGGCATGTAGAATTCATTGTGCTGCATCGAATGACACCAAAATCAATGAAATCCGACTTGATTGGACCGAGATACAGACCCCTGAATATTGAAAAATCATAGGTGCGATTTTTTGGAGTAAAAATTCTCCTGGATTACCAAAACAAATTTTCAATAAAATTCTTCCAAAATTAAATGTTCTGAAATTTTATAAATAAATGGTTTAGTCTCCAAATTATTTCCAAAATTAGCTTCAACTGAACAACATTTCAACCAAACATAAGGTTTGTATGAGTTAGAATTTTTACTTGATTTAAGACCTTTACCTTCAAAAATTAATTTTAATAAAATCTTTTTAATTAATTCTTTTACCAATTTGTTTTCCATTTTGTGTAAAGAAAATATATGGAAATTTATAATTAATCTTGTTACTTGGAGGATAAACTAATCCACAACCAAAAATATCATTATTATTGAAAGAAAGTGTCGAAAGTTTAAATGATTCTTCTTTCCCGTTATAAATGCTAGATTCCGTTGCTGAATAGTAAATATATTTATTTACATTTAAATTTCTAAGGCCAATATTCATCCATATTTTTTCACAATTTACTCCTCCTTCAAATTCACATTTAATTTCAAAATAAAATAAAGAATAATTAGAAGAATTCTGTGGTTTTTTGAATGAATTTTTTGCATGAACTTCAACAATTTTATCAAAACCTAAAAATATTTACAAAGAAATCAAAAATTTAATTAATTTACCTTCTTTCCCCAAAATATATTTAATATTTTCATCATTAATTAAATTTCCAAATCCATTTCCTTTAGTACAATTACAAATAGGTTTGCTAATACTACAATTATTTTCACAACATTTGTATAAACCAATAATTTCACTCCATTTATTTTTAATTTTAACAAAATTCTTTCAAAAAATCATTTAATAATTTTAAATTTAATTAATATAAACTAACCAGACATTTACAATTCAAATTATTTAATTTAATTGTTAAATCACCAATCTTTAAAAGAAAAAAATCAAAATAATATTTTTATTTATTTACTTTTTTAATTTCTTTCTCCAAAATATTAATATTTTCGTCTTTTCGTTTTAAAGAAATATTAGTTTCAGTTCTTAATTTTTTATTATTATCGTCAATTAATTTTTGAAAATTTTGTTCAATCTCCTTAATTTCCTTTTGATGATTAAATTGAATTTCCTAGATTTTATCCAAAAAATATTTTTACAAATTAAATTCAACAAACTTTTAATTTATTTTCTAAATTAACATTCTTTTCCTTCTCTTCAATAAATTTTATTTGTAAATTATTAAAATTATTTTGAAGGTTAATTAAATCATTGCTTTGCTTTTCAACCAAAGTCCAAACAGAATTTAATGATTCTTCATTAGCCATTTTGGAAAGAATTTTTAAAAATAAAAATATTTTAAAGGAAAAAAGAATTTTATATAAAAATATCAAACAAAATTATGAGAGAAAATAACAATTATTTTAAAGTTATAAATGTTGAATAATCTAGAAAATAGCAAAAAATGTTTACTTTTTACCCCGTTTAATACTTTTTACTAGAGGTCGGCGTGGGACGGGATTTTGCGGGATACCGCTCCCGCAATCCCGCACTTTTTTCGATTTACGGGATTTTGCGGAGTGCGGGATTTTGCGGGATTTATCCCGCGGGATCCCTCAAACACGATCTTGCCGACCTCTACTTTTCACCCCCTTTTGTTAGTTGATTTCTTTTACTTAATTTGTAAAATATTTTTTTTAATTTTTATCATATTTCGCAAAGGTTACCCTTATGGAAACCTTTTTTAAGGTAAGAATAAAAATGCCAGCTCAAAAATTGCTAAAAAGTATTAAATATCTATATAATTATGCAAAACAAAAAATAAATAATTAAATTTTAAAGAAGAAATAAAAAAATATTTTGATTTGTTTATAGAATTGTCATTGTTAGCTGCACATTTTTCATTTTCTCTCAAAAAACGGCGGCATCTCTTTTGTTTAGTTTTTGTTATTTTTGTTGAAGAAATAATTTTTTGTTTGTCAAAACAAAAAATGTTAGTAATTAAAGTTTTTTGTTTATTTTTAATATCAAAAATGTTAATATTTAATCAAATTTGGAATTTTATGGAAGATTTATTATGTATATATAATTATTAGACTGGTCTTAAATAGAATATAAAAATTTAACCAAAGGCCATAGGAACTAAAAAACAAAATTATTTTACTAAATTCAATAAAATTCTTTAATAATTAAATGTTTCGAAATGTCAAAATTAAAAGGTTTAGTCTCCAAATCATTTCCAAAATTTGTTTCAACAGAACAACACACCAATTCAACATAAGGTTTATATGAATCACAATTTTCCTTCGATAATATCCCTTTACCTTTAAAAATATTAATTTTAATAAAATCATTTTAATTCTTTTACCAATTTGTTTTCCATTTTGTGTAAAGAAAACATAAGGAAATTTATTCCTTTTATTGTTTGGAGGATAAACTAATCCACAACCAAAAATATCATTATCATTAAAAATTGTCGAAAGTTTAAATTCTTCATCTTTCTCGTTTACTATTTTAGCAACCTTTGCAAGATACAAAATATTTTTATTTGTAATACAATTTTTAAGGCCAATATTCATCCGTGTTTTGCCGTTACCTCCTTCAAATTTACATTTAATCTCAAAATAATATAAAGAATAATCAAGGAACTTTTGTTGTCTTTTAAATGAATTTTCTGCAGAAACTACAAAAAATTTATCATAACCTAGAAATTTTTTAAAGAAAAATTTAAAATTCAAAATTAATCTACCACCTTCCCCCACCAAATATTTAATATTTTCATCATTAATTAAATTTCCAAATCCATTTCCTTTAACACAATTACTAACGGGATTATTAGTATTTATACAATTTTTGGAACAACATTTGTATCTACCATCAATTTCACTCCATTTATTTTTAATTTTAACAAAATTCTTTCAAAAAATTATTTAATAATTTTAAATTTACTTAATTATAAACTAACCACATATTTACAAGTCAAATTATTTAATTTAATTGTTAGATCACCAAACTTTTTCTCAAATAAATCATTTGCTTTTTTAATTTCTTTTTCCAAAAAATTAATTTTTTCGTCTTTTTGTTTTAAAGAAACACCAGTTTCAGTTTTTAATTGTTTAGTATTTTCTTCAATTAATTTTTGAAAATTCTGCTTCATTTCTTCAATTTCTTTTTTATGGTCAGAATTTATTTTTTGAATTTTCTAAAATTAATATTTTCAAAAAATAAAAATGCACGATAAAACATCAAAACTAATCACTTTATTTTGAGCATTTAGGACTAACTAAAAATCAATTTTTTTGGATTTTCGAAAATTTTTTAGTTAAATTTTAGAATTTTACCATAAATTTAGGATTATTACTTATTGAGATAATAATTTATAATATACATAACAGGGTTGGGCGGAATAGCCAGTTTTTGAAATAAAACTCTTGCGCCCAGTTCTGATTATTATCAAAAAATACCGCAATGTACCAATTTAAAAATCAAATTATTTACATTTTTAATTTCTTCTTCTAAATAATTAATTCTCTCATCTTTTTTCTTTAAATTACTATTGTTTTCAGTTTTTAATTTTTTATTTTCTTCAATTAATTGTTGAAAATTTTGTTTTAATTCTTGAATTTCATTTTTATGTTCAGAATTTATTTTTTGAATTTTCTAAAATTATTATTTTCAAAAAATATATTTCTTAAACAAAACTTGCCTTTTCAAGCTTTAAATTATTAATTTCAATTTTCAGCTAAAATATAGTAAATTTATTTTTAAATAAAGTCGAATCTCCCTTGCACGAAAACTCTCTTGCAGGAAAACCTAGAGGCAGTTTGAATATCACCTGTATATCACCTTTCGTCTGAGCTATTCAACAACAAAATAAATTTTTAACCTCTAATTTTTCCAAATTTTGTTTTAAACTTTCATTTATATTTTTTGATAAACAATAAGGACCACAGGAAGTTGATAAACAATTACAATTTGTAAATGTTTCTTCCAACTTATTACAACTTTTTTCTGTAAAATTCTCCTCTTCTTCCAAAATTTCTTTTAATTCTTTTAATAAATATTCTTCTTCTACAAATGTTTCATCTTCAATTTTATTTTTTTCAGAATTGTTTGTAGAAAATGACCATTCTTCTAATTGTTTTGGAGTTCTTTTTTTATTCATTTTTTAAAAATAATATTCTGAAAATTAATTAAAATATGGAGAATAATAGTTTTAACAATTAGAAGAGTTTTAACAATTATTTTAAAAAAATATTTAAAATTTAAAAATAAAAAAGTAAGTAAAAGTTTAAGTATTTAAATATTTTAAACGAATATAAAAGCAGGGCTCCTATCGAGAAGATGTAAAGTAAGTACAAAAATTTGCTTTAAATATATGTACATATAATGGGAAAATTTTCCAAATATTAGTACGCTAATTTCTCTTTTAAATTCTTGAAAATTAGTCTATTTATAGGTACGCACTTACTAAAAAGTAAATTTCAATTTTGTAAATACGAAGGTTGATTTGTAAGTACTGTACTTCCAAAAATAAGTACAAAACGAACGCTGTATAGAGGGGGAAAATGAAGTTATGTAGGGGATCTGTGTTTTTGTTTTTAAAGTTTAATAAAGGGGAATTTAGTACATCAATACGTGCGTGACCCAGACATTTTTATTGGCAAAATATCGTCCTCCATAAAATATTTGAAAAAAAGTATGTCAACCCAAAATGTATTGAGGCAAAATAAAATAAAAGATGAAATAACCCTGCTTTACGCTGATTTTTATGATATCGAAATCTGAACTCTAAAATGAGATATAGTAATTCTAATTATCTTTATTTTTTCATAGTATACACTGTGACGCAATCTCCCCCCTATGGTTTTTCGATTTTCGGGGACATCGGTCCACAGGAATCTCCGGAAAAAAAGATCTACTTAGGATCGTAACAGTATTAAAGAACGATTTTTGTGAATAAGTTTTTTATTTAACAAATTCCGATATTTAAAGATTGATAATTAAAAAGTAACTCAAAAAACAAATTAATCAAAATTGCTTCAATAAAATTCTTTGACAACTAGATGGGTTGAAATATCATATTTAAATGGGATAGTCTCCAGATTATTTCCAAAATTTGTTTCAATTGAACAACATCTCAGTATGAGAAATGGTTTACATGAGTCGAAATTTTCTTTTAATAATATAGCTTTACCTAAAAAAATATTTTTATATAAAATTATTTTTAAAATTAAATATTTATTAACCAATTTGTTTTCCATTTTTTGTAAAGAAAATATATGGAAATTCTTCATTTAATTTACTAGTTGGAGGATAGACTATTCCACACCCAAAAATGTCATTATTATCCCAAGAAAATGTTGAATGTTTATTCTCTTCAATCATAGATAACGCTGGCATAATTCTAATACAACTTCCTGTACTACAATCTTCAAATCCAAAAGCCATCCAATTATCATCACTATCTAATCTTTCAAATAAACATTTAACTTCCAAATAATATAAAGAATAATTTAAACAGCTTTGTGGCTTGTTAAATGAATTTTCTGCATAAACATTAGGAATTCGATCAAAACCTTAAAATATTTACAAAAAAAAAATTCAAAAATTAATTTACTTTTCTTCTTTAAACTAATAATATATTTAATATTTTCATCATTAACTAAATTTACAAATCCATTTCCTTCAATACATTTATTATTAGGTTCGAATGTATTTATACAATTATTTTTACAGCACTTAGTAAAAAAATAAATTTTTCTCCATCTATTCTTGATTTTAACAAAATTCTTAAAAAATTATTTTTTTATTTATTCATTTATCTAAACTAACCACAAATTTAGTAGCCAAATTATTTAATTTAATCGTTAAATCACCCATATTTTTATCGAATAAATCGTTTGTCTAAATTAAATTAATTAATGCATACCCCACACAATTTTTGTAAGCTTATGAGAATTCTGTATTTTCACTCGGCAAATAAAGGAAGATTACTTATAGAACGGAAAAACATTAAAAATTCGCGCTGAAAAGCCAAAAAAATTATTAATTAGAACGTCGTAGTCCGAAATTTGGAATTTTGGAAGGATAAGCTAAAAACTTTTATTCTTAAAATTTATATCTCGTTATTTTACCCATCATAAGTTATCTCTCCTTTACTAAGAATAATCTCTAAACTTAAAATCCAGTGAATTAACATATTAGTAATTTACATTTTCATTTTTTGTAGACAAATTACTTGAACTTTGAATTAACTCATCACCAGAATCATCAGAACTATCACCTGCTTCCTCAACAAAAAGTTGTTTAATATCATTTAAAGTAGCAGGATCTCGGCAACGAGGACAAGTTTTTGACTGAGAAATTATTAAATTTAAAAAACAAATTTCCCCTCACTCCTTCAGTAATCCAACGAGTAACACATTCGCGGTGATTACAATTTTTCAAAGTAAAAACATTGTCTGGACGCAAACGAAATTGGCAAACAGTACAACGGCCAAATTTGTAATAAACCATTTTTAGATTCTAAAATGTTAATTTTTAAATTCCAAAAATAAAAGATAAATTAGCAAAAAAACAAATTAAATCATATTAAAAATGAAAATAATTGAAGTTTTAAAAGAATTTCATTTTAAAAAAGAGGGAAATTTTTGCATTATGGGGTGAATTTATGCAATGTGAATGAAAAATTGAACCTTTTTCTATTTGTGACCTAACCTCCTTTACTTTTGCTGGAAGGAAATGTATACACTTATTTAAAATAGTAAGTGTTTAAGTATAATACATATTTGCTCTTGACCTAAAGCATATGGCTCTATTACACAATATACGTCCAATCAACTATTATGCGTCCAATCAACTTTTATACGTCCAATCAAAGTTTATACGTCCAATGAAAAGTTTGTGCGTCCAATGAAAATTTATGCGTCCAATAAAAAGTTTATGCGTCCAATCAAATTTTATACGTCCAAACATATTTTTATCACTTATAATTTAAAATGAATATAATTTAAGAAATAATTTTAAATAAAAGAATCTTATTTCATCAACTAATTTTGAATGCTTTACCAAAAATTAAACCGGGAATTGTATTCCGATTAGGGTTGCCGGCCCGGTTCGGTTCGATAGGTCGAACCGGGCATTGAATTTTGGCCCGGAAAAGACTCGGTGCCCGGTTCGATAAAAATGAAGCCAGAAAAAGACTCGACCGGTCTGGTCCGAAAAAATGCGGCCTGAAAAAGACTGGAACGGCCCGGTTCGATAAAAATGAAACCCGAAAAAATGACTCGAACGTCGGCCCGGTTCGAAAACGACACCTCCAATATATGTTGAAAAATTATGTTCACTTGTAGATATGGATGTCGTAACACGAATGCCTCTTAGAATAGCCTCTTAGAACTCGTACTTCGTACCTGCCCAAAATTTTTGCTCGTACTCGTACTCGTACTTCGTACCAGGTACGAGTACGAGTACGAGGTACGAATTTTGGTACGAGCTTCGAAGCACTGGTTAAGTGTTTAATGTAACAGACATTAAATCGTTTCCTAAATTATTTTTAAATGTTAGACCTTGAGCAAGGCATTATAATAAATAAAAATTATTTTGATTTTTTTGAATTCATTTTACTGGACGCTTAAAAATTTATTTGGACGCATAAACTTTGATAGGACGTATAGAAATTTGATTGGACGCATAAATTTTCATTGGATGTATGAACTTTGATTGGACGTTTAAAAGTTGATTGGACGCATAATAGTTGATTGGACGTATATTGTGTAATAGAGCCAAGCATATACCGTATATATACGTATTTACCGTATTTTTGACAATTTTAATGTGGAGCTATGATAAAGAGTGATATTTTACTCTTAAAATAGCGGTATCGTTGTGTAAGAGGGATATCGAGGGATTTTTTCTTGTTACAATTGAACAAGTAAAGGAAAAGTTCAATAAAAAATAGTAATATTATTGATGTGAGCAATTTTTTAATAAATTCAGAAAAATACATATAATTTAATTAAAATCCAAACGAATTAAAATTGTTAATTTTAATTGTAAATCAAAACAAATAAATTAAAAAACAAAATTAATCAAAAAAATTTTCAATAAAATTCTGTAATTGAATGCTTTGAAATATCATATCTAAATGGTCTAGTCTCCACTTCGTTTCCAAAATTTGCTTCAACAGAACAACAACTTAGGAGAACATAAGGTTTATACGAGTCAGAATTCTCCTTTAATAATATACCTTTACCTTTAAAAAACAAATACATATTTATAATTTTAATTAAATATAAGACTTGGATATAGACACCGGGGCTGTCCGCAATTGAAAAAAATTTCCTCAGCTACAATCCGCAAGTCAGAAAAACCACGCAATCCGCAATTGCGTACAGCCCTGATGGACACGGAATTTTTGGTAGCTTTCGAGGCATATTCATTCTCGGTTATCCGGATATTATCTGTATCCATTCCAAGTTTCTATTAAATATTTACCAATTTGTTTTCCATTTTGAGTAAAGAAAATATAAGGAAATTCTTCATTTATTTTATTAATTGGAGGATACACTAATCCACACCCAAAAGTATAAAAATTTCTCCAAAAAAGCGTCTGTGGAAGTTTAAATTCTTCATTCTTCTCATTCGAAATTAAATTATTTTTAGCAATATATTTAATTCTCGAATTTGTATTACAATTTTTAAGGCCAATAACCATCCATTTTTCATTTTCATTTACTTCTCCCTCAAATATACATTTAATTTCAAAATAAAATAGAGAATTATTAGAAGAATTTTGGGGTTTGTTGAATGAATTTTCTGCAGAAACAACAACTCTTTTATCATAACCTCCCAAATTCCAAACTTTATTTACATCACTCCTCAAACTATTAATATATTTAATATCTTCATCATTAATTAATTTTACAAATCCATTTCCTTTAATACAATTATTAGAAAGGTCCTCTGTATTTTCACAACATTTATTGAAACAACAATTGTTTACAATAATCCATTTATTTTTAATTTTAACAAAATTCTAGAATTAGTATTTTTAATTATTTTAATTATAATTACAAACTAACCTCATATTTACAATTCAAATTATCTAATTTATTTGTTAAATCATTTACCTTTTAAATTTAATTAAAAATATTTTTTTATCAAAGGAAGAAATACATATTTAGAATTCTCTAATAGCAAACTAAAATTTCTTAAAAATTATTTATGAGGGCTAGCTAGTACAATACTCGTCCGTTCAAGATTTAATTGTCAAAACACCCAAAATCAACTGATTATGGATTGTGAACTAAAATAGGTTAAATGCCTAATTGCCCCCATCAACTAAAAAAAAGTCGAGAATAATCTCAAAATTCGGTGAATTTCTATTCAGTTAATTAATCCAAAATTTTATTGTCAACTTACATTAGAATTTTGTGTAGACCTATTACTTGAACTTTGAGTAAACTCATCACTAGATTCGTCAGAACTATCACCTGCTTCTTCCAAAAAAAGTTGTTTAATATCATTTAAAGTAGCAGAAACTCGGCATCGAGGACAAGTTCTTGACTGAAGGATGTTAAATTAATAAAATTTAAAAAATAAATTTCCTCACCCCTTCAGTAATCCATTTCTCAATACATTCTCTATGGAATGTGTGATTACAATTTTTTAAAGTATAAATATTTTCAATATACAAACTATGCAGACAAACAGTACAATCACCTAATTCGTAATAAACCATTTCTAGAAATTTCAAAAACAATATATTTACATACAGAATTAAAAATAAAAATTTTATTAGGCTATGATAATTTTAGCTCTAAAGCCGGACTTATTTTTAAACACAATTTCTTCATCATCAAATTGGGAAATGCTAGAAACATGCTAGAACATGTTAGCCGGACGAAATTTTGGTAAGACGTTTTGTGTGTTGTATTTTGCTTGGACGGAGTTCTGGAATTCGAAGCTTAACCCCTCACCCGTCCCAAACTGCGAACAGAATTAAGAATTTATGGGAAGTTAAAACAACCCTCAAATTAACACAAAAAGTGCTTAAATTTAAAATTTTTATATTATTATTTATATTGCCCAACATAACATTTAACTATCGTTTTATTATTATAAAGGTCAAAATTCCAGACATTATGTATTAATATAAATAGGTTAAGTTATCTTTGTCTAAAATAAAGCATTACATTTTCAAATATATGCTTTGGGTAAAAATAAATAAATAAATAAAATATTTTAAATAAATATACTTAAATACATAATTTACTTCAAGCAGAAATAAACGAGGACAGGTCACATATGGGAGGAGTGAAAATAATAAGTATTTATAACCTTTTTTACATTAGAATTATTCTCATTTAATATTTTAACTTTTTTTCATTTTTAACTGAGTTATCAACTTTAAATTTAATTAAAATAACGTGAGGCCAATATTTTTGGAAAGATATTCCAATCCCTGCCTTCCACTAAAAAGGAAATTCTATTTAAAACCTTTCAATTGTTTTCTATCTCCTTCAAAAATTTAGGGATCAAAAAATCTTTCAACTCCTTTCTATAAAATACACCTCTAGAGAGTTGAAAAATTTAGGAATATAGCTTGATAAATTTTGAATTTCGTTGTCCTTTTTTATTTCCCTATAATTGGCATATATTTTATTCTTTCCTCAATTCCACCTTATTTTCATTTACATATATCAGTCAATAAAGGATTTGACAATATTACGGAATTAAATTTTGTTGTTACGGAAGCTGGCGCTATATATCAAAAAATATTATCTCACTTTGATTTTTTTTATTTAAATTTCCTATTTCAATATCCTACGGATAATAGAGTGGAATTGAGGAAGGAAGAAGAAAAATAAATTGAAAATTTAAAAAATTATTTAAATAAAGGTTTATCTCATAGAGTTGTTTTAACTGTATTTTTGTTTATTAAATAAATATACCTAGTTACTAAATAATTCGTTTAGGTCAAAAAATGGCTAATTTCAAGTTTGAGCGTTGTTCTATTTGCAATTCACGTGTACGTCGTGAAAATGTTTGTACTTTAAGGACTTGTAATAGTAATCATCAATACCATGTAAAGTGCATTAGAAATTGGATTTCTGGAGGGGTGAGGAAATTGATTTTTAATCTGAAAATAATTTTAAGAGAATGACTGCTTTGTTTATCAGTCTAATTTCTGTAAAATCCATAAGGAGACTTTAAATATTCAAAATTAAAATAAATCCATTTTAGGTTCAACACTGTCCTAGATGCCATGAGCATGCTACTTTGGATGATATTATTCAACTTCATGTTGAACAAGGAGATGACGATTCTGGCGGTTCTGATAATGAATTGACTCAAAGTACAAGTAATATGACTATACAAGATCCGGCTGTAAGTTGATAATAAAATTGGATGATTAATTAGTAATGGAAGAAAGGGAATTGAAAGAACATCTTTTTTTACCCGTTTCAATTTATTTCTTCCCACGCCTCCCATCTTTTGCTCATTTCTTGACTTTCACCATCATTAGTGGTGTATCTTCGGAACCGGCTCCGGAACCGGTTCCAGACCTTTACCGTTTCCACAGTTTCTGCTCCGGAACTGGGTCCCCCGCATCACTGCTTCTAACACGATCATCGTTTTTGCTTTAACCGTTATCATCTATTTCGGCTTCGGTAGCCGAAATAGATTTTCACGTTTTATGGAAAAATAAATATTGTTTTAATCAGTAAAATCATTTTTTTCAGCCAATGGAAAGCAACAAAATCAATGTTATTATTAAGGATTTGACTAACGTCAAAATTACTATTAATGATATTGAGGTGAAAGTTTTATTATATCAAAATGACTTTGTTTCCTTTAAATTAAAAAAATATTAAATCAAATTTTTTGGATTAAGTAATTCAAGTCTTGAAAGATTTTCTTCAAGGGCTAGGTTCTTGGTCGTCCATTCTTTTATTCAGCTTATTGTTAGTTTTTAGACTAGATTTTTTTGTTTTTATCCTGGGTCTAGTTTCAAAACTCGATCCTTCACAGCTCTAACAGTCCTTTCGTCTATAACAAATCATTGGAAGAGTTTTTACACCAAAAAGGCTAATTTGAATTTTTTAAAATTTAAGACAAATAGTACAGTTGCGGAATTAAAACGAAGAATTGAACAAGCAAATAATACACCTGTTGGTCAACAACGTTTGGTAAGAGAATAATTTTAATATATTTTTGTGTTTTTAATTATTTTTAGACTTATGGAGGCAAGCAGCTAGAGGACGATAGTAAGCTTTTTTGTAACTATGGTGGGACCTTAATTTAAATAAACCAAATTCATCTACCCAATTTTTCTATTTAAACCCCAATTTCGCCTAGAAAATTAATAATTATTTAAACAAACTTTATTTAAAAAATATCTAGAAACACTGCAATATTACAACATTGTAAAGAGTAATATTGTTGTTGATTTGGTATTGCGTATGGAAGGTGGAAAAGAGTGATTTGGAAAGTTGAAATCAATGATTTTTAATTTTTGAATTGGTAATAGTTTGGAATTCGCCCCCCCCCCTCCCCTTTTCCTTTCTATTTTTTTCTTAGTTTTTTTTTCATTTTATGGCAAATTATATATCATTCGAAAGAGCCTTTCGAGCTGAGTCGAATGAGATTAAAATCAACGAAAAGTTAACAAAGTTGTGACCGTTTATTTTACTCCCTTGCATTGGCCCAAAAATTTTCCCAACACGAATTTAGCTTCATAATTTTGGTAAAATCGTATTTAGCCTATTTCGGTATAATTCGACCAAGCTCGAAGAGTTCTTTCAAATGATATTTAATAAATTATATATTAAACAAAAAGCTCAAAATGGACAGGTAAACGGGAAAAATGTGGGGCGAATTCCAAACCTTTGAATTTGACAATTTTTAAGAAATTTGTTGACAAAAATATTTTGGTTAAAAAATATTTTTAAGTGTTATCTAGTCTGTTGAGGGTATTAAAGATGATAGTGATAATTCTGATGTTTAGGTGGTCTTTTCTTATTGTGAACACCTAACTAACTCTAAAATTTAGTTGGCCATTGAGTAAAAAAAGCTTTTTTCTAAACTTTTCATTATTTTTATGCTGTTTAAGCTGTTTAAGTGATTTCCCCAAGATAATGGATACTCTTTATGATATACATTCACGCTTTATCCATATGGGTGAGGTTTGACATGTTTATTATAACTAATGTTGACAAAAATATATAATCATTGGCTAGATAACAACTAAAAATATTTTTTTAATTTTTATTTTTTAAAATAATCACCAAAAATACTCGATATACATAAATAACCAAAAATTGTTTTTAACTAAATATTCACCAATTTAATTTTTAAAATATTTTTCTAAACTTTTCTTTATTTTTATGCTGGCTAAAAAATTTAAATTTTGTATTTTCATTTTGATTAAAGGAACATTTATAACAAAATTGAATATTTATTTAGGTAAAAAAGATCAAGATCACATAAACGTTATTTGTTTTACAGAAAATAAAATAAGTTTTTATAGCCTTTTTTATGTTAGAATAACATACATATTTATTTTTTAATTAATTTTAATATCTCTCGAATTTGTAAAAATATTTTTGGAATTTTAAAAATTAACATTTTAGAATCTAAAAATGGTTTATTACAAATTTGGTCGTTGTACTGTTGACCAATTGCGTTTGCGTCCAGATAATGTTTATACTTTAAGAAATTGTAATCACACATTCCATAAAGAATGTATTACTCATTGGATTACTGAAGGGGTGAAGGAAGGAATTTATTTTTTTAATTTAATAATTTCTCAGTCACAAGATTGTCCTCGCTGTCGAGCTCCTGCTGCCTTAACCGATATTAAACAACTTATTGTAGAAGAAGCAGGTGATAGTTCTGATGATTCTGGTGATGAGTTAATTCAAAGTTCAAGTAATGTGATTACAAAAAATGAAAATGTAAGGCTTTTAATAAAATTGGGGGGTTTTTGAATTTGAAGATTATTCTTAAATCCTGACAATTTTGTATTTTAAACTAAAATAAAATGTAGAGAAATTTTTGTTAAATTTTAAATCGAAGATTAACTTAAAATCTCTTAGACAAATTCCCTCCCTCCCCTCCCCCCTCCAGTGTTGAATTCCCATCTCTAATATATACCCCTTTTGAAAATAATTGAAAAATAGAATGCCCGGCCATTCTATTCAAGATTATACTTAATTTATAAACAAACTTTTTACATATTTTAGAAAGAGATTTGTGATTTAACAATTAAATTAAATAATTTGGCGTGTAAATACGCGGTTAGTTTATAATTAAATAAAAAAATTAATTAATTTTTTTAAAGAATTTTGTTAAAATAAAAAATAAATGGAGTGAAATTGATACAAAATATAATTGTTGTGACAATAATTGTATAAATACATTTGAACCTATGGGTAAATGTACTGAAGGAAATGGATTTGTAAATTTAATTAATGATGAATTAATTTTATATATTAATTATTTGGGTGGGAAAGGAAGTAAAGTTTTTGATTTTTTTTGTTAAAAATCCCCCCCCCCCCAGTCCGCAATTCAGTTGAAGTACGAAATGGTCAATCATTTTTTCTTGCAAAAGTTAAAAGATTTTGTCTGTGTTCACATTTATCCACTCAATCTTCCTTCAATTCAGGCATCTTTCTTTGTTTTTGATCACATTTTGCCCTTGTTTTTAGTAAATGATTGAATAAATAGATGGACATTCTTTATATTTAAAGACGGTTACGTATGGAAAGTGAAATTATTGAAGGAATAGTGATTGAATTATTGAGGGAACTTTTGCAAGAAAAAATGACTGACCATTTCGTACTTCAACTAAATCGCGGACTGGGGGGGGGGGGGAAATAAGTACCAAATATTTTTAGCTTATGATAAAATAGTTGCTGTTTATGCAGAGAATTCATTCAAAAAACCACAAAATTGTTTAAATTACTCTTTATATTATTTTGAATGTAAAATTAACGGAGAGCTAAATTGTGAAAAAATTTGGATATTTATTGGCCTTAAAAATTTAAATACAAAAAAATATATTTTATATTCTGCAAAAGATGCTATAATTACAAACGAGGAAGAAGAAACATTTAAAATTGAAAATATTTCTTTGAATAATAATGATATTTTTGGGTGTGGATTAGTTTACCCTCCAACTAATATGTCCAATAAATTCCCTTATATTTTCTTCACTCAAAATGGGAAACAAATTGGTAAAAGAATTAATTAAAATAATTTTATAAAAATTAATATTTTTAAAGGTAAAGGTGTATTATTGAAAGATAATTCTGATTTATATAAGCCAAATGTTGAAGTAAAATGTTTTTCTGTAGAAGCTAATTTTGGGAATGATTTGGAGTTGAAACCTTTTAAATATGATGTTTCTAAGCATTTAATTCTTGAGGAATTTAATTAAAAATTTTGTTGATTAATTATTTATTTGAACATCTCTTTTTAATTTAATTTTATTAATGATTTTCTAAATAAATTTTTTTCTGAATTTAATTTGCTTTTCTCATAGGTGGATATAAAAATATTTTTTTAAATATTTTTATTTTGATTCAACATTCACAGTGAACAGAGCTGTTTCAAAATTTCGATTTTCGAGGGTTTTTTCGATTTTTGAATTTTTTCAAAATGAATTTTTGGCGCCAAAAGGGAAAATTTTTGCCTTTATTAACTTGACTTAATCTGGCCGAACCCCTCTTCGTATAGTACAATCTTGATCACAATAAAAATTTTAGTTCAGAGTCGGATATCTGGGGCAATATTCAGGGAACGTGGTAGGAAGATTAGGACGGAATAAGAAGATATCGTGGGGAGGGATTAAGGGACTTTGTGCCAACGTTTAAATATACCTTCACATACAGCGGACAGAATTAATAATTTACGAACAGTTAAAACAATTTACAAAGATTAAATTTTTAGTCCGAGAAGTTTAAAGAGAAATTAAATTAAAAATTAAATTAGAATATAGTATATACTTTTGTTTCAGAAATTCTCAAACATTACATTTAAACTAACGTTTTAATATAAAGGTCAACTTTCCGTGCATTATTTCATTTATGAATTTCAGTAGGTCAGATTATCTTTGTCTAATAAAACATTTTATTTTTAAATATGTGCCTCAGGTGTAAAAAAGAGTAAATAAAAAATGAATATACCTAAGTAAATTTTAATACTTTCAAATTTACTTTAAGCAAAAATGAAGGAGGAGGGCAGGTCATGAAAAGAGAGGTAAAAAATTAAAGAAACCACATATTATTTAATGCTTTTTTTCATTTAATATTTTAAAATTTCTTTTCATTTTAGAGTTCCATACTTAAGCGTAGAGAGCTTTCTATTTACAAATCGAATTTTGTATTTAGTACCAAATTTAAAATACACGATTAGAAATAGACTTTCTGGTTTAAAAATAAAATGTCCATTCAAAATTTTTCGCTTCCAGCTCTAAAAAACAGAAATCTGGCTTTTTTACCTTCCAAAACTTTTTGTTTAGATAAGAGATATGAGCGGGAATTAATTTTTAAAATGCAGTTTTGTAGCTTTTGTAAATACATTTTTGTAAATTTTTGTATTTAAACTTAACATTTTCTCGATAGGAGCCCTCTATTTTAACAAATTTTGATTTTTATTTTATAGATTTTTTTTCAATTAAAAAAATTTTCTACAAAATGGCTGAAAACGAATCATCAATTTTAACATTAAACTTAATGCACCTTTCAAATAATTTTGTGGAACTTTATATAAAATTTAATGAAGAGAAGGAAAAGACTGCTAATTTTGAAAAAGAATTAAATGTAAATTTAATTTGGATTTAATAAAAAATATTTTTTTTGAAAATAATTCTTAGAAAATTCATAAAATAAATTCTGATCATGAAAAAGAAATTAACAATTTAAAACAAAATATTGAACAATTAAAAGCTGAGAATAATCAAAAGGATGAAAAAATTAGTTCTTTGGAAGAAGAAATTAAACAGGTATAATCAATTAGGTAATTAATTAAATTTTAATTATTTTTTTAATTAAAAGGAAATAAAAATTATAAAAAAGAAAATGAATGAGGTAGGGAAGGATTTTAAATTATTTTTAAATTTTCTGGTTTGCAAATAGAATAATCTAATTTTTGTTTTTTGAACTTTAAATTAATCATTATTTTTCTTTAGCAATTTTTAATTAGATTAGATATTTTCTGTTATTTCCATTTTTAACATTTTCAGACACTAAATTGTCCTCAATGCCGAATTGATGCTACTTTGGATGATATTAAACAACTTCATATTGAGGAGAAAGATAATTGTTCTAATGTGGCTGGTGATGGATTAACTCAAAATGAAGTTGATCATTAATGAATAAATTTGATTGTTATTTCACCAAATAAAAAATTCGTCAAGTTTTGAAGTTTTTTCAAGTTTTGATAAATAAAAAAGAGCATTTTTGAAAGATTATTTAATAGTGAATTTCGAAGCGTACCGTATTATGGTTTTCATTTAAAGAGAGTTATTAAAGTAATGCTTAAATTATTTGAGAAAATGTTTAGTTAAAGAATTATTTGTCACTAAAATATTATACATCAATTATTTATTTATTCTATCCAATTTGAATAAAATTTTGTTAAATTTTACGTGGGATACTTGATTAAAAATAATTATTTTCAAAATATTTTGTATTTTGTTGTCAACATTTTATTAATTAAAAAACTGACAAATTTTCTTTTAATAAAACCAACACATTTATTTTAAAAAATTGAGGAAATTCTTTTTTAAATTAAAAAAAAGAAAAGGAAAATAAAAATGTTTTTTAGAATAATTTAAACAATTTTTGATGTTTTTAATTGTTAATAACTCAAATATATAAAAATTTGGTTAATATTTTAATAAAAATTTTTTTCCTAAAATTTGTAACGTCACTTTATTTTTAATTTTAGTTGAGGTTATTATTCCAAAACCCTTATTCCAAAAAGATAGAAATTTAAAAAAATTTATAGGGAAGTAATCAAAACATTTATTTTATTCCGTTTTTAAATAAAATAACAAAAAATAAACAAAAATTTATTTTTTCCTTTACAATTTTGGTGCACCATAAGCATCTAAAAAATAAAATTAATTTTTCTAAAAAATAAATAAAAAGTAATTTACCAGGCATTCTTTCAATAGTGTAACGATGATCTCGAATATACATAATTGGAACACCCGGAATTTTACGTATACGCATTCGTAAATCTCTGTCACAAGTAGCAACGATATAACATTTGTGCTAGAAAAAAAAGAATATTTTAGAATAAATTTGAAGAATAAAATTAAAAATATTTTTAATGTGGAAATGTCCTCTCTTCTCGATACCAGTAGAACTACTTATACCGATCGAGTAACGAAATTTTCTTTCATTCCTATTTATATGCCAAGATCATAAGGGTTATTGGTTAAAATAAATGACTAATTTTAATTTTATAAAAAGTTGCTCTCAAGAAATATCCGTAAAAGTTATGACATAATTTTGAATCTCTGAACAGGAATAACTAGGAACAGAAAAGAAAGCCACTAATAAATTCAAAATTAACCTGAGTAATTCTTTGAACGATACAATCGTCTGCATAAATTCCCTTATGAGAACAATGAAGTCTTTGGAACCGCTGATCTTTAATAATTTTCAAAGCCAATTTGAAACGACGTCCCTGTTTTTCCAATTCACCAAGAACACAATCAGGAATGTATGGAATTACTAAAATTGAAAAAATTTAAAATCAAAATGAGGTTTACCCAAAAATTGGCGGTAAAGCCTATATATGGGATTGCCGGTTAGGAAATGAAAGAAATTTTTCAGTTAGGCTTTCAATTATATTATATATAGCCGAAGATTTTTCAAGAGCCAAAACACCCCAATTAAATAGCTCATCTCAGCCAATGGCTAGTCAATCTAAAATATTAAGTTGTTCGCAAAAGAAAAAATGTCCGCATCTTGAACCAGTCCCGAAAATTTGTTTTATCTAATTCCCACCCTCCCCCTCCCAATTCTAAAAAAACTTCAAACCTTTAGCAAAAAGACAATCCATAAATCCTTTCATAACATCTATCCGATTTTTGATGCTAAAATTGACAAAATTTGTATCAACAATAACGTGGAATGGAGGCCCCAATTGAGTGTTGTATTTTAAAAACATTGCTGAAGAAATACGTGACCTTTAAATTTGAAATAAAAAATTAAATTTAAAAATTAGATAATTACGCTTCTTTGATTTTTAATGCTTGTTCGTCTTCCTTTTTAGGTCGAACAGTTCGAAGCTCTTCTTTACTGAAAAAATTAATTTTAAAAATAAACAAGGTTTAAAAAATATTTCCATTATCCCTTCCTTTATCTTCCCTAATTTACCATTCGTATTTTATTTCCTTTTCTCCATCAAAGTTACGAATTAGTCGTGTTTGTAACCAAAAAAGTATAAATGGTTCAGTTAGTTTTTTGCGTATTTTTTTTTGGAATTTTTTTTTTTGGAACAAAAGAGAAAAGGAAATGAAAAGAAAACTTAAGAGGAGATAACAGAAAATTAGGAGTTGGTTTTCGAATGATAAAATCGGCGATATTTTAAAGACGATTTAGTTCACCAAGCACAGGCGGTCTCAAGACCAAGAGTCTTGTTTCTTCCAGCAGGCGTTTTAAATTTTTAATATCTCAAAAATATTCCTACATAAAATCATTAAAAAATAAACAAACATTCTGTCATCCGTTGGCTTTATCAACCGTTGAAGTTTATTGCTAAATTTTTGTGTCTTTTTCAGTCGGCCCATCGTGAATTGTTTTCCTTTTAAATTTTATCTAATCTGGATTTTAAGAAAATAATTTTTTATAAATTTAAAAAGATATTTAAATTAAATAAAAAAATATTTAAAAATCAAAATTTATTACAATATATTTATTACCGGCATAAAATATCAAAAAACTGATAAATTGAAAGAGGAAAAATCAAAAAAATAATATTGAAGTAAAGGATATGGCAATAGATTTCGATGGAAAATCCAGTTTTCATCCACAAAATAGTGGACGGCCCATTTAAATAAAAATTTCTTTTGCTTTTTTGCAGCCGATTCAATTTATTCTTCTCAACAAAAATTTGAATGGTTCATTCGTTAATGAAGCCATTCGTTAATTGCTGCAAACAATCCAATTTTGTGGAAAACTTCTGAATTATTAATTGGCAAAGCAGATTTTGAAATTCGATCAAAACTTTTGGATTTAATTTTACATTTATCTGGTCATTATCTTTTAATCATGGAACAACATTCTGTTGTAGCTGGAAGAAGTTTGAATAGTAAAAAATATGGGCATGAAAAAAACTTAAAAACAACAACTACTACAGTTTTGCAAGTTTATCAATTGGTGATTTACAAAAAATTGACATTTTCATGGTATTTGTTATTCTAGTTTTGATTATTTTGGGTTTACATCAATAAAGTGAGAAATTTAATGAGTACATGGTAAAGAAAAGAGTAGAAATACAATTTTTAAGACGATTTTTTGGTTTTTTAAATGAATAAACTTCGACAATTTTATCAAAACCTAAAATTATTTTTAAAAAATTTTAAAATACTTTACCTCCTTTCCCCTCCAAACAATTAATATATTTGATATTTTCATCGTTAATTAAATTTCAACAGAACAACATTTAAACCAAACATATGGTTTGTTTGAGTTAGAGTATGAGTAGACATTTTCTTTACACAGAATGGAAAACAAATTGGCAAATTGGTAGAATTCTACCTTGGTAGAAAAATTTTATTAAATTTTAAAAAATATATATGGGCATGAAAAAAAATTTTATTAAAAAATTCTACCAAGGTAGAATTCTACCAATTTGCCAATTTGTTTTCCATTCTGTGTAAAGAAAATGTCTACTCATACTCTAACTCAAACAAACCATATGTTTGGTTTAAATGTTGTTCTGTTGAAATTTAATTAACGATGAAAATATCAAATATATTAATTGTTTGGAGGGGAAAGGAGGTAAAGTATTTTAAAATTTTTTAAAAATAATTTTAGGTTTTGATAAAATTGTCGAAGTTTATTCATTTAAAAAACCAAAAAATCGTCTTAAAAATTGTATTTCTACTCTTTTCTTTACCATGTACTCATTAAATTTCTCACTTTATTGATGTAAACCCAAAATAATCAAAACTAGAATAACAAATACCATGAAAATGTCAATTTTTTGTAAATCACCAATTGATAAACTTGCAAAACTGTAGTAGTTGTTTTTAGGTTTTTTTTCATGTCCACACATTTTTTATTATTCAAAGTTCTTCCATCAACAGTTTTGCCAATTAATAATTAGGGTTCTCCACTAAATTAGATCGATTGTAGCAATTAACAAATGAAGCCATTCAAATTTTTATTGGGAAGAATAAATTGAACCGGCTGCAAAGAAATAAAAGAAGTTTTAATTTTATGGTATTTTTCAATAAACCCCTTCCCCACCCGCCCTCTTTTTTATTTCAATTATTTCCAAATCCTTCACTTCAAAAATCAATTAAAATTAAATTGATTTTTAAAATTAAAGAAATTTTAAAAAATCCGAAAAGTCAATGACAGAGGAAAACAATATTTTCAAATTAGTAATAAACAGAAAAATACAAAAAGAGATTCCCGTTTATTTAATTCCAATTCATTCCATTTTGAATAAATCCTCTTCCATTTTTCTCAAAAAGATTTCTTAAGCTCACTAAAAATTTCAAAAAATTTTCAAAAATTCTTTCAAAAAAAAAACCTCCGTCCAAGAAAATTTTTTTGCACCAATTTCTTCCTCGTCTTCCATAAGTTTTTGTCTTTTAACCATCAATTCATGAAAACAATCAGCAACATCTTCTTTTGTAATAACTGTTTCACCGTTACGTTTGCTTGCTGAACGTTGTGAGAAAAAGGCAATACAATGACGCTTCATTTGTTCAATTCCTAAAGAAAATTTAAATTTTTTTGTAATTTTTAAATAGATCAAAAAATACTGTGTCGAAAAATGATCAAAAGACAAATCAACTCAAGGATGTATATAATTTATATGTACCCAGCAGGGTTGCCGCGGGTACAAAAAATCTTCGGGTACGGGTTTCGGGTATCGGGTTGGAGCGTTTTCATTTCGGGTATCGGGTTTCGGGTTGGCAAAAATATCGGGTACGGGTTTCGGGTTTCGGGTTATAAAATTTTCATTTCGGGTATCGGGTTTCGGGTTGGCAAAAATTTCGGGTACGGGTTTCGGGTTTGGCGAAATATTCGCGTTATTTTCGGGTGTTCGGGTGGTATTAGTGAAATAAATTGTAAGGAGCCAAGCTATGTTGCATAATAGGATGTTGGGTGATATAGAGATAGGCAAATTTGAAGATTAAAGAGGCATTGTGGGATTTGGGGATTAAGAGGGATATCATGGTAAAATCCCACCTTGATAAAATCCCACTATATACTAATATCCCTCCGCTATATCTCCATTAAAGCCTCCAAATTTCTCCCGTTTTCAGCGCCGCAGGCGAAAATTTTGAGAATTTTGAAGACCAGTAAGTCAATTTTCTTCCCTTTTTGCGCCGGAGGCGAAAATTTTGAGAATTTTGATGACCTTTAAGCTAGATTACTAGCTTTTTCAACGCCGGAGGCGAAAATTTTGAGAATTTTGTTAGGCCTTAGGAAAAAAATTCAATTGTCAGAACCGCAGGCAAAAATTTTTATTGAAATTTAGTTGGTCATGTATCTAGAACTCTTAATTTTATGCGCCGCAGGCGAAAATTTTGCAAAATTCATGACTAAATTATAATTTTTAATGCTTTTTCAAGCTTAAAATATTAAAAAAAATAAATTTAAAAATCCATGATGAAAATCAAAGTTTATAAACATTTATTTTTAAAAAGAAAAATTTTTTAGGCTCATTTCCAGCACAGGACTCGAACCCACACATATGAAAATATCGAGGCTGTCGCCTTACCCATTCAACCACCGATCAACATAGTGAAAGATGGAAGAAATTATAGATATTTCTTTCCCTTTCCCTTCTTTTTTTTCTATAATTTTTTCTAAAAAATCGGGTAAGGCTAAATTTTCGGGTAGAAATTTCGGGTTTTAACCAATTTCGGGTCACGGGTTTCGGGTTGGAAAAAATATCGGGTACGGGTTTCGGGTTTCGGGTTGGAAAATTTTCAATTCGGGTATCGGGTTTCGGGTACAAAAAAAGGCCGGGTTTCGGGTTTCGGGCGGCAACCCTGGTACCCAGTAAATTCCATAAAAATGAAAAGAATATTAATCTTATGAATATATTCGGTCAAATGTTAATGAAATCCAAAAATTAAAAAAAATGGCAGTGGTGTGAATAACACACTTGGTTACAAAACTAGCAGGATGGGAAAGGTTTGAACCTGTGATGAGCCTTCCGCATTTAAAAACGGAAGACCAAAGATTAAACCCCAAAAAATAGAGATCCTATCCAGATCTCCTACTTCACCAGATCCTATCGATGATTCGAACCTTTCATAAATAAACTATGTTTTAGTTGTTAAACATTTTAAACAAACCTGTAGTCATTTTCAAAGCCAATTCTCTTTGCAAATGTGTATCTTCTACTTGTTTCATCTTTTTGTTTCTATCATCTTGAGAACTTGATTTAGCAGCCATTTGTTCACTTTGATTTTCAAAATATTCTAAAGTATCTTCAACTTCCAAAAGATATTGACAATCCGAGTCTTCATATAAAATCTAAAAAAAGATTTGATTAATAGAAAATATCTAATAAATATTTTGAAAACTTAAATTTTTCCTTGTTAGAAAAAAAATATTTTTCCAAAAAAATGAAAAAAACGTTTATATTTATAAAATAATTTCGTAATTTTAAAAAATTCATTGGCAATTTCCGAAAATTATAGATTGAAATTTACATGGTAATCAACTAGTTAATAAAACCATTTCTTTAAAAATTTCGACGGAAAATAAAATTATACACAACAAAAATTTCTCTACTTGTCGGAATTAAATAAGATTGGCCTCATCCCTAAACATAACTACACTACATATCTTTTAGAAATAATTTTAGAAAAAACCTTGCATTCGTTACAACGGCAAAGCTGATCACGCCAATTAATTGGAAAACAAATTGCATAATTTCCTTTATTTATTACATTTGAACAATTCTTTAATAATTCCAATTTGCAACAATTTTGTTGCTCGCTTCCTTCAATTTTATTTGAATAATAAACAAGCCATGGAAGTTTTTGAATGCAGAGAGAACAAATCAAACAAAAGCCTCCATCTTCTTCCTCCTCCCTTTCTCTATCAAGTTTTGATCGTTCAGTAACGTCAGAAATTGCATGCTTAGAAAAATTAAGATTGAAAGGATATTATGAGAAAATATTTTTGTTTTTAGGCAGGACTTCAAAAGAATAATTCTAACAAATTTCTAATACTATCCAGAGTTTTTAATGTAAGGCAGTCAAATTTCAAGAAGCCTAATTATTAAAAAGCAAACATGAAAATCACTAGTCAATGGTGGGATGCCCACTTTATCTAGACTCTTGATGGGGATCGGAGAAACTTATACATAATATGATTCCCGCAGTCCTAGATTTTATCCAAGTTCCCATGGATTCCGCAAGATTTCACGTTTCTATTCAAATTCAAAGAAAACATTTAAAATACCGAAGGATGAAACCAATCCTCACAAATTTGGCATTGCACCATATCTTCAAAAGCATCATCATTTTTACCTTCTTCTTCTTCCTCTTCTGGAGGATAAGGCTTTTTACAAACACAGAAAATCCCTTTGAAATTGTCATTGTAGATATTGCGTTGATTGAGTGGATCTTTCTCCTTAAATTGGGTTAAATTAAATGGATTGAAAAATTTAGTAAACAAATATTAAAAAAGTATGTGGAATAAAGTAGATAAAACTATAAAGTTATATTTTGGACAATTTGGTTAATTTTTCAAAATGGTAAGCGTTAGGAAAGGACAATTATGATTAAACCTAAAATTGACTTCATAATACATAAAACGGAATTTAAAATAAAAATTTTGAAACATGTTTAATCTTTTTTAAATTTGAAGGTCTGTGCTAAATAAAGTAAAGTGTAACCATAAAAAGGGAAAGCCCAACTTCTCAAAAGTAAAAAAAACCTCAAAAAGTTTGCATTTCAGCTTTCCAAACTTCGAATTTCCACAATCACAACAAAAATTCCGTTTTGTATACAATTCAACAAGATCATGTCCTTCATGACAATTCTCACAACAAGCATAACAAACTCCAGCTAATTGACCACCATTTTGTGCTGAACAAGTTTTGCAAGAATAAAGAGGTTGGCGAGGTTTGTAGCCCTAAAATGTTAAAAGTTTATTAAAAGTTTTAAAGATTGGAGGAGAAATTAGACTGAAGTAGACAATTAAAACACCCTTTGACTCTCCAATTTTTTGTCAAAATTTTTCTAAAATGGGTAAATGCTACTTTTTTTCGTTATCTTAAAGTTTAAATTATATCGTTAATTCCCCTTTAGAGAAGCAAAGAAAAGCACTAATAAAAGGAAAGATTATAGCCGACCAACCCGGGCCAAGCAGTCAAGAATATAAAGGCTATTAAGGTCATTTATAAATTTAATGTAATAGGCAGCGTGGTATAGTGGATTAAAAATGCTGGTCTGGTGAATTAAAGTCGATGGTTCGAATCCCCTCCCATAAAGTGATTCTTGGGTTTTTGAATCCCCACAGAACAGAACAATTTAAAAAAAGTTTAAACCCATACAAAAAAATAAAAGATAACCTCAGGATAAGTACAAACTAAATCCAAGCATCCACCCAATAAAGCTTCAGCATCCTTAGCTCTAGCATTTTCTTCACCAACAAAATCTTCCAAAGCCAAAGAAATAGCATCACTAAGAAACTCTCCAACTTGTAATTGTAAACATTCTTCTTTTAATATTAAAGAGTTGTTATTGCTTGTTGATTGTTGCTCCTGTTGTTTATCTTCTTCTTTAGTATCCTCCTTCAAACAAATTTTGTCTACTAAATCTTCAACGATACTCTCAATAGTGCCTTCTATATCTAAACAATTTCCCTCTTTAGCTACGTCATTGAAAAGATTAAAAGAATTCATTTAAATTACTAAAAAATGAAAAAAAAAGTATGCACAAAAAAACTAAAACAAAGCCAAGCAAAATTGTAAAAATGTCAATAAAAGGAAAATCGACAAAATGTCCGAAAATCTGTGAATTTACAAAACGACAATTATTTTATTCATTTTTTGAAAAAATGGTCAAAAGAAGGAAAATTGACAAAATGTCGTAAAATTACTGAATTGTTAAACAGAGAATTCAAGTTATTTGAGGTAAATTATAAAATAACCATTTGCCAATCTAACAAAAAAGTCAAAAAAATTGTGGTGTCAAACATTTGAAATTGAAAAATAAAATAAAAAATCAAAAAATAATTTTCAATAAAATTCTTCCAAAATTAAATGTTTTGAAACATCATATTTAAATGGCATCGTCTCCATATCATTCCCAAAATTTGCTTCAACAGAACAACTTGCCACCATAACATATGGTTTAAATGAGTCAGAATTGTCCTTTAATAATGTAGCTTTCCCTTAAAAAATAATTAGTGAAAATTTTCTTAATTAAATATTTACCAATTTGTTTCCCATTTTGTGTAAAGAAAACATAAGGAAATTCCTCATTCGTTTTAATATTTGGTGGATAAACTAAACCACAGCCAAAAATATCATTATTTTTGAAATAAAGTGTTGAAAGTTTAAATTTTCTGTTTTTCTCATTTTTAATTGAAGCATTATTTGCAGAATAAGAAATATATTTATCTGTACTTAAGTTTTTAAGACCGATGCTCATTCGATTTATACTTAACTCTCCTTCAAATATACATTTAACTTCAAAATAACATAAAGAATAATTTGAACAATTTTGTGGTTTGTTAAATGAATTTTCCGTATAGACTAGAACAATATTATCCCAACCTAAAAATATTTTACAAAAAAATCCAAAAATTCAATAATTTACCTCCATTCCCCACCAAATATATAATAATTTCTTCATTAATTATATTAACAAATCCACATCCTTCAATACAATTACCAATAGGTCTATTTGTATTTATACAATTTTTGTCACAACATTGACCATCAATTTCACTCCACTTATTTTTAATTTCGACAAAATTCTTTTAAAAAATTTCTGTACTTATTCGTTTTATGCTGACAAATTCTTTTTTTATTTTCCTTCTCTCCTTTTTTATAAAAGTAAACAGTCAAGATTGAATACTGGTAAAGGATTGAGCTTGGTATCAATGGCGGTAGGTACCAAGTTCTGCATTTTAGAACCAATTGTTCTACAAACACACAACCTTGGTTTCTGAAGCTTGTGATTCAATAATAGACATATAGTGGAAGGAGAAAAAGAAGGAAAATAGAAAAAAAGAAATTGCCGACATATAGCGGACAAGGGTATCACGACTTTTGCGCCGAGAACATTTGCACCGCGACTTTTGCGTCGCGACTTATGCGCCGGGCGACTTTTGCGCCGCGATTTTTGCGCCGCGACTTTTGCGCCGGGCGACTTATGCGCCGCGACATTTGCGCCGCCATAATTTAAAAAAAATATATCTACAGTCGGACCTAATTATAAGTGTACTTCTTAAAAAATGGTGTCCAGGAGCTGAAGGAATTTCAGGAAGTACAATAGCCCCCTCTAATAAACCGACCCTTTAGAGGAAGGTTGAAAAATAAACCGACCCCCTAGAGGGGTCATCTTCAAAGAACTTGACTTTTTCAAATCAGGATATTTGGTTTGCTATCCCTGTTCAGGCATGATTTTCTGCCAGAAGAGGGTGCACTATAGTGTAGGTTTGTCGGGTCCAGATATCCGGGTATGAAAAAGGCCGGATAGCCGAAAATTTTAGGTCGGATATCGGATCCTGATCTTGATATCCGAAGATTTCCAACTATCCTACATATTCTATAGTGAGGTCCGGCTGTAGTTTTTCATAATTATTAATGATAGTGGCGGCGCAAAAGTCGTCCGGCGCAAAAGTCGCGGCGCAAAAGTCCCCCGGCGCAAAAGTCGCTCGGCGCATAAGTCGCGGCGCATAAGTCGCGGCGCATAAGTCGCGGCGCAAATGTTCTCGGCGCAAAAGTCACGGAACCCGGACAAGCACCATATTTTCTAATAATTTATTTAATTAAAATTATAAACTAACCACACAATTCAAATTTTTTAATTTAATCAGATCACCAGTATTTTGATTAGATAAATCTTTTACCTTTTTGAATAAATTAAAATTAATTTAGAAAATATTTTTTTAGTTTTAAATAATTTAAATATTTCCCACAAAATTACAAATTATCAAGAGAAGGGTTGCCAAGGCTTGGCGAATCCAGATCAGAAAAAGTCAGGATATCCGGAAATCTCCAAGGACCCGCCACTCCTAGTCATTCGAATCCGAATCGAAAAACTGAATATTTTCGAAAATCTGGGAGAAAAAAGGAAAAGGAAAATTCAAAATGGGTGGGAAAGACAGGAAGCTCTCAACTAAAAATTCAATTATTTACCTTTTTGATTTCTTCTTCCAAAAAATTAATTTTCTCATCTTTTTTCTTTAAACAAATATCATTTTCAGTTTTTAACTGTTGAAATTTTTCTTCAATTAATTTGTGGAAATTTTGTTTCATTTCTTCAATCTCATTTTTATGTTCACAATTTATTTTTTGAATTTTCTAAAATTATTTTTAAAAAATATTTATTCAAAAAAATAAATCAAAACTTTATCCATTTCCTTCAATTTATTTTCAAGAAAAAAATTTTTCTTCTCAAGATTTAAAATCTTTTTTTCGACAAATTTTATTTCAAGATTATTTTCAGTCTCTTTAGATTCCAAATCAGAGTCTGTTGATAATCTTCCTTCAGTCATTTTACAGATAATTTTTAATTAAAATATTCTACTAAAAGCAGAAAAAGAATTTAAAAAATGTCCTAAAATTAAAAATGTCCCATATAAATTAGTAGACTCCGGTATAACAAATTTGTCGGACTTGGATCCGGAGTTATAGCTAGATCCTCTGGATCTGGTCGAATTTATCTGGATTAATCCGGTTAAATATTACGAAAGCGCAAAAAAATCGTCGCTCACTTATTTAAATATTTAAGATGTCAGAAATTTTTTTTGAAAACCCTAAAAGCAATGAAGGACAAAATGGTCAAACAAGGGAGAATTATGTGGTAATATTATCCGTTTTTACGGCTTGACAGAAATTTCACAAAGAAAAATTTAGCAAAGTTAAAAATCTTTAATTTAAATAAATCAAAAACAAAAAAATAATCATAAAATATTTTCAATGTTCTTTAATTGAATGCCTCGAAATGTCATATTTAAATGGTTTCGTCTCCAAATCATTTCCAAAATTAGCTTCGACAGAACAACACATTAGCCAAACAAATGGTTTATATGTATTAAAATTGTCTTTTACTAGTAAAGCTTTACCTTTAAATAAAATTTTTTGTAAAATATTTTTAATTAAATATTTACCAATTTGTTTTCCATTTTGTGTAAAGAAAATATAAGGAAATTGATTCCTTTTATTGGCTGGAGGATAAACTAATCCACAACCAAAAATATCGTTATTATTAAAATCTGTTGAAAGTTTAGATTCACTTCCCTCGTTGATAATTACAGCACGGCTTGCAGAATATTCAACAAATTTACTTGTATTTAAATTTTGAAGCCCAATATTCATATATATTTTGTCGCTATTTAATCCTCTTTCAAGTTTACATTTAACTTCAAAATAATATAAAGAGTAATTAAAACAGCGTTGAGGTTTTTTGAAAGAATTTTTTGTATAAACTCCAAAAAATTTATCAGAGCCTAAAAATACTTAGAAAAATCAAAAATTTAATTAATTTACATTTTTTCCCCTCTAAACAATTAAAATATGTAATATCTTCATTATTAATTATATTCCCATAACCATTTCCTTTAATGCAACTGCCATAAGGTTTGTTTGTATTTATACATTCATTGTAACAACATTTGGTGGGTCCACCATTAATTTCAATTTTACTCCATTTATTTCTAACTTCAACAAAATCCTTTCAAAATTTATTTTTTTAATTTAATTAAAATTATAAACTAACCACACATTTATTTAATTTAATCAAATTGCCAGTATTTTTATTAAACAAATCATTGGGCTTTTTTGATAAATTATTTTTCTTTTTTCCAACCAAAATCCAATCAGAATTTGATGATCCTTCTTCAGACATTTTGTAGAATTTTTAATTAAAAATATTCTGGAAGAAAAAATCATTAGCCGTATAGGTACAATCCGGCAAAAGCCATTTAAATGTTTAGGATGCCAGAAATTTTTTTAAAAAGTATACAAGCAATGGAGGACAGAATGGTCAAACACGAGAAAATAGACAAAACATAATCGTAAAATTGCCCCTTTTGCTCGTTTGACAAAAATGTCACAAAGAAGAAAACTTTTAAAAATGTCAAACATACAAATGGTCACGTTGGTCAAAATTGACCTAATGTTATTAAATATATTTTAACGTTTCATCAGCTGGTATAAATCAGCAAGTACACATCAGCGTTTCGTGATTCATTGAATTTAACAGAAATTTTAAACAGAAAATTTTATTTTTATTAATTTGAATTAATAATGTCGTCCTCTACTAAAAAAGAATTTAATAACAACAATAAATTTAACTTACCCAATGAAATTAAAAAAGATTACGGCTCTGCTGCAGCTTATGTTCAAGAGGTTTTTCTTTAGAAATTCTGAATTTTTAGAAATCATTATTTAGGTCCATAAATGGTCCCAATCTGTTCGTTGGTGTATGGCTCAACAGCAAATGATGGCCTCGTTTTGGACAAATACTTTTTTGCAGCAACAACAGACGGCGATGTTAATGCAACAACAACAAGTATTTTTTAATTTTTAATTTATAAAGTCTTAGGGAATTTTGTATATCGCCCCTTTGTTTTCCCTCCAAATCCCCACTTTTTGTGAAAAAATTCATTAAATTTAATTCTTTTTTGATTTGTATATTTACAATTTGCCCAAGTGATACGGGAGGGATTTGGGGTAAAATAAAAAGGGGGCATACAAATTTCAAAATTCCCAAATATTATTTATTAACTCAAAAAGTTTGGATTTAGGTACCGTCTAGGTACCCAATTCTTATTTTTGGGCAATTGTTTATTTTTTAAATTTTTGCGGACAAACTCATTCCAAACAAATTTAAGGAATATTTGTTGGTAAAAATCCCCAAATAATTTCCCCTCATTCTTGAGCTTCTTAAATATTTCTTTAAACAAATTATTTTTCCTTAATTTTACACTCATTTTTAAGTCACCTTCCCCATTTTTACAAAGAGGGCAAACAATTCGACTAAATCTTACAAGAATTTTTCGAACAGCTAGGGCAACGCCTAACATTGTATTTTTTTAATTCTATTTTTAAATAATTAAAACAAATTTTCAAAGCCCCAAACAATAATTGTACAACAATTCGAAATTCCCTCATTTTTTCGACGTATAGCTGCGGAGGCTATTGATTCTGTTATTATGTTTATTTTCAAATTTTTTCTTGTTTATACGCTTGTGAGGGCTGATCTTATGTAAGAATTTTTTATTAGAAAAATTTAGGGGTTTAAGCAAGTGCCGATTTTTCTGGGTGATTTTTGAGAATTTTGATGGCCTTTTAAAAAGTCCTCCAAAATTCCCAATTTTTCCTGGCTTTGTGTCCTTCTTTAGATCTCTTTCAGTATAGTCCACAGAATAGTGATTTAAAAATGTTGAGGAGTCCAGGGATTTCACGTGTTACTTTTTTCTTAACCTGTGTTTCCTTGTAAGTGTCCGCTATGTCCTCCCCTTTTTAATTAAAAAAAATTAAATTCGCGAATATTTGCGGACTCTTCGACAACTTGTAGATTTTTTGTTTCTTTTTTATCTGATCAAATCCGTAAAATTTTTCTAATTTATTAATTAAATGTGTGGAAGTCCATTCCTTTCAATAGCTTAATTTCTTCTTTAATTTTCTAAAAATTTTTCTTTTAAAATTTTAGAGAATTGGATACATTTGATAGTATTTTAACTGCTAACGCTGATCTCCAAACCTTGATTGATGTTACACAAGGGCTGTTTAGTGTTGAATTGTTATTTAAACTTGTTACTGCGATTATTGAGGTTTTTTAATTTTTAAAGGATTTTTATAAAATTTTCGAAAAATATTCCTTCTTAAACTTCTTGAATTTCTAATTTTTTAATTTTCGTAGAACCCCAAGATCTCATGTTCCCCTAGAAATTTTTTTACTAATTGTAAGAATAAGGAAAGACTCATATCTTGTCGATTAATCGCACATTTTTTAAAATTATCCAAGAAAATTATTTTTTTAATAATATAGGCTTTATGTATTACTTTTGGTGTTCCAGTTGGTTGTACTCCTGGAAAACGGCTTCTTGGAATTAAAGTAATTTCTTGTTTGGATGTTCAACCAGTTACTGGATCGCCTGATCGAGTGGCTATTACAGGCTTTGCTTATGTTGATTTTAAAAGGTTTTTAAAATTTTTTAAATAAATAGGAAAACTCGATTTTGACTCGATCCAGTCCGATTTTCAAGTCTAAAACCCTTAAAGCCAAAACTACTAGGTCCTGCTCTTCTAAAAAATTTATTGTTAGTCCGAATTCCAATAACTATTCGATTAGGTAGGCCAAGGGCGTATCCAGGGGGTCGGTTTCGGGGGGGGGGGGGGCTAACATTGGGTGTGCGCCAAAATTTTGGCGTTCACTTTTGCGTTCCGAACGCAAATTTTTTTGTACATAAATTTTTATCTTTTCAGCGCCGCAGGCGAAAATTTTTTGAATTTTAGAAGGCCGTATGCCAAAAAATTCACTTTTTTAGCGCCGCAGGTGAAAATTTTTTAAAATTTGGAGCTCAAGAAGCCAGATTTTTCCTTTTTCAGCGCCGCAGGCGAAAATTTTGAGGATTTTAGAGGCCAAGAAGCTAGATTTCTTCTATTTTTAGCGCCGCAGGCGAAAATTTTTTAAAATCTGAGGGTCGTAGGCGAAAAAATTTCACTTTTTCGACCAACCTTCTCCTAATTTTTTCCCTCTTTCCCCCATTTCGGGGGGGGGGGGGCTCTAGCCCCCCCCTGGATACGCCCTTGAGGTAGGCACAAAATGGAGTTTGACATTGTCCTTTTGGAATATGCTTACAAAGTCCTCAAATATTATCTGCAAATCATATTGTCAGTCCGATTTAACTTTAGAGCCTTTACGATTTTTTTCCCTAGCTTTAACTAGAAGAATGACAGTAGAAAGGTTGGGACTTTGGGAGTATACCCGAAATTTATCTTTTTTCATTTACTACAAAAATTTATAAATATTTTAAAAAAAATATTATTTGCAAAATATATGTACAATTTTTGATATTTTTTCTTAATTTTCTGATTTATTCTTTTTTCTCGTCATTTTTCATTTTTATCTCTTTTTCGGCTGTTTTATCCTCTATTTGTTTCCAGAATTGAGGGCCAATGCCAACATCTTTCCTTTTTGGGTCTTTGTTTGCTATTAATTTAGCATACGTTCGGTAGAATTTTGTCATGTCCTTTGCTAAAAATATTGAAAAATGAAGTAGGGATGTGAGTAGATTTTTGGCTTGGTTTCTCGGTCGACTAATCGAACCTGACAAACCATAAAAGACTATTCTAAACTCAATTACAGAATTCGAGATATCCTTTCGATCTCACAGGAAAAATCTTTCCACAGGGAAATTATTTTTTGATGCTGCAGACAAATTTTCGACCGTTAATGTATCAAAGCAAGCATTCCCATAAAATGATAAGAAACACAAAAAGAGCCCAGGATCTAGGAAACAAGACCAAGAACACTGATTAATCATCTAAAATTAGGTAGTAGTAGCATTTTTAACACAAATTATTTCCCTTAAAGTTACCATTTCCATGTTTCTCCTTATTCTTTTTTTGTTGAAATTTACTCCTTGTTTCCATTAATTGTCTAAAAATTTCCTCTTCTTTTTCATTCATATACTCAATATCATTTTTAATAATTTTATTCCCAACATTCTCTTGGGGGTCTGATTGCCCCTCAACATCATCTGATGATTGCCCAATTTTTTGAAAATTTTTGGAATATTTTTTGATAACTTTCTGTGCCTTTTGTGGTATTTTTACTCCTCTTTTTTGCAGTCTTAATTAAAGTTTTTGTTTCAGATATTTTTAGATTTTCTGAAAAACCCCTTTGAAACCATAAAAAATACTTTTAGGATTGTGGAAAGGGACCCAAATAAATCCTCAACTTCGCCGCAAGTCTTTAAACTTTGTTTAAGAGTTTCTAATCTCCCACACTGTGTGTTTGGTTCGTTACATCGAGCTGGATTGATTAATATTACAGTTTTGAGATGCGATAGTTTTTCAAGTTAGGCTCGACCAAAATACAGAATGCACCGATTAGGGTTGTTTGCTCCTAAATCCGGATATACGGAAATTTTCGGTTTTGATACATATATCCGGGGATTTCCCTTGAATTACTTTCGCGCTCACCCAGAAGTAACCATTTCCAGCATATCCTTTCCTATGTTATGATTTGGTTGTTGGGGAGGTTTCATTAAAATTTGGTTTATTTTTGGAAAAATATTTTGTTGTTCTTGTTTTCCTTCTATTTTTTGTTGTTCTACTAAAAAAATCGAATTTCTTTAAAAAAATTTTTTTGAAAATTTACTCGTTTCATTTTTTGTTATCTCCTTTTGATTTGCCTGTTTTTCTCCTTTAAATTTATCCATTAGCGCAACACTCCCAGCAAATACTGGAATTATTAAACGTTTTCCTCCCCAAAATGTTGGAGGTGATCTTTTATTGCGTTGTTGATTGTCGTTGACAATCTCATATTGAGAATTGAATTCGCCTATAAAGTTGAAGAAAATTTTTTAACAATCTTTAGAACAAAATTGAGTGTAGAGAAGAGCTAATTCGAACCAAAAAAACTGTTCGAAAATCGAAAAAATTTTTGAGGTAGTTCTTATAGGGGAAAAACTCAATATATTTTGATGAACCATGCATTCTATCCCTGCCCAAAAGGCAAGAAGAGAACTATTTTCACCCCAGTTTTCAAACAAATAATTCCTTGAAGATTCCCTTGTATAATTTTAACTACCATTTATAAAGCTTGTTAACATACAACCAAAATATATAAAAATAAATATGGAATAGGAATAAGGCAAAAGTTGAAATGCCAAAACCATTTTGAATAAATTTTTTTTTAATTTTTCTTTAAAAATGAAGAGAATTCTAAATAAATGAAAGTTTAAATAAGGATTCCATTCGAGTTTAAACTTTGGACATTTCACGTGAATTTCTATACATCCCCAGCTTTATTATTTTATAAGAATGACGAAAATATTAAAAAGAGTGGAGGGGCTTTTGAAATTTTTAAATTTCTTTTTGACATACCGAAAATGCCCTATATCATGAGGGCATTTCCTTTTGCACTTTTTGGCTAAAAGTGCGTGTGTCCTCTTTGCTCTTATGACTTTTCTTATTTTTTCTTTATTTTCATATGATTTTTAATTAATTATGAAAGTGTAAGGACGTTTGGGGATTCAGCTGGTTAGCATCTAAAACACTTATTGTTAAAGTTTAAGAATCAGTAGGAGTTGAAAGCGGTGCCTCAATCGGTAATAGCACCTGTATTTATTTGAGCGAAAGCATTAGTTGTTCCAATTATTTTCAAAAATCATCCCGTCTTTGGAAGTGTTAAAGATTAAATGATCTAGGAGAAGGGAAAGGAAAGTAGATAACAGAAAGGGACCTTATAACATTTTTTCTAATTTTAGAGCTCTTCTCCGCTCCGTTCTGAAAAATATGGTGATAATGTTTTTATTTCCATTGAGTACAGCTTTTTATATGTTTAACTACAATAGAGCTATATATGATTTGGCGGCAAAAACAATTGTTGTGAGGATGTGAAGAGCTTTTAATTTTTATTATTTACTAATATTTACTAATTAATTTATAGAAGAAAATTACTATTTATTAGAAAATTTTTATTTGTAAATTTTTTATACAGCCAGACCTAACTAGAAGTTACATCCCTTGTTAGATACACTATACTTTCTTTTCTTTCTCACACCAAGACCATAACAAAAAATTATTTAGTATTAGGATACTCATCATAAGACGGTTTTTTAACCCCAAGGATATTCCTTCAAGTGAGGTCTGGCTAAAAATTTATATTTATTTTTTAATAAAATATATTTAATTTATATTTTTAAAATATTCTCCTCAAAAAATTGAAGTTTGTCCTCAAATTCTTCACAAAAATTTATTTTATTGCTGCGCCGGAGTCTGACGTTGTTTTTGTTTACTAATCTCGCGTGCTGCGCTTCTTTGTAGTTGACTTACACGTGTATGAAGAGACTAAATTTTAAAAGAGAAAATATTTAATCAGAATTTTATTTAAAATGAAAAACAATTTTTTGAAAAATTAGAATTAATTTAATTAGTAAATAAATCAGAAATGTTTTTTGACTTTTCTTGGGGATTTCCAGGAGAACAGAATTAAAGCTAATATTCTGATTTTTGTGCTTATCAAGAAAAATCAGAATTAATTTTATCAGAATAAATTTGTTTCAGTAAATGTTTGTATTTCGTTTCAAATCAGAATTTCTAATTTTGATAAAAATTCTGAATATTGAATAACTATGATTTTTAAACAAAACAACAAATTCTGCTTTCAATAAATTTTGAAATTTTTAAACCAGAATTTTAATTAGTGTAAATTCTGATTTATTAAATTCTGGTTTAACTAAAATTCTGATTTTTGATTATTAAAATCAGAATTTTTATTTAAAATCCACAAACCTGCAACCGCTGGTTAACACTTGTCATCCGTTTACGACTATCTTCCAATTTCCTCACATAAATATCCAAATCATACGGAAGTGTTTGTTCATCCACAATACTTTTTAATTCTAAAAATTAAAAGAAAAAATGTTTTCGATTAAAAAAACTTTTCGATAATTCATCAATATGGGAAGCCAACATTATTTGACTTTTCCTTGTACATTTTACTTGATTATCCAAATTCTGAACAGCGGGACGGATCATTTCCATTATTGCTGCGAAGAAAAAAATTTTTAAGAAGAAAATTTTAATTTAAAAACCTTCTCCCATTTCTGTTCCCCCACCAATCACTGGCGGTTGTTCATCTGCATTTGACGAAGAAATTGAAGGTTGTTGCTCTTCTTTTTGTTCTTCCCCCTCTTCTATAACTTGAAAAGATGCTGAGGACTTTGAAGCCATTTTTGTCAACTTTGAAAATCTGAAACAAAATAAAATAATTAAGAAAAATTCCAAGCTTAATAAAGAAAAAAAAACGAACTCTCTACTACAAAAAAAGAAATTTGCCACAAATTACCGAATTGATAGTATGTTAAGTAAAATTGGCAAGTTAATGGGTAGGGGACGATTCAGTATCGCCGATTCAGTATTGGCCGATTCAGTATCACCAATTCTCGCCGATTCAGTATCAAGGTTTTTAAAATTTAAGGCAGGCCGAAACTTGCGGACCCGACGAATTTCTCAAAACATAGCTCATTCGAAAGAGCTCGACGAGCTGAGTCGAATGACGTCAAAATCATCGTGATTGTACAAGCTTGGACAAAGTTACGATAGAAAAACAAAAACCTAAACCTATGGTCCGCAAAAGTCGGTCCGTAAGTTTCGCACTACCGAATTTAAATTTTAAATTATTAAAGGTAATTTAAGAAAAATAACACATATGTACATATTAATTTTTGTGGACAAAAGTTTTTTATTTAACAAATTCAAAAAAAAATATTTAAAAAGAATTTAAATAAAAAATTAATCAAAACAAATTTTTAATTAAATCTTTTAAGAATTGTTTCGAAATATCATATTTAAAAGGTTTAGTCTTCAAATCATTTCCAAAATTAGCTTCAATTGAACAACATTCTACTTTAATAAATGGTTTATATGACGCGGAAATGTCGATTAATGATACTTTACCTTTAAAAAATACATAAAATTTTTAAAAAATATTTTTAAAATTTTTGGGACTTACCCGCCCACAAATTAATTTTTTATTTTCTTTCCTTTAGGTAAAAGTTGCCAATAGTCTGATTAACTCTATGGCAATAAATACCCAGCTCTGCGTGTTAGAACCAATGGTCCAGTATTGTATTCCAGTGCTGGGTATTTGCCATTTGTTGGCTCCGGCTCCGGCTCCGGGCTCCGGCCTTTCAAATTCTTGGCTCCGGCTCCGGCTCCGGGCTCCGGCCTTTCAAATTCTTGGCTCCGGCTCCGGCTCCGGGCTCCGGGGTTTAAAAACCTTGGCTCCGGCTCCGGCTCCGGGCTCCGGCCTTTTAAAATCTTGGCTCCGGCTCCAGCTCCGGCTCCGGAGCCGGCGATTTTCGGAGCCGCTCCATGTTGGCTCCGGGCTCCGGGTGGAAAATCAATGAATTATTTTTCATTGGGAGATTTGGGTAGATGAAGGGGGATATAGAGTGATATAAGAGGATTAACAGAGTTATCAATGGATTAAGCTGGATTTGGGTGGATTATCTTGTGATTTAGGTGGATTAAGGGCGATATTGGGGGGATTAAGGGGATTTGGATCCAAACATCTTCCTTTTTTTGCGCCGCAGGCGAAAATTTTTTAATTTTTGGAAGATCCCTAAGCCAAACATCTTCCTTTTTTGCGCCGCAGGCGAAAATTTTTTAATTTTTGGAAGATCCCTAAGCCAAACATCTTCCTTTTTTGCGCCGCAGGCGAAAATTTTGAAAATTTTGGACGATCCTTAAGCCAAAAATCTTCCTTTTTTGCGCCGCAGGCGAAAATTTTGAAAAATGAGACTAAAATTAATCAATTTAAAATATTTATCCAGCTTTATTTAATAAAAAAATGCTTATTATAATTTATTTTCCAAATAAAAACTATTTTTTAATTATTTGTTGTGATATTTTTTGAACCTATAATTGGATAAAACTCGGAACCTAACACACTATCCATTCGGCCACACCTACATATCAGAGGAAAAGAAAGAAAATCATTTTTACCCGTCCTAATTTTCTCTTCCTTTTCTTTTTACGCCTACCATCTTTGCTTACTTCTTTTTCTCTAACCCATCTTTAGGGGTGTATAGCCGGAGCCGTGGGGAATTGGAAAACCTTGGCTCCGGCTCCGGCTCCGGGCTCCGGGGTTTAAAAATCTTGGCTCCGGCTCCAGCTCCGGCTCCGGGGTTTCCAAAATCTTAGCTCCGGCTCCGGCTCCGGCTCCGCCGGAGCCGGCTCCGGAGCCGGGCTCCGGAGCTAGCTCCCGGAGCTATACCCAGCACTGTTGTATTCTCAAGACCGATATGTGTGTACCATAACTATGGGTGAGTAAAGCTCTATTTTCATGAAAATTTTATGGGAACACAGTGAACTATTGCAAATAGTAGTGTTACAACACAAAACTGGCATAGGTTTTACAACGCAGAGATGGGTATCTATCAGGGCTGGGCGCAATCGAAAAAAAAATCCGCAACCCGCAATCCGCAACTCGCAATTTCTAAAAAAAAATCCGCAAACGCAATCCGCAACTCGCAATTTTTAAAAAAAATCCGCAACCCGCAATCCGCAACTCGCAATTTTTTTTAAAAATCCGCAAACGCAATCCGCAATTGCAAAAAACCCCGCAATTTACGCAACTCGCAATCCGCAATTGCGCCCAGCCCTGGTATCTATTGCCACGGAGTCAGTCAAAATTTATCATTTACAAAAAAAAGGAAGGAAAGAAAATAATTGAATTTGTGGGCATATAAAGGTTAGGTACCAAATTTTTCTATTTTTTACTTATTTGTTTTCCATTTTGTGTACAAAAAACATAAGGTAATTCTTCATTCATTTTATTGGTTGGTGGATAAACTAATCCACAACCAAGAATATCGTTATTATTGACAATTGTTGCAGGTTCTAAATCTCCATATTTATCCATAGTTAAGGCATACTCCGCACAAAATTCAATCCATTCATTTGTTCTACAATTCTCAAGCCCAATACTTAAATATTTTCTATCTTCACTTAATTCTCCCTCAAATATACATTTAATTTCAAAATAATATAGAGAATAATTGAAACAATTTTGTGGTTTTTTGAATGAATTTTTTGCATAAACAAAAACACTTTTGTTGTAAGCTTAAAATAAGATACAAAAATTTTAGAAAATCAACTCCCCCCCTCCCCCCATGCTTTATTTTTTGTATAAAATGTACAAACTGGTCAGTAGGTCTATAGCTCGATAGAGCTCGTTGAACTGAGTCTCTTGACATCAAAATCATCGTGATTGACAAGTTTCGGCAAAATTATGACATAATTTTACCCTATTGAAGACTTTCAAAATTTTGTGGCACGCATTTTCAGACCATACTGTACATCTTAAACAAAACATAAGGCATGGGGGCTGACGAAAGTAGTGCCAAATTAACCTCCTTTCCCATCCAAACAATTAATATATTTAATATTTTCATCACTAATTAAATTTACAAATCCATTTCCTTTAACACAATTACCAACAGGTTCTTCTGTATTTATACAATTTTTGTCACAACATTTACTGTAATCATCATCAATCTCCTTCCATTTATTTTTAATTTTGACAAAATCCTTTAAAAAATTATTTCCTAATAATTATAATTACATTAACTAACCACATATTTATCCCAATTCAAATTATTTAATTTAAATAAATCGCCAATTTTTATTTCAAATAAATCATTTGGCTTTAATATAAATTATAATTAATTTATGATTTAAAATTTAAATAAAAAATTGTCAACAACCTACACTCGTAAGAAAAAGATGGTAAATCATTAGGGCTGTTCCCCGTCCCCGAAAGTAGGGGAATTTGAGAGATTTTTTGAAAATTTATTTCGAAAAACATCATGTGCCTTTTTGTTACTCAGTGTAGTTTTAGATAAAGCAAAGAAGAAATGTCACACTTAACCCCATGAAAATTAAAAGAAGATTTTCAATTAATGTATAAAATATATTTTTATTTACCTCTTTAATTTCTTCTTCCAAAGAGTTAGTTTTCTCGTCCTTTCGATCATTTTCATTTTTTAATTGTTGAAATCTTTTATCAATTAATTTTTGAAAATTTAGTTTTATTTCTTCAATTTCATTTTTATGGTCCAAATTAATTTTTTGAATTTTCTAAAATTAAATATTTTAAAAAAATATTTAATCTAAATATCCAAACTTTGTCCATTTGCCTCAATTCATTTTCAAGTAAAATATTGTTCTTTTCAAAATTTAAATTCTTTTCCTTCTCTTCAATAAATTTTATTTGAAGATTTATCAAATCATTTTTCTCTTTTTCAATCAAAATCCAATCAGAATTTGTTGATAATCCTTCTTCAGCCATTTTGTAAAGAATTTTTAATGTTTGATAAAGTTAAGGAAATTAAATAATAATTTAATTAAATTTAGAGTTGTACTTCGATAATGCCTTGCTCGCCCGACCCAAACGCCCGAAACAGTTTGAAAACCCCACACACACACACCTGCCCACGTTTGTACGTGTTTCTGGTTAAATATCCAACAACTATCCTCAGCTATTCTGTGTATTTTCATTACAACAATACTCATTTAAACAAGGGCTGTATCTGAAAGGAGTGCTCGGATCGCATTTTTCCTTACATTTTTCCTTACCTCGGAATGGGGTCAATTTTTCTTAGTATTTGATGTTTGTCATAAGGCAAAATTGTGTAAAAATATTATTTTCTCTGCTTATTTTGTTGGGTGAGTCTTACAAAACTAGGTCGAGGCAAAACTTGGTCGGACAAACTTGGAAAGCCCAAGTCGGTCTTACCAAAACTCGGTCCATTTTGTCTGTTGTTGTTTTTCCGTCCCGTTAGTTAGCCTAACACGAAAATAAAAAATCAAAGATAACAGCACTCGTCCAAAAAGACCCCAAACAAAATGGACCGAGTTTGGTAAGACCGACTTGGGCTTTCCAAGTTTGTCCGACCAAGTTTTGCCTCAACCGAGTTTTGTAAGACCGAGTTTATTATACAATTTTTTATACAATTTTGCCTTATGACCAGAGGTGGGTCGGAATTCTGATTTCCGACGTTTTTTTCCTTCCGATTTCCGAAATTTTGGGAAACTAATTATGCTTGTCAGGGATTGGAAATAAATAAATTCGAACTCAACAGTTGATTAATTTCTGGCAAATCTCAAAAATACCGAAAAAGCATTTAGTATTCCCTATATTTTTAGGGAGAACAAACCGAAATATTTAAAGATTTTCTTTTAATAAATTCCGAAAAAATATTTAAAAATATTTATAAAATAACTTGAAAAAATAAAAAAAAACAAAATTAATTTAAAAAAAGACAATTCTCAATAAAATTCTTTAATAACTAAATGTTTCGAAATATCATACATAAAAGGTTTAGTCTTCAAATTATTTCCAAAATTTGTTTCAATTGAATAACATTTCAGCCAAATACATGGTTTATATGCGTCGAAATTTTCCTTTAACAATATACCTTTACCTTTAATAAAAAAGATTCTATTTTAATATTTATTTGTTAAAATATTAACCAATTTGTTTTCCATTTTGAGTAAAGAAAACATAAGGAAATTCATTAGTCATATTAGTTGGAGTGTAAACTAATCCACACCCAAAAATATCATTATTATTAAAAGAAAGTGTTGAAATTTTAAATGATATTGATTTCTCATTATAAATTAAAGAATTCGTTGCAGAATAGTAAATAAATTTATTTGAACTACAATTTTTAAGTCCAATACACACACTATTTGGCACTATATGAAAGGAGGTCGGTAATCGTTTTTTTTTTCATGACTTTTTTCATTAACTTTTTTCCTTCCTTAATTATAAATAATGGTCAGTCTTTTCTTCCTTGTTCAATTCCACTCTCTTTACCTGTGGCATATTCAAATGAGGACAGACAGTAGTCATAGGTAGGGGCATGTCGCGGGTGACCTTTTGACTTTAAAGTCAAATCCTTTTGATTAGTTTTGACTTTAAAGTCAAATCCTTTTGATTAGTTTTGACTTTAAAGTCAAATCCTTTTGATTAGTTTTGACTTAATGCCAAATCCTTTTGAGCGGCTGGTCAAAGCTCAAACCTTCAGCGCACGTTAGTGCGGTAAAAGTTGACCTCCCTCTCAAGAGCCGTTACCTATAGGAGTGAGAGAAAAATCAATGTCGCGGCATCATCCTACTCTTTTTCTTTTCTTCTCTTCCCATTCCGTCCCCACCACTTCTCTCTCCTCTTCTTTGGTTAAAATTCTGGATGAGTGGAGGGAGAAGAGTTGGGGAGGATTAAGACTCAACCGACCTTTTTATCACCGCGATTTTTTTAATACTGTAATTTTTTTCATATTTAAGCTCATTAACCATTTTTATTTTTGTCAATTATTTTAAAAATTTTTTTTGATTTTTAGTTAAAAAAATATGTTTAATTGCACAGAATGCAATAAAAGTTTTTCAACTAAATACAACAGAAATAGGCACTTAAAAACCATACACGTAAAATTTTTTAATATTCTGAAAATTCTTTTATTTTTTAAGAAAATTGATTTGGAAGAGGCTGATCGAGAAATTCAACGACCTGTTAAAAATAATAAAAAAAGAAAGATGGAGGAAAGAATGGGGCCGGGAAACGACACTATTACCGAGACGGATTCTACTGTCAAAAAATCAATTAAGGTTTTTTTTTGTAATAATTTTAAAAGCTTTTGAATTTTCTCAGTATAAAAGAAAATTTAAAAAAATGCGTATACTCGCAACTTCTGTGAATAGGAGCAATGTGACGCTCATGCTACAATTGAAAAATTGTAAGGAACAACTTGAAGAAGAAACGAATAAAAAGTATTTTTTTAAAGTTTATATTTAATGAGTTTAATTTTTATTTTTCTAGTAAATTGCTAATCGAAGACTTGAGAAATGCTGTTTCAATAAAGGAAATGGAATTGCTTAGCCAAACAAAAATTTTGACTGAGACCAACAACAAACTTGATGAATTAAATGCAAAGACTGAACAATGTATAGTTGAGAAGGACAAAGAGACACACGAATATAAACGCGTTATTGATCAACTTCGCCTTGAGAACGAAAAACTTCAAAGCAATTTTGAAAGGGTTTGGATTTAAAATTTTTTGAATTTTTCTTAAAAATTTCTTTTTAAAGGTGAATTCTAATTGCAAAAAATCAGTTGTATGTTTTTATAAAATTTTGGAATATTTTTCGACTTTTTTAGGACATTTTCGAACAAGAGAAGCTTCGTCTTCAAGATGAAATTAACACTTATATGACAAGAGACAAGGAACATTTGGAAAAGCAGGCGTCTCTTTATGATGAAATTCAAGAGCTTCTAAAGCGAATTGAATTTATGGAACGTTTGCAGCACACTATTGCTTCCCCATCTCCAAACGTTTCTGAAACAATGTCAACATTCTCACCAATCACGTATATTTTTTTCTGATTTTTTGGGATTAATTTTGTTTTTAAATTTTTCTAGACGTCTTTCAACTACCGGAATCGAAGCTTCAACTCAACAACATACCGAACGTAAAAATGCAATTATTGGTTATATGCGGACAGATAAGCAAAAAGAGACAGAATTGTGTATGTCTGCTGAATTAGAATTGCAACGAATCCGTGCCAAATCTACCGTTGATCAACAAAAGATTTTACAATTGGAATCAGAAATTGCTAAATTAACCAATGAAGTTGAACTAAATGCAAAAATTGAAGTTGAGAAGGACAAAGAGACACACGAATATAAACGCGTTATTGATCAACTTCGCCTTGAGAACGAAAAACTTCAAAGCGATTTTGAAAGGGTTTGGATTTAAAATTTTTTGAATTTTTCTTAAAAATTTCTTTTTAAAGGTGAATTCAAATTGTACTGACTTTTCTGAAAATAATTTGAGATTGACTACTGATTTGGCCAAGGAAATCTCGAAGACTGAAACTTTGACTCAACAAATTGTCACTTTAGAGAAGGATTGCCAGGATAAGTGTGAAAAGTTCCAAAAATCGATTGTATGTTTTTATGAAATTTGTAAAATATTTTTTTCTATATAGCTTAAGAAAGATGATTGTGCATCTCCAAACACCTTGTCATCAATAATTAATTATTGGCGAAATGAAAGGGAAAAAGAGACCCTAATCCGTATAGATGTTGAATATTCATTAAAGAAGTATCGAGAAGGATGTATAATTGCTGAAGATAAAATTATGAAATTAGAATCAGAAATTGCTAAATTAACCAATGAAGTTGAAATTAATGCAAAAATTGCTGTAGAAAAAGAAGAATTGTTGACTCAATTAAATTCTTTAAGGGAAGTTCAAAATCGTTATCAACAAATTAAAAAATCGTTTGACGAATTAAATGAACGTTTTACTTCAACAAATGTGCTGGCACAAGGATTGGAAGTTGAACAAGTAAAATTGCTTGCAGAAAAGACTGAATTAAATTTTAAATTGGAAAATGTTACAAAATTGTCTAATGATAGAGCACAACAAATTAAATTGTTAAAAGAAAGTTATGATCAGGCAATGGCTATGGCATCGAAATATTCGCCTGAAATTGTTGATTCTCTTCAGTATGATTTTTTAAAGTTAAAAATATTTTTTTTATTATTGTAGGGGTGATATTGACAAATTAAAATTGGATATGGCTCAAAAAGAGAATGATATTGGAATTTTGAAAAAAGAATGTGATCGGCTAACTGAAGAACTTAAAAAAACTAAGTTTGTTTATAAAATTTTTTTAATTCTAAAGGAGTAGGGAGATGATTTTGATGGGGGATGTTGTTATCTAGGGTTCCTTTTGGATTTTGTGGATCTTAGGGTAAAATTCACCTTCGCCCCTTCCTCAAAGTATTAAAAATTGTCGCCGAGTTCTTTCGAATGGCTATCATTTGGATAAAATTTCTTATAGTTTTTTCGCCCCTCTGGTTGTTCAATTTTCATGGGTCTGTATCTCGGTCAAATCAAATCTGATTTTTTAAGCGGCGAACGGATTAATCCCGCGGGTCCTGTCCCGTCCAATCTTTAAAAACATTCCGTTTCTGGATATTGGGAATCGATTTTGCCTCACTCTATCTTAACGTCGAGCAAAAGTCAAATTCTGAGATACGCTTTATGGATTTCAGAATTTGATTTTTATACACAAATATTGTCTAAGTTAAAAAAAATTTTTTTAGAGATGAACATAACACTCTTACGGCAGAATATACCAAAGCTACTGCAACGCATAAAGCAACACATGAAAGTCTTCTTATGGTCAAAGTTGTTGCTAGAAAAATTCGTGAAGAAAAAATTAAACTTTCCGCAGAAAATGAAAAACTTCAGGTTTTATTTTTATCTACATTTTAACCAATTTCCAATTTTATATTTGGGAGAATTTTCATTTTAAAATATTTAATTTATTTGAATTACATACCTTTTAAATTTAAGAAGAGCTTTTTTCGATATTCGGGGACCTATATCTCGGCCCACAGCCATCTCCGACAAGAAAGTGTGATACCGTTCGACTCAGCTCCGAATCGAATGGTATGGGTCTTGTATCGGAACTAAAACTCTGGTATCTTTTTTTATGTCGATATGGGGAGCATTTTAGTTTTTCACATTTTGTTGAGTTCTCACGTAATTTACCAGAGTCTCCTCCCTTTAAGTATCTTATTTAAAAATTCTTTTTTTAATTTTTAGAACGAACTTATGGCTGTTCAAGACCAATTGTTAAAGACTCGTGATTCTGTTGCTGCTGCCGCTGCAGGCTCTTCAAATGCCGAAGCTGTTTCAACAATACAAGCTGAGAGGAAGGAATATCAAACAAAAATTGAGGAATTGACAAAGAAAATTGAGGTTTTTTTTGACTAGAATTAAAAAGATTATTTGTTTTTAAAGACGTCTACTCAACAAATTAAAGAATTAGAAGCTCAAAGGGACGAATTATTGATAAAAATTGAAATGGATGAAAAAGCTTATAAAAGCAGTCAAGAGAAGATTCGACAAATGGGAAGTGAAATTAAGCAATTGAAAGAAGAAAATGAGCAATTGAGTAAATTTGGTAAGAAAATAATACGATAATCCTCATTACCTCACCTCGTCAGACCTCATACATATAGGGATCGAAAAATTGTATCTTTAATGAGGTTCTTAAATATAGGGGCATCGTTTAGTCCATTCCTCTATTCAGAGAGTCTTCAACTCCCAATTGAAAATTTCATAAAAACATTTCTTAAATTGAGTTATATCTGGTAATGATTATATCTTATGAAGAGGTCTGATTGGGGCATTTTTTAAATATTTTAAAAAAAAATTTTTTTAAGAGGCAAGTGAAATTGGTGAAGGAATAATTGGCATTGACGACATTCCTGTTGCAGCAGTTACTGAACCAGCTTCTTCAACAGATCCTCCTGTCAAAGCTGTTCATTTTGAACAACAACAAGTTGAGCAACAATTATTGGAGAAGACACAAGATTTTGCTTCTGCTGAATTTCCTATTCAAACAGGAACTGATGGTTTGAATGAAATTAGTTCTGGAGAGAATATCCCAGTTTCATATGATGGAAATAAGCGAGAGGGAGAAGGAGATGACAATTTGGGGTTAAAAAATATTGTTGAGGTTAGGTTAAAAAATTTTTTTGACAATAAAATTCTTATTTTTATAGGAACAGAAGAAACCAAGGAACAGAGGAAAGGTCTGTAAAAATAATTAATTGAAAATAAAGGGAAATTAGTTATTTTTGGGTATGGGGGTCCCGGGGGTAAGGATGGGTCCAGATCTGGGATGGGTCTCGGGACCCAGACTAGAGATTGACCCAGACTTTTGGGGGTTCCCGGGGGGTAAGGATGGGTCGAGATCTGGGATGGGTCTCGGGACCCAGACTAGTAATTGACCCAGACTTTTGGGGGTCCCGGGGGTAAGGATGGGTCCAGATCTGGGATGGGTCTCGGGACCCAGACTAGAGATTGACCCAGACTTTTGGGGGTCCCGGGGGTAAGGATGGGTCCAGATCTGGGATGGGTCTCGGGACCCAGACTAGAGATTGACCCAGACTTTTGGGGGTTCCCGGGGGGTAAGGATGGGTCGAGATCTGGGATGGGTCTCGGGACCCAGACTAGTAATTGACCCAGACTTTTGGGGGTCCCGGGGGTAAGGATGGGTCCAGATCTGGGATGGGTCTCGGGACCCAGACTAGAGATTGACCCAGACTTTTGGGGGTCCCGGGGGTAAGGATGGGTCCAGATCTGGGATGGGTCTCGGGACCCAGACTAGAGATTGACCCAGACTTTTTGGGGGTTCCCGGGGGGTAAGGATGGGTCGAGATCTGGGATGGGTCTCGGGACCCAGACTAGTAATTGACCCAGACTTTTGGGGGTCCCGGGGGTAAGGATGGGTCCAGATCTGGGATGGGTCTCGGGACCCAGACTAGAGATTGACCCAGACTTTTGGGGGTCCCGGGGGTAAGGATGGGTCCAGATCTGGGATGGGTCTCGGGACCCAGACTAGAGATGGACCCAGACTTTTTGGACCTGAGGGGGGGGGGTCTAGGTAAAATTTCAAGTTAAAGAAAAATTTCAAATTTTGTTTGGCACTACTACAGATGCATGGTTATGTATATTTTTATATTGTTTTCTTCTTTATTTGAATATTTTATAATATTTGAATAAAGAAGAAAACAATATAAAAATATACATAACCATGCATCTGTAGTAGTGCCCTTTTCTTATTTCAGAGTACAGGATGTTCTAGAAAGAAGAATAAGAAGTTAAGAGAGAAAAAAAACATTTAAAAAATCTAATTTTTAATTTTATTTTGAATTATTTTTTAAATTTTCTTTTTAAATAAAATTTAAATATTTATTTTACTTTTAAAAATTTTTTAAGTTAGGGAAAAAAATTCATACTGAGTTAATATTTTTAATGTGTTTACAAGTTTAGAATATGAAAAAATAAATTTAAAATTTAAAATCATTGTTTAAAAATTTTTATTTTTGAAAAAAATACTTGTCTAAAGTTCACTTCCCAACTAGGGATCCGAACCAAGTCCCACAAAATATCAAAGTGAGTGAGTGATGTCTGACACTAAACCACACAACCATCGATCAACATAAAGAGAGAAAATATAAATATAAATATTCCTTTCCTTTTCCTTCAAAAAAGTTAATGGTAAAGTATGATAGGATTTTTTGTAATAATTTCTTTTTGTGATTTTTATTTTTTATTTTCGTAATTAGGACGCAACCCTGCTATCAACTCCCAAAAGTAAAAATTACCCCTAAAATATCTTATATTGATTTTAACTAGGGTTTTTAATATTCTAAAAAAATTTTTTACTTTTTTATTTTTTTAATTTAAATATTGTTAAATTATTCAAAATGAATTAAATCCTTCCAAAAATAATAATTAGACAAATATTGTAAAGTTAAAAATAGTACTAAATATTAATAAAGGTTAAAAAATATATGTTGAGTTTATGTTTAAAATATAGGGGAAAATAACTATCATTAAAAAGAGGAGCATTAAAAAGAGCAATTGTAATTAAAATTAAGGAGTGCATGATTTAATGGGTAATGAAGAGGAGCATTTAGGAGGAGCAGTAAAAAGAGGAGCATTAAAAAATTGAAAAATTAAAAAAATTAAAAACGTGTAATTCTTCTAAATGAGCTCTGATTTCTACAAATCGCACACATTATTGGTTGAATTGCTTGCCCTGGAATAGCATGCAGAATCCTGTTTCGGTGGTCAATCATTGCCTTCTCCGTGCACCAGAAACAGAAGGTGACGTGACCGCACAGATGAAGAGTTACTGGCGGACGCTCCAAACACGCTACACATAAATCTTCTTTACGCAATTTAAAATTTCTCGGAAATCGGCGCACATTATGGAGTTGCTCATTAATGTTTTGTTGTTGTTGCTGCTCTTGTTGAGGCATATTCCCTCCCTGTGCATTAAGAGGAGCTCCTCCATGATTAACCGTCAACCCACAATAATGCACAAGCTTTCTGCAGCTGCTCTTAATACATTTAAGCAGCTGCTTCTGGTCCACTAAAATTTAATAAAAAATTTTTTAAAAAATTATTAAATAATTACTAACATTCTTTATGAAATTGCCGCTTTTGTCGTTCTGTTTCGACAAACAAATTAACCCTTTCATGCCATTTCACATCAATAATGGGTGAAAGGCTAATTGGTGACCGAGAGCGATCAGCGGAATGGTTTCTCTTCCTTGACCGCTTCTCCCTCTTGATCGGGCTAGGAGCTCTAGCTCTCTTGCTGGTATTGTTGTTCATTTAAAAATTATAAGAAAAAATTTTATAATTTGGAGATGGAAAAATGTGTTTAGGGGAGATTGAAATATGTTCATCATAGTATATGTAGATCTGGGCGTTTATTCAAAATTGCCAGAAAATCCACGCCTCATTACAATCAAATTTATCTCTCAAAGCTTTACCGTAGTAGATTAGTTTAAACTTGTTTCAATTTTTGTTTTCAATATTTCGGCAACAAAGAAAACCAGAGAGAGGACATCTTACAGAATATTAAAGGATTATGAGATCCGATTATGTAATCTAAAGGAACGAGATGAGGAACAGAAGAAAAGCATCAACTCAAAAATATTTTTTGAATAGTTTATTTATTATAAATTCAAATTTATTGTTTTTATTTCAATATTTCACATAACAAAGTAGGGCAATAGAAAATCCTGAAATTTTCGAGAAAAGAAGTAAAAGGATTAATGCTAAGGAGGATTATGTAATTTAAATGAGAGAGGAGACGAGCAGAAGAAAAACTTTACTACAAGAATATTTTTAAAAATAAGTTCAAACACAAATTGATGTTTCGAAATTTATAGATTAAGGGGCTATCTCATAAAATTTTTAATATCTTATGCTGATTAACTATGAAACTAGGTCAAGATCTGAGTATTTAAAGAGCCAAATCTCACAAAATTTCTCATTCTATATAAAATGAGCTCTAATAAAGTAATCGATGAATGCTCCCAAATACTAGGGTGTTCTGCTAAATCATTAAGAGATCAGCTCAACCACCCTGATAATCGTATATTTTTATTAAAGGAGCTTCTTGATCGTAAAGTCCAGACCACTTATGAGGACCAAAATGGGTTTAAAAAAACTTTTACGATTAATGGTCTCTCAAGAAAAGGAGCAAATTCACTTAGAGCATATGGGAGATTACGTCATCCTTATAATGTGAGCGTAGCAGCTCACTTCTATGCACGTCACCGGATTCGCCTGCGTTATCCATATCTTCAGTGTGTTGTTCAAAGATTTCCATTTGGAGGTGAAGATAGATTTTATCCTTTGGAATTGTTGGAATTTGTTAAAGAGAAGGAGGAGGAGGAAATGAAAATTAACAAGTGGATGCATCGTCTCCCTTCTGATATTTCATGCAAACTAAAAATATCAGAAGACCAGAAGAGCCCTACAATTCTTATGAAAAAAGATGAGGATGCTGAAGTTTACAATTTTGAACTTAGCCAATGGTGAGGAGCATTATTATAAACAAAAACTAAAAATTTTCTAATTTTATTTTCTAAATATGCACTTTTCCCCTATAAATATATATGATATAATTTTGTTAACTTAAAATTGTTAAATATGCACAATTACCCCTAAATTTGGTTACTTCTTTACTTTAATTCTGTTTTGTCATCTTCTCTTTGTTAATTGTGCAGTTTTTCTCCTAAAATCGATAACTCCCTATTATTAAACTTGCATACAATTTTTGTAAAATTTTTATTCAAAAATAAATTAATTATAAAAACAATTGTAAATTATGGTGGAGAAATTCTTGGGTGTCGATTATTAGTATATCCAAAATTAAGTACAATAAAATCAGAGGGTCGGATTACTCCTTTGCTAACAACTGGCTTATACATTTTATAAAGGGGTTGAGAAGTAACACAACCATCTTTTATTGATGGTCGCAAAAAATTTGGGTATAAAATATTAATTGGATCCAAATCACCTGTTCTAGCATAAGAAATTACATGTTCTTTAAAAGTTTCATATTGTAAACCTTGATTAGTGAGGACGTCCCAGTTAAGCGTCATTCCTCTCACTTTGAGGACGTAATCGTAGTTTACTTCTTGTTGACTCTTCTTTAGTAGTTTAAGGCCGTACTGCTTTGCTCCTCCACAGCAGTACTCCAAAATTTCGTGAGAGGGATATTCATCTGTAAATTCGCCCAAATGAGGTCCCAAGTCGAGAGGACAATTTTCTACAGGATGTGAAAAAATAAGGGAGTCTGTATCCGTGTAGAGCAATGAACACCCTGGAGTTCGGACTACCTTCTGCATGGCACGGAGCAAGTGGATGCGAGCTGCCGAGGTGGTCCATAAGGAAATGACCACATTTGAGCATGAATGCTCTTCTATCCAATCTTTCTTCTTTACATATGAAATGAGTAAAATACCTGGAACGAGCTCATCTATACTAGATATCTCAATTGATCTGTCATCGTAATACCGGCAAAGCTCGGCAGTGTTGTTAGTAATGGTGCATTGTGAAAGTCCAACATTTCTTAACGAAAATCTCCCCCATAAATTGTTTAACATTAATTTCGCTTGTGTGCGTCTTCCTTTGTTTGCTCCCATTTTATTCCTCTCAATAATGATGCCAAATTTCTCATTGCACTCTTTGATGAAATTTTCCTCCGCTGCAAAATTATCTTTCATAGAGCTGTCAAATCCTGAAGAGTGAATTTTTTCAGACATGAATTCACTGATATATGGTGCAAATAGTTTGTCGTCTGAACTAGTATATTCCAAAACACGAAAGAGCTTGGTTACAATGTAGCCTTCCTCAAGAGCCACATTTAGTTCAATCGAGGTACAAGTACTCACCCATCCTCGTTGCAGGTCTGAGTGTGGACATGAGTAATTCTGATTTACACTTCCTTCACGATTTTCGCAGGCACATCTTGAACAGAGCGGGAAAAGTAATCTCTCATCGTCAGTTCCTATTTTCATAGGGAGAACAGGAATGTCAATGATCCTAGGAGGAATTACAAATACTTTCAAAATTGCTAATTGAAAAGTATTATCCTCTGGGCGAGTCCAATGAACATCTTTGTTAATTATGTGCACTTTTGGGTGCCCCACTGGATATTTTGTACTCACATTAACAAACGGATAGAGCGAGGTAACATCGTAGTATGAAATTTTTTCACCTGCTCTTGGTGAGTAAAATAGACGTAATGGACCAGTCCGACCTCCAAAAAAGCAGGATCTGATGTCTATCGGACCATTGTCCAAATAATTTTTAAATTTGTTTCGCATCTCTCTATCTTTATCCAACATTTTTCTTATTTCGCACTCCCAGAATATTTTTACTTTTACTCCTTGACTTTTTATAAATTCCAATCTCATCTCATCTTTCTCTCTTTGTTTCCCAGCAGTAAATCCATTGGGAAGAATAGTGTTAGATTCAGGATAACACTTTTCACAACCGTGCCACACGCATCCGTTGACTTCTATTCCCAACTGCTCCTCCTCAATCCAACCATCAAGTTTGTATTTGTCTATCTTTTTTTCTCCTCCTTTTGAATATGCTGTCTGTACTTCTACTCCATACTCCTCCTCATACCACTTCAAAAATTTAAGAGCAAGACGACTTTGGTTATCTGCATTATCATAACCTTTTTCTGGGACAATAGCTAGGTGATTCTTCTTTAAATGGTTCGTTCTAAAATGACACATACAAGCTGATGCTATGGTCATTGACTCCTTGAGTATGTCAATACCATTGTGTGCTCTTGTTGATGCTGCTCTTTGACATGGACCTCTTCTTGTTACATTCATAAATTCTCGCCTAAAGGTAATGAGTGCCGCTAGCAATATCTCAACATCATTAGTACAGTATGCAGCTAAAGCTTCATCCAGGAAAAATGGCTCGTCTTTGTTAATTGCAAACCATCGATCGAATTCTTTTCTTTTGTCAGGCATCATACCTTCCGCAAAATAATCAGATGGGACAGGAAAAATTTCTTTCCCATAATTTTCTGGTCTGTTTGCAAGATGGGGGAAGAAAGGCTTTTCCTCAACGTCAAGAGCAAAAGCAGGGACAAGTGATGCCAAAGACATAGGCATCAGATTAAAACTGTCCCGAAAAATGAGCATGCTCTTTTTGCTTACTTTCACCTTCATCTCATACATTTTGTTTCCCCTTCGTAGCATTTCCGGAGTAAATCCAAGGAGAAAGAGCTCTCTAAAAACAATTACCATATCAAACCTTCCTCCGAAATGTGAGAAGGCCATTGTATCACAACCTTTTGTTGTTTCAATGATCCATTTAACAAAAGAAACTATTGGATTAGGTCCTATGATTTTGTTGTTAACATTAGTTTTGCTGAATGGGCGCTCAGAGAAGGTAATAAGTCTGCTCTCTCCACATATGTTGCAATCATCCTGCTCCTCCTCTATACATTTAGGGCATGTGATTCTTGCTGCGATAAAATTAGCCTGATGTCTTCTTTTGTTGTTGTCAGATACCACATGCTGCATTGTCTCAAGATCAAAAACTACAATTCTGTACGGTTTTTGAACTTTAGACTCAATAGGGCTTACAAAACATCCTCTCTTTCGATCGTGATAGCTAAAACAAACCTTACAATATCTCTCATTACATTGATGCCCTTTTCTCCCATCTTTGTTGTTACCTTCAGTATCCCAGATTATCCCACACTTTTCACAACGTTTAGAACGTTTGCAGAAGTTTGAATTTATGTGATGATTAAAGCAATCTTGATTAATAAATTTCTTCAAACACCCTTCACATTTTTTAAAAAAGTTGTTCCTTGGAGGGCAAGGATATAATGGACCAGTTCTGGAACAGTTGAGACAACGAGATCGACATTTTATCGAGTGTGCTTGAGGATGAGAATAAACAGTTTCACACGATAAACAATACGGTTGTCCGAAAAGTCCTCCTGTACAAGTTACACCATTGAAGTGCGATCCATCAAAATATAGGAGTATTGGCGAATCAAAATTATCTGGACCGTATTTGAAACATGGTTTATAATTTCCCAAGCAATCAAATACAAAAACTTTAAAAACAAACTGGCCTTCATATTTTTCATTCCAATAATCTACAACAGGAGGCACCCAATCTTCTGCGTTGTATTCCTCATAACCAAGAGGTGCTCCAACATATTCCATCAGCTCTAAGGTGTCCTTCTCAAAATGGCCTCTTGATCCATAACGTGCATGAACGTAGTTGTAAAATTGGGAGCGTGTAAAAATTCCAGTGACACGTATCATTGATGCCAATAATGAATAGAATAGACAGTAACCATCGTTGTTGTTTATTTTGATAAGGCTTTTTCTTTTATTTGATGGTGAAGAGGAGCTAATTTTCGCGGAGCTCCTCCAGTAAGGTTATTGCTCCTCGACAAATTAGCTTTGTCTGCAATCATAACAGTAATAGAGAATGGCTTACCCCATAATGTTATGCCTGCACTTTTTTTGCTCTGTGCCACTTTATTAAATTGATTCAACATTGTGTCGAAAGTATTTTCTGTCGTAGGCCTTATCGGAATCCAAATATCCGTGTCGAGCAACTCACTAGTGAGAGTACATCCTAGCATCTCTGGTTCGACTCTTTTGGTGCGTGCATTTGAAATGGCCTCATCGAAACAATATTGGAAAATGCCGGCAAGAAGAGTTTCCGGGTCGGCTGGAATACTCTTTATTAAATATTTGGAATAACTTTTGACAATTTTAAATTTCTCAATATGTTGTATAAAATCCTCAAGTTTTTCAACATATTCTTCTGGTGCTCCTTCTCCTGTCTGATCTTGAGCAAGGAGATTATCAATAAAAAAGGAGCGAGCTCGTTTTTTTGGCGGCTGATAATCCATAATTCAATTTTTACCAAAAAATTAAACAAAAATTAATAATTTATTTATATTTCCAAGAATTATTGAATGAATTAAATGTAATATTTTCTTTGCTTTTATAGTAAACTCTCTTTGCTTGGGTTAACACAAATCCATAGAACGAGCGAACGTCTGGCGTTCACATTTCTCTTTTGCTTTTCTCTTGTTATATTAATCCATCTCGACAAAAATTAAGAAAGAACAAGAAAGTTCAATTAGCTATCGATTAATGTTGTATATTCAAATAAAAATCCCCTTTATTAATAGGAAGGGGGAAAAATGAGGGACTAAAAATATATTAAAAGTTATTTAAAATATGGAAATTATTTAAAGTATTTTAAAGTATATAGGGTGCAAACTAAGTTCACTATTTTTTAAAACATATTTTTGATTTCCGCTCATTTTACTTAATCATTTTAAAAATTTTTCAAATAAAAATGAGCAGCTCTCCGGAAGAAGAATTTATTAAATTTATGCACGGATCGTGCGAATATAGACACTTTAACAAGAGGAAATATATGAACGCTTTGAGCGAAGCTATCAAAGATGGTGTTCAGCTTGACCTGGGAGCGAGATTAAGCATACTTATAAACTATTTCAGAGCTGGAAAGTGGTGTCATGATTGCCTAAAGTTTGTTTTGAGTCGCTTGCAGTGTGAAATTATTTTACCTAAATATGAACATAATTTTAAATACGAATTTTATCTATGTCCCGATTGTTTTAAAATTACAAAAAGTTATTTAGAAATACATAATAATTAATTTTTTATAATTTTATTCACAATGTAATTTACAAATAAATCTGTATTGTTTATTGATTCTAATAAATTTATGTATTGGAAAATGGAGTAGCCTTTGGATAAAAAATATATTAGTGAAATACAATGATAAGCACAATTACTAGATAAGGGAGATTGATACGATTTTATATTTCTTTTTACATTTTTAAAATTTTTTAAAAAAGAGTTGACAATACAAGAGCTTATAGGGAGTGCGAGACTATCAAAATAAAATATTTGCTCTTTTTCTAAATAAAGAGTAATCCAGTGAGACCCTTCCTTCTCATGAGGATCCAAATTCACAATAAGAGTAGTTGGTCTTCTTAGTGTACTAGGAGAAGGGAGCAAGTCACAAGGGAAGCACCCCTCGAAAATTTTGCTCGTCCTTTGATTTGCTCTCAAAATTTGAGTTATCTGGCTGCTGTACATTGTTTTGCAAAATATTTAATTTAACCCAAAGTATTGATCGAAGTTGATAAATGATTAGACTTATAATAAGGAGTGCATACAAACAAATCATTCCCCAACAAAATATGTGTCCATAAATATCTCCTGGTGTCTCTTTACATAATTGAATGGGAGGTAGACTGCCAAAAGGTTGAGGAGCAGAAATATGAGGAGGAGGAGGTATACTTGAAGCAGTATTATTTCTCTTTGGGGGATATCCTAGTCTACGTAAATATTCCCTATACTCAGGAAGATTTTGGACATCTACACTCCCATCAGTACTTAGAGTATTTACACAGGGAGTAAAAACTCGAATTAAGAATAAAACTTTGGCAAGTCTTTTAAAAAACATTTTTATTTAAAATGAATAGAAATGAACAATTTTTGAGGTTTATATAGTGGTATCGCTCGTTATTGATCGATTTTTATCCAACATTATTAGCGCATCTGCTTCTCCCATAACTATGAGCATGACTCCTCCCTCTGGAATAGGTTGACTAAATTTGATATTAACGGCTGTCGACCCATTTTTTATTAAATCAAATGTACCTCCATTATCCTCCCCACTATTTGTAAGATTGAAGACATAAATACAATGGGTTCGTCCGTATTGCAAATATGTTATCCCATTGCTCTCTGAAGAACCTGAAAACCCTATAGCCTCATTCATATCATAAAATGCTCTGGCATATCTATTTGAACCATAATCAAAATCATAGGGTGCCTGGGGATATGAACGTCCATTCGCTATAATACTAATTTCTCTAACTCTAAAAGGTTGAAAATTGAAAGGACTCCGCTCTTGTGTCCCTACATAATCGGAGTTGGCGACTAATCCTAAAGTGATTCGTCGTGGTATTTGATCCATGAATAGATTGGCATGAAACTCATATCTTCCTTGGCTGATAAATAATGGTTTCATCATTGTCTTACGAATAGCATAACGGGCAGGTTTTAGATCAAGTCTCCTAGCAATATCAAGAGATAGTCCGTCCATTAAGTCTAGTTTTTTCACATAAAGTTTACAGCTCACTACTTCAAAGAAGTAACGAGTAGGTTGAGCTCCAACTACAACAGGTGCAATAAGGAGAAATTTTGCTTCGTTAGGTAAAATTTCTATATCAATTTCGCAATGATTTATGAGATACTGAGGCTGATTGAAAAGGTCAGCGTCAAGTTTTGAAACAAATTGTGCTGTTCTGCTATTAACAAATAAATTTTTCCTCGAATTAAAACTTGCTCCGGACTCTTGAGATAAACCTGAATCATAATAATAGCCAGCAGAATTTAGATGAGAACCTTTTGCTCCTAGAGAGTAGGAAAGTTCATGGGAAAAGTAAGTCTTATATGCATAAAGAGAGTTTGAATTAAATATTTCTCTTCCATTTACACTTATTCTCATATTATTAATAAATGTGCTCCCTATCATTTGTATAGGAGCAACATTTTCATCAAGAGTAATATTTACGATCTGTCCGTTCGCATTCTCTTTACGGATTCGAAATTCAGTAAAAATATAACATTTAGAAAGATCTATAAAATTTTCACTTGAGTGAATCTTAAAATGATAGGGTGTGTCTGTCAAAGGATTACTTGGAAGGATTTCGAATGTTTTTGAAGATGATATGCTTACATTAGTTGGAGGGATTTGAAAAAAATCTAGTGCATTCGTAATTGTGTCGACGCTATCCTTATCAATTTTGTGGAAAGCCATTTTAATAAAATCCAAATGCGTCTGACCTTTTTCTCTTTTTAACAATTTTTCCAATAACTGTTTGATGGGAGGGAAATTTATTCCTTTTTATACTTTTTCTTCCAGTTCCAAATTGCTTTGGTAGTCCTCCCTTTTCAAGGACTGTATCAATTCCTCTTTTTCCTTCACTGACTAATGCCTCCTTTATAGGCTGACCTTCATGGACTCTTTCAAGTACCCGCTGTCCTGTATTAAGTGCCTCAGCAGATACTGTACTCCCGACTCTTCGAATAATCGGGAGAAAAAATCTCCACAACCCTCTCATAATATCTCCAACTCCTGCTCCTCTTTGCCCATATCCACGTTGATATGGTGAGGCTCCTTTAAAATAATAATTTTCCTCGCCACTCCCATTTTGATCCACAAAATTATACCCTACCAAACTTGTATCAAATTGAACATGAACCATTTTATTTGAAAAAATTAAAATGAAAAAATGTAAACACTTTATATACACCCTAAAAATTTATCACTTTCTTAAATATCAAAACAATACTGACTGTACCATAAGCAAATGGTACAAGTCTACCATTATCCATCGTCCTTAGTTCAACTTCAATTTCATTTACTTCTCGGGGGAGCACTCTAACATAGATAGGAGAATCATAAATCTTTTCGTGATACTCCCCAGGTACTGCTCCTGTGACTGACACAATTCTGAGCAAAGAGCTAAGAGAATTTCCTACGATCATATTTTCTGTAAGTCCTTTTGCATAGATTGCAAAGCTGGAAAACCCTCCTCTTAAATCACATCCATACTTGGCAATTTCATTATTTTGTACTAGATGAGGATTTGCAAATCCTAAAACATATCCTAATTGTGGCGAAAATGATAGATATTTGATACTGTGATGAGAAAATACAAGTTTAAATCGTTTAAAATCCATGTGATAAGATAAATTAATTGAATCAATAATTTGTTTTAAAAAGGTAATATCATACGGTGTTTTATTTTCCTTTCCGAATAATACTTCAAACAGTTTGTCACCTCTCGAATTATTATTGACTCCTTTTGATGATCCTAAACCCATAGCATCTAAAACACTAGGGGATGATGGAGGTGATGTTTGAGTGGATTGTGAAATATTTGCATTTGTTTGATTTGAAGATTGTTTTGCTGGAGGAATTTGATTTTTTAAGGGACTTTGCGGACGTTTTTGCGTTCGAGAGGGTAAAGTTTGTGGTTCAGGTATAGGATGTGTTAAATATGTTCTTGGAGGTGTTATTGATTTTGTAGGTAAAGGTTTTTCTAGTTCTTTATGAAGTCTTGGAGGTGTTACAGGCTTGGTAACTAATGATTTTTCTGAATCAGGGGTGGTTATTTGAGGGCTTATTGGTTTTTTAATTAATGGTTTTTCAATTTCCTGGCTCTCTATTGAAGGAATTACTGGTATTATTGTATATGATTTTTCTTTGTCTTGATTAACTCTTGGAGGTGTTATTGGCTTTTGAGGATCAGGTTGTTTTTTTGGAGGTGAAATTGTTTTGTAAGTTTGATTTGGATTAGCAGGATCTATCTTTGGGGGTTGAAGAGGAGACGGAGTTAAAGTTGAATTTACTTCAGGTTTTGATCCATCTTCTATTCTCAGAGATGATGACTCGCTGGGAGGTGGGCTAATTATTGTTTGTATTTTATTTTCCGTTTGGTTTGTTTGAGACTCGACTATTGGAGATGTTGAAGATTTTATGAGATCGGGTTTGTTAGTTATGTTTGATTGTTTTTTAGGAGTTGTTTGCTCTTGATTAATATTAGAAGGCGTATTCTGTATTATTTGACGTGTCTCGTTATCTGATATTGGACTTGATAAAGGAGGTGTTACAGGATATATAGATTCCTCTATTGTCTCACTCGTTGGACTAGTATATGGAGGAGTTACAGGTAATTCTATATCTTTTTCAATTCTAGGAGGAGTTTTAGGGTCAATCCCACGTTTATCCCTTGTTAGTATGCTTGGTTTCTTCACTAACCCATCTGATTTTTCAAGAGACGAAGTTTTTAAAGCTGCACCTTGGTGTTCTAAAGTAGCAATCAAAAACTGAAGAAGCTCCTCTGGTGTATTGTGGGAGCCTTTTGGAACAGGAATTCTTATGGCTTGTCCCATTTTATTATTATCTGTAAAATTTATATCTATCCATTGCTCGTCAAGAGTCCCAACAGTAGAAGGCCAGGAATATGGATAGCTTATACTATGGACACCACAAACCCAGTCACCAGTAAAATAAAGGGGCTTAGGTAAGTGAACACGAAATTTATTCGGCTGATTTTGTGGATAATCTGAAACATTACTCAATAAACAAACATAAAAACTATTTGACATTTTTATTTACAATGAAAGAAGTACAATGAAATGAACCCTTTTATACTAGTTGGGTTTCATGAATCCACTCCCTTTCGGGATACCCTACAAATTTTACAAGAACATCGTATGTTCCATCTGCTCTCTTTTTCTTTCTTATGACTTTCTCTATCCTATATTCTGTATCGGCATCCTTTTTGACACGAGCTAGCTCCTCTCCATAGTAATATCCTTTGAACCTATCTCCATCTTCATTATTAATTCTATATCGAACAGGAAAAAATTGATCCTGAACCTTATCTACTCGTAAAATTTGGTCTCCCCAATTTGGAATATAACCTTTTTCAAATGATCCCTTTTTCATGCTAGTACGAACATAATCTCCTTCCTTTAGCTTTGCTTTACTTTTCTTTTCCTTTGATGAAAATTCATCTGTATACATTCGCTCCCACACCGTTTGTGCATTAGAAAAATTTATATCAATAGGACGCATCCCATGCACCCTGCTCTTTGACTTATTAATCCCATCTAATATTTTATCAAGTATATCGATCCAATTTAAGGATTTATTCTGCGCAAAGTATCTATAAAGTCTTTGTTTTACATTTCTTATTGCTCTTTCAGCCACAGAAGCTTTAACAGTCGAATGAGTAGCCTCATTCTTTTGTATCTCCTCATTCTCAAAATATTCCTTTACAACTTTGTTTTTAAATTCTAACCCTTTATCTGAGAAGATTCTATGAGGTTTCATGGGCATTTGACTAATTAGTTGTTTGAAAGCCTCTAACATATCCTTTGAGCTCTTTGATTTAACTGGGACACCAAAGAGTCGTTTTGAAAGAACATCAGCTCCTAGGAGAATATATTTATTTCCTTTATTATGCCTGGAGAGAGTCTGCATATCTGCCAAGTCTACTTGCACGTCTGTCATAAAACCTGCTGCTACAGTTTTTGCTCTTTTAAAATGGATTCTTTTTGGACGCATGAGCGTATAAGTCCTATGCCCCTCCAAAAAATTCTGAACAACTTTTTTGGGTAAATTTTTGATAACTTTTTTTGCTTCATACCAAAGTCTATCAACTCCTGAAAATGCTGCAGGCGAATCTGGATCATTGTAGAGCTGGTTCAAAAGTTTTGTAGGATCTGCCATTTTTTATTAAATTCTTTACCAGAGAGTAGGTTTAAATCTTTTTATACCAGCCTCCTTACGTTTAGCTTTTATAAGTCTTAACATCCATTCTCTACCGGCTTTTGCAGATTGTTGTTTTGAGACCGGTTTTACTCTTTTCAAGGCAATTAGAGGACTTTCATCTGGACCTTCCAATTTTCTTTTTAATTTTTGACGTCTTCGCGCATCATCTTCTTTACGCATTTGAAATAATGCTGCTTGATCAATAGGAAACTTTTGTTCTCTAATTTTAATTTTTCTCTGTAAATATTCTCTCTTTTTTTTCTCACGATTTATCTTAGCTTCCTTATCTGTATCATAACCTTTTTTCCATCTTTTTGTACTTACAAAATCTTCTAATTTGGCTCTTTTTGTAATATCTCTTGGAGGAATTTGCTCTGATACAAGAGGGGCATTAATGCCTTCAGGAATATTAGGAGAATTCGGTACTAGTGGAGCATTAATAGCATCGGAAACATTTATTTCATTTACTAAATTAGGAGGGACCCTTACCTTCTTCGAATTATTCTTCTTATTTCTAGTCCTTTCCAATAACCTCCTATCCTCCATTCTCATTTTAATTTGTCTTCTTCTCACCTCATCTTGTTCAGCAACAATTTTTCTTTTTTTGTCTTGTTCAGAATTTTTCTCGCTATTTATTTTTCTCTTTGTTTTTAGTCTATGATTTACGGGAGTTGAAGAATATCCTTCTCTTAATAAACGTTTATGTCGTTTATTTAGTCCTCGTTGTAAACTTGAGGAAGATGAAAGAGGAGGAACAATATTATAGGCAAGGGCAGGCGGCTCCTTTGGGTACGATGAATAGGAAATGTCATCACTTATCCAGAAATCCTCATCACCTTCCTCATTAATGTTTGTGGCTGGTCTGTTAACATTAGTACTTACAATAGCCCCCTTGGGATTAGCTACCATTTGAACTTTTACTGGTTTATTTTCATTTTCATTTCTTAATTGCAAATATCGTCTAAGTTCCTGGTTGTAATGAATATTTTTTGCAGAGAGTGGTTCTTTTTTCCTTTTGGCATTCTCAACTGCACCTCTCGTAAAATCTAAATTTGGTTCACTAATATTATGTGAGGTCAGTCCTCTGTAAATCTCTTCGGGAACTAATATGAATTTGTTTGCCATTTTTGATTAGATTGAATATTTCTAAAGCTTTTATACCATCGAACGAGCAAGCTCTAGAAGAATCGGAGTGAAAAGCGCTGCAAAAACACCAATCCCTCCTCCTTTTTGTTTTAAAACTTTTTTACTCCTCGTTCACTCCTAGCACGGCTTATTTGACGAATAAAATCTACATGAGGTATCAAACGTTTCTTTTGACGAGTAGTAAGCTTGAAACGAGATTTTACTATATTTAAACAAATTTCAACTATAGATAACAACTGATTTGTGTCCGCTCTTTTTAATATATGACGTTTTCTTCTCTCAGACTTTGTATGCGCTAGGGAACGTAAAAAATCTTTATTTTCACAAATTATTTGACTAAACATTTTTAGATATGAAAATTATCTTATCCTCATCGTCCTTAAATATGTTTGTTCTGAGTCTTAGAGATGGGTCTGAGGATGCATGTAAATCAATAAGCAGATAACCATATGGTTCATTAGTTGCTTGTTTATACGCATCGAGGAAATAGTCTAACTGACGGGGAAATAGTTGTACTCCAATATTTCTCACGGAGAGTGCAGAGTTTGGAGACCTCATTAATACAATATATTGGGCATTTTGTCGCGCAACCTTAATCTTTTTCTCAAATAAGTTTTGGGTAACAAATACAATTGCAAAATTTTGATGATGCGACTTTTTGGTAAATAGCTCCGAAAGATATTTTTCATCTATAGATAGGAGCAAATCATCAAGAATTAACAATAATGGTTTTGGATATTTTTTTATCAAGTCCTCAGGAGGAACTCCTGCGTAAACATTTACTCCTGACTTTTGAAGAATCGGGATATTATTGCTCATCTCTCCAAAACAATATAGTACACTTTTTGGTTTGGGTTCGATCAAATCCTGTGAATCAGCTATAAATTTTAGAAGGAATGAACTCTTCCCACTTGAGCTTGGCCCAGACAAAAACATACCAAAAGGTAACTTAAGTTTTAAATCTTTATTCGAAAATGATTGTGATTCCATAATTATAATATTTACGAAAAAAACAATTATAGAAAAAACCTTAAGTTTATATAGGAACATTTGTTTCATCCTTTTCCTCTTTTTTCTCAACCTTCTCTTCCATCTTCTTTGGAGATGAAGTTAATCCAGTCGTAGCTGCCATTAAACTATCATAAAATTCTTGGAGCTCCTTCTCAAACGGAACTTCATCTGGAGGTGTATCAGGACGAGGAGGAGAATCATCTGGAGGTATAAGCGAAGCATAGGAAATATGGCGGGGAGGAGAAGGTAAATTAGTTGCGAGAGTAGGTGGAGGAGAAACATGACGGGGAGGAGAAGTCAAATATTTAGTTGGAGGAGCAAGAGTAGTAGAAGGAGACAGCTCATCAAATTTCCTTTTCCCACTCTTTGAATTTGGTGTATTATGTATAGTTTGTTGATTTTGTAAGCCATGTGGTACATTAAACACTCTCCCTTTATTCTTAACTTTGAAGAAGCAATGTGTAGGCAACTCATATATTGAATCAAAAGGTACAAATCGTGAACCAGAACTTAAGCGCGTACAGTAAATAGTAACACCTTCCTTTGTTACAATAAAATCAAGTTCAACCTCAGTACTCTTGCACTCCTTGCAACGACCGGCCTGATCATAAGGGATTAAACGAGGAGTTGTGAGCCTTGGACTTAAAATTGTAATCCCACACGATGTAATATTGAAATCGACCTGGGGGAGAACTTGGGTAAATAGGTGTTTTAAATTTAGTGCCATTTTTAGAAATGATTAGAGAGGATGAAAATCTACTCCTTAAATACTCCATCCCTTGAGGTAGACAAGAAAAAACTTTATTGACTCCTCCCACAAAAAATGACTCCTAAAGTTTAAACCTATTAAAAGATCTCAAAAGAATAAAGAACAAAACCTAACTCAACTTAATAAATAACTATCCTAGATACTTTTAATGAATTAAAGAAAAAAGTTTTAAAAATTTTATTTATTTTAAATATTACATATTTTTTAATATTAAATTTTTTATTTTAATCCTATATTTTTTCTCTTCATCTATCTTCACTCTAAAAACGTGATCTCTGAAGAGTAGGCGCCACCGTAAATGGTGTTGTGATTGTTGGAGACGAATAAACTAAAATTTATTATTTATTAATGATTTATATTAAAATTAGTAACCTCCATAATTAGCTCGGACTCGGTTAATTTGTTGACGACGAGCGACTCGAGCACGATAATTTTTCAGCTTACTAAGACCCAGATAGACAAGATGAATCAACTATAAAAATATAAAAAATAAATTTTCTGTTTATGAAGAACCTGTAAGCCAATAATTACAGACAAGAGCAAATAAATTGAAAAAAGAGAAATCTCCTGCTCCGGAGGATGTTCAATAAAATTATTAAAATTTTTAATCCCAATTTTTTTAGAAAGGCAAAGAATAGGGTATTTGAATTTTGCGGGTCTAATACAGTTGGAATCATTTGTACAAAAAGTACAATTCTCTAAGACCCATTCGGAATATGAAAAATTCATTCTAAAAGAAAAAATAAAAAACTTATAAAAAACATTTTTATAAAATAACTTTTAATAATTTTATAAAATGAATGATTTCTTCCTGCCAGTTGAAACTTACAAGGTTAATTTACATATCTCACCATATGTTTCCTACCTATTACACAATCGTTTTACAAAATAACTTTATCCTTTCTCTTTTTTCTCTTTCATAAAAAAGACATTCATAGAAAAATTTTTATTTACAATAATAAATATAATAAATTATTTAAAAATATCAAAAAATTGATAAAAAAATATTTTAATAAAGTTTTCTTTTCAAAACATATCATCGAGTCATCAACGCTATGAGAAAGGTGAAGAAATGTCCGCTTTGGATAATGAAGAGCAAAAATAATAAGACGAAGATCCGGTCTAAAAATTCATTTTTTAATGATTAGATTTAAAAAATTTTACCTCTCCATAAAATATTATAAATATTATTGTTGTTGGTATTTCGGTTGTTGTTAACATTGAAATTTTCAAAAGGATCCATTTTTGAAAGAAAATTTTTGTTTCACTAAAAATTTAAATATTATGAAAAAGATAAATGTGCGGGAAAAAGAAATAATGAAAAAAATAATTGTTTCTAAGATAGTGTCAATAAAACGGTCGGTTGAGTCTTAATCCTCCCCAACCCTTCTCCCTCCACTCATCCAAAATTTTAACAAAAGAAGAGGAGAGAGAAGTGGTGGGGACGGAGTGGGAAGAGAAGAAAAGAAAAGGAGCAGGATGATGCCGCGACATTGATTTTTCTCTCACTCCTATAGGTAACGGCTCTTGAGAGGGAGGTCAACTTTTACCGCACTAACGTGCGCTGAAGGTTTGAGCTTTGACCAGCCGCTCAAAAGGATTTGGCATTAAGTCAAAACTAATCAAAAGGATTTGACTTTAAAGTCAAAACTAATCAAAAGGATTTGACTTTAAAGTCAAAAGGTCACCCGCGACATGCCCCTACCTATGACTACTACAGACACACACGGACAGACAAAACACGAGTGTTTTCCAGTGCTGGGTATTTTTTTTTGTTGGCTCCGGCTACGGTGTTTAAAAATCTTGGCTCCGGCCTTTTAAAATCTTGGCTCCGGCTCCGGGCATCTAAAATCTTGGCTCCGGCTCCGGGCATCTAAAATCTTGGCTCCGGCTCCGGGCATCTAAAATCTTGGCTCCGGCTCCGGGCATCTAAAATTCTTGGCTCCGGCTCCGGGGTTTTCAAAATCTTAGCTCCGGCTCCGCCGGCTCCGGAGCTAGCTCCCGGAGCCATACCCAGCACTGGTGTTTTCTGTAGAGTTGCACGAGATCGAGATTTTAGAAAAAATCCGAGACCGAGATTGACCGAGACTCGCATGACCGAGACCGAGACCGAGATGCAAAATTTGACCCGAGACCGATATCGAGATTCGAGATAAACCGAGATTTTTCAAAACTTTTTTTATCCACCAAAACCCATTTAAATTAATTAAATATCATCTAAATAATCATCAAAATCATCTGTTTCATCAGAATCAATTTCAGTTGGTGGACCAAGCAAAAGTTTATCCATATTTGCCTTTACAACTAGAATTTTTTCCACCATTTCTCCAGAAAGACAAGTATAAAGGGTAGGGACACTTGTTTATTAGAAGGGGTCAGTCTGATAGAGACAGCCGGTCCTCTATTTTATCACTATCATCCATCCTCTATTTTATCCCCATCAGGAATCTTCTCTTCCCAGCGCCGCAGGCGAAAATTTCGAAAATTTTGGAAGGCCAAGAAGCCAGCATTCTTCATTTTCCAGCGCCGCTAGGGAAAATTTTGAGAATTTTGGAAGGCCAAGAGGCCAGATTTCTTCCATTCCATTATAAATGACCCATTGGACGAAAGGTCCTAAGTTTTCGTGAGAGACATTTCGTCAATTAAAAATTTTTGTCCAAAAGGCCAAAAAACCAAGACCAAAAAATAAAACCAAGATACGACCAAGACAAACACCCCAAGACCAAGACCGAAAAAAAACCAAGAAAAGTCTTGGTTCCAAGACCAAGACCAAGAGTCTCGCACATCTCTAGTGGTCGACATGCCCGGCTTCTTCCGCAGCGCCAAAAACTTTTTTCCGCGAAGGTTGATGTGTATTCGGCCGCGCCTATTTGTACTGCTGCGCTCTCTAGATAACTAAATTAAAGTGAGCACAACAATATACCAATAGCGAAATTTTAAATATTTTGTCAAAATAAAATTAATCTAAAGAAGGTCAATCTTTAGGGGTGTATACTGATCTCGGATCTCGGCGAGATTAAGTGCCGAGAATCTCGTCTCGGTTAGGTGATCTCGTCTCGGCAAAACCGAGACCGAGATTGGAAAATGACCGAGATTCTCGTCTCGGTCTCGGTCGAGATATCGATCTCGTGCAACTCTAGTTTTCTGTTCGTGTCCGTTCGTGCTTGTCTGGTGTTTTGTCCGTCTGTGTGTCCGTCCGTGTTTGTCTGTCCAAGTCCGTCCGTTATGACTTTAACTTGTCAGACTATGACTTGATACTCCTGTGTCGGCACAAAAAGAAAACAGGAGACCCTTGAAAGTATTAATTGCCTGTATTGAGTCATTCTCCTTTCCATTAATTCTTTTCTCTATCATTTCTTTTGATTATGCCACAGGCAAATATAATGGAATTGAACAAGGAGGAAAATGCTGACCATTTTGTCATATCAAGGAAGGAAAAAAGTAATAGAAAAAGCGATGAAAAAAAACGATTCCCGACCTCCTTTCATATAATGCCCACAATTTCCTCCTTTATTTAATTTACATGTAATTTCAAAATAATATAAAGAATGTTTAAAAATATTTTGAGGCTTTTCGAGCAAGTTTTCTGCATAAACTAAAACTTCCCTACAATTATCTAAAAATACATATTTTTAAAAAATTTAAAAATTCAATTATTTACAACCTTTCCCCAAAATATATTTAATATTTTCATCATTAATTAAATTTCCAAATCCATTTTCTATAATACAATTTCCAACAGGTTTGTTTGTATTTATACAATTATTGTCACAACATTTACCATATACACTATCAATTTCCTTCCATTTATTTTTAATTTGAACAAAATCCTTTTAAAAAATTATTTGCCAATAATTATAAACTAACCACATATTTAAAAATTTCATTATTCAATTTAATTGTTAAATCACAAAACTTTTTTTCATATAACTCATTCGCCTTTTTAAATAAATCAAATTAAAAAAATGTTTATTTAAAATTAAAAAATTTTCCTACATAATTATAAGTTTTTTTGTAAATACATCACCTAAACCCGAACTGCACGAAATGCTTCGCTTCGGTGTTTCGTTAGTTTCTTAGGGGATTTTACTGTTTGACTTTGTTTCGTCAACAAAATATTACCTATTTTTAAGACAAAATTTACCAAAAAACTAAAATATTTTCCTCTTTGGTCTTGGTATTTCAAAAAAAATCGTTCATCGTGAAATAATTAAAATATCTGGATCTACTTATAAATCAGATTCGACTAAATTTTTTATTTTATATTTAATTTTTCATTAAAAACTTCTTTAACAAAAAAATCTTAAAATTATTTACCGCTTCAAGTTTTTTCTCCAAAGAATTAATTTTCTCATCTTTTTGAGTATTTCCAGTTTTTAATTGTTGAATATTTTCGTTTAAATTTTTTATTTCATTTTGATGGTCAGAATTTATTTTTCCAATTTTATTTTCATTGTCAGTATTTGTCTTTTGAATTTTCTAAAATTATTTGCAATTAATTTTTATTTAATTAAAAACCAAAAAAATCTCGGGGAATTTCCCACCAACTATTTATTCAACTCTAATTTAAATTTTAAATATTAACAAACTTTATTCATTTCATTTAATTCATTTTCTAAAGCTTTATTTTTCCCTTCTAAATTACCATTCTTTTTCTTCTCTTCATCAAATTTTTTTTGAAGATTATTAAATTCTGTATGAAGTTTTATTAAATTTTCAATTTGTTTAGATAACTTTAAAAGAAAATTTTTTAAATTAATTTTTATAAAATTTACTTCTAATTCCGAAACAGAATTTGATAAACTTTCAGTCATTTTGTAGAAAAAATTTATTTTAATTAAATTATTCTAAAAGAAACAAAATTTTATTTTAAAAATTAAATAAAAAATATGTACATTAAAATAATTACAACCCTCCCTCTACACGAAGGTGCAAGAAAACTCATAGCGAGAAGACTAAAATTTAAGTTTTTCCAAATTTTGAAGGAACCGGGAAAGGGAGTAAGAAATCCTTGTTTTCGAAGTTTTAAACGGAAACCCCAGATACCAGAACCGGCAATTTAAAAGGCTCGACCTCTAGCAAAAATACTGAAATATATGAAATTAGGTAGGTATATTAATAGCTTAAAATATAGACTAACGATTTAATAATCAAAATGATGAAAGAGTATTTATTAAGAAAAATATTTGAAAGTAAAAACTAAAAAGAAATTAAAGGTATTTAAATATTCTAAATACTTACTTACATATAAAAATGGAATGAATAAAGTTTATATGAAAAAAATGGTTCTTAAATAAGGGAATATACATAATGAACATCAATTTTACCCAGACATTTTTATTGAGAATAATGCCGTCCTTCTCCAAAAAATATTTGAAAAAAGTATGTCACCCAAAAATGTAATGAGGCAAAATAAAATAAAAGGTTAATTTGAGATCAACCCTAAATATCGACAACCTAAATATCGCTGACAAAAAATCGCACCCAAAGTACCTGGCTGTACTTTAGCCGGTGGCCGGGTCGAAATCCATTCGAAATATATACCATTCGATTCGTCTCGGCGAGCTGAGTCGATTGGCACCACTCCTAGGGTGTGTAAACGCCTGTGGACAGAGATATAGGCTCTCGAAAATCGAAAAACCATAGGGGGGAGTATAAAATTTAATAATTCCCCTCACAAATGAGAGAATTTGACCATTTTCTTTTCCTATATGTTTCAAAAGAGCTCATCGAGCTGAGTCGATGACACCAAAATCAACCAAATTTGATTTGATCTGACAAAGTTTTGACTTTGTTTCTTTTTGAGGAATCGAGATTTTAATGAATAGTTATTTTAAGCATTTTTACCCGAGTATACCTGTGTAGAGATTTTAAGGAATATAGGTTTTGAGGGGCACGTTTTATTTTTAATTATTTTTAAAATTTCTTTTAAATTTTTTATGATTAATTTAAGGTTTTTTATCTACTTATTTTTAAAATGATTTCTGAATCGACAGAACAAAAAAATATTAAAGAGGAGAGCGAGAATAAAAAGAATAATAAAAATGTTGGCAACAAGAAGAGTAAAAACAATTCTCCAGAACTTGAAGACATTTCTTCTTCCACATCTTCCTCTTCAAATGATGAAGCAGAAAAGGATGAAATAGAAATCAGACAACAACAAGAACTTAAATCTAATTTAGTCGCTCATTTTTACAAATTTCAAGAAGAATCTGGAAATCCTGAAAATCTTTCTCCTGAACTTGGAGGTTTTTTTTAATATTTTTGTTTTTGATTGGAACTTGTTGTTTTGGGGCTTAGAAATTATTTTTTGGAGCTTTCAAGCGATAGGATGGTTATCCGAGACCCGATCTGACTTTTTTCTCAACTCCTACTATCCCTGATACACAATTGATCGAGAATTCCCACTCAAAAAGTCGGCTAGAATTTTCGATTTTTTGGAATCAGGTCGGCTGGATCCTTGATTCACATACAGGTCCATCTCATAATGATGCTAGGGAATTATCCACATTTTTCATATTCTGATTATTTTATTTGATGAGAACAACCCCAGACTTGCCAAAATTTCCATACATGGAGATTATATTTTACAACTTCTTAAATAAACCACTTAATAGGTCATTTTCTAGTGAGATTAAAGATTTTATATTAAGGAAATGATGTAGACATTTATCGCTTTTATAGCGTTGTAAAGTCAATGGGTGGTCATCGAAGTGTAACAAAAGAAAATAAATGGTCAAAAGTTTTGAAAAAATTGAAATTGGATTTATCTAAAGGAGATGTTGATGCTTTACAAGTCAAGAAAACCTACATGCGGTTTGCTTTTTTATTTTAAATATTTTTTGTTTGATCCGGGACTAAATATAATCTCTAACAATTTTTTACTATTTTCTAAAGCTGCCCAAGACTGAAATTTTTTATGATTCTCAAGGCCGGGATTTCAACCTGAACCCCAACCCGTTGGTGTCGAAAAGTTTTTTGACGACATAATCGTTCGGATTTAGGCAAAAAACGTGTTATACGTGGGGTCGTTGCTCAGCCCTTCCAGGACCTAATAATCTCGGGAAATGTTCTGAACCAATGCTTTAGAATTGAATTTTTGGAGTCTACTATTTTTTCTTTTAATTTTTTTCGTGTCTTTCAAAATCTTAATTTAAAAAATATGATTATTATTCAAAAATTTTTCAGTTATTTTGAGAAATTCGAGTCTTTTATGAACAAACTGGGAAACTCCAGTTTAATTGTAGCATCTTCTTCAAGTACTTCAACAAGTCAAAGAAATACCCGAATTGTTCGCACTATTGCTACACCTTCACAATCTAGTGGAGATGTAAAGTGAATTTTGAAATTCTAACAGAGAATTTTATTCTTTAGAGTAAACAAAGTAAAAGGTCTAGAGGTGGCAAATCGTCGTCAACTCGTGGTGGAAGTAGTGCAGGAACTTTAAGCCGTTCTCGTTCAACATCTACAGCTAAAGATCATTCTCCTGCTTTTTCAGGTTTTAATTTTTAATAATAAATTTTTAGAAAAGAAATGAGAATTTTTGGGTATTTCTGGGAAGTCTTTTTATTCATTAGCACTTCAACAAATTTCTGAATATAATTGGGCTTTTCGGTTCCCGTAGCCAGAAATTATATTTGGAGGTTTAAATTGTTGTAGGGAAAAACGTCTTCTCATCCTTCCTCCATTCACTTGAAATTTTTTAAAATTTTCTGATAGGAGAATTCAGATTTTATTATTTTTTAATTCAAACTTTTGAAGAAATATTTTTTAGTTTGTACAAAATCCTCTGCAAAATCTTCCAAAAAATCTTCCGAAGAACCTTTGGAACTTCAACCTTTACATTTTTCATTTTCCTCATCAACAACTTCCTCTTCTACATCTCATCAACATTTTGAATCACCTACAACTACAAATCAACATAAAAGAACAATGTCTTTTAATATTGGAATTGAAAAATATAAAACAAAATTTAATAAAAAATCGTCCCCATTAATTAAACAAAAAATTACAAGTGAAGAAAAAATTGTTGGAAGTAATTCTTGTGCTGCTATTGGACAACATTTTGATGCTGGTGGAAACTTGAAAAAGTATTTTTTTTAATTTTTAAGGAAAAATATTGGCTAGTCCGTTAGTCTGATTTTTTTAAAATTTAGTCTCTTTCTCCAAAAAATCTTCATAGGAATCTTTAGACTTGTTATTAGATTCGAGTATTTTTGTCCGTACTAGAGATGGACTGGGTTACAAATGACAACTGTTTTTTACGACCCGAACTCCGTCTGAAACAAGGAATAAAATTATTGGGTTGAATGTTGTCTCATTCGGTTTTGTTTGGAATCCGGTCCTTCCCTCGATCTTTCCCTCCTTTCTTCCTTCCCTCAAATCTCGATTTTAGCCAATCCCTTAATAATATTACATTTTTATTAAATTTCATCAAAAACAAAATATCAATAAAATTTCTATTTAAATTAAAAATTTTTTTTTCTATTATAGACCTCCACTTTTTCATCAAACCAACAAAATTAAACCTTCAAAGTCTCATGAATCTGTTACTTCAACTAAATCTAATTTACCAACTACTTCAGAAACATTAAAAAGATCTCTTTCATCTTTTGTGACATCAATAAATATTCCTGCAACTTCGGGAGGAAATTCTAAATTTTTTATAAAGAAAAGTAACATTGAAGGAAATGTTTGTGAAGGTTTGTGGAATATTTTTTGTGAAGGTTTTTAAAATAATTTTAGTCCAACAACACCCCCAACTCATTACAAAAACTTCACCACAAAACAATTCCTCACCAATTAAAACAGAAATATTAAATTCTCCCCAAAATATTACTAAAATCCCCCAACAACGTGGAAGAAAACCAAAACATTCAATATTTCAACAACAACAAATAAATAAACCGCAAAATGAAAATGAAATTGGTTATTCTAATGCACATATTTTTACTCGTTTTTATCAAGGGCAGAAAGTTAGTGGTAAGTAGTTTTTTATAAATTCTGATTATGTTTGTTATGCGATTCTGAAATTTGTTATGTTCTGTGTTGGTGTTTTTAAGTTGTCTTTTATTTCTGTTTTCTTTTGACTTTAGTTCTTATTTATTTTTTATTATTTTTTTCTGATTTTTTATTCTTTTAAATTCTTTTTTTTTTTTGTTTTCTACGTAATTATGAATTTTGTGTTTTCTTTTCTGTGTTTTTGCTTTTTCTTTAATTTTGATTTTTCGGCCTTTTAAATTCTTATTTTTGTGTTTTTTACTTAAGTTTGATTTCTGATTTTTTTATCGTCTGCTCTCATTTTATATTTAAGTCCTTTTTTTTATTTTTATTTGTTGGCTTGTTGTTTGTATTCTTTGAAATTTTGTTCTCATATTTTTTCCACTTCTGATTATTTTTTGGTGATTTTCTTGCTTTTATTTTTACTTAATTTTGATTTTATTTTGTATTTAATTTTCAAATTTTTATATTTCCTTTTTAAGCTCGTCACCATTTACGTTTCTACGATGCCCGAGTAATTACCGTTAAACAGCCTTCACTTGCTGACATTGCAAGGGCTTTAAACAATGCTTTTGCTCTCTCCCTTATTACACATCAAGGTTCACCTGAAATTTCAACACTTTCACTTGAAGTATTTTTTAAATTAAATTTTTTTAAATTTTTTATCTTTTTTTAAGAATATGGGACCTGAATTGAAAGATGCTTTACGTAATTTATTGAATTCTACAAAAATTTTTGTTCACTATTTGGGATGGAATTCTCGTTATGATGTTTGGTTTTGATTTAAAAATTGTTTAAAAATTTTTAAAGGAATGGCTTATGCTTCATAAAATTCGTGTTGATGAAAAAGATGAACGTTCAAGTGCCCAACAAGTAGAAAATCATTTAATTAAGTCTAGTGGCAGTAATAATTTGCCACCTCAATTACTTGCTGCGGCATTGGATTGGTGTGCTAGTCCAGAAGGAATTCCTTCACTTGCTTTACTACCAAGGTTTTTTAGTTATTTTTCAATTTTAATCGGACCTCACTAGCTTCGTTTTTTATTTCTTAAAATTTTATTTTTTAAGTGCCCAATCTTCTGAACAACGTCCTCGTCGTCTTTCTTCATCGGCACTAGCCAAAGTAACAACAACAACCGTTTCTTCTGTTGCAGATAGTGTCAATAATATACAAATAGTGCCTAGAAGGCAAAGTACAAGTTGTTCTACCTCTACAACTTCTACAATGGATTATAGAAGTCCATTGAATCCTTTTGTTTGTTTTCGAGGATTTTTAAAATTTTATTATAATTAATAGGCGAATCATCACGCTCCTCCTCCTTCGTCTTCATCCTCTTCTTCTTCTAATGATGTGACTTTTATAGCTCCACTACCGGCGTCGCATTCACTTGGAAAATTTACTATTCCACATTTGGTATACTAATTATTAATTTTATTTTTTTACCCCTCTTGGTAATTGCATAAGAAATTGAAAAAAGAGTAACTTCCAAATCATTTAAGTTTCTCGTGTTTATTGGTCCTTAAGCTTTAGGTTGTCTGTTCTTATTAATTTTTCGGATATCCTGAGTCGGACTGAAGAACCTAACCAAAAACTCAAAAGCTCCTAGTTTTTCAGTTCGGTTACGAATCGAATTCGGTTACTACCGTGGAAGTTTTTTTCTGTTTGGAAAAGTTAAGAAAATAGTTCCAGACGATTTAAGTCGTAATTTTAATCCAATCTTTAATTTTAAAAATTTTAACAAAATAAAAACGTTTAAGCCTGTTGTTTCATCCACTGTTTCTGAGATACCATCTACTACTACGTGTACAACAACGACAATTTGCTTAACTCCAAATAATCAAATAACTTTAAACGTTGAACAGTCTCATAATGATGATGTTATTGTTAAAAAAGATGAGGAAAAAGTTGAAGAAGAAACCGATAAAAATCGCCAAAAGCAACATTTATCGCCTAAAAATATTTCTCCTATAGTTACAACAACAAAAGTCAAAACATTCACTTCATCTCCTACAAAAATTCATTTGCTTTCCAATATAAAGGTTTTTCTAAACTTTTCTCTTTTAATTGAAAATATAATTTAATATTGAGTAAATGAATTAAGGCAAGAAATGTTGGCCCTTTAAATAATTTTTAAAAAAATTCTAATAAAAACTAGGTTTATTCCAATGTGACGACTTGCCCTGTAACAACAACTTTTCTTCCTACAACAACAACACCTACCACTACTTCACTAATTACTACAACTAATTTCTCTCCTTCTACTACAACAACAACTTCCACTACTAATTGCTTCCTTCAACAGCAACAAATTGTCCCACAACAAAATGATAACAATCCCCAACAAAAACAACAACAACAATTTTTGGTTAATGATAACAAATCTTGTGTTAATGTTGGAATAATTTCTCCCTCCTCCTCCTCTTCATTAATAGGGGAGAAAGGTTTATTAGTAGAACCACAACAATTATCATTAAATTTAACTCCTCAACAAACAACAATTTTAGAGGAGGAAGTAAAGCCTGAGACATCCTTTCCTGTAAATATTTTTTTGGATTTTATAAAATTAATTTTGTATTGTACAAGGGATCTAGCCGAGACATAAAAAATAAATTCCCGATTTTCAGGAAATGGGATTCGGTTAGATCCCTGCTATGTACATGTGGACATATCAGAAAATCCCTCTACTTATTTGGAATACGAGATTTTGTTCGAAAATCTTGATTATTGTGAATCTAGGTTTTTAGAATAACTATCACAAATCTCGATCCTTCCTTAAGTGCTTCGTTTGAACCTTTGGCGCGACTTTTTAGGATAATTTCCATTGAATTGAACTTAAATCAATGATAAATCAGTTTCTTCTGGCTACACGTTTTTTGTTTAAAATACAGTCAAATCTCGATAAGACATTACCCCTTGGACCACATTGATATGATATATCGAGATTTGACTATTTTAAATGGTTATTCCAAATATTTTATTTTATGTGAAGAAGCGGATATAGATCGCTTCTTGTTTATAATTTAATTTAGAATTCAAAAGTTTATATTTAACAATATATTTAAATGTGGAGTGCTGTTCGTAATTATTTTAACAAGGTACTCCGTGTCCAAAATTAAATAAAAAAAGAAAAATATATGTAAATTTATTTTTTAATTTAAATTAATTATTAAAAATTTTAAGATCCAACAACAATATTTTGGACATGTTCAAGAGGTAGACAATAGTGTATTCCGTTTATCGCCGCCACCAGCCCCTCCTATTCTGAAGATTAAAGAAGAGGAAAATGTTTATGGAGATTTTGAGTTTGAGAAGGATTCGATTGAGGATAAAGGTGAGGGAGGGTACCTAGAGAAAAAATTTTTTTAGAAATAATTTTCAAAATTCTCGAAAAATTTAAAAATTCTTTGAAATTTTTTTAAATTTCGAAAAATTTTTTGAAAATAATTTTTTATTTTCTTTGCAGCCAAAATTACTTTACCAATTAATGAAAGTACTTCTATCTCACTTGATGTTACACCTCCTAAAAATAATACATTACAACTTCAAGCACCATGGGCACCAAAGAAGCGAAAAAGTGGAGAATCTGTTATTGCTGGTGCTATGAGTCCTCCACCTAATAAATTGGCAAAGTAAAAAATTTTTTTGAAAAATTTTTGTAAAAATTTTCAAAATTTTTTAGAAATCACTTAAAATCCCCTGTAAGACCAACAAATTCTTCTGCTACTTTGTTGAGTAATTTTGGTTCTCCACTTGTTGGGACAAATGAAACGACTTCGGATGATGAAGAAGAGAATACATTTGAAGGTTTTTTTTTGAAAAAAGTGAAAAAAAGCTTCTTTTTTTAAAGGTATTCACAGTGAAAGTCTTCATTGTTTACGGCAACGTTTACTTCACAAAATGGAATCAGAACATTTATTTGATAATGATGATTTTGTTGGGTTGCCTAATTTAGGTTTTTTGTTAATTTTTTATATAGTTTATACCCTTACCTTTATGTGGTAGAATAATAGGTAGGGGACTGGTGAGGGGGGGGGGTGGATTGGCTTTTTTATTGGAGTGGTAGACTTTTTTCCGATTTTCTTCGAATTTCGTAGTATTTTAAATTTCTTATTTTCCCGCTACCTTTTATAGTAATAATAAAGCAGGGCCTGGTACTTATATTAAAGACCTTTTCTGTCACTGGTATCAGAGACCTTTTCTGTTATTTGGTTTAGACCCAGAGGGAATTTTTTTGTGATATTTTGTTGATGAGCAAAAACGTTAAGGATCATAAACTTTGGAAATAAACAAAAAAATAATTTTAATTTTTAAGATGAAATGCTTGATAATTGTGCTGAAGATCCTGACCAACAAGTCAAACTTATTGAACAAAGAATGCGTGAATTACACAGCATATTCAGTGAAAACAAAACAAAACTTGGCGAATTAGAAAAACAAAATCGGCGACGACGTAAAAGTGAGTCGAAGCCTCTAATTAGATACTTTCTATATAAGATACTCTACATTAAACACTCTCCATATTGAATACTCCCTTTATATTAGATACTTCTCAATCGTTTTTAAGAATTTGTTTGGTCACTGGAATAACCTCCAAATATTTCATTGTCTATCCCTCTTATTTAAGATAAGCCTCACTATAAGAGGCGATTTTCCAACATTAAGAGTCTTATAAGAGGTGTTTGTTTGTATTGATTTTAAAGATTTAAAAGAAGTTTTAAAAAGATTTTATTTTTCAGAAGAGCAGCAATCATCAATCTCATCATCTCCAGCATCACGTTCTAATATTATATGTGGAAGTGGTAATGTTGAGAATATTTGATTTGTTTACCAAAAATAGAAGTTTTTAGAAAAAAAATTTTTAAATTAAAAGATTCAAAAATATTCCTTTATGTTATTTTAAAAATTCAAAATTTTATTAAAAATAAATTTATAAAAATTTTTTCTCTTTTAAAATTAAATTGTAAAATAAACTTGGGAATAATGTCGGAATAATTGGCACAACTCTAAATTTAATTATTATTTTAATTTATCTAAACAGAGGGCGAGCTGGATCTGGATTCAGACCTTGGTTTTTCCTGGAGAAAAACAATTAAAAATATTATAGGCGATCAAGTTCTGCTGACACTCAATTTGTGGGTATATAACTGATATGTACCAAAAAATTTTTTAATCGGAAGTAAATAAAAAATCTTATTTTAAAATATTCCGCGTTTTGTCTATCTATTGATACGGTATTCTCTAAATACATAAATTAATTTTTTAAATTAATTGACCTATGAAAAAAGTTTAATAAAAAGAACATTCTTAGCTAAAAACAGCATTCATTTTGATGAAGTATAGATTGAATACCTCCTTCTAACTTGCCTTATACATATATTTTTGAGGGTAATCTTTTTTTATTTAATTTTTTTGCAAAAGAATGGAGAGTATAATATGTAAGTGAGGCATTTAGAGGGGAGGAGATTAATTATTTTTAAAATTTTCTTTTTATTTAAAATATTATTTTTAGTTAAATTACTATCTTTCATTTTTTGTTTTTCTTACTTTTCAGAATATTTTCTCTTTATTCTATTTCCCGATTAATTTTTAAATTAATTTTTAAAATTAAATTATTGTGTTTTAATTTAATTTTCCTCTCTTTTTACATATTATTTTGAAATTTTTAACTAATTTCTTTTAAAGTTATATTTTCATTAAATCCAAAAAATATTTCAATTATTATCCAAGTCTAAAAAATGGTTTATTTCCGACTTGGTCGATGTACTATTTGCCATACTCGTTTAAGTCCTGACAATATTTATACTTTGAATAATTGTAATCACACATACCACAAAAATTGTATTACTCGTTGGATTGAAGGAGGGGTGAGGAAATTTATTTTTTCTAAATTCTAATAGTTCGAGGAGGTGATTAGATAATTCACTCAGACCTCCCTGTAGGATAGTGGTTTTTCTTTTGCTGGGGAAGGGGCTGTCTCTCTATTTATCGGCAGTTAATTAACTCTGAATATTTTCTTGCATTTCTCCAATTTTTGGTGAATCTACAATTCATATATTCAAACCTTATTAAAAAATCACATTTCTAGTCAGAAACTTGCCCCCGCTGCCGAACTCATACTACTTTGGATGATATTAAACAATTTTTTATTGAAGAAGCGGGTGATAGTTCGCAGGAATCTGATGAAGATGAGTTGAATGAAGGTACAAGTAATGAGGTTCAACCAACTCCGGCTGTGAGTTAATTAAATAAAATTGATGGTTAATTAACATAATAAACAATCCATCGAATACTGATCAAATAAAGAATTGCTTTTGGTCTAAAAAATTTTTTTAACTTAAAATGCTAAAAGTAATGAATAAAATACAAACAATTTCAAAACTGATTAGAATTAGGATAAAATTTTGCGAAAATTTAGTAAGGTCGGTGAATTTTTTTTGTTTCAGCCTGTGAACGTCAAAATTAACGTAATTGTTAGAGACTTGAACAATAGTAAATTTACGTTGCAAATGAAAGTGAGATTAAATTTAAGAGAAATGTCTAGAATAAATGTTTAATTTAAGACAAACAATACTGTGTTGAACTTGAAGAACAAAGTTTATGAGCGTAAAGGTCACACAGTTGGAGAACAACGTTTGGTAAGAGAAAAAGAGGGTACATCCCAACGTACCGCCAAGCTATAACTTCGTCCAAAATTGCGAATTTGAATTCAGCTCGCCGAGGTTCATCGAAACCAGGGCGTCCCAAATTCGACAACTTTTAACGAAGTTATGCCCAGTGCTTCGAAATTTCAAATCTGCTCGTACTCGTACCTCGTACCACCTCTTTTTTTGGCCCCATACTCGTACCTCGTACCACCCTTATTTTAGGCGTCGTACTCGTACCTCGTACTTACTCGTACTTGAGAAAAAGCAAAAAATATTTAATTTTTATGATTTTTTGGAGTCAAGGATATCTAGTTTTAAATTTTAAGCGTTATATGCAATAATTTTTGAATCTTGGAAGGCTTTGAAGCCGTAAATCCTCCAATATTATCCATTTTCTTCGCCGCAGGCAAAAAGTTTTGAGCATTTTGGAGTGCAAGGTGAAATATTGTCTCCAAGATGGGTCGGGCTACCCGAAATCTGACATTTTTTCATCCATTTTCCATCTTCTTATATGGAACCTTTTATCTTTTCACCGAACTTTTCACATTTTAATCTCCTGATATCCCTCGTAAACTCAAATCCCTTTTTTTCAAAAATTTTGAGAATTTTTTATGTCCTTAAGTTAGATTTCTTCTATTTTTTTGCGCCGCAGGCGAAAATTTTGAAAAATTTTGAAGGCCATGAAGCCAGATTTCTTCCATTTCTGACCGCTGGAGGCGAAAATTTTAGAATTTGAAAGCCAATATTTCAACTTTTGTATTTTTTCAGCGCCGCAGGCGAAAATTTTGAAAATTTCGGAAGGCCGTAGGCGAAAAAACTCACTTTTTAGTGGTATAATAAAAAATTTTAAAATTTTAGAGGGCCAAAAACCCATAATTTCTCCATGTAAAAATAAAAAAATTTTTAAAACAAAATTAAACTTATAAAATAAGTTATTTATGGAAAGAAAAATATGACAAATCCTTGTCCTCTGACTAGGCATCGAACTCACCTCCAAGTCATTAACGTCTTTGGTGAAGCCTAACCACACTCGGCCACTCGCCCACATAATGACAATATAAAAAATTAAACATATTTTTTTCGATTTTCCTATTAATACCAAGTACGAGAAGTACGAGCTCGTACTTAGGCCTCGTACCTCGTACTTTTCACTTTTTTTGGCCTCGTACTCGTACTTCGTACCTGCCCAAAATTTTTGCTCGTACTCGTACTCGTACTTCGTACCAGGTACGAGTACGAGTACGAATTTTGGTACGAGCTTCGAAGCACTGGTTATGCCTCTGCGGTACATTGGCCTACTCCCAAAAATCTTTCTCTCTAGTTATCTTTCTCTCTAATTATATCCGAAAAATTCAAGCAAAGATGAGTATTTTATCTCATTTCCTTTTCGGATTCCCTTTGCATCATTTCCGGAATTTTGTGTAGAAATAGTAAAATATTTATAAAAACTGCCAAAAAGTTGTAAGATGTAAACTGAACGAAAAATATTTTAAATTTTAGATTTATTCCGGTCGACAACTCAAAGACAAATGTAAATTTATATTTATTTATTTTTAGAAAAAAGTTTTTTTTAGATAAACTCAGTCATTACAAAATTGGAAATAATTGTATTGTTGATTTGGTTATGCGTCTAGAAGGTGGCGAAATGTGTTAAAAATGGAAATTTATCAGAGCGGGGCTCTAAATTAAATATCTAAACTATAAATTATTTTTTTAAATTTTGTAAATTTATAAACGTTGTACTAAAAATTATACAATTAATTATTTTTAAAAATTATTTTTCTAATGACAAAAGACAAACAATTTGAAAACAAATAATTTTCAGTTTTCCACAATAAGCTTTAATAAATAAAAAATATTTCTAGACCAAAATTTTTTAATTATTGATTCGATTTTTAAAAATATATATTGTTTGATACTAGCGTAGCTCTGTCTTTGACGATTATAGGCTAAAAACATCATTTCTGATTTCTGTTAACAATAGTAAACTACCACATTAGGGGAGTTGTCCAAGACCGAAAATTTTCCAGACTCGAAACCAAGACTAGATCACTAAACCTAAGATCAGACAAGAATCAGGTCATTTTTTCCCTTAGGGCTAATTTTTGGGTAATTTTTCGTGACTTTGATACGAGCTCCTATAATAAGGTATTTTAATGTCTTAAATTGCCTCAAAAATTTATGCCCCTATGCCATAAATTTTATTTTAAATTTTGTTTTTAATTCCTAAATAAAACTTGAAAATCCTTCAGTCATTTTTAGAATTTTTAATTAAAATATTTAAAAATATCCTGAAAAATTTGAGAACATTCTAACAAAGGAAAGTGCCTGGTAAAAAATGTCAAATTAAGTTTTTCATTTAACAAGTTGAGAAAAATTGAAAAAACAATTTTTAATAAATGTATTTAATAATTAAATGTTTTGAAATGTCATATTTAAATGGTTTATTCTCCAAATCATCTCCAAAATTTGTTTTAACAGAACAACATTGCACTGAAATAAATGGGTTATACAAGTCAGAATTGGAATTTACAAGTGGAACTCTTCCTAACAAATAATTTTTGCAAAAATAATTTTTAAATTAAATATTTACGAATATATTTTCCATTTTTTGTAAAGAAAACATAGGGAAATTCATTTATAAAAGTTGGAGGATAAACTAATCCACACCCAAAAATATCTCCATTTTTCCAGGTAGGTGTTGAAAGTTTATCTTCCTCAGCACATTCTGCATAAAATTCAATCCACTCTTTTGTTCTACAATTTTCAAGCCCAATACTTATATATTTTCCATAATTATTTAATTCTCCCTCGTATAAACATTCAAAATAATATAAAGAATAATTGGAATAATTTTGTATTTTTTTAAATGAAATTTCTGCATAAAACACGTCAGTTTTATTACTACCTAAAAATTTATACACATTAAAATTTAATAGTAATTTACCTCTCTTTCCCTCCAAACAATTAATATAGCCAATATTTTCATCATTAATTATATTTACAAATCCATTTATATTAATACAATTTTTAACAGTGTCACACTTACTAACACTATCAAGTTCACTCCATTTATTTTTAATTATAACAAACACCATACAATTCGATAAACTAACCACATTATTAATCAGATTATTAAATTCAATTAAATCACCAATCTTTTTGTCAAATAAATCAGTTGTCTTTTTTATAAATTAAATTATAATTAATTTTTAATTTAGAATTTTAGAAGGCCTTCCCTACGCAACAAAAAAGCACATTAAAAAAATTTTTTTTTAATTTTTATGGAAACTTTAGACCAAAAAATCCCCCTTAATATTTCTTTCAATATCAAAAGGAAATACAAAAGAAATGAAGAGACATTCTTTAGACCCCCCCTCCCCCGTGTGGCATTTTCTACCTTTTTAATTTCCTCCTCCAAAAAATTAATTCTCTCGCCATTTTCAATTTTTAATAATTGTATATTATTTTCTTTAATTAATTCGTGAGAATTTTGTTTTATTTCAACTTTATTTTCATTGTCATAACTTATTTTTTGTGTTATCTAAAATTATAAAATATTAAATTTTATAGAATTTGTTGGGTATGTGCTTAGTATAAAAGGCTACGGCTTTAGCCATTCAGTGTCTCAGTATTCGTTAGTGTTATTCTTAGTCTTATTCTAGTGCTCCACATATTCGGCGTTAGCCATATTCCTATTGTCCGCTACTATTGTATTAGTATTGTAGATAAAGCACAGTTTGTTAGTCTGTCTTATCTTGTTATTCTTGTTAGTACGTAGACATACAAGTCACGTACATAACAGAATTGCTCTGTTTAATTAATTTATATTCAATCATTTTCACATCAGTTAGAAATAAAATAAATAAAATTTTCGGGTAAAACGAAATAAAAACCCTTATGTCAGTCGATCGAGTTCGAAGAGCTGGGTCAAATGACCATTTTGAAACTAAAAATGGTCCAGGAAACGGGAAAAATGGGGGGGGGGGTGACTTAGTAAGTACAAGACCTTCTTCCGATAAGAATGTCTTCAATCTGTGTTGCTAATTTTACATTCTTTTTGTAAAAATTACTAAATTATAATTATTTACCATCTTAATTTCTTCCTCCAAAGAATTAATTTTCTCATCTTTTTTATCATTTTCCACTTTTAATTTATTATTCTCTTCATTCAATTTTTGGAAATTTTGCTTTAAATTTCTTATTTCATTTTCATGTTTAAAATTGATCTGAAAATATTCTGAATTTTGTGGGCCTTTTACAGTTAAAAGTTAAAAAAAGTAAATTAGTCTCCTTGAAAAACTTTATATAGGTATTTATAAATCGGGGAAGTTCAATACAAGAAAAAAGAGAAGAAACTTGCCGTTTCGCGCTCTAAAATACTCTTTTCCAAAGATAAATTCGTCCTTTCAATTTTAATCTAAAAAAATATAAAATAATTTATAAATTTATGCAAATTCAGACGGAACTCGCTTGTACGAAACCCTCGTACAAAAAAGCGGGACAGTAAAGCAGGTCGGACCTCATTTTTATTAAAATTTTCGGGTAAAGAAAATCTGGCTCTAGCTGAAAGGAGTGCTCGGTTTCATTTTTCCTTACTTCCTTAGAGCACTCCTTTCATATACAGTCGAAAATCTGATCTTAATATAAGTGTCCTACAAAGAGAAAGTGTGTACAATTGTGAGCAGGCTCCAGAGCTCGATCGGAAATGACGAAAGTGCCGGAAATCTGAACTGTCGGAAATCAGCTTAAACTTTCGGAAATCGGAATTCCAATGGACCTCCGATAGGCTTTAGCAAAACAACAAAAAAATAATTTTTTAACCGTTAATCTCTCCATCTGTAGTTCTAAACTTTGAATTTTACTATTTTTTGATAAACAACAAGAACTACAAGAAGTTGAAAATCCATCAATACTAGATTTTTCCAAACAACTTTTTTCTGTAAAATTTTCCAATTCCTCTCTAAATGTTTCATTATTATCAGAATTTTTTGTAGAAAGTGCCCATTCTTCTAATTTGTTTGGGGTTCTCATATTTATTTCTTAAAATTAATTTTCTTAAAATAATTAAGATTTTTAAATTTTTTGGTCGATACAGAAAAATTTCGTGACGCGTACTTTGCGGAACAGAATTTTGTGGACCCGAAACTTGCGAACCGACAATTTGAGTAAAAAATAAAATTAAAAAACTATGTATTTTTCGATGATCCGGCATAACTTATTGGGATCAAACTCATATCTTTTATGGATTTTTCAAAAAATTTTTTTGTCAATTTTTTGCATTAAAATATTTTAATAATTTCAATAAGCAAAGTGTAATTTAAAAAAATAATTTAGAAGGCCTAGATTCCCATCTCTTTTTAGAATCACAGGTTAAGAGACTCAAGTATCGGTCCGCAAATTTACAGTACGAAGATCCGACAATACGGAACCCAAAATTGCGATGAATTTAAAATAGGCTTTTTAATTTAGTAATACATAGATAAAGAAAAATAAAAATTGTTTTTTTGTAGAAGCTACCAATTTGAAAGCAAACGAAAACCTCTCTCAACTTGAAAATATAACAAAAAGCAAGCCAAAGTATTAATAAATAAGCGTAGAGGAAAAAAGGTTCTAGGTCAAAAATCCAATCGAAAAGCAAGCCAGGTAAAAAATGAAAGGTTTTATATAGAATGAAATTAAGTAAAAATATAGGTGGCTTTGTTGGCCTTGTGCGGGTTTTGAGCCTATTTTGACACTTAAAAAAAATAGAAATTAGGGTTGTTCACCAATACCCTCAGTTTTTGATTATCCCCAGTTTACGAGACGCCGGTTTCGGTTTTTGATTGACCCTCGGCTTTTGGTTAACTAAAACCGGATTTGGCCAAATTTTTCATTCAGAATATCCAATTTATTTTAGCCAATAAAAAGCATTAACGAAAATTCTATTAATCACTCAGTCTAATATTTTTATGAGAATATTTGTTGAGGGAATACATATTTTAAAAAATAAAAGAAAAGTTATGTTTTGAGGAGGAGATCAGGCTTAAATTTCTCTGGGCAAAAGGTCTATAAATATAAATACCTATATTATTTAAATATTTAATTATTTACCTTTTCCATTTTCCCCCGTAAAGTTAAAATTTTAATTAAGAAAAATAAACTAATTATTCTTTTATATTCTACAAATAAAATAATCGTTTCTGTTTTCAATTATTTTTTAAAGAAGCTTTATTAGATGCGGATTAATTAAAAATCGGTGAGGGGCAAAATTCCAAAACATATTTCAGACAAAACGGAAGATTTGCTTTTTTAAAATCATACAAGAATTATTTCCCTGGACTATGTTTTGGTAAGACCGATTTTATCTATCCGTATTTTGTCGTTCGTTGTTTTAGCCTAAAACGATTAAATCTTTAAATCAGAAAACTTTTTAGATTTATTTTTGATTTTTCCAACACTCGAATCTCTTTAACTCACAGGCAATTCCAGATTTAATTTAAAAATTTTCTCTACAAAATGAATAAAAGTTTACCAAATGCTGATTTAGAATCAAAAGTAAAATTATTTTTTTTTGTAAAATTAAAAAAATTTTTTTAAAGGAAAATATACGAATTGATGATTTAGTAAAACTTCGTAAGGAATTTAAAAATCTTCAATTAAAGTTTAATGAAGAAAGGGAAAAGAATGTTAATTTAGAGAAGAAAAATATTTCTTTAGAAAATGAATTGAATGAGACCAAAAAAGTTTGGATTTATTAAACTAAATATAATCGAAGTTCATTTATATACAACTTGAATATTTATCTTCTATTATTTATCAAATAAATCAAAAAATTATACACATTTATTTCCATTTTTAATATTTTTAGTTAAAAAATTGTCCTCGATGTCGATTTCCTGCTGCCCTAACCGATATTAAACAACTTTTTGTCGAAGAAGCAGGGGATAGTTCTGATGATTCTAGTGGTGAATTTACTGAAAGTAAAAGTCAGATTGTGAGTAAATTAATGACAAATTGGGGGGGGGGGGGGGGGGGGTATTCACTGAATAGAAATTTTCTGAATTTTGAGTTGTCAGGTTGCTATAAAGTCTTAACAATTTTGCTCTAAATTTAGAATGATAAGAGATATATTAAGACGATATTAAAAAGTTAGGTGAAATTTAAGTAGCAAAACTTGTCTTGTTACTTTTTTCATTTTGGTGTAAGCAATAATGGTAGTTAAGTAATTGTAGGCCTAAAATGTATGACAAAAATTTTTTTGAAGTCTATTAGTTTCCGTCTTGATTATCAAAATCATTTAACTTTTTCCATTATAAACAATCCTTAGAAACATGCATATGTATTTACTAGGGTTCTACCTAAAACGTACTGAGGCGGGCCGTTTAGTTTTCCCGAAAATTTTTTACAGTTTCGTGCAAGTACAGGGTGTTTCAGCTGAAAAGCGCTATTTGAAAAATCAATAACTTTTTACTGCGTTGATTTTTAAAATAGCGCTTTTCAGCTGAAACACCCTGTATAATAAAAAAAATAAAATTATATTTTTTAAAGGATTTTGTTAAAATTAAAAACAAATGGAAAGAAATTGATAGTGGATACAGTATGTGTTGTACCAATAATTGTATAAATACAGAAAACCCTAGTGGTAATTGTGTTAAAGGATATGGATATGGAAAGTTAATTGATGGGGAAAATATTAAATATATTAATTGTTTGGAGGGAAAATGTGGGTAAATTAATTAAATTTCAATTTTTTGTAAATATTTTTAGGTTTTGATCAATATATTCTTGTATATGCAGAAAATTCATTTAAAGCCCCACAAAATTCTCTCAATTATTCTTTATATTATTTTGAAATTAAATGTAAATTTGAAAGAGAAAAGAGTTCAGTTTGGATGAATATTGGCCTTAGAAATTTAAATACAAATAAATATATTTATTATTATGCAAATAATGCTAAAATTTATAACGAGAAAGATGAAGCATTTAATGTTTCAATAAATTGGAAGAATAATGATTATTTTGGTTGTGGGTTAGTTTATCCTCCAAGTAATATGACAAATAAATCTCCTTATGTTTTCTTTACACAAAATGGAAAAGAAATTGGTGAAAGAATTAATTAAATTTTTATAAAAATTAATATTTTTTAAAGGTGAAGAGATATTATTAAAGGATAATTCTGAATCATATAAACCATTTGTTTGGTTAAAATCTCTTTCTGTTGAAGCTAATTTTGGAAATAATTTGGAGGCAAAACCATTTAAATATGATATTTCAGACCATTTGATTCTTAAATAATTTTGATGAAATTTTGTTTTACTTAATTTTAAATTTATTCACTTATTTGCGCTTAAAATTGTATTTACTTTGAAATTTTAAATAAATTATTTTTCTGAATTTATTAAATAAATCATTATTACGATTATTTTTGGGCACAATTTTAAATTGTGTACATGACTATTATGTACATTTGATATTTGTAATATTTTGAAAAAAGAATAGCTTGGAAAAAGAGATATTGAAGGATTTAAGGATTGAGAGAAGCCAATGACCATTATTTCATCAAAGCAAACATGATTTCTTCAAAAGCGTCATTTTCTTCGATCACTTTCCTCCACATAAACTCGGCATGATGCTACGGAGAATAGGTAGACGTTTTTGATACAATTGATATTTTTGATACAACCACGATTTTGTAAGAATTAGATGGCCTCTATTTCAGTTTGTGGCATTATAAAATTAAAGCTACTAGAACATAAAATTTGTAAAAAAATTCTATACAGAACAAAGAATGTTATACCATTATCAAGCAAAAAGCTCAAAAAATGTCAATGAAACAGGAAAATAATGGGGCGCAGACGAATCATCACATTATAATGTTCGTTCTATCATGAAAAATTCACTTTTAGCTTGAAAAATTCATGGACTCTAGATAGAATAAAAGATTTAAGCGGCCAAAATACTAAAGTTACTATTTAACAAAAATTGCAATAATTTTATGATTTCAAAAAATAAAAATGTAATTTAAATTGTAAAAATTAATTCAAAAAATTAATAAAAAAACAAAATTTCAATAAAATTCTTTAAGAATTAAATGTTTTGAAATATCATATTTAAAAGGTTTTGACTCCAAATTATTTCCAAAATTAGCTTCAACAGAACAACATTTCAATTCAACAAATGGTTTATATAAATCGAGATTGTTATTTAACAATATACCTTTACCTTTAAAAAATAATTTTTGGTAAAAATATTTTTTAATTAAATATTTACCAATTTGTTCTCCATTTTGTGTAAAGAAAATATACGGAGATTTAGCATTAAAAACTAATCCACACCCAAAAATATCATTTTTATTCAAAACTGTTTCAAGTTTAAATTCTTCATTTTTCTCGTTATAAATTGAAGCTTCCATTGCAGAATATTCAATATATTTATTTTTATTTAAATTTTTAAGGCCAATATTCAAACAATTTCCCCTTTTATCTAATTCTCCCTCAAATTTACATTCAATTTCAAAATAATATAAAAATTTGCAACGGCTTTGTGGATTTCTAAATAAACTTTCTGCATAAACAAGAATTGATTTATTATAACCTAAAAATAATTTCAAAAAATTAAAATCCAGAAATTCAATATAATTTACCTCCTTCCCCCTCCAAACAATTAATATATTCAATATTTTCATCACTAATTAACTTTCCATATCCATTTCCATCAATACAATTAAATTTATCATTACATCCATTTAGAATAATCCATTTATTTTTAATTTTAACAAAGTTCTTTAAAAAATATTATTTTTCTATTTTTTATTATACCCCCAAATTTGTCATTAAATTACTCACAATTTGACTTTTACTTTCAGTAAATTCATCACTAGAATCATCAGAACTATCACCCGCTTCTTCGACAAAAAGTTGTCTAATATCGGTTAAGGCAGCAGTAGCTCGACATCGAGGACAATTTTTTGACTGAAAATATTAAAAATGGAATAAATATTATATTTTCATTTGTTTGATAAATAATAAAAGATAAATATTCACACCATAAATTATTAAAAATTTTTAATTTATTTAGCCAATATTAAAATTTAAAAATAGGTAGATTTCCTCACCCCTTCCTTAATCCATTTCTCAATACATTCGCGATGGTATGTGTGATTACAGCCTTTCAAATTATAAATATTATCAGGACGCAAACGAAATTGGCAAACAGTACATTTACCAAATCTGTAAGAAACCATTTTTAAATTCTAAAAATATTAATTTTAAAAATTCCAAAAAATTTTTTATAAGAATGAGAAATGTTATAATTAGGGCTGGGAAAAACATGCAAATGCATGTTTTGTATGCGGATATGCCTTGATGAGAGAAGCTCAAAAATGGTATTTTTACATTGGTCCGAGCACTTTGGGACCCGGTTCTTAATGCATATTTTTGCATATTTCGGCCCCCTCGTGCATATTTGCATATCTGTTCATATTTTGAGGAATTTTGCATATTTTTACCAAAATTTGAGCATATTTTGGCATTTTTTGCTAAATTTTATAAAAATTGGTCAAAATTTGAAAATTTTTTTGAACTTTTTCGTTAATAAAATTTTTTTGAAAAAATTTTTTTTGAGAAAAAATTTTATTCAAAGATTTTTTTCTGCTAAAATTTAAAGTCCATAAAATCTTATAGAAATGATCTTAAATTTAAATTTTAAAGGCCAAAATAGTGTTTTCTAGATAAAAAATTGATTTTTAATGTAAATTTTCGCCATTTTTTGCTGCATATTTAGTGCATATTTTGGACGTTTTCGGTGTGTGTGCATATACTTTTGGAACGCAGTGTATATGCGCATATTTGGCGATTTTGCGTGCATATTTTTCCCAGCCCTAGTTATAATTAAATGGCAGCAATAAATAATTTTAATATAAAGCAGGCGATGTGTAAATACTAAATATTTTTTAATAATTCGTCACTCCAATTTTCACTCCTCCTCCCATAATTTTGCTTGAAGTAAATAAAGTAACTTAAAAAATATGTATATTTTTTAGTTTATCTTGTTTAACCAAAGGCTATTCATACATATTTAAATGCATAATTAAAACAAAAAGATATGTAGGTAGTTTGAACTTTACACTAAAATAAATGCTAAATGTCATGAAGGATTACTCAAAATAGAGAAATTCACAAAAAGTTGAGAGGATTGGGTGAAATTGTGGGAGTTTATATGTAATTGAGGAATGCGGTTGTTTCCGATTTTGTCAAGCCTTGATATGGAACATTTAAATTTAAAAAATAATTTAATTTTTATAAATATTTTAAAAATATTTTAAACAAAACTTTAAAGCAAATAATATTTAAATAATCAAAAAAAGAAATTTAAATTAAGTATTATCTGTCATTATTTAAAACATAAAATGTATTAAAAATTGATTTGTTTTTAATTAAATTTATTTTTAATTTTAAACAACCTCAAAACATTTTTTTATTTTTTAAATTTAAAATATTCCCTCAAAAATAAAAATTAATCCTTTTCCCTATTTTTTCTCAACAGAAAATATTCACAAAAAATTCTCTGGGCAAAAAATCCTTCAATATATAAATGAATAAATTAATTTCTATTCATTCCCCTCATATATTTTTAAGAATAAATTTACAACTAAACTCTTTCCATAAATTTTAAATTTTGTTTAAGAAAATTTTAATTTAATTATTTTACTAATTTAACTTTTAATAATTTTAGTAAAATTTCATAAAACAACTACTTGTCTGTTTTCAATTATTGTTTAGAAGTAGACACGGACATTTTTGTCTAAATTTGAGATAAAATAAAAAGAATTTTTTTTATCAAAACTAAGTAAAAGTTAAAATTAATTTTCAGATTATTTTTAAAATAAATATTATGAAAACATTAAAAGAATTTGAAGAAATGTCCAGTTCTGATAATATTAAGGATGATTTAAATAAAATTGAAGATGAAACACTTGTTGAAGAAGAACTAGAAGTTCTTACAGAAAAAAGTAACTTGGAAACATCCAGTGTTTGTGGGTTGTCAACTTCTTGTGGTTCTTGTTGTTTAGCGAAAAATATAATTGAAAGTTTAAAGCAACGTCAGGAGAAATTAGAGGTTAAAAGAATTTTTTGTTGAATTACTAGAGGCTGATCTCTAGTGTACGACACCTTACTTTATGTCACTCCCACATGTGTTTATCTTCTTTTCGAAAGTTAAACACAAGTGAGCTCTAACTTTAGGTGGGTCGGAACAGTCAGAGGTGTCGGAAATCGGGAGAGCCGAACATCGGAACTGGCTTAAAAAGTCGGAACTCGGAAATAAAAAATTTTTTTCGAAGGAAAAAGCGTCGGAATTCAGACCCACCTCTGGCTCAAATTCGGCTTTGTACGGCATTCTTACTTTACTTTTATTTTTCTGAACGATGGTGTCGTACAAGTGAGACACGACTAAGTTTAAAAATAAATTTTCTATATTTTAGTTGAAATTGAAAAATAATGATTTGGCTTTAGAAATTTGTAGCTTAAAATTTCAAAATGCAAGTTTTATTCGTTTCCCGATATTTTTTAATATTAAATTTAGAAAATCCAAAAAATAAATTCTGAACATGAAAATGAAATTAAAAAGATGAGTGATTATTTTAAACGTTTAATTGAGGAAAATATTAAACAATTAAAAGTTGAAAATGATGCTCATTTGAAGCAAAAGGATGAGAAAATTAATTTATTGGAAGAAGAAATTAAAAATGTAAATAAAAAATTAATTATTTATTTAAATTAATTTTTTACAAAAAATCTAAAGTTAGCCACATCCATATGATAGAAAAGTCAAATTTAAGCTGTAATTTTTTGTAAAAGTTTTAGAGATACTTCGAATGATTCGGGAATTATTCGAATCGGCCGGAAATTAGTTTGAGTTGTATTCCTACGCTAAATCACTTATCGGAAAAATGTGTTTTTAAAGAAATGTCTGAAAAATTATATCAATTTTTATGAAAAATATAATTTCAAAAATAATCCCTGCGTTAAATTTATTTTCTAGTTTCGCCCGAAAATTTTGTTTAGTTTGCTTATAAATGAAATGAAAAAGGCTTAAAAAAGATATATTAAACACAGTTACCGTATTTGCTAAAATAATTACCAAGGTTAATTATTGTTTGAACCTCTCGCTGGAGACAGTAATTAAAATGTAGGGGGTAATTATTTGAGAAAGGGACATTATTTCAGCATTTACGGTAACTATTTTATAATATTTAATATTTTTTAGAAAATTCAAAAAATAAATTGTGACAGTGAAGAAATTAAACAAAATCTTCAAAAATTAATTGAAAAAAAGTTTCAACATTTAAAAACTGAAAATGATCAAAAAGAGGAGAAAATAAATTGTTTGGAAAAAGAAGTTGAAAAGGTAAATAATTTCTTCCGTTTAATAAAAAATTAACAACAGTTTCTACATTTCTAAAAATTTAATATACTTTTAGAAAATTCAAAAAATAAATTTTGACCATAAAAATGAAATTAAAGAAATGAAAGAGAGTATTGAAGAATTAAAAACAGAAAATGATCAAAAAAATGAGAAAATTAGACTATTGAAAGAAGAAATTAGAAAGGTAATTGAATTAGTATGTATTTTATATATTAACTAACTAGTGGTGCCTATCGGGTGATGGCGGTAAGTTACGTATGCAATTCGTTTTATTACGATACTTTTTGTTATAATTTTGCTCTGCCCGTTGGAAAGCCTATCGGCTTTGGGGCGCGCTTCGCGCGCTGCTAGAAATTTTTTCTGCTACATTTAATAAAAGCCATGAATTTAGCGTCGGGCCTTCGGCCCGCCGCGTCTAAACACACTTCTGCATAGCGGAATGGATGCTAATCTCGGGCCTTCGGCCCTCGAACTTTTTTGCCTTGACTCGAGGGATGGATGAAATCTCGGGCCTTCGGCCCTCGAAATTCCTTTGCCTTACCTCGAGGGATGGATGCAAATCTCGGGCTTTCGGCCCTTGAAATTCCTTTGCTTTGCCTCGAGGGATGGATGCAAATCTCGGGCCTTCGGCCCTCGAAATTCCTTTGCCTTACCTCGAGGGATGGATGCAAATCTCGGGCTTTCGGCCCTTGAAATTCCTTTGCTTTGCCTCGAGGGATGGATGCAAATCTCTCTCTCTTATTTTGCCTATTCTTTTACTTGAATTGTCTATTGGGCAGTTAACTGGGAGAGGGCCTGTACAGACTTTTTATAATATTTGCCCTGTTTTTAAAGGTTAATAAAATTATTTCCTTTGCCTTACCTCGAGGGATGGATGCAAATCTCGGGCTTTCGGCCCTTGAAATTCCTTTGCTTTGCCTCGAGGGATGGATGCAAATCTCGGGCCTTCGGCCCTCGAAATTCCTTTGCCTTGCCTCGAGGGATGGATGAAATCTCGGGCCTTCGGCCCTCGAAATTCCTTTGCCTTGCCTCGAGGGATGGATACAAACCTTCGGCCCTTGCACGTCGGGCCTCCTGCCGGCCGGTCGGATCACACTCCCTTAAGTACCCTATGGGTATGGTACCGCCCACCCCCAAAATTTGGAATCTCTACAACTTTTGCCAAAATGGTCAAAAAATATTGAAAAAAATAGTTTTATACTCAGGGCGATAAGAGCTTTCGATTGATATAACATTTGCCCTATTTAAGTTCATTTTGGCAAAAATATTTTTTTGGCCGTAAACTCGACCGAAAAATTCATGTGATTATTCAAAAATTCAAAACTACCCAAAAAATGACCCTTTTGAAACATTTTAAAAGTCTAATATATAGCAAAAATTCTGCGCTATTTTATAAAAATATATTTAACCAACCTCAGCCTCAATATACCCCAGAAAATTTCAAAAAAACGAAAAATTTTGAATTTTCAAAAAATCGACCCTACCAGGCCTCGGGCGAAATTTTTCAAAAATTTAAATAGTTCAAAAAATTTGTAATTTTTTACTCTATTTTATAACCCTTAATTCGTTTGGCTACGACAAAAAAGATCAAAGTTATGCCCAATTTAAATTTCACCAAAAAATTTAAAAAGGGTTACCCCTTCAAAAATGGGTCAAAAAATCGATAGTGAGAAAAATATGTTATATGGTGCTCCAATAGATGCTGAAGCCGAATCTGAAGTCCGTTTATTTTTAAAAAGTTTAAAAAAAAGTTATACTCAAAAAACCAACCACTTTTGGCCCCCAAAATGCCAATTTTTGCAATATAACTTTCTCAGACTCAAGTGTACCCGTAATAAAGTATATATTTTTAGAGGTTTCAAGGGACGCTCTACAAGATAGGATACTCAAATCGAGTTTCAATTCACGCGTTAAAAAGTCGATTTTTGCGTGGTCACTTTGGTGCCAATATCTATGTCAGGAAAAAATTTGTGACTCAAGTGTCCCCCAAGGTTTTTGTAGAGCATTTAGTGCCCTAACACATGAAAAAAGAATTGGATCGATTCGGCCAACTTTAAGCATTTTTATAATTAAACTCAATGGGAGCCACCCTTCAAGATCTGGACATTTTGGACCTTTGACACTTTGTAACTTTGTACAAAATGGTCAGAAAAAATTAAACTAAATTTTCCCTGACTCTACTCACCGAGAGCTTTCGATTGGTATATAATTTGTAAATTGTCGGTCAATTTAGTCGGACACCATGTCACGATTCATGACAAAGTGACTCTCATTTAAGGCGGCACATCGTACTCAAGTGTCAACCCAAAGTTCCCAAATTTTTTCCAGCGAAATAGCACACATCCTGGGGGAGTGCCCTTTCCCCAAGCACTTTTTAATCCGACTTCACCCCTCCGAGTTACGGCCGTTTGAAATTTTCAAGCGGCCGTTTCGGCGCGGAAGTACGTTTTGGCGCCGAGTTCATATTTTTCCCAGATGCGCCTCAAAAAGTTGTAGGACCCATCCACAACTTTAAAAAATCCACGACAAAGCCTTAAAGAGATTTTGATTTTGGCAGCGATTTTACCCCCAAAATAAGGGACAAGTTGGGGTTTTTTATATAAGTATTAAATTACATATTTTAATTCTAAGGAAAAGCTTGAGAGAGAAACTGCTGAAATTTTAAACAAAAATGAAATAAAAGTTTTAAAGATGAAAATGAATGAGGTATTGAGTAAAGTTTATAATTATTTAAAAATGAATATGTACTAGATAATAATATTTTGGTAAATTATATTAAAGTGAAATTATTTTAAGGATTAAATGTAAATTGGGTGTTTAAAAATATTTTGGAAAATTTAATATTCAAGTATTTTTTAAATTTATTTAATTAAAGGTGAATGATTTGATGGACAAAAAGATTGGTGATTTAATTAAAGCAAATAATTCAAATTTAGTGGTTAGTTTATAATTATTTATAATTAAATTATTTAATTTTTAAGGAGTTTGTTGAAATTAAAAATAAATGGAGTGAAATTCGCGGTGAATGTTGTGACAATTTATGTATAAATTCATCTAAACTTATTGGAAATTGTATTGAGGGAAATGGATTTGTAAATATAATTGATGATGAAAATGTTAAATATATTGGGGTGGATGGAGGTATAAATTAAAGGAATTTTTGTATTCTAACAATATTTTAAGGTTTTAATAGATATGTTCTTATTTATGCAGAAAATTTATTCAATAATCCACAGAATTGTTTAAATTATTCTTTATATTATTTTGAAATTAAATGTAAAATTGAGGGAGGGTTAAATGAAGGAGATAAATTGGTGATTATTGGTGTTAAAAATTATAGCACAAATGAATATATATTTTATGATGCACATAAGTCTAAAATTTGCTATACAGAAAAAAATAAAGAATTTGAACTTTCAACAACTTTCAATAACAACGATATTTTTGGTTTTGGATTAGTTTATCCTCCAACTAGTAAAATGAATAAAGAATTTCCATATATTTTTTTTACTCAAAATGGAGAACAAATTGGTAAATATATTTAATTTAAAAATAAATTTTATAAATTGTTTTTTTAAAGGTAAAGCAATATTATTAGACAATTTTGACTTATATAAACCGAATGTTGATATGGTGTGTTGTTCAATCGAAACTAACTTTGGAAATGATTTAAAGACTAAACCATTTAAATACGATATTTCAAAACATTTGGTTGTTAAAGAATTTTATTGAAGATTCTGTTTGATTTATGACATTTTTGACTAATTTTGTTTTGAAATTTTAAATAAATTATTTTTTATAAACTTAAGAAAACTTTTAATTTATCCAATTTTTTCCATAAAAATAGAAGTCATTTAATTTCCTTTTCGAATAATTCGACAATCTTAACTCATGTGCTTCAATATTTTCATCACTAATTAACTTTCCATATCCATTTCCATCAATACAATTAAAATTATTATTTAGTACATACATTTACAATATCCATTTATTTTTAATTTTAACAAAATTCTTTAAAAAATAATTTTTTTCGGGCAAAACGAAACGAAACAAAATTTTTGAAAAATTATTTGCAAAGAAACAAACCGAAACAGACTTAAAATAAAGGTAAACAATAGTGAATAGGCATGTTTCTCCCTAGTAAATAGGCATGTTTCTAAGGATTGTTTATAATGGGAACAAATTAAATGATTTTATAATCAAGACGGAAACTAATAGATTTCGAAAAAATTTCGTCATACATTTTGGGTCTACAATTACTAACCATTATTGCTTCTAAACAAGTTTCTACTAAAATTTTGCCAACTTCTTGATATGCATCTAAATATATCTCTTATCAGTCTAAATTTAGAGCAAAATTGTCAGGACTTTTAGCAACCTCACAACTCATATTCGTTAAATTTCTTTCTGTGACATATGATGTTCGAAATATGCATATAATCCTTGTTGAGAGAAGCTCAAAAATGCTATTTATAAGTTGGTCCGAGCCCCTTAGGACCAGATTTTGGTACCTGTATACATTTATGTTAAAAAGAAAATATATAAAACAAAAAACATTCCTATTACCAATAATCATTCCTATTACCAAAACGTCTTTTTTCCCAACCATTTTTCTTCTCATAAATTCTGCAAAATAACTCTCCAAATGGTGACGTGCTATACAACGATGTTTTTTATTCCTCAATTTTGCACTCCCCCACAGTCTTTCCACTTTTTGAGAATTACATCCTGTCTCATCCTATCCCCAAATTGGACGATGTCTGTAATACAATTTCATTTTATGACCATTAAGGCATACTCTTGTTTTATGTAGAAGACTACGATTCTGTAAAAATTCAATGGCATCCTTTTCAGTTGCCGGCAAATTCGAAATTTTCATTATAAAAAGATTACTAGCTAAAGAAATTAGAAAGTAAAACGGTAATAGTCAGTTTCGTACCCCGCAGTTTTCTCTGACCATTTTTTCATTTTTCCATCTGTTCTCCCTTATTTTTTAAGAGGCAATGTATTAAAAAGTATTATGAGTGTGTTCCTTCTTTATCAATTACAAATAGCAATGTCTACGTGTAAGTAAAAAAACACCAAAAAATGTTCCACTTTAAAATTGTTTTTTAAATTGTTTAAAATTAATTGTTTTTGTTATTTAAAAAAATTGTTTAAATCTAAAAAATTATTTAAATTTTTTTAATATGATTAAACTGATTTAAATAATTTTAAATTATTTAATTAAAATTTAAAATCTAGAAACTATTAAAAATTAATTTGTTTTTATGTATTTATTTATTTAAGTAATTCTAAACATTTTTAATTATCTCTCAGAACATTTTTTATTTTTTAAATTAAAATATTCCCTCAACAAATAAAAATTAATCCTTTTTTCTCAAAAGTAAAATATTCACAAAAAATTCTCTGGGCAAAAATCCTTCAATATATAAATAAATAAATTAATTTTTTATTCATTTACATACCTTTTATAATTTAAAAATAAATTTAAATTCCTTCCAAAAATTTACATTTTGTTAAGAAAAATTAATTGAATTGTTTATAAATTTAACTTTTAATTATTTCGTTAAAATTCTAAAAAACAAAATCTTTTTTTCAATTTTTGTTTTAAAATGCCTGTTTATTTAATCTATTTTTAAATTTAAGAAAATATTATCATTTCAATTTAATCTTCTCTTTACCTTTATCTATGTTTTGAATAAGATTACTCCACCTGATCTAGTTAACCCATTAAGTGATTATTATTCTAAGTATTTTTGGACTTGATTTATTTATTACTACTATTTTTGGACTACTTTTTCTGATTTGAAATATAAACTTTTAAGATCGAACATTTTTGCATTTTTTGTCCAAAATTGACAGAGAAATTGTTGTTTGAACAAAAATTTTTAAAAATACTAAATAATTCTCAGGAGATTATTTTAAAAAATAAATATGAGAACACCAAAACAATCAGAAGAATGGGCATTTTCTGCAAATAATTCTGATAATAATAAAACACTTGGAGAAGAATTAGAAAATTTTATAGGAAAAAGTAATTTGGAAACATCTAGTATTAGTGATTTGTCAACTTGTTGTTCATCAAATAATATAAACAAAAGTTTAAAACAACGTATAGAGAAATTAGAGGTTAATAAATACACATTAAAAACAAATTTTCTGGTAATACTTTGGACGAGACCCTCTTTTTTCTGGTTCCCAGAATATTTTGAGCTTTTCACATAAAGCTGGGTCGAATGATATCAAGTTCGCCTAGATTTGATGATTCTGAACAAAATTAAGAAGCTAAACTCTAGTTGGAAGAAACTATCTTCGTTGGTTTAATAAAATCCGACCCGCTGTACTGTTCAACTTTTTCTGGGTAAAAGCTGGACTTATCGCATGAATTGGCATTAATTTAGAAATTAATTAATATTTATTTTAGATTAAAATGGAAAAGAAAAATCTGTCTCTAGAAAAAAGTAATTTTGATCTTGAAAAGGCAAGTTTTTTGAAAAGGCAAGACCCGGACCAGAGCCGGGGTTTTTGACATGACCCGGACCGGATTTTCCGGACCAAAATCCAAAAAGAACAAGAAAACCGTAAGATCTGGTTTTTAACAAAATACCCGGATTAGGACTACTACTTATATTTTACTAATAATAATACGGATTAGGACTACTCTGGAAAATCTGGATCCGGTCTAAATCCGAACTCTAATATTTTCAGAGAATCCAGGAGCTCAAGTTTAAACATGAAGATGAAATTAGAAATTTAAAACAAAATTTTCATAAATTAAATGAAGAAATTAATAAATTAAAAGCTGAAAATTGCCAAAAAGATGAAAAATTTAATTCTTTGGAGGAGGAAATTGATAAGGTAATTATTAATTATTAACAAAAACTCAAAGATAACACGCTCATAAATTAGATATGTACTTTTAGAATAATATGAGAATTATTCTAATGTGTAGGTTAAAATTCAAGAGAGTTTTGATACTACAATAAATAGGAAACTAATTATTTATTTCATTTCTTGTATGGGAAATATTTTTATTATTTGTATAATATTTATTTTAGAAAATTCAAAAATTAAATTCTGACCATAAAAATGAAATTGAAGAAATAAAACAAAATTTAAAGCAAAAAGACGAGAAAATTAATTCTTTGATGGAGGAAATTAAAAAGGTAAGAATATAATAAACTAAGAATTTTTTATTCTTTAAGGAAAAGGAAAAGAATGCTTGTACCGAGTACAAAAATGAAATAGAAATTTTAAATCAGAAAATGAATGAGGTATGGACATAAAAGAAATTATAATTAAATATTCCAAAATATTTTTATAAATCTGTTTTATTTATACCACATATTGTATGAGCGAGGTTTGAGTTTCCAGGGTTGCCGCCCGAAACCCGAAACCCGATACCCGAAACCCGGCCTTTTTTTGTACCCGAAACCCGATACCCGAATTGAAAATTTTCCAACCCGAAACCCGAAACCCGTACCCGATATTTTTTCCAACCCGAAACCCGTGACCCGAAATTGGTTAAAACCCGAAATTTATACCCGAAAACTTAGCCTTACCCGATTTTTTAAAATAAATTTATAGAAAGAGAAAGAAGGAAAAGGGAAAGAAATATTTATAATTTCTTTAATTTTTCATTATGTTGGTCGGTGGTTGAGTGTGTAAGGCGACTGGCTCGCTATTTTCTTGGGGTGGGTTCGAGTCTGAATTGGAAATAAGGCCTAAAAAATTTTTCTTTTCAAAAATAAATGCCTTTAAACTTTGATTTTCATTTTAGATTTTTAAATTTATTTTTTTAATATTTTAAGCTTGAAAGAGCATTAAAAATTTTAATTTAGTCATGAATTTTGCAAAATTTTCGCCTGCGGCGCATAAAATTAAGAGTTCTAGGTTCATGATCAATTAAACTTAAATAAAAATTTTCGCCTGCGGCGCAAAAAATGGAAGAAAATTGGCGTCTTTGTCTTCAAAATTCTCAAAATTTTCGCCTGCGGCGCTAAAAACGGGAGAAATTTGGATGCTTTTATGGAGATAAGGCGGAGGGATATTAGCACATAGTGGGATTTTATCAAGGTGGGATTTTACCAATATAGTGGGATTTTACCAAGATATCCCTCTTAATCCCCAAATCCCACAATGTTTTAATCTCTTCAAATTTGCTTCTCTCTATATCACCAAAATCCTATTATGCAATATAGCTTGCCTCCTTACAATTTAGTTTACCAATAGCCGAACACCCGAAAATAACCCGAATTTTTCGCCAAACCCGAAACCCGTACCCGAAATTTTTGCCAACCCGAAACCCGATACCCGAAATGAAAATTTTATAACCCGAAACCCGAAACCCGTACCCGATATTTTTGCCAACCCGAAACCCGTGACCCGAAATGAAAACGCTCCAACCCGATACCCGAAACCCGTACCCGAAAATTTTTTGTACCCGCGGCAACCCTGTTCCGTACAATATAAACTAGCCTACTGGATTCGGAAAATCCGGTCCGGGTTTAAAATCTAGCTTAAAGTAGAAAATGGGGTTGTACAAATATTTTGGAAAATTTAATATTTAAAGGCATCTTAATTATAGTTTGATTTATTTTAAAGACATTTGACAAAAAGTTTGGAGATCTAATTAAATTAAATAGCTTGAATTGTCTGGTTAGTTTATCGAATTATATCGTATTTGTTAGAATTAAAAATAAATGGAGTGAAATTTATGGTGAATGTTGTTACAAGGAATGCATAAACACAAAAAAACCTATTGGTAATTGTAAAAGAGGAGTTGGATTTGTAAATATAATTAATGATGAAAATATTAAATATATTAATTGTTTGGAGGGGAAAGGAGGTAAATTACTATTTAGAATTTGTAAATTGTTTTCTAAATACGTATATATTTTTATCTAGTTTGTGATGAATATGGTTTAGTTTCTGCAAAAAATCCATTCAAAAAACCACATATCTATTTTAATTATTCGTTATATTATTTTGAAGTTAAATGTAAAATAGAGAAAAATACTGACGAAAAAAGACTGAATATTGGTGTCAAAAATTGTATTACAAGAAAATCTGTTGTATTTCTTACAAATTCTGCTATAATTAGAAACGAAAAAAATGAAAAATTTAAATTTTCAACAGTCTTCAATAACAACGATATTTTTGGTTGTGGATTAGTTTATCCTCCAACTAATAAATTAAATGAAGAATTTCCTTATGTTTTCTTCACTCAAAATGGAAATCAAATTGGTAAATATTTAGTTTAAAAATTATTTTTATGAAAATTTTGTTAAGGTAAAGGCATCTTATTAATGGAGAATTCTGAATCATATAAGCCACATATTGGACTGAAATGTTGTTCTGTTGAAGCTAATTTTGGAAATAATTGGGAGTCGAGACCATTTGAATACGACATTACAAAACATTTAATTCTTAAAGAATTTTGCTGATTTATTTTGTTTATTGAATTACTTTTTTCAATTTAATCTTGTTTTGAAATTTTAAACAAAATGTTTTTTTAATTTATTAAAAAACTTCTTCCATCATTTTTGGGCAACTAAGATAGTAGTCTTTTAAGTACCTTTAAATTTGTAATATTTTCGACAAAAGAAGATGAAAGTAGGACTGCTAACTAAGGTTGGCGGACAGATTTTTCTTTCGATATAACGTCAGTTCAATTTTGTCCCTATCCTGTTGTTATCATCGAGCTTGGATTGCCCAAAATCTAAAATTTTAAAAATTAAATGACCTTCTCCTCTTATTTAATAGAAAAAGACTCGTTTTCCTCCAGGAAAAAGATACTTTTTTATAAAAGAAAATTTAATGAATTAATAAATTTTTATTTTTAATCTAATATACGGATCAGCAAAAATATTTTAAAAAGAAAGCTTTTCTTTCCAATAATAAATAAATTTATTTTTAATTTGACAATCTTGTTCCCGTTATTTTCTAAATGATACGAACATATTTATACATTTTTGACTTTAATTGACAAAAGAAATTTTTTTTTGAATTTTTAAAAGATGTCAAGTTCATCAATTGAAAATTTAAATAATGAGGAGGACAAAAAGTTTATTACACAAATACGTTCACATCCTAAATTTGGTGAAGCAAAGGTAAGTAAGGGAGAGAGAAGGAGGCACCGACCCTGAGACCATTTGGCAGGTATTCCTAGAGGCCTTCGCTCACAAGGTACAGGTGCTCCACTATTAGGTTATAAGAGCAGGGCGTTACTTTCACATACAGTTCTAATTTTATTGCTAACCAGCTGGATCTTCCTCCTTCCTTCCATGTTCCTCCTTCCATGAGTCGATAGATACCAAGATCTTTTGGATTTGATGATTTTGAACAAAGTTATGATTAATTAAACTTTGAGTTTAAAAATGTTTTTTTGACGCGTTTGGATGTTTCGAGGCGTTTATTAGAAGCGTCTTTGAACTAAATTTCCATTGTTTGGTATCAAAAAGTTTCTCAAAGTCTTGGGGTTAAAATAAAAAAGGAATTATGAATTTTTGTTAAGTTTGAAGCTAGATATGGTTAAAAAAAAGTGGCGGAAAAATTGCCGCACCCTGTATTTTTTCACTGTTCTTCCTGTCAAATTCGAAAATTAGAGTCCTTTTCTAAAGTCGTTAAGCTTAAGTTCTAATTCCAAAAATCAAATTTAGCTAAGAAATTTTATTAAGGCTTTTAAGTTTTATATATCGGAGACCGAATATCCGGATCCGGGTTGGGTTTAAACTATTGTTAACCAAAAATTGGAGTAGCAGAAAATAAAGCCTTAGCCTTAATGGTGGGATATTTGATTGAATAACAATCGGCTAAGCTCTCAGGATAATCCCTTAACTTATTCGTAAATTTGTGAAGAGCAAAACACCATTACTTATTAATAAAAAATAATTATTTTTAAGACAATTAAATCAGTAACTGATTTTGATTTGCTTCGTTGGGTGTATGCTTACAAGGGTGATGTTGACTTGGCTATTTTAAAATTTATTAGACATTTAAGAATTAGAAAGGTAAAAAGAAAGGAAAAATTCAAAAAATTCAAATTTCAAGATTATTGGTTTGGATTTCATTGAGAACCTGAATGGATCAGGTGGATTAGATGAAATGGCTGAAGAATACGCTCCAATGGAAATACTGGGACCGGTTTGAGAGGAAGAACACACCTCGAATTTCGCCTTTTCTTTCTTTAAACCTGTTTTGGACCACAAATTTTTAAAATTTTTCGACAATCTGAATCTATCACAAACACGATAGCTAATACAGACTATTGATGCAATCATAATTGATGCAATCATAATCCAGAGCTTTTAATTTATAGTAGAAATCGAGTTGGGTTGAGCCTCTCCTATACCCATACATAAGAATTTTTGAGCTTCCTAAGCTTTTCCTGGATCCAAATTCGGTCCAGGTCAGTGGAACCAAAAAGTAGTCAACACAGAATTTCGTATTCCAATTAATATGTATTCAAATTTCCTAATAATTAAAGAAATTTTGTGCCCCAAAATAGGCCAAAGAAATGATTAGCGAAATTGAGGGGGTTCCCTTACCTACCAAGAATTTTTTTTATTTTCTAGGTAAATGAAAGTGATGGACGTATTTTATTATTAGAAAGATCTGGCCGTTTTAATTTAGAACAAATGGTTAAATCTATTCGTTATTCCTCTTTTATGCTTAATCGTTTCCGTTTAATGGAAAGAATAATGAAGGAAATACGTCTTTCTGAAGAGAGGACGGGGAAAAGGCAAAGTGCAATTCTTTTACTTGATTTGGATGGAATGTATTTTCATACTGGTCTTATAAGTTTTATTACAGGTGTTTTAAGATTGTAAAACATTGATTGATAACTAAAACATGTTGTAAAACATTTAAAATAATAAAAACATGTAAACATGTAAAGACATTATAGAATAATGTTTTTACAAAGAGTTGTAAAACATCTAAACATTTAAAGAAGCAAACAAACAAGTTTTATTTAAAACAAAGTTTTAAAAATTAAGAATTACAATTTGTAAAAGTATTAGAATAAACTTGAAATGATATTACAATTTGTGAAAAAGTTTGTAATCTTTCCTGTTACAAAAAGGTTACAATTAAATCTTGATTTTACGATCACTTATAGAAAGTTTTTCAATTAAAATTAACTTGAAGTAAATATAAAATTGAAGCAAAATGAACTTGAAGCAAAAATAAACTTGAAGCAAAGTAAACTTGAAGCATGCTAAACTCGAAGCAAAAATAATCTTGAAGCAAGCTAAACTTGAAGCAAAAATAAGTAAGAAGCAATAATAGATTTGAAGCAAAATAATCTTGAAGCAAAATAAAATTGAAGCAAGAATAAACTTGAAGCAATAATAAGCTTGAAGCAAAATAGACATGAAGCAAAAACATACTTTGCGCAAAATAAACTTGCAGCAAAAATATGTTTGAAGCAATGTAAACTTGAAGCAATAGTAGGCTTGACTCAACAAAAAACCTGCTGCATAAATAAACTTGAAGCATCAATAAACTTAAAATAAAAATATAGTTGATTAATAAAACTTGTTCAACTTAATTGTAAAACATGTGTTTGTAAAACTTTATAGTTGTAAAAACATTTGTAAAAATATACAAACTTGATAATATTACAAACTTGTTTTACAATTTGTTAATACATTTTTAAGGTCCTTACCGAATTATGTGGGGAACACTTGTAGAGCAATACCCTTCATTTTTGTCAGCCATTGTTTGTTTTAATTGTACTCCTGCAATGAGAACTTTATGGAATGCTTGTACTCCTTTTCTAGGGGATGAATATAGACAGAAAGTTTATTTACTGGGACAGGAAAATGACTGGCGGGAGAAATTACCTTTGCTGGAATTGTCAATTCCATTGGAGGCATTTCCTAAGGACTATGGAGGAGAAAGAGAATTTAAAATTAGGGTGAGTTTTTTTAAATGTGATCAACCCAAAAAATCAAAACCTTGAAGGTTTTGAGAGATAAAGAAGGATTTGTGCAGATTATAACGGATTTGTGGTTTTATGGGGGATATCGGTGAATTTGGGCGGATTAAGGTGGATTTGTTGGGATTGAGGGGACTAATCCCTGAGTCGCCTTTATTTTCCCATGACCAATGGGGACATGACCTTCTGGTGTTGACCCATAAAAATAATTTCAAAATATTATCATTAAAAATAAGGAACCAAAGCCTTATCAAACACCTATTTTGGAATTATCCCCAAAAGATTTGTTGGAATTGGAAGAATTAAAAATTCCTGCAGGTTAGAGGGATATTTTAGAAGATTAGAAAATAATTAATTTTAGGAGAATTTTTATTAAAAACTTATTTTCTGGAGAAATGTGAACGTTTACATTTTGTTCTCTCTCACGAACGAGAACTTACAATTAATATACTTTACAGTGAGAAAAGAAAGGTTAAATTTGTTAATTGTAATTGTAAATTTTGAATTAATGTAACCTTATGAATATTTTAAATTCTGATATCAAAAAATTACAAAGTATGTAGAAAAAGAAAAAATTGAGGGCGGAAAAGCCTAAATGAAATATACTTTTGATAAAGGAGAATTAAATTTAAAAGATGTTTTGAGGGAATAGTAGTGTAAAAGGAAAAATATTAAAAAATGTGTTGAGGGAAATGTTTGAATTGAAGGGCAAAACATTGAAGAAAATAAAAAAAATTAAATATAGTAAATACATTCAAGCATACCCATCAGATTCTGATTTAGCTTTCTAAAGTAATTCTGATTTTTTGTAATTCTGATTTGTAAAAAATAAAAGAAAATGAGTTTCCTACCATCTTTTCCGGAAAATATTTTTAGAATTATTTTTAAAAGAATTATATTGTCTTTTCAAGAAAATACAAATTATTAAATTTTTGTATTTTATTCTTTATTTTTAACAGACTATCAGACGTGAACAGATAACAAAGATTTTCAAACTCGAAGAAGTAGACGATTTATGTGAAGTTTATGCTGGGTGTGAAAGGCCGGGTCTGCCCGGAATTGATTTTTGGAATTGGGTAACTCTTTTAAAAAATTATTTTTTAATTTTTAAATAATTTTTAGATTGTTCCAAAAACTGGATTTTTTCATTTAATTTTTGGAAATGAAAAAGCTTGGATTTTACCTGTAACTTTAAAATTTCAAATATTTCGTAAGCAAGACGAAAAAAGATATCAACAAACAAACAGTCTACAACCAATTCCTGAAGAATGTTTGGGGAATGAATTTTTAGAAAATAGAAATGAAAATAATGAAATAAAAAATTAATTAAAGTTTTACGGGAATATTTTTTGAAATTGTCTTCTCAGTAAATTATTTTTGAAATTGTGTTTTTTCCGGAAATATTTCCATATTTTCTGGAATATTTTTTAGTAAAACGTTTATGATAAATTACAAAACATTAACAAAAACCCATCCCTGAAAACAATTTCCAATTTGTATCAAAACTAATTAATTAACTTTTTTGAGAAAATTAAAGTTCGTATACTCTATCCTTTTTTCTATTTCAAAGTTAAAAATTTTTCTTCAACTTCACTCAATTCTCCACTGGCTCCCTTAATTCTTCCAAATCCACTGATCTCCGTTCGAGATCTATCATTATCCCTCTAAATTCTCTGATGTATCTCTCGAAGCACAAAGCAGCGAGTTCTGTCTACGTCTTGCGTTTTTTATGAAGCGTGGTGTAAATAAATAAAAGTTGAGCTCATATTCGGACTCAATACACTCATTACCTAATCTAAAATATCGAAAAAAATACCTCTTTTCTCTAGGGAGATGAATAAATGAGAAAATATAGGGGACACAAAGCCGACTTTTAACAAATATTTTTAATTTAAAGACTAAAAACATTTTATTTTTTTGCTTGGCTTGCTTTTCAATTGGATTTTTTGACCTACAACCTTTCTCTCTCTCCGTTTATATTTTTACTTGTCTGGCTTTTTTATGTATATTTTGGGAATTAATGTTTCCATGTTTAAGAGCTATTTCCTATTGCTAACAAAGTAGCAGTTCCCAAAAAAATAATTTTTATATTTTTCTTTACTTACCTTTTTATACATACATAATTAAAGTTTAAATTCTCCTTAGTTTTGTATAATTTAATTAAATTATTATTTGAATCTATCAACTTAAAAAATTTTAAAAATGGCTGAAGAAGGATTACAATTAAAACATGAAAACGATGAAAAGATTAATTCTTTTGAGAGTGAAATTAAAAAGGTAGAAAAGGCCACGAGAAGGAGGGGGGAGGATTTAATTTGAGTTTAAATTCTCCTTAGTTTGAACTTTTGATCGGACTCATAAACTGTCATGGGACTCGTAAACCTTCATTGGACTCATAAAATGTCATTTGACTCGTAAACTAGACCAGAGCCTTATTTTTTATTAACCGGTTACGGTATTCGGGTTTCTAAAAACCCGTTTAAACGTTAACCGGGAGGACCGGTTAATAACCGGCTTTGAACTACCTTAGTTTAGAGTAACAATGAGAAGGAACTAAATAAAATAAAGAATTAATTCAATTATTTTAGTGCCCTTATTGTGAAAAACATTATGTTTCAATGCCAGCATTTGCAATGCATATATTAACACACCAACCTAAACAAAAATGTCCAAAATGTGGAAAACTTTTTTCTCGTCCATGGCTACTTAAAGGACATTTACGTAGTCATACTGGACAGGTTTTTAATTTCTATAGATAAATTATATTTTTAAAAAAGAAAGCATTTGGGTGTGGAAATTGTGGAAAAGCATTCTCTGACAGATCTAACCTTCGAGCACATTTAAATACACATAATGGTAAATAGGTAGTAGATTTTGAAATTTTTAAATATTTTTACAATAAAAAGCTAAAAAACATTGGAGTTGTGCTTGGATTTGTCTTAAAAAGTTATGGCTGTAGTATAGTATACCGGTGGAAAGGTTTCGATATAAGACACATACCATTCGATTCGTCTCGACGAGCTGAGTCGAACGGAACCACTCTTTTTTTCCGGAGATGCCTGTGGACCGAGATATAGGTCCCCGAAAATCGAAAAACCATAGGGGGGAGTAAGCACATTTTTGTGATGAAAAATTCGATTTTTCGAATGATAGCTCATTCGAAAGAGCTCCTCGAGCTGAGTCGAATGACACCAAAATCAACGAAATCTGATGTGATTTGACCGAGATATAGACCCCTAAATATCGAGGATCCAAAGGGGCGATTATTGGAATAAAAACTTTTTTAAACAAATAATAGCTCATTCAAAAGAGCTCGATGAGTTGAGTCGAATGACATCAAAATTATCGCGATCTAACAAGTTTGGACAAAGTTATGATCGTTTATTTTAGCTCCTTACGTATGGCATCAGTGGAGTTTTTGCTGCTGTGGAAGAAGCTGGGCATTCCCACCCCATTGATGATAGGAATAGGACCATGTTACGAACCCAGACCCAGCGCCCGTAGACTCCCCGCGAGGTGCGTGCCGCAAAACCCCGCGCGAAGCGCGGGGTTTTGCACAAGCGCCTCGCCGACGCCCCATAGGTTTACGTTGACCATTTTGAACCTGTTTATCTTGGCTCAGACGCAAGATCTCGAGCTGATTTTGGTGTCATTCGACTCAGCTCGAGGAGCTCTTTCGAATGAGCTATCATTCGAAAAATCGAATTTTTCATCCCAAAAATGTGCTTACTCCCCCCTATGGTTTTTCGATTTTCGGGGACCTATATCTCGGTCCACAGGCATCTCCGGAAAAAAAGAGTGGTTCCGTTCGACTCAGCTCGTCGAGACGAATCGAATGGTATGGGTCTTATACCGAAACCTTTCCACCGGTATACTATACTATATCCAAAGTTATTTAAATAAGCATCTCGAACAACAACATGGAGATTCTAATTTAGTAAATAATGAAAAAGAAGAGAAGGAAATTGGAAATAATTATTTTTTTTTTTAATTTTTTTAATTAATAATAATTCTACAATAACACAAAGTAAAGAAGAATTTGCATCTTTTACGGAAAATGAATTAACATAAAAAATATTCTTTTATTTTACCTGTTTTTAAAAAATTCAAAAATAATTCCGAAAACGGGGGGGGGGAATATTAATTTAAAAAATTCTTAAAAAATAAATGCATATTTTAAGGGGAGAAATTTTTCTTTTACGTTCAATCTACAAAAGTTTTTATAAATTTTAACCCCAAACTTGTAATTGTACATATTTGATTTTTCTAAGAAATATAAAAAATATTTTAAAAGCCATAAGTACCGTATTATCTCTAATAGAATGCCCCCCTCCATTTGAATGCCCCCCTCTAATAGAATGCCCCTCTAGCGGAAGATCGAAAAATACAATGCCCCCCTCCATTTGAATGCCCCCCTCTAATAGAATGCCCCCCTTTTTTTACTGAAATTTTTCTAAATAAAAAAAGATATTACTATTTATATTTAAAACGTTTACTACATATTCACTTTTAATTATTTTTCTTGCCATTTTTTGAACTATTATTTAAACAACATGAAAATTATTTTTAAAATGAGAAGTCGAAATTTTTTAGGGGTCGAACACGATAGCAAGATGAGACTTCTGGGCAGTCGTTGAGGTCTGGGAGAACTTCTGCTGGTAGGGTGGTGACCCGTTAGGTGTAGATATCGGTGGACGCCGACCCGGCCCGAAATACCAACTTGAAGGTACGTGAGATATCAGTGATTAGAGGAATAGAGAGGGATATTGGTAATAAGATAAGATTTGCGTATAAGGATTATTTGGTGGAGGAATGATACTTAGATGTGGAGAACACATTTTATCTCTCAAAATTCTCTTTAACCCCTCGAATTTGTTAAACTTTTTAAATAACTCTCAGGCTCACTTAAACTTCTTAAGCCCTTTAAATCCATCGATATCGCCACAACTTATCCTAATCATTTTTATTCGTTACAAATCCCTCGATATCTCCTCGAGTCTCGTACTTAATCTATACCCTAATCCTTAAATATCATATCCATATCCTCATAATTACCTGATATCTCCTTTACTCTCGATATTCCTGATAATTCCTTGTCCTCTCCAAGACCTCCTTAATCATCAAATCAGTTAAAATTTTTGAATTATTCGAAATTCGATAGAATATTCAATATTATTTCAAAGAATTTTTATGATTTTACTTATCAAAATGGTCCAAAAATTATCCAAATTTTAAAATTTACTCATCGAAAAATACAATGCCCCCCTCCATTTGAATGCCCCCCTCTAATAGAATGCCCCTTTGGAAGGTGATTGAAAAATAGAATGCCCGGGCATTCTATTAGAGATAATACGGTATATTCATTCTTCCCCGATTTAACGTTAAATTTAGTGATTCTCGAGATTCTCGATCTCGGTGTTTTGTCTTGTTAAAAGAGAAAAATTTACACCCCTAGTTAGGGTAATTTTTGGGGTTCTCGAGTCTCGGTAAATTTTCATTCTCGAACATCACTAGTTAAAATTCCTTCCCTATAACTATTAATTTAAAAAATATTCCCCAATTCACCTTTCTCAATTTATGTATTGTAAAAAATATTCGTTTTAAATTTATTTTCACTTGTCAATTAAAAAAATTAAAATAATTTTATTCAACAAAAATATAATAATTTTGTTAATTATTAACAAAATTATGTTAATTAATTAAAATTTGTTAATTAATTATTAACAATCTCCGCAAAAATGTAAGTAAATTTGTCCGCAAAAAGTCCGTAGGGATAACGATAAAGTACCTTTATTTTTTATTTACCTAACTTCCTCCCACAAAAAACATCCATTTCTTGCTTGGCTTGCTTTTCGATTGGATTTTTTGACCTACAAACTTTCTCTTGCCCATTTTTAATATCTATCTAGGCTTGCTTTTTTTATTTATTCACATAGTATGTATTTTGGGAATTATTAAATATTTGTGAGTAGAGAAAGGTTTTTCTTTATTAAGTGCAGTTTTCTCCAATATTTTTAATTTACTATCAACATTAGGAAATCTCCAGACAAAATGGCTGAGGAAGATCCATCAGATTCTGACTGGATTTTGATTGAAAAAGAGGAAAATGATTTAATTAACCTTCAAGCTAATTTTAACAATCTTCAAATAAAATTTATTGAAGAGAAGGAAAAGAATTTAAATTTGGAAAAGAAAAATTTTTTTCTTGAAAATGAATTGAAGGTATTAAAGTCTGCATGTTTAAATTTAAATTTTTTTTTGATTTTAGAAAATTCAAAATATAAATTGTAAACATGAACTTGAAGAAATAAAACGAAATATACAAAAATTAATTGAAAACTTTCAACAATCAGACTCTAAAAACGATGTTTGTTTGAAGTAGGGTGGCAACCCGACCCCCAAAATGCCGACTCCGAACACCGACCCCGAAGACGATATGCCCTCCCCGTCAAACCCCAATCCCTGACACACCCAATCTCGAAGGATCGGGTTGCTACCCTAGTTTAAAGGGTAGCCAACGACCTCTGGGTTTGGAACCATTCCTTACCCTATCCCTCGAAATTTCCGAAAGTTATAGCCATTTTTTTTAAATTTCAGAAAAACGCTTATAACTTTCGGAAATTTCGAGGGATAGGGTATGTAACAATCCCAGATTCAGGTTCCGAAAACTTAGGTTCCGAACAAGAAGAAATGTGTTGTTTCGTACAAAAAGTAAAAAGAAAATTTTTAATTTTCAGACACAAAGAATTCGAACAGTTTTAAATGAATCACAATTAAGATTATTAGAACATTCTTATAGTACAAATCAAAGACCAGATACATCAATTAAAGAACAATTAATTGAACAGACTGGATTAAGTGCTGGAGTTATTCGAGTTTGGTTTCAAAATAAAAGAATTAAAGACAAAATGTAATTAAATAATTTAGAAAATATTATTTATAGTACATATACCCATAATTCAGGGCTTCGATTTCTGCGGATTTTTCCTCATTTTGTGGTTTTTTGATAGAGCGATGAGGATTATTTTTAAAAATGCGGATTTGCGGATTTTTGTGGTCTTTTGAAGATTATGAGGATTTTTTGTATTTTCTTGTAGTTTTTTATTAAAATATCATTTTTTGGCTTCTTGACATCCCAAAATCCGCAAAATTTTTGCCTGCGGCGCTGAAAAAGGACGATTTTTGGCTTAAGGATACTTCAAAATCCTCAAAATTTTTGCCTGCGGCGCAAAAAAAGAAGATTTTTCGAGTAAACAATTCACTATAACTAGGTATGGTGAAAGCATTGGCTCAAGTCAGCTGTAATTTTTCATTTAATTATTCGGATTTTAATAAGATAGTCATTAGTAGTGAAAAAATTGCTCAATTCAATTGATGGAGTCAAAAAATTTAACGCATAAAGTGATTTTAATTCAATTTTTGTGTTTGAAAATTTTTTGCGGATTTTTCATATCAAATGCGGATTTTTTCAATCAAAATTGCGGATTTTAAAAAATTCGAGATCGAAGCCCTGCCATAATTTATTTATTTAGAAGACAAATTGAACAGCGAGAAAAAATAGAAAGTATGGAAAAGGTCACCACTGTTTTTTAAATAAATTTGAAAAACAAAAATTAAATTTTTCTATTTGATCTCTTATTTTAGCTTTAATAAAATAATATTTTCAAATCTAGAAAACAAACACCGGTACTTTTGATTTGTCGCTTGCACCATCTGACGCTACAGCACAAAAATTAATATGTGAACTTTGCGATGCTAGTTGCACTGACCCCGATAATTACCGAATCCATTTACAATATGGCCACAACCAGTTGAAAGGAAAAATAGCCACGGATATGGAACAGGGAGCGCCTGTAGCATGTGGCCGTTGTCGAGAACGTTTTTGGACTAATGAAGGTATTAAAATACTCAAATATTTTTTGAAAAAATTATTTTTATTAAAGGACTTGAGCGCCATTTGCTCATGTCTCATCATCTTGTAACTAATGATTTGCTAAAAAAAGCACAAAACAAAAACGATTTCTGTTGCTGCAAACTGTGCGGGAAGGTACTTATTTAATTTTGAAAATTATTCTCTTTATATAATAAAATAAATCCGGAAATAAAATTCTGATTTTTAATTTTGAAATTAATTTATTTTTTAATTTTTTAATTAATATTAATTGAATAATATTAATTAAATAATTTTTTTCCGGGAATATTATTTTTAATTAAATTCTCTACAATTTTCTCAGACATATTCATTTAATATTTTACAACATATGAATAATGAGCATAATATTAAACTAAACTCTGCTGAAACAATGTTTGTAAATATTTATCTTTTTCCTTCAATTTAAATTTTATTTAGGTATTGTTGTGATATTTGTTCTTTTAAAAGTAATTCATATCAAAAATTGGAGACTCACATTTCTGAACAACATCCAAAAACACGTTAAAAAAGGAAAGATAAGAAAGAATCTAAGAAAAATTATGAGGAGTTTAATAAAGAAAATTTAATAAAAATTAATTTTTAATGAAATCGTTGGTATTTTGTCATGATTTTTTAAATTATTTTCTTTTTTAATTATGGAATGTTTTTAATAATTTTTTATTTAAACAATAATAATAGTTTATGTTTCGCTTCTCTTAAACTTAAAAAATATTTTAATTTAATTTTTATAGACCTTTTTAGAACATTTTAAAAGAAATTCAAATTAAATATAGCCTGTCATTTAAAATCTAAAAATTAGTAAAAATTAATTTGTTTTTATTTATTTTAAATTCTAAACATTTTTAATTATCCCTCAAAACATTTTTTAAATTTAAAACACGCCCTCAACAAATAAAATTTAATCCTTTTTCCCTAACTATTTTTCTCAAAAAAATTATTCACAAAAAATTCTCTGGGCAAAAAATCCTTCAATATATAAATCCTTCAAATTAATTTTTTATTCATTTATTTACCTTTTATAATTTACAAAATATTTAAATTTTGTTTAAGAAAAATTAATTTAACTTTTTCTATAAATTTAACCTTTAATTAATTTATCAAAATTCCTTAAAACAAATAAACCATTGTTTGTTTGCAATTTTTATTTTATAATGCCTTGCTTTTTTTAAAATTTAAATTTAAATATTATTACTTCAATCTATGATCCAAAAATTATTTTTCTCAATTCTTTACTCTAAACGTTTCAGCGATATTTTAAATTAATTTTAATAATTTTTGGAGTTTTTGTTGTTGAGCTTTATTTAATTTTTTGTCTAAATCTGTAGAGAAAAATTCTAGTATTTACCAAAAAATCTAAATAAATTTCAGAAGATTATTTTTAAAAAATTAAATATGGAAACTCCAAAACACTTGAAGGAAAGTTTATTTTCTATAAACAATTCTGATAATAATGAAACACTTGAAGAATTAGAAAGATTTATAGGAAGAAGTTTGGAAACATCTTTTATTGATGGATTGTCCACCTCTTCTATCTCTCTTAGTTCATCACAAAATAATATAATTGAACAATTAAAACAACGCTTAGAGAAATTGGAGGTTGAAAATTTTTTATTCAATAGCCACTAACTTGTACGGCACCTGCAAAATACTCCTTCATTAAGAAGGAGTGTCCTTTGCCCAAAAATCACACTCAAATAGATCCAACTTTCTTTACTTTCCAATTTTTTGTCCGCAAGGTGTAGTACAAATCAAATCCGGCTGAATTTAAATCAAGTCGTACAAGTTTTCTTTATTTTTTTCATTTCTAGTTTTACTCAAAATTTTCAAAATTTACATTAATTATTTTACTGTTGTTTATTAATACATACATATTTTTCCAAAAATATTTGGATTTACTTATTCGATAAATATATTTTTCAAAAGTAACTACGTTACTTTTCTGTTGTATCCAATCATTTTTTTGGTGAAAAAGCTAGCTAAATTTGTTATATTTTCAGGAAATCCATGAACTCAAGTTTAAACATGAAAATGAAATTAAAAATTTGAAACAAAATTTCCAAAAATTAACTGAAGAAAATAATGAGTTAAAAGCTGAAAATGATCAAAAAATTAATTTTTTGGAAGAAAAAATTAAAAAGGTAATTAATTAATTTAATTTTTAACTTAAAAAAGTTAGCGGACATTCATGTGCTCAAAAGTCAGTTTTCAGTTGCAACTTTTTATAAATTTTTACATCAGATCGGTTTCTCCTTTCATTATTTTTTCAAAAGTTTTTTAAAAGTTTTTAATTTTTGTAGTTGTCTTCCTCTTTTATTAGTCCAAAAAAATAAACATTAAAGTAGATCTACAAAGGTTATAGTTTTTTACCTTTTGTACATTAGTCTACAAAATGGTATCACGACTTTTGCGCCGAGAACATTTGCGCCGCGACTTTTGCGCCGCGACTTATGCGCCGGGGGACTTTTGCGCCGCGACTTTTGCGCCGCGACTTATGCGCCGGGCGACTTGTGCGCCGCGACTTTTGCGCCGGGCGACTTATGCGCCGCGACATTTGCGCCGCCATAATTTAAAAAAATAATATCTATAGTCGGACCTAATTATAGGTACTCTTTAAAAATGGTATCCAGGAGCTGAAGAAATTTCAGGAAGTACAATATTTCGGGAAGTACAATAGCCCCCTCTAATAAACCGACCACCTAGAGGTATCCAAGAGCTGGAGGAATGACCCCCCCCCCTTGACTTTTTCAAATCGGGATATTTTGTCTGCTACCCATATTCAGGTTGATTTTCTGCCTGAAGAGGGTGCACTATAATGTAGGGTTGTCGGGTCCAGATATCCGGATCTGAAAAAGGCCGGATAGCCGAAAATTTTAGGTCTGATATCGGATCCGGATCTTGATATCCGAAGATCTCCAACTATCCTACATCTTCTATAGTAAGGTCCGGCTGTAGTTTTCCATAATTATTAATGATAGTGGCGGCGCAAAAGTCGTCCGGCGCAAAAGTCGCGGCGCATAAGTCGCCCGGCGCAAAAGTCGCGGCGCATAAGTCGCCCGGCGCAAAAGTCGCGGCGCAAAAGTCCCCCGGCGCAAAAGTCGCTCGGCGCATAAGTCGCGGCGCAAAAGTCGCGGCGCATAAGTCGCGGCGCAAATGTTCTCGGCGCAAAAGTCACGGAACCTACAAAATAACCGAAAAATAAAATGGTAACCGGTCTCACTAAATTTAATATATTTTCAGGGTTTCCAAAAAATAAAGTTTGAAAATGAAAATAAAATTAAAAGTTTAAAACAAGAAATTCAACAATTAAAATCTGGAAATGATCGTCGGCCTGGACAAGTGGAGGAATTAACTGGAGAAAGGAATGAGATCCGTGAGTTGGAAAATAATTATGATGATTTATTCAAACGTTATGAAACAATTCGAGAACATTGTGTTCGTCTTAAAAATGTATAAAATTTTTTATTTTCTAAAATAAAAAGAGATTCTTTTAGAGTGAAAAGGAATTAAAAAATAATCTTGCTGAGGAAGCTACAAAATATGAAGAATTAAAAGATATTGCTGATTCTCAATTACATCAGTTAAATTTTTATTTAAAATTTAAAAAATAAATTAAATTTTAGAGCAAATCTAGAAATTCAAAAAATTAAGAAAGAACACGAAGAAAATACTTTAGGGCTTAAATATCGTTTAAAAATGAAGGAAACATACATACAAACTTTGAATTTGACAATACAAGGAAAGGTTAAGAAAATTTTTAATTAAAGAAAAGTTTTATTAGAAACATTCAAGGGAATATCTAATGCTTAGGACTCCTCTTTAAAATAATTTTGAACTCACTAAAAGTGGGGAGGGGTATGTGTGCAAACAATACTAAGTTCCCATTATAATAACTCGGAGATGGTTTACTACTTAAAAACCTCTAAAAATATAAAATTCTTAGGATAACCAAATTGATGAATTAAATAAAATGGTTGAAGAACTTATGGAAAAGAATGGAATTTCTGGAGAGAGGGATGATCCTGAAGATGGTGGAAGTATGCTTTCTACTATTAGTTATGAATGGTAACTCTGTTAATACAAATGATATATATATATATTTTTTTAAATTTGTTTTTAAAGACTTAAATTTTGTTTCGTTTATGAGGATTTTAAAAATTCATAGCATAAATTTTAATGTTTAAATTTCCGCGTTGTTTAATCAAAAATAAAAGAAAGCCCCACTAAAAATATTTTGACGATTTTTAAATTATAATGTTAAGGAAATTATTTTTCTTACATTTATTTAATTTATTTATGGGAATAGACGAGAAATATTTTTATTAAATTTTGTTGAATTAAAACGTATATTTTATTAAAAGAATAAATATTTTTATTAAAAATATTTTTATTAAAAGAATAAAATATCCACAGTTTGTTCTGTATTGTCAACACGGTTAAAATCAATATTAAAACATTCATAAATTGGTAGTTGATTTAAACAAAATTCCATGGTCTTATAACCCAGAATCTTATAACCCAGATATGTTTTCCCTTTTATCCTTTTAGGTCGTTTAACCCCCGCCTAAACGTTTTAAATGCTCTAGGTAAATAATTCTTATACCATTAAAAATCATCATTGTCCACCCTCCTGCTGCCTCGGGATTTACTTGCAAAAATAGACCCGATTACCTCTCCACTCTGTTTAATTTATATAGAATAGTACACTAGAGCTGACTATACCAACTGTCACCAGAAATCCCCATTAATTTCACGTTTCGGGAATAACTTTCCCCTCTGTATAATAATTTAAAAAAAATTTAGTACTTTGGGTGTCGACGCAGGGGTGGACCAATTTGCTGTTTGTGTTCCTAATTTGTTCTTAATTTTTAATTCTAGATACCTTCAAAACATTTTTATTTTAATTTAAAATATTCCCTCAACAAATTAACTTTTTCTCTATATTCAAACCAGAATTTTCTATGGGCAAAAAATCCAATATATAAATATATAATTTTAACATTATTTAAATTCAATTACTTTTTTTTAAAAAACGGCAAAAATCAAAAAAAAAAGTTTATAAAACTTCCTTGTTTTTTAAAATTAGTTTTAAATGTAAGAAAATCATTCAAATTTTCGGAAAACATAAAATAGTATTTGTGCGTGTTGAATTTTAAAATTTAATTTTCATTGAGAACTCTCTGTGGGCATAACTTTGTCTTTGATTATTATTCGTCTATCATTAATTTTTATGTAAAAAGGTTAATCTTAAGGCATATTTTGCTTACTGCAAAAATAAAAAAATCCTTAAAAACTAAGGAAAAATGACCATTCCAAGTAACTTTCAGATAGTGCCATGATGAGCATATTTTTCTTCAATTACCTTTTATTATATATAATTTAAAAAAGTTTAAACTCTCCACAATTTCACAAATAAAGAAACTAATATGTATATTTTTTTGCAAATTTAATTAAATATAGATATTTTAATTTATTTAGCAATTAACAAACATTAATAGGTAAATTCTTTACAAAATGAGTGAAGAAAGATTATCAAATGTCGAAAAACAAAACAATGATTTAATTAACCTTCAAATTAATTTTAACAATCTTCAAAAAATTTTTGTTGAGGAGAAGGAAAAGACTTGCAATCTTGAAAAGAAAAATTTTTTTCTTGAAAATAAATTTAAGGAAATGGATAAAGTTTGGATTTATTTTTGAATATTTTTTAAAATAATTTTAGAAAATTCAAAAAATAAATTTTGACAATGAAAATAAAATTGAAGAAATGAAAATAAATTTTCAAAAATTTATTGAAGAAAAATTTCAAAAGTTACAGGCTAAAAATGGTGTTTATTTAAAGCAAAAAGACGAGAAAATTAATTCTCTAAAAGAAGAAATTAAAAAGGTAAAAATAAAAATAATTATTTGAAAAATTGAGTTTTCTAAATAAAATTTAAATAAAAAATAAATTTTAAAATTTACTTTTTATTAAAAGGCTGACAGAAATAATAATGATTTGGCAATTAAATTTAACAATTTGTATTGTAAATTTGTGGTTAGTTTATAATTTATTAATTTTAAAAATTAGAGCTCTAAAAGACGCGTCAGAATTTACACCTCTAATGAAAGAAAATTTTTTTAATAAATAGTGAGGGATGATCAAAAGTGAATTTTTTGTCTGCAACCTTCCAATATTTTCCGAATCCCTAAATCTTTTGTCCAAAAAATCCAAAAATTCTTTTGGATTTTCACCCTTATTTAAAACACACGTATAAAGCAGGGTTGCGGTTTTATTTATGGAACAGAGTGTATATCTCAAAATTGTACCGAAAATATTTTTGGAGTATTTAAATTAATTTTTTTTGGAATCTAAAAAAGGTTTCTTACAAATTTGGATGTTGTATTATTTGCCAATCTCAATTAAATCATGAAAATGTTTATATTTTGAAAAATTGTAATCATACATACCACCACTATTGTATTACTCGGTGGATTACCGAAGGGGTGAGGAAATTTATTTTTTTAAATTCTATACTGGGTAAATAACATGTATCGGGGTTTTTATGATTTTCGAATAATTTTGTCGATATTCCCTTATTTTTGTAAAATCACAAAAATTTATAATATAGTAGGAGAGTTTAACGTTTAGACTATGTGGTAAGTTCTCTCCCATCTATAAGTGCATCAACTTTTGTGGTTGATTTAATTACACCAAAAAATCCACAAATCAACCTAAATTATATTTCCAACTTTTATTTTTAACATTTTTAGGCAGAAAATTGTCCCAGTTGCCGAGTTCCTGCTACTTTGGATGATATTAAACAATTTTTTGTCGAAAAAGCAAGTGACAGTTCTGATGAGTTAGATGATGAATCTACTCAGAGTTCAAGTAATAAGACTAAATCTGTGAATTATAATTTGAATTGTGTGGTTAGTTAATAATTAATTAAAATTATTGGTACTATGCTTTTGTATCCCCATTTTCCTTTTCTTCTACCTTTTCCGAATTTGAGCGGCTATAACTTTAATGCGGTACTTATTTCCTTCCCCCTCAATCCACGTTTTAATTGAAGTGCGAAATGGTCAGTCATTTTTCCTTGCGTAAGTTTAAAAAATTTGCTTGTGGTCATATTCATCAATCTTAAATGCTTGATAAGTTCGTTTGAAACTTATATTATTCGAAAGCCCTCGATAATCGGTATCTTTTTCAGCTGGATCAGGTCTGGTCACTTGTAAGAAGGTTCCGAATTATAAATGCTTTCGAATGATATGAGAAAAGATAGCTCTCAAATTCGGAAATGGTAGAAGAAAAGGAGAATGCAGGGTTATTAAATAATTTTTTAAAGAATTTTGTTAAAATTAAAAATAAATGGAGTGAAATTAATAGTGGACGTAGTAAATGTTGTGAAAATAATTGTATAAATGCGAAAAAACCTATTGGAAATTGTATTAAAGGAAATGGATTTGTAAATATAATTAATGACGAAGATATTAAATATATTAATAGTTTGAATAGGAAAAGAGGTAGATTAGGTAAATGAAATTTTTTGAATTTAATTTTATTGGCAATATTTTAAGGTCAAGATCATTTTGTTCGAGTTCATGCAGAAAATTCATTTAAAAACCCACACAGCTGCTTTAATTATTCTTTATATTATTTTGAAGTTAAATGTATATTTGAAAGCCATAAATCTGCAGTTGGGATGGGTATTGGATTTAAAAATTGTAACACAAATAAAATTGTTATGCTTTATCCAAAGTTTGAAACAATTGAAAACGAGAAGAATGAAGTATTTAAACTTTCATCATTCTCTTGGGAAGATTTTGATATTTTTGGTTGTGGATTAGTTTATCCTCCAACTAATATGACGAATAAATTCCCTTATATTTTCACACAAAATGGAAAACAAATAGGTTAATAAATATTTAATTAAAAATTATTTAACAAAAAGTTTTTTAAAGGTAAAGCTACTTTAGTAAAGGACAATTTTGATAAACCTCGTGTTGTTCTGAGATGTTGTTCGATTGAAACAAACTTTGGAAATGATTTGAAGTCAAAACCTTTCAAATATGACATTTCAAAACATTTAGTCGTTAAAGAATTTAATTGAAAATTTGTTTTTTAATTACTTATTATTTTATTTTATCGATTTTTAAACTTATTAAAAAATTAACTTCTGTGTCATATTTTAACAGAAATTATTATTATTTAATTTTGTTTATTTGATTTAATCTTCTTATCACACTCTTAAATTTTAAAAATTATTTAAAAAATTGCAAATATTCGAATTTTTCAACAATTTTTTATTTATAAAATAAAAAGTAAATCTCTGTTAAAAACAATTCTTTAAGAATATTTGTGTTGAGGGTTTTTTAAAATCAAATAATTTAAAAATTTGTGGTCTAAAAATATTTTTTTCAAATTATAAACTAAAAATTTATTTTCAATTTATTTGTCTTTTGTCAACCAAAAGATAATTTTAAATAAAAAAAATATTTTTAGTACCACAATTGTAAATTTACAAAATTTAATTTAAATCAATTTCCATATTTAATACATTTCACCCCTTGTTGACGCAAAACCAAATCGACAATACAATTATTTCCAATTTTGTAATGGCTGAGTTTATCTAAAATTATTTTTTTGAATTAAAATAAAAATTTGTTTTCCTAAAAATAAATAAATATAAATTTACATTTGTCTTTGAGTTGTTGACCGGAATAAATCTAAAATAAATATCTTTATTTAGTTTATTCCTTATCTTTTGAGTACTTATAGGTACATTCTCTTTCCAATCCCCCCTTAGTCTAATTTTTTGATTAAGATTTTATCTAATTAGATATCAAAAAAATACTATTCTTAAGAGAAAACAATAAAAATACATTTCTCTTACCAAACGCTGTTCTTCAACTGTTTGACCTTTACGCTCATAAACTTTGTTCTTCATATCCAAAATAGTATTGTTTGGCTTAATTTAAATATTTATTTTAAATTTTTTTCAATATAATTTAACTTGCATTTCCAAAGTAAATTTACTGTTATTCAAGTCTCTAACAAGTACTTGGATTTTTGCGTTAAGTAACTAAAAAATTAAATGAATGAGAAAAATTAACCCAATGAACAGCTGTTAGAATTTTATTCATTTCTTTTATTTTAAGTTTATTTCTAATTAATTAATATTCACAAATAATCTCAAAGCTCTAGATTCAGTTAATATTTATTTTAAATATTTTTCTGTTAAATTAACCCTCAATTTTATTAAATTAACTCACAGTCGGAGTTCGTATAACCACTTTACTTGTACCTTCAGTAAACTCATCATTATCAGATTCCTGCGAATCATCACCCGCTTCTTCAATAAAAAGTTGCTTAATATCAGTTAACGTAGCATGAGTTCGGCAACGAGGGCATGTTTCTGACTAGAAATGTTAAAAATAAAATTTGGAAACTTTTATATGTTAATAAAGTTTGGAAATTTTAGGGGATTTTGCAAAAATTGGGGGAAGTGTAAAAGATTTATTTTAATTAATATGTAAATAAAATGTGTACATTTTATTTTCACTTTTTTACTTAGCTAGATAGCTAAATAGCCAACTGACACTAAAGTTGGTGGCAGCCTTTAGTCCATGAATATTATATGCTCATAATTTTCGCTTGAAATTGGGGCTGTGTAAAAAATATAATCTCTTACACAATTAATAGTTTAAAAATTGTAGGGTAACTTGTGATTTTTGCAAAAATTGGGGGCTTATTAAAAGCCGAATGACGTTGATAAATAGTATAGGAATGAAAGTTGATCTATAATTAGGTGAATAGTTTGGACAGATAACACCTTCACCTAATTGTCAACTTAAAAAACTAATCCTAAATCAATTGGTATCTGGTATTAGGTGTACATTATAATTATGTTTATCCAGTTACTTAACAAAATTAAAAAATAAATTTCCTCACCCCTCCTTCAATCCAGCGAGTAATACAATTTTTGTGGTATGTGTGATTACAATTTTTCAAAGTATAAATATTGTCAGGACGCAAACGAGATTGGCAAATAGTACATTTACCAAGTCGGAAATAAACCATTTTTGACTTGGAGTAAATTAAAATATTTTTTGGATTTAATGAAAATATAGCTTAAAAAATAAAGAATTTAATTTAAAAAATTTATAATATGTAGGGAAATGGATAGAATGAAAAAAAAATGTTCTAAAAATAGGGATAAACAAAAAATGTACATATAATTTAAATAAAAATTTAAATAAAAAATTAAGCTCCTCCCCTTTTAAATATCCACTCATACATATTAGGTATCTCTCTTCTTTTGCCAAAAAATTTAAATAAAAAATAAAGGTCATATTTTTCTTTCTTACAAATAATAAAACAACAAGTTTTTTTTAATTATGTGATAAAAATTGCATTTTACAACAAACTTTGAATTTTCTAAAAACATCTTTTGTGCGAGTTCTTTTAATAAATACAGAAGGGACTAGCGCCATAGGCGAAAATTTTTGGATTTTTAAGTGCCTTGGATTTTTAAGTAAATTGAGACAGACAAAAAGTGGCTAAGACTAAAATGGTCTGCGCATGTTGGGGAATAAATTTACATACATAGATTTCCCAATTTCCCTCACATCACCCATTTGCAGAATATTTGAAAAAATATTAACCAAAGAGATATTAAACTTTATGATAAATAATAAACTTATAAGTAATTACCAACACGGATTTATGCCTAATAGATGCACCACAACACAGTTAATATATACAATGGAAAAGTGGTATAAATCCTTGTTAGAAAAATCCAATACAGATGTAATATATATAGACTATAAGAAGGCTTTCGACTCTGTCCCAATAGATTTTTTACTCAATAAGTTATACAGTTATGGTATAAGGGGTAAAATACATCGATGGATAAAAAATTTCCTAAAAGACAGAACATTTAAAGTTAAAATAGGAAATGATTATTCTGATGAACATTCTATTAGTTCGGGGGTACCTCAAGGCACTGTTATTGGTCCTCTATTATTTATAATATATATTAATGATGTTGTAACAAGGATAGGTCAGAATGTATCCATAGCCATGTTTGCAGATGATATTAAGCTTACATTTAGTTTTAGGAATGAATCAGAATGCCATGCATTGCAAAATGCTGTCAATAATTTAGTTGATTGGAATACTATTTGGGGATTAAATGTCTCTCTAGATAAAACTGTTATTTTTCATATTGGCAATAAAAATCCAAAATTTAATTATTACGTAAATAACAATGAACTACCTAAGGCAGATATAGTTAAGGATCTAGGTGTAATTACAAATAATAAATTAACTTTCGAAGAACATATTAACCATGTTAGAAACATTTCTATGTTGAGATCTGTACAACTATTACGAAATATTAAATCAACAAATCCAAAAATATGGGGAAATTACTTTAAGATGTATGTACTGCCTCTATTAGAATATGCTTCTCCTGTTTGGAACCCCTCTCTAAAGAAAAGCATTAAATATATAGAACGCGTCCAAAAATTTTATACGCGTATGGCGTTAAGAAATTGTAAAATTCTACGTAAAATTTCATATGACAGGAGACTAGATATGCTAAACTTAGAGCCTTTATATTTAAGGAGGTTTAAAATTGACTTAATTACCTTATACAAAATAGTTTTTAGACATACTAATATCAACCCTTTAGAACTCTTTACCTTTAATCAAAGACCGAGTAGAAAACACAGTTACATTATAAACATCCCACACAAAACTAGCAAAACACATAATTCATTTACAAACAGGATTATAAAAATATGGAATTCCCTGCCCAAAGAGGCTTTAAATAATAGCACCATTACAAGTTTCAAACTTTGGCTAATAAATAACCTAAAAAATGTTCTAAGTAAACACATTACCTTATAACGAACTAATTCTAACTTCCATTTTATGTTACAAATTACCAGACTCATATGACCCTAATTTTGCTGATAATTTTTACTTTTGGCGTTCCTTTATTGTTTTTTGGCGTTTTGACAAAATGACATTTGAGACAATTTTCTTTTTCTCTAATTTTTATTGATTCCCTATGGACAATGTTTTTGCTTTTTAATTTCAACTTATTTATAATTTTTTGTGAAATTTTTTAATTTTTATATTTTTTAGCACTTTTTTCAAGCATAAGTGCCCTGTTGACTATTTTTTCTTCGTCAAAATGAATAAGCGCCCTCATACTTCTACTGACAACTTGGGTAATGATTCATCACCAACAAATCCACCTTATTCAAAAAAACAACTTTTACTCAAGACAATCACAGAATTAGACTTTACTGGATTTGTTGATGCACCCCCATCAGACCCAAATCTTCCAGAATATGCAAGAACAATGATAATTAATCAACAAAAAATGCTCAAACAACTTAATGGCCTTCTCCGTGTTGCTTCTGAACTCCTCACAGAACAAAAAACTTTTGACGACTCTTTCGAACAACGACAACGTGAACACCTTCTTGTTATTACCGGACTACCAGAAAGCACTGAACAACAACCAATGGATAGAGCAGCATCAGACAACAGAAATGTTCGTCAAATATTAAATGAACTTAATATTGATCGATGCCTACCATCAGCGGTATTTCGACTCGGAAAACAACGGGAACCAGGCTCCAAGCCAAGTCCCATCAAAGTCCAATTTCCGTGCACAGCAGCTGTTGTGGAAGCTTTGAGAAACAAGAAGAAACTGGTTGGTGGAAAATTTAAAGGAATTAATATTCGTAAGAGTATGACAAAAGAAGAGTTAAGTAAACGAAATGAGTTGATTGAAATTTGTAAACAGAAGCGTCTATCGACAAAATTTGATTTTGTTGTATATGCAGGGGAAGTTATGTTGAGAAGCGAAATACCAAAATTCAAACAAAACCTTAAAAACTTACCACAAAATAACATAAATTTTTAAGTAAATTAAGGACTTCGCATTCGCTTTATCACCATAATTTTCCCTTAAATTGTCAATACCCAAAAGTAAAAAATTTATTAGTAAACAAAAAGTTAGAAATTAGTAAAGGTAATAACAATGTGTTTATAAACAAAAATATTTTAAATAGTCTTGGTATAAGCAAGGACATTAATGGTGCTATATTAACTAAAGTCCCAAAAATTTTAAGTCAAAATACTGAAAAAAGTACATCAATAAATTGCTATTACTTTAACTGTAGATCGATAGTAAACAAATTATGTGATTTGCGACATTTTGTTGGTGTAGAAAATCCTGACTTATTAATGCTATCAGAGACATGGGTTAGGGATACCACACTTACAGCTGATGAACTATCGCTTAACGCAAAATATCAAGTTTATTTAAGTAACAGATCTAACAATGATAAGAAAAAAGGCGGTGGTGTAGCTATTTTGATAAGATCCGATATCCCAAGTAAAAAAATATTAGCACAAAATAAAAATGGTTATGAATTAATAATTGTTGACTTACTCAAACCCCAAAAGGTCAGATTATTCTGCGTATATCTTCCGCCCAAACTAAACAAAAAAATCAATAATCACCTAATTAAATGCCTAGAAGATAACTCGGAAAGAAATTCTATTATTGTTGGGGATTTTAATATGCCAGGCATAAATTGGAATAACAAACACTCTAATACACTTTTTGAGGCTCAATTTTTAGAATTTTCAGAGCTATTAGATTTTAAACAATACATACAAGAACCTACACACATTAAAGGTTCCACGTTAGATTTGCTATTAAGTAATTCTAATAATCTGATATGCAACCACCAAATAAGGCCCTCATTCTCTACCTCAGACCATTTTTTAATATATTTTAAACTAAATATAAGGAGACCTAGCCCAGAAAAAATCTTAGTGCGTGACATAACTGTACAGAATTTAAATAAAATTAAGCCCCTAATTTTACTTACTTTGGACAATATTCATATGTACTATAAGGTTGCAGAAAAAGAAAATTTTTTGTGTAATACTATAAACGAAATAATTACTAACAACATACCTACTAAATCAATTAATTCAAGGCATAAACTAACTTATCCCAAATATATTAGAAAAGCTATTAATGATAAATTTACATTATTTCGTAAACTAAATCAGCTAAGCAAAACTGACGATACTAATAGAATTGAGTATAATAGAAGCTGTAAGAGGGTTAAATACCTTATACGAAATTACCAGAATATCCGTAATAATAGAATTATGAATAATCATTCTCTTCTCAGGAAATATATTCGTAACAATACTAAACCAATCTTCACAATTCCAATTTTACTGCACGAAAATAGATATATTGCGAATAATAAGGACAAATGCCAAATTTTTGGGCAATACTTTTCTCAGTTGTTTCAGAATGTACCTACTTGGGATTGCCCCAAAATTGATTTTCATAATAAAAAAGAATTAAATGACATTGATTTTGACATTATTAATGTAGTTACTGAGCTAACTGCATTACCTAATAAGAACTCGTCGTTTGAAAATATATCTTATAAAATTCTTAAAACATATAAGGACATACTTGCTCCTGATTTATGTGAAATTTTTAGAGATTCTCTCGACTCAGGAGAAGTCCCTTGTCAATGGAAAAGATCCTACATAGTTCCTGTTTATAAGAAAGGTGAAAAATCAGACTGTACTAATTATAGGCCAATTTCCCTCACATCACCCATTTGCAGAATATTTGAAAAAATATTAACCAAAGAGATATTAAACTTTATGATAAATAATAAACTTATAAGTAATTACCAACACGGATTTATGCCTAATAGATGCACCACAACACAGTTAATATATACAATGGAAAAGTGGTATAAATCCTTGTTAGAAAAATCCAATACAGATGTAATATATATAGACTATAAGAAGGCTTTCGACTCTGTCCCAATAGATTTTTTACTCAATAAGTTATACAGTTATGGTATAAGGGGTAAAATACATCGATGGATAAAAAATTTCCTAAAAGACAGAACATTTAAAGTTAAAATAGGAAATGATTATTCTGATGAACATTCTATTAGTTCGGGGGTACCTCAAGGCACTGTTATTGGTCCTCTATTATTTATAATATATATTAATGATGTTGTAACAAGGATAGGTCAGAATGTATCCATAGCCATGTTTGCAGATGATATTAAGCTTACATTTAGTTTTAGGAATGAATCAGAATGCCATGCATTGCAAAATGCTGTCAATAATTTAGTTGATTGGAATACTATTTGGGGATTAAATGTCTCTCTAGATAAAACTGTTATTTTTCATATTGGCAATAAAAATCCAAAATTTAATTATTACGTAAATAACAATGAACTACCTAAGGCAGATATAGTTAAGGATCTAGGTGTAATTACAAATAATAAATTAACTTTCGAAGAACATATTAACCATGTTAGAAACATTTCTATGTTGAGATCTGTACAACTATTACGAAATATTAAATCAACAAATCCAAAAATATGGGGAAATTACTTTAAGATGTATGTACTGCCTCTATTAGAATATGCTTCTCCTGTTTGGAACCCCTCTCTAAAGAAAAGCATTAAATATATAGAACGCGTCCAAAAATTTTATACGCGTATGGCGTTAAGAAATTGTAAAATTCTACGTAAAATTTCATATGACAGGAGACTAGATATGCTAAACTTAGAGCCTTTATATTTAAGGAGGTTTAAAATTGACTTAATTACCTTATACAAAATAGTTTTTAGACATACTAATATCAACCCTTTAGAACTCTTTACCTTTAATCAAAGACCGAGTAGAAAACACAGTTACATTATAAACATCCCACACAAAACTAGCAAAACACATAATTCATTTACAAACAGGATTATAAAAATATGGAATTCCCTGCCCAAAGAGGCTTTAAATAATAGCACCATTACAAGTTTCAAACTTTGGCTAATAAATAACCTAAAAAATGCTCTAAGTAAACACATTACCTTATAACGAACTAATTCTAACTTCCATTTTATGTTACAAATTACCAGACTCATATGACCCTAATTTTGCTGATAATTTTTACTTTTGGCGTTCCTTTATTGTTTTTTGGCGTTTTGACAAAATGACATTTGAGACAATTTTCTTTTTCTCTAATTTTTATTGATTCCCTATGGACAATGTTTTTGCTTTTTAATTTCAACTTATTTATAATTTTTTGTGAAATTTTTTAATTTTTATATTTTTTAGCACTTTTTTCAAGCATAAGTGCCCTGTTGACTATTTTTTCTTCGTCAAAATGAATAAGCGCCCTCATACTTCTACTGATAAAATATTTTCGTAAAACATTAATGCTTATTCATTTTTGACTTTAAATATTTTATAACTCTATTTTTGCAATTGTAAGAGACTCAGTTAGAGTCCTTTTTGCTGAATAAATTTGATTTGATTAACAAACATTAATAGGTAAATTCTTTACAAAATGAGTGAAGAAAGATTATCAAATGTCGAAAAACAAAACAATGATTTAATTAACCTTCAAATTAATTTTAACAATCTTCAAAAAATTTTTGTTGAGGAGAAGGAAAAGACTTGCAATCTTGAAAAGAAAAATTTTTTTCTTGAAAATAAATTTAAGGAAATGGATAAAGTTTGGATTTATTTTTGAATATTTTTTAAAATAATTTTAGAAAATTCAAAAAATAAATTTTGACAATGAAAATAAAATTGAAGAAATGAAAATAAATTTTCAAAAATTTATTGAAGAAAAATTTCAAAAGTTACAGGCTAAAAATGGTGTTTATTTAAAGCAAAAAGACGAGAAAATTAATTCTCTAAAAGAAGAAATTAAAAAGGTAAAAATAAAAATAATTATTTGAAAAATTGAGTTTTCTAAATAAAATTTAAATAAAAAATAAATTTTAAAATTTACTTTTTATTAAAAGGCTGACAGAAATAATAATGATTTGGCAATTAAATTTAACAATTTGTATTGTAAATTTGTGGTTAGTTTATAATTTATTAATTTTAAAAATTAGAGCTCTAAAAGACGCGTCAGAATTTACACCTCTAATGAAAGAAAATTTTTTTAATAAATAGTGAGGGATGATCAAAAGTGAATTTTTTGTCTGCAACCTTCCAATATTTTCCGAATCCCTAAATCTTTTGTCCAAAAAATCCAAAAATTCTTTTGGATTTTCACCCTTATTTAAAACACACGTATAAAGCAGGGTTGCGGTTTTATTTATGGAACAGAGTGTATATCTCAAAATTGTACCGAAAATATTTTTGGAGTATTTAAATTAATTTTTTTGGAATCTAAAAAAGGTTTCTTACAAATTTGGATGTTGTATTATTTGCCAATCTCAATTAAATCATGAAAATGTTTATATTTTGAAAAATTGTAATCATACATACCACCACTATTGTATTACTCGGTGGATTACCGAAGGGGTGAGGAAATTTATTTTTTAAATTCTATACTGGGTAAATAACATGTATCGGGGTTTTTATGATTTTCGAATAATTTTGTCGATATTCCCTTATTTTTGTAAAATCACAAAAATTTATAATATAGTAGGAGAGTTTAACGTTTAGACTATGTGGTAAGTTCTCTCCCATCTATAAGTGCATCAACTTTTGTGGTTGATTTAATTACACCAAAAAATCCACAAATCAACCTAAATTATATTTCCAACTTTTATTTTTAACATTTTTAGGCAGAAAATTGTCCCAGTTGCCGAGTTCCTGCTACTTTGGATGATATTAAACAATTTTTTGTCGAAAAAGCAAGTGACAGTTCTGATGAGTTAGATGATGAATCTACTCAGAGTTCAAGTAATAAGACTAAATCTGTGAATTATAATTTGAATTGTGTGGTTAGTTAATAATTAATTAAAATTATTGGTACTATGCTTTTGTATCCCCATTTTCCTTTTCTTCTACCTTTTCCGAATTTGAGCGGCTATAACTTTAATGCGGTACTTATTTCCTTCCCCCCCCTCAATCCACGTTTTAATTGAAGTGCGAAATGGTCAGTCATTTTTCCTTGCGTAAGTTTAAAAAATTTGCTTGTGGTCATATTCATCAATCTTAAATGCTTGATAAGTTCGTTTGAAACTTATATTATTCGAAAGCCCTCGATAATCGGTATCTTTTTCAGCTGGATCAGGTCTGGTCACTTGTAAGAAGGTTCCGAATTATAAATGCTTTCGAATGATATGAGAAAAGATAGCTCTCAAATTCGGAAATGGTAGAAGAAAAGGAGAATGCAGGGTTATTAAATAATTTTTTAAAGAATTTTGTTAAAATTAAAAATAAATGGAGTGAAATTAATAGTGGACGTAGTAAATGTTGTGAAAATAATTGTATAAATGCGAAAAAACCTATTGGAAATTGTATTAAAGGAAATGGATTTGTAAATATAATTAATGACGAAGATATTAAATATATTAATAGTTTGAATAGGAAAAGAGGTAGATTAGGTAAATGAAATTTTTTGAATTTAATTTTATTGGCAATATTTTAAGGTCAAGATCATTTTGTTCGAGTTCATGCAGAAAATTCATTTAAAAACCCACACAGCTGCTTTAATTATTCTTTATATTATTTTGAAGTTAAATGTATATTTGAAAGCCATAAATCTGCAGTTGGGATGGGTATTGGATTTAAAAATTGTAACACAAATAAAATTGTTATGCTTTATCCAAAGTTTGAAACAATTGAAAACGAGAAGAATGAAGTATTTAAACTTTCATCATTCTCTTGGGAAGATTTTGATATTTTTGGTTGTGGATTAGTTTATCCTCCAACTAATATGACGAATAAATTCCCTTATATTTTCACACAAAATGGAAAACAAATAGGTTAATAAATATTTAATTAAAAATTATTTAACAAAAAGTTTTTTAAAGGTAAAGCTACTTTAGTAAAGGACAATTTTGATAAACCTCGTGTTGTTCTGAGATGTTGTTCGATTGAAACAAACTTTGGAAATGATTTGAAGTCAAAACCTTTCAAATATGACATTTCAAAACATTTAGTCGTTAAAGAATTTAATTGAAAATTTGTTTTTTAATTACTTATTATTTTATTTTATCGATTTTTAAACTTATTAAAAAATTAACTTCTGTGTCATATTTTAACAGAAATTATTATTATTTAATTTTGTTTATTTGATTTAATCTTCTTATCACACTCTTAAATTTTAAAAATTATTTAAAAAATTGCAAATATTCGAATTTTTCAACAATTTTTTATTTATAAAATAAAAAGTAAATCTCTGTTAAAAACAATTCTTTAAGAATATTTGTGTTGAGGGTTTTTTAAAATCAAATAATTTAAAAATTTGTGGTCTAAAAATATTTTTTTCAAATTATAAACTAAAAATTTATTTTCAATTTATTTGTCTTTTGTCAACCAAAAGATAATTTTAAATAAAAAAAATATTTTTAGTACCACAATTGTAAATTTACAAAATTTAATTTAAATCAATTTCCATATTTAATACATTTCACCCCCTTGTTGACGCAAAACCAAATCGACAATACAATTATTTCCAATTTTGTAATGGCTGAGTTTATCTAAAATTATTTTTTTGAATTAAAATAAAAATTTGTTTTCCTAAAAATAAATAAATATAAATTTACATTTGTCTTTGAGTTGTTGACCGGAATAAATCTAAAATAAATATCTTTATTTAGTTTATTCCTTATCTTTTGAGTACTTATAGGTACATTCTCTTTCCAATCCCCCCCCCCTTAGTCTAATTTTTTGATTAAGATTTTATCTAATTAGATATCAAAAAAATACTATTCTTAAGAGAAAACAATAAAAATACATTTCTCTTACCAAACGCTGTTCTTCAACTGTTTGACCTTTACGCTCATAAACTTTGTTCTTCATATCCAAAATAGTATTGTTTGGCTTAATTTAAATATTTATTTTAAATTTTTTTCAATATAATTTAACTTGCATTTCCAAAGTAAATTTACTGTTATTCAAGTCTCTAACAAGTACTTGGATTTTTGCGTTAAGTAACTAAAAAATTAAATGAATGAGAAAATTAACCCAATGAACAGCTGTTAGAATTTTATTCATTTCTTTTATTTTAAGTTTATTTCTAATTAATTAATATTCACAAATAATCTCAAAGCTCTAGATTCAGTTAATATTTATTTTAAATATTTTTCTGTTAAATTAACCCTCAATTTTATTAAATTAACTCACAGTCGGAGTTCGTATAACCACTTTACTTGTACCTTCAGTAAACTCATCATTATCAGATTCCTGCGAATCATCACCCGCTTCTTCAATAAAAAGTTGCTTAATATCAGTTAACGTAGCATGAGTTCGGCAACGAGGGCATGTTTCTGACTAGAAATGTTAAAAATAAAATTTGGAAACTTTTATATGTTAATAAAGTTTGGAAATTTTAGGGGATTTTGCAAAAATTGGGGGAAGTGTAAAAGATTTATTTTAATTAATATGTAAATAAAATGTGTACATTTTATTTTCACTTTTTTACTTAGCTAGATAGCTAAATAGCCAACTGACACTAAAGTTGGTGGCAGCCTTTAGTCCATAAATATTATATGCTCATAATTTTCGCTTGAAATTGGGGCTGTGTAAAAAATATAATCTCTTACACAATTAATAGTTTAAAAATTGTAGGGTAACTTGTGATTTTTGCAAAAATTGGGGGCTTATTAAAAGCCGAATGACGTTGATAAATAGTATAGGAATGAAAGTTGATCTATAATTAGGTGAATAGTTTGGACAGATAACACCTTCACCTAATTGTCAACTTAAAAAACTAATCCTAAATCAATTGGTATCTGGTATTAGGTGTACATTATAATTATGTTTATCCAGTTACTTAACAAAATTAAAAAATAAATTTCCTCACCCCTCCTTCAATCCAGCGAGTAATACAATTTTTGTGGTATGTGTGATTACAATTTTTCAAAGTATAAATATTGTCAGGACGCAAACGAGATTGGCAAATAGTACATTTACCAAGTCGGAAATAAACCATTTTTGACTTGGAGTAAATTAAAATATTTTTTGGATTTAATGAAAATATAGCTTAAAAAATAAAGAATTTAATTTAAAAAATTTATAATATGTAGGGAAATGGATAGAATGAAAAAAAAATGTTCTAAAAATAGGGATAAACAAAAAATGTACATATAATTTAAATAAAAATTTAAATAAAAAATTAAGCTCCTCCCCTTTTAAATATCCACTCATACATATTAGGTATCTCTCTTCTTTTGCCAAAAAATTTAAATAAAAAATAAAGGTCATATTTTTCTTTCTTACAAATAATAAAACAACAAGTTTTTTTTAATTATGTGATAAAAATTGCATTTTACAACAAACTTTGAATTTTCTAAAAACATCTTTTGTGCGAGTTCTTTTAATAAATACAGAAGGGACTAGCGCCATAGGCGAAAATTTTTGGATTTTTAAGTGCCTTGGATTTTTAAGTAAATTGAGACAGACAAAAAGTGGCTAAGACTAAAATGGTCTGCGCATGTTGGGGAATAAATTTACATACATAGATTTCCCAATTTCCCTCACATCACCCATTTGCAGAATATTTGAAAAAATATTAACCAAAGAGATATTAAACTTTATGATAAATAATAAACTTATAAGTAATTACCAACACGGATTTATGCCTAATAGATGCACCACAACACAGTTAATATATACAATGGAAAAGTGGTATAAATCCTTGTTAGAAAAATCCAATACAGATGTAATATATATAGACTATAAGAAGGCTTTCGACTCTGTCCCAATAGATTTTTTACTCAATAAGTTATACAGTTATGGTATAAGGGGTAAAATACATCGATGGATAAAAAATTTCCTAAAAGACAGAACATTTAAAGTTAAAATAGGAAATGATTATTCTGATGAACATTCTATTAGTTCGGGGGTACCTCAAGGCACTGTTATTGGTCCTCTATTATTTATAATATATATTAATGATGTTGTAACAAGGATAGGTCAGAATGTATCCATAGCCATGTTTGCAGATGATATTAAGCTTACATTTAGTTTTAGGAATGAATCAGAATGCCATGCATTGCAAAATGCTGTCAATAATTTAGTTGATTGGAATACTATTTGGGGATTAAATGTCTCTCTAGATAAAACTGTTATTTTTCATATTGGCAATAAAAATCCAAAATTTAATTATTACGTAAATAACAATGAACTACCTAAGGCAGATATAGTTAAGGATCTAGGTGTAATTACAAATAATAAATTAACTTTCGAAGAACATATTAACCATGTTAGAAACATTTCTATGTTGAGATCTGTACAACTATTACGAAATATTAAATCAACAAATCCAAAAATATGGGGAAATTACTTTAAGATGTATGTACTGCCTCTATTAGAATATGCTTCTCCTGTTTGGAACCCCTCTCTAAAGAAAAGCATTAAATATATAGAACGCGTCCAAAAATTTTATACGCGTATGGCGTTAAGAAATTGTAAAATTCTACGTAAAATTTCATATGACAGGAGACTAGATATGCTAAACTTAGAGCCTTTATATTTAAGGAGGTTTAAAATTGACTTAATTACCTTATACAAAATAGTTTTTAGACATACTAATATCAACCCTTTAGAACTCTTTACCTTTAATCAAAGACCGAGTAGAAAACACAGTTACATTATAAACATCCCACACAAAACTAGCAAAACACATAATTCATTTACAAACAGGATTATAAAAATATGGAATTCCCTGCCCAAAGAGGCTTTAAATAATAGCACCATTACAAGTTTCAAACTTTGGCTAATAAATAACCTAAAAAATGTTCTAAGTAAACACATTACCTTATAACGAACTAATTCTAACTTCCATTTTATGTTACAAATTATCAGACTCATATGACCCTAATTTTGCTGATAATTTTTACTTTTGGCGTTCCTTTATTGTTTTTTGGCGTTTTGACAAAATGACATTTGAGACAATTTTCTTTTTCTCTAATTTTTATTGATTCCCTATGGACAATGTTTTTGCTTTTTAATTTCAACTTATTTATAATTTTTTGTGAAATTTTTTAATTTTTATATTTTTTAGCACTTTTTTCAAGCATAAGTGCCCTGTTGACTATTTTTTCTTCGTCAAAATGAATAAGCGCCCTCATACTTCTACTGACAACTTGGGTAATGATTCATCACCAACAAATCCACCACTTATAAAACGAAAAAACGAAAAAATTACAGACGTCAAACAAAATTTTTATTTAACAAATTCAAAAAATATTTTAAAAATTGATAATTTAAATTGATAAAAGTAATTAAAAAATAAAATTAATCGGAAAAAAATCAATTAAATTCTTTAGAACTAAATGCTTTGAAATGTCGTATTTAAAAGGTTTAGATTCCAAATCGTTCCCAAAATTAGCTTCAATTGAACAACATGTTTGGTAAATAAATGGTTTATATGAGTTGTAATTGTCCAATAATAACGTAGCTAAACCTTAAAAATATTTCAATAATTTTAATTAATGAGAGAAATCAAATTGGGGCTAAAATTATCCAAATAATTTGAGAGGCTCGAAATTGCCCAAATAATTTAGGACCTGATTCTTAATGAATACATATTTTCTTATTTGCTTATATAAAGTGCATTGAAAAATTATAGGCGCTCAAAAATTGTATTTTTACGTTGGTCCAAGTAATTAGGGACCGATTCCTAATTAATAGATAATCGCATATTTAGGCCTCGCGTATTTTGGGAAATTTTGCATATTTTTGAGCATAATTCGACTTATTCGGTGCTTATTTATGCGGATATTTTCGATTTTCCGTGGATATTTTGCCCAACTCTTTTAAACATTTACCAATTTGTTTTCCATTTTGTGTAAAGAATACATAAGGAAATTCATTAGCTGGAGGATAAACTAATCCACAACCAAGGATATCACCATCATTAAACTCTGTTGAAAGTTGAAATTTTTCCCATCTATCGGTTAAAAGTGTAGCATCCTTTGTACAATACCAAATAAGTCTCTTTGTACTTAAATTTTCAAGACCGATAACCATCCATGTTTTGCCACTATTTAACTCTCTTTCAAATTTACATTTAATTTCAAAATAATATAAAGAATGATTGAGACTATTTTGTGGGTTGTAGAATGCTTTTTCTGCATAAACAAAAACACAATGATCGTAACCTAAAAATGTATATTTAATTCAAAAATTCTATAATCGGTATCAAACCTGAACCTACACACCGAAATTCTATTGACTCTGAAGACCCAAAACTTTTGAAAGAGAATATTGAGGGATTTAGAGTGATTCGGATAGAGATCTCAACTCAGTGGTTAACACTTAAAACACCGTATCATAAGACTAGGTATTTATAATACCTATCTACTTATCTCCATAGGGCAGAGTATTTATCTCCTTTAACCCCTCTATATTCCCTTTAAAAAATTGTAAGTCTTCTAGGTCAATATGTCCTCGGGTGTGGATTCCCCTAATTTACCTCCTTTCCCTTCATCACCATTAATATATTTAATATTTTCATCATCAATTAATTTCCCAAATCCATTTCCTTCAATACATTTACCAAGAGATTTGCTTGTATTACAATAATTTTTGCAGCAGTTATAGTATCCACAACGGAATTTGCCCCATTTATTTTTAATTTTAACAAAATTCTTTTAAAAAATCATTTAATAATTTAATTTTATTTAATTAACAAACTAACCACATAATGATGAAAATTCAAAATATTTAATTTAATTAAATCACCAAAAATTTTATCATATGAATCACTTGCCTTTTTATAAATAAATTTTAATTAATTTTAATAAATATTTATATTTTTAAATTTTAATTCTAACAAAAATTTTATAAGTTGTAATTAAGGAGAATATTTTTAAAAAATTCAATCTGTTAATAAGGAGGGTAAAAGAGAATCCCTCCCCAAATCCCTTAAACTCCCTGATTACCACCTAATACATTATATCTTCCTTAATTCCCTGATATTTTTTAAATTATACTCCATCTCCAGATACCTAATTTAGATTCTCTGATATCCCCTTCCACTCCTAACCAATGACTCCTAACCAATCCACATGCATCCATAAAACTCTACCCTTTTCGGCGTTTTTTAATCCAGCGTGAGGCTTGAAAAATAAAAACTACCGAACCGAACTTTCAGTTAACCGAAACCGAACCCTAAATCTTCGTTTTTCGATTCGGTTCGAAACCGACAACCCTAGTACAGAGTAATGGGTGTTTTGTGGTTCCGGTTCAGAAAAGGTAATTTTAAACAATTACCTTTATAATTTCTTCCTCCAAATAATTAATATTCTCATTTTTTTGTTTTAAAGAATTATTATTTCTAGCTTTTGCTTGTTTAATATTTTCTTCAATTAATTTTTTAAAATTATGTTTAATTACATCAATTTCATCTTTATTATCAAAATTTATTTTTTGAATTTTCTAAAAATAAATTTTTAAAAAATATTTAATAAAAATATCCAAACTTTCAATTCATTTTCAAGAAAAACATTTTTCTTTTCTAAATTAACAGTCTTTTCTTTAACTTCAACAAAATTTATTTGGAGATTTTTAATTTTAGCTTCAAGTTTAATTAAATCATTTATCTCTTTTCCAATCAAAATCCAATCAGAATTTGTTGATGATCCTTCCTCATCAGACATTTTGTAGATAATTTTTAATTTAAAAGAAGCAGAATTAAAATAAAATAACAAAATCTGTTGAAATAAATTTTGTGTTAATGCAAATTCTTATAATATACATATGTACATATATGCTTAAATAATTACCCTGAGTAATTATTGTTTCAATCTCTACTGGATTGAAAGAAAAAAAATTACCTTCCGCTTTTAATAAAGTGGAAGGTAATTATCACTCAATATCCCCTTAATCTACACAAATCACCCGAAATAATATTATCCATTGATTTTCCACCCGTAGCCTGCTCCGGCGTCGGAGTCATTAATTTGAAAACCCCAGAGCATGAGCCGGAGCCAACAAATACCCAATACCCAGCACTGATGATGAATAGTTTCTAGTAAAAGTATGTTTTTATTAAGATTATTTTAAAATACTGTTTTATAGAAATTACTCGATTTACTCGAACTCGGCCTAAAAAGTAAAACTCGAACTCGGATTTTTCAAGCTCAACATACTCGAGCTCGGTTTTTTCTCAATTACTCGACGTAATCTAGTTCTTTGTACCATTTGACGGAGAATTAAAAGTTTTCAACATACCAAAAAAAGTGTATTTAATTTAACTATCAAATTGTACCAGGAAAATTTAAAAGTTATTGGGCTCGGAGTGCAAACGAATATGGAATCAACAGGGGTTATCGGAGAGCCCTAAAAATAACTGGACTAAACTGCGGTGTACCGAAGAGAACTGAAAATAAAAATCATGAAATAATTAGTATATATAAGGACTAGGAAGGGCGGTAAGATGAAAAAACTGGGGAAAATGTATTTAATAGATCAAAGGAATTAAAGGTCTGAAGGGCAACAATTTAAATAAGATCAAAGGGAAAATATTTGAAAGTTGGAATGAGGGAATAATTTGAATTTGTAAAGAAATGGGGAAAAATTTATAAAACATTTAAATATTAAAATATATTTAAATCACGGATATTTTATAAAATAAAAGATAAGAAAATGTTTTGAGGAAATTTAAATTATTTCAAAATTTTAGCAAGCAACATTGATATTCTTTAAATAAAGCACAAATGTGACTTAATACAAACCGTATTGTTTAATAGCATCCGGCCGCTTTATATGTCAATCCCTAATTAAATGGGTACTTCGACTATACTCCGATTTATGCTCTAATAATGGTCAAAAAGTGTAATGGGGGACCACGGTTATTTTTGAGGTAAAAATTCTAATATAAAAATGATATCTCATTCGAAAGGGCACAACGAGCTGAATCGAATGATACTGATTTTTTACAGATTTAAATGTAACATTTACTTTTATTTTTTATTTACCTAACTTCATTCTTCAAAAACTTTTCCTTTTTTTACTTGGCTTGCTTTTCGATTGTCTTTTTTTGACCTACAAACTTTTTTTTCACCATTTTTAATAACTAGGCTTGCTTTATTATTTCTTCACATTAATAAATATTTTCGAGTTGAGAAAGGTTTCTTTGTATTACGTGCAGTTTTCTCCAAAATTTTTAATTTACTATCTACATTAGGAAATCCCCAAACAAAATGGCTGAAGAAGATTCATTAAATTTTGATTGGATTTTGCTTGGAAAAGAGAAAAATGATTTTAAAAAACTCGAAACTAATTTTGACAATCTTCAAATAAAATTTAATGAAGAGAAGGAAAAGAATTTAAATTTGGAAAAGAAAAATATTTTACTTGAAAATGAATTGAAGGAAATGGATAAAGTTTTGATTATTTTAATTAAATATTTTTTATAAATAATTTTAGAAAATTCAAAAAATAAATTCTGAAAATAAAAATGAAATTGAAGAAATTAAACAAAATTTTCAAAAATTAATTGATGAAAATAATCAATTAAAAGCTGAAAATGATCAAAAAGATGAAAAAATTAAATCTTTGGAGGGAGAAATTAAAAAGGTAAATAAAAATATTTATTACAATTTTTGCTTCTATTGAAATTTTTTGTGGATTTTAATGGGTTTTCAGATAGTGTAGTTATTGTCCGTATCATAGTCTAGTATAGGCCCTCAAAGACCATTTTTCCAACAAAAATTAATTAAATCCACCTAATTTATCTAAAAAACCTTTGGTACTTTTCTGTTATGAGGCCACAATTAAAAATGCTGTAAAATGTAATAAACAAAGACAAAATTCTCATTCGAAAGAGCTCGTCGAGTAAGTCGAATGACAGCAAAATTAACGCGATTTGATGCTTTTACAAGGGACTGAATCTTTGTTGGAATAATTGTTTTTGTGCTAATACAGGGAATTTAATACAAATTTAATAAATTTAATAAAACTAATACAGGAATTCGGAATTTCAAGGCTGAAAATCGGTAAAACAAATAGATTTATGTTACTATGTAGTGTAGAACCCAGCGATAATTGACTCTATCAAGGCACGACACCTCCCTTACAATGCTGACACCCATAGGGTTACCTGGTTTATTTTTGTATTGTAACTTAGGTAGTCCAAACTTATTAGATCGCTTCATATATTGATTTATAATTTATAAATTTTTTAAATAATTAAATAATTTTGTACATAAATTCTAAAGATAACTTCCTTCAATGAGAATAAAATGGAGGAAATAAAGCATAAATTTCAAAGATTAATGGAAGAAAATAATACACAATTAATTAGTTTGAACAATCTGTGTTGTAAATATGTGGTTAGTTATTAGTTTATAATTTTAAAGACATTAAATATTTATTTTAAAGAATTTTATTCATATTAAAAATAAATGGAGTGAATTTAGTTGTAGATGGAAATGTTGTGAAAATAATTGTATAAATACAGACAACCCTGTTGGTAATTGTATTAAAGGAAATGGATGTGTAAATTTAATTAATGATGAAAATATTAAATATTTAGTCGGGAAAAGTGGTATATTATTATAAATTTTGGTACTTGTGAGTTATCTCCTACAAGTTCTCGCGGACATATTTAACACATTCATTTAATTTCCCTGTGGTATTTTGGATTATTCAAAAAAATAATAAAAAAAGATTTTTGCAATGTCACTAGATTGAAAATAAAATATGTCCTCAAAAACTGATATGAGATAACTTACAAGTACCAAAATCTATTTTTTGGGAGCAGGCCAACCTACCGCATAGCTTAACCTGGTTCAAAATTGTCGAATTTGGACGCCTTGGCATGGTCCGATTCAGCTTGTCGAGATGCATCTGACCATGCAGGGCGTCCTTGATAAGACATTTTTGAAAAAAGTTATAGCTTTGCGGTACGTTGCGCTTGTGGTAAGTTGGGGTGTAACCTTTTTTTACTTATAAATTTTTGAAAAATATTTTTAGGTTGTGATAAAAGAGTTGTTGTCTACACAGAAAATTCATTCAAAAAACCACAAAATTGTTTAAATTATTCCTTATATTATTTTGAAATTAAATGTAAATTTGAAGGAGAGTTAAATAATTATGGAAAATATATGGTTATAGGTCTTAAGACTTTAAGTACAAATAAAGTAATTATATTTTTTGCAAACAATGCTACAATATATAATGAGAAGTTTGAAGGATTTAAACTTTCAAAACTTTATTTTAAAAATAATGATATTTTTGGTTGTGGATTAGTTTATCCTCCAACTGATAAATTAAATGAAGAATTTCCTTATGTTTTCTTTACACAAAATGGAAAACAAATTGGTATAAGAATTAATTAAATTTTTTTAGAAAATTTTTACGGAAAATTTTTTAAGGAAGAGGTGTATTATTAAAAGATAATTTTGAATTGTATAAACCATATGTTGCTTTGAGTTGTTGTTCTGTTGAAGCAAACTTTGGAAATGACTTGGCGTCAAAACAATTTAAATATGACATTTCAAATCATTTCATTAATAAAGAATTTTATTAAAAGTTTTTACACATTCTGATTTACTTTTTATTAAAATATGTAGCCACTTTTGTACTTTTAAATTAATTGCACATTTCTTGATTTGTTAATAATTGTTGAATTAAATTCGTAAATTAAATTGAATTAATATTTTTGATAAAATTAAAGTATACTCCACATCATTATTCCTTCCTCAAAGTTAAAAATGGTTTCTTCAACTTCACTAAATTTGTCAATGTCTCCTCTCATGTCAATGGCTACTCCACACAACAGAAATTTTATTGCAGCAATACAATTCAAAAATTTCAAAGCTTAAAGCTTAGCAAAATCTAAGACTAAATATGAAACTCAATATGAAAATTTAAGGAAAAAAATATTATATGTCAATGGGTCTCTTTTGTACGCATACTCTTATACATAAAACCAATTTATTCTGAAATCAAAAACAACAAATTAAAAAAAACTTTAAACATTGAAAATTCTTGTTATATTTTCCTCAAAATATTTATGTTTCCAATCAATCCAAATCAGAATATTCATAAAATTCTTTAATCACAAAATGTTTAGTAATGTCATAACAAAAAGGCTTAAGTTCCAAATTATTTCCAAAATTTGCTTCTACAGAGCAACATCTTAACCAAACAGTCGGCAAATAAGAGTCAAAATTTTCTTCCAATAATATTGCTTTACCTTAAAAATTAAAAATCTTTTGTTTAAATTTTTTAACCAACAGAGGTCCGTCGGAATACCGATTTTCCTAATTTTGGAAAGATTTCCAATTTCCGAGAAAATTTATGATTTTATCATATCTAAATAAAAATATCCGGCTCTGGATCTCAACTATGGAGATGAGGCTTTGGAGCTCGTATTTGAACAGTGTTAGAGGTGGAGCAAAACAAAATTAACAGAGTTGGAGCCCCAAAATAAGCGCTGAGGATTAAGGCGGATTTGCATGAATTTAGTGGACAACTTTTCTACCATAACTCCCAATATCACTCCAAATCCAATAATGCAAAATAACTAACCAATTTCCTTCCCATTTTGAGTAAAGAAAATATAAGGCAACTTTTCAGGCTTTGTAGTTGGTGGATAAACTAATCCACACCCAAAAATATCTTCGTCATTCCAAGAAAAATCATCAAGCTTAAATAATTCATCTTTTTCGTTATCAATTGTTCCGTCCTCTGCATTCAAACTAATCGAATACTTATCATTTTTAAGATAAATATTTATCCAGTTGTTGTAACCAATTTTCTCTCCTTCTATTTTAACTTTAATTTCAAAATAAAATAAGGAATAATCTAAGCATTCTTCTTCTGGTTTTTCAAAATAATTTTCAGCATAAACACCAATGTTTTTATTAAAACCTAAAAATATTGAAGGTTTTAATAAAATCAATCAAAATTTGAAAAAAGTCCTGAAGTTTTTTAGGGATAAGGGGAAAAACTCAGCACCGCCAAAACACCAAATTTACCCGACCTATTGAAAATGTATATTTTTCTCTTTGAACCATATTTTGTCTGGACTGTGATTTAGAATGACACGGTTTTTCGGATTTCCTTTCTGATACACTGACATTTGAAGAAAATTAGGGCTTTCATTGGTAAGCCCTGAAACCCACCCGAATCGAAGTCCAAAAAATCAGTTTCGCGATTTTGGGGTTTTATTCCCACAACTTTTTATCCCTAAAGATGATAAAAACTGCCAAATTGAAACAGTCAGTTTAGAAATCAACAAAAATATAAATTAATTTACCTTTACCCTCACAATTAATATATTTAATTATCTCATCACCAATTAATTTAACAAATCCATTCCCTCTAATACATTTTGTATTTGTTGTGTCTACTCCATCCAAACATTTATTAACACAACAAGAATCATTTTTAGCCTCACCCCATTCATTTTTAATATTTACAAAACACTTTAAATATTTAAATATAAAATTTTTTTTAACAAATTCTAACCGCTCGTTTACAATTTTTAGTTAATTGTTCCAATTTATTTGTTAATTCTCCCATCTTTTTTTCATAAGAAACACGCATCTTTAATTTAAATTTTAAAATAATTTTTCTGATAAATTAGAGAATTTTCACCTCATTCATTTGTTTCTCAAGAGAATTATTTTTCTCTTCAAGTTTAGCATTCTTTTCTTTCTCCTCATTAAATTCAATTAAAAGATTGTCAAGTTTTGTGTGAATATCAAAATCATTATTGTTTACAATTTGCTAGAATTGAAATTAATGTATTTTTGTGTTATCTCCCCACATTTTTTATTTTTCTTCTACTTTCTTTTTATGTACCTTCTCCAAAAAAGTAAGTACACATCAGGGATTCTGCCGGAACGATTCTTCCCAAAAATAGGGATCGCGATTTCACAATTTCATTCAGAATTCCCGTTCCAGATTTCCAAAAAAAAAATTTTTAAATCGGAAATCTTTGGGTATCTAGAAAAACGAACTGGTACCCATAGTGCAGGGTTCCGATCGGCAACATGCCTAACAAAAGTACAAAAATCTCGATTTAAAAGTACATAGGGACTAAATTTCCAAATAAAAAGTACACTCCAAATTAAATTAAAAAATTTTTTTCGGAGGGAGGTGCCAAGGTGAAAAAATTTTCTGCGCCGAATTTTTGGTGCCGAAGGCGCCAAAAATTTTGATTTTTAGCGCCGCAGGCGAAAATTTTTAAAATATTAGAAGGCCGTAGGCCAAAAAAATTCACTTTTTCAGCTCCTCAGGCGAAAATTTTTTGAAATTTGGAGCCCATGAAGTCAGATTTCTTCCATTTTTTGCGCCGCAGGCGAAAATTTTGGGAATTTTGGAGTCCTTAAGCCAGATTTCTTCCATTTTTTGCGCCGCAGGCGAAAATTTTGGGAATTTTGGAGTCCTTAAGCCAGATTTCTTCCATTTTTTCCAAAATGTTGATTTAAAAGTACATACTTTCAAAAAAGTACAAATTCAATTTCTTAAGTACGGAGGTCGATTTAAAAGTACAATACTTTTAAAAAAGTACGAATCGGAACCCTGCCATAGTGCTATATTCAGGTTACTTTTTTGGAGAAAGTAAAAAGTAAGGAGAAGAAAAATAAGGGGGGAACAACACAAAAATATCAAATTTAATTTCCGTTACCAATATATCAAAATCAGAATTTGTAGATATTTCAGACATTTTGTAAAATTAAAATCTAAAATTTGAAAATTTTGTTGTGTAATTAAGTTAAAAGTCGAAGTAAACAAGAAAAAAAATTTTTTGTTTATTAGGTCGGGATTTTGATAAAAAAAAAAGTCTAAGCTTTATTTGAAAATTTTTTGCTCCTTAGTAAAATAAAAAAGGGTATCAGATAAACAGACAAAAGTGCAATGAATTTGAGTCGGTCAAAATCGGTTTAAAACTATATCTCTTTTGGTTTCTGGTTTTTAAATTTCGGTTATAACAATGTTAATCGAGTCTAACTAATTCTTATAGCTAAAATTATTTAATTTTTAACTACGATTAAGAAAAATATATGCACTATTAGATTAAATTTATTTAAAAAATATTAATTAAAAAATAAAATATTCAGTATATGTAAAGATTTATTTAAAACATATATGTATATAGTAAGGCTAGAGGAGAACTATGGGCGGGAAATGTAAGTTTTGTTCAGAAAATATTTATTATTTAATGAAAAAATGTTCTGGAGGAATATTTTGAATATTTAAAATAACTATGGATTAGAGAAATATTGGGAGGGAATATTTTGAATATATTGGAGGGAATATGTATTGGAAGAAATAAGTGAGAGAATATTGGTAGGGCATATTGGCCGATGGCAGGGAAGTTAGTTTCAACAACGTAACAAACCTTAATTTGATCAATTTGTTCAATTGATCATTAGAGAGGTTGATTCTAGGATTTTTAATTGGTCACTATGGTCTGTTCGATCGAAAATAGTGGATTCAATTATTGACCAATTAACTCTTGGTGCGATATTTAGTCTCATAGCCCTAAATATCTGACCTCTTTAATACTTACTTAACCTTAGAACAAATTAGCAAAAATAGTGCGAAAACGAATTATTTTTGGAACATTTTTCCTTTCAAAACCCCGACCCGTTCACCGACCATATTTTGCTACCCTATTTTTCTATTATTTCTAATTATTTAGTATTATACAATTAATTCAAAATCCAAAATTGAAGATTCTTTCTCTGTCATTATAGAATTCAAATTTATTTAAAAAATCTCAATAAAATCTAAGCCTAAAAATAGTAAACTAAAATTATATTTTTTTAAATGATCACTAGGGCGTGTAATTATATGGAAATCCATATTTTTTTCCTGAATTCCTATGACTATGAAACGTACGAAAAACATGTTTTTGGCTTGTTTTAGGGTTTCTAGAATGGTCTTTAGAATCCATATTTTCCATATTTTTCCATATTTTGGCATTATGCCCATATTTTCCATATTTTGTCCATATTTGGTCATTTTTTGGTAAATTCTACTAAAAATTGGCGAAAATTTTCAAAATTTTGGAAATTTTTGGTCAAAAAATTTTTTTGAAAATTTTTCGGAAAAATTTATTTTCAAAAAAATTTTAACGGAAGTTTTAAATCCATAAAATCCTTTAGAACGTTCTTAAAATGCAAAGTTAAAGGCAAAATTATTGTTTTCTATACAAAATACTGATTTTTAAAATATCTTTTTACTATTTTTTGATCCATATTTCAGGATTTTATATCCATATTTAGTGTTTATTTCCATATTTATATCCATATTTCGGGAATTTATATCCATATTTTATGGCCATATTTTTCGATTTTATATCCATATAATTACACGCCCTAATGATCACATACTAATTTAAAAATAAATTAAAAAGTTCCAAGAAAAAAAGATTATTTTGAATATTTATTCTAAATATAAAATGGGAAAATGTTGTGAGGGAATATATTTATTGTTACAAAAACAACCATAGATCGGAAAGATAAAAGAATTAAATAAAAAAATTGTTTAAAGTTGAAAATATTTGAAATTAACCAATATTTGAAATTATATTGAAATTTACCTAACTTTAATATATTTGAAATTGAATATACCTACTTGAAATTAACTTAAGTTTTTCGGTTTGGTTCGGGTTGAACCCGACATCCCTACACCACCCGCCGCTATAAAGGAGAATGAAAAAATAAGGGTATTTCTTCCAATTTTCTATTAATACCAAGTACGAGTTAAATTTTACCTCGTACTCGTACTTTGTAAAAAAGTACGAAGTGCGAATTTTTATACGAGTGTTTAAACACTGAACATTTAAAAGACTGGGATGGATTAAAATGTCCATGACTTTATTCGTTTAAAAAACCAAAGTATATTATCAAAAATTCTAAAATACAAAATAAAAGCTAGGGCATAGGCCATGTTTTTTAAAACTTTTATTGTTCTGCACTCTATTTAAAAGAGTGATTAAAAGAGTGATTAAGAATGGAAAATTTAAAAGAGTGATATTACTAAAATAAACTTGTCATTAAAATAATTTTTGATTGAATGACCCATACCAGGGCTGGGCTTATTTCGCACTTTCGCATCTTTCGCATTCTCGCATTTTTCAGTGTGAAAAGTTTCGCTTTTTATTTTAGATTTCGCCCAGCCCTGACGCATACTAAATTCAAATTATGAATAAAATAATTTTATTGCCCCTCACAATGTTCCCTTATTCATTAGTGTCATCCTTATGTTGTTTTATTTTGAGGGGCAATTTGATTAGAATGTTTAAGTAAAAATTTTTGTTAAATTAATGTTATTTTCTCAAACTTTTTTCAAATAAATTTCTTCCTTATGCTAAAGCCCCGTAAAATCTATCGACAAGATCTACAAATAATGGCTAGCTCATTCGACGCATCTTAGCGAGCTGATTGATTTTATAACTTTAATCTTTGTTTTTTTAATTATGCCCCGCAATTCCTGTTTTTTTGATTTGCGAAATTTTATAGATCAAACTACATGGAGGACAAAATATTTTTGTTATTTCGAGTAGAGATTGTCAGTTCGGAATTGAAGAACCGAAGTTTTTTCGGTTAGGTTTTCGGTTTGGATCCGCATATCCGAAGATTTTACAGGAACCGACATTGAGCTCAAATCCGACACCCCCTACGTAGTATGTGTGTATTTTCTCCAAATTTACCTTTATAATAAAATTTAATTTCATACATATACACATTTAAGCTATATTATTTTTATTAATCAAATGTCCATTAAAAACTCGAAATTTTCCTGGAAACAATGTATCGATGATGTAAGATGCAAAGTATTTCCATGCATAAAAGGTCCTTAAAATTACTTATTCTAATTTTGATTAATTAGGACTCAAAAATTATGGAAATACTGATTATTTCAATGCCTTAATGCAGTGCCTAGCTGGCTGTGACCGCTTTGCTGAATTTCTTCTTTGTAATGATTTTGTGGAAAATGAAGAGGTGAAATAAATTTTTGGGAACAAAAGCTTTATTTCTATATTAGGAACAAAAGCTATTAAGAAAAATGACATTTTTACAATAGATCGAAACCGGGAGTTTTTTTTCTGATTTAAAAAACTCCATCATTAAAAAAAATTAGATTTGTGATCCATTTTTCGAATTTAAAAAATTTATTATATTAAACATCTATTTTGTGCATTGTCTTAGCTCCTAGGCCGGAATCTGTTATGTCCGAGATTTGCCCAAGTCAACTTGTACATTAATAACGTTTAACGTTTTTTTAATTTTAAGAATATAATTTTCAACTCCTTTGTTAATACAATTCGTTGTATGTGGTTTAATGATCCTTCTGTTAACACTTATTTACATAAAACTATTAGTGCTCTAGCAAATGAAAATTCACCATTTTGTCTCGGCTCGCAAAAAGTAAATGAATTAAATTTTTTATTTCTTTACCTTATGATCTCAAAAGTCTGTGGTATTATAATTAAAAAGGGATGATTTTCAGATAAATTTTTTAAACTTTTGAGGCATAATGATAAGGAATTCACCTCAAAATATCAAGACCAATTGTTTTTGATTAAAGCCATCTCAATTCGAATCGGGGATGGCTTTATTATGTTCTGTCCAATAGTAATTTTCGATATTTAGGGTATCTTTAATTAGGGTTGGTCTGGGACGATCCAATGATAAAGTATCTATTTTAATTTTTCAAAAAGGATCCTCATGAATGTATGATTTGGTTATTAAACAAACTTAATCGAGAGTTTTTGAATTCTTTGGAGAGATTTTGTATGTTGGAGAATAATAATAATGCTTATTTATATTCAATGTATGAGAGCAGCAAAAAAGATAAAAAATCTAATATTCTAAAATTATTTCAGTAAGTTTTGTAATAAGTCAAAAAATAAAAAGATCGGTCAAAAATATTGATCCCGATTTCTGGGACCTATACTCAAAGAGTGCAGGGTTGTGCGTCATTGCTCTTTGACGTGATTTCTCTATACATTCTAAAAATTTTGGGTTTTTTTCTGGCAAACATCCCAGATCAGAGGGCATGATTGATTGCCCTTGAGAGTTCTATTGAAAGAATTAGCTAGCTCAATGCTGTATTTATAAATTTAAAAATTTTATTAAAAATAAAGAGTTTATAATTTACTTTAAATTTTATTTTCAGAGGCCAATTTCAAAAGAAAATAAAATGTACTGCTCCCAATTGTGGTTTTGTTGATATTTCAAACGAACCTTTTCTTTCTGTTCCACTCAAAATTCCTCTGTAAATTTATATATGTAGCTAAATACCTAAATTTCTAATATATTTCAGGCCACATAGAGCTACTGTAAAATACATAAGTATGAATCCAACACGCAAAATCACTCGTTTTCATTTTGACATTTCTGAACCTAATGTAAAAATTACAGAAATAATGGAACAAATAGAGAAAAATGTGAACATCTCGACAGAAAATGTTGATATTTTGTAAAAATTAAAAATAGGCTAATAATTTTAAAAAGACTAAAATGTTTCTCTATTCTCTTTCCTCCAATCGCTTTTTAAAAACAGTATATTAGTTTAAGGGATTTTGGGGATTTAGCTGGATATTGTGATTGGGGATTGGGAAGGATATCAGGGGAACTTATCTCCTAACCCCTCAAACCCCTTACTCCCATCAATCCGCTTATATCCGCCGATATTCCCCCAAGTCACTGAGAAATTAATGGATTTAATTTCTTTTAATCCCCACGATATACCTGTCAATCTACAATACCTTCTCAATCACTTCTAACCCTTATATCCCTCATTGGCGTTTCAACTGAGGCTTTGAAAGCGCAATGCCAAAAACAATTAAAATTTTTATTAGGGGAACATTTTAGAGGGAAGGGGTCTATGGGGACCATTTTAGGGGAAATATAATATTTTGTCTTCTTTTAATTTTAAAGGGGCAATTAAAATTTTTATTAGATAAAATTTATTTTTTAGATGGTTGCTTGTAAAATTAAACAAAATGCACAACTATCTCTAATTCCAGAAACTAATTCAGTTCTTGAAGATGAAAATAATTTAAATAATCTTACAATTCTTCAAATACCTGGTGAAATTAATGAACAACTTTTAGAAAATAATTTAATTATTGCGGTTGTTTATTTTGTGTTTGGAACTGTTCAAAATAGAGAAATGTAAATTTAAAAAGATTTTTTGGTACTTTTCTGTTATACGCCTGTAAATTCGTTGGCTGTACTTTAGCCAGTGGCAAGTTAGTTTCAACGTCTTACGACTTTGGAAGTCTTTCGACCTTTGGACCAAGATATAGGTCCCGAAAATTGAAAAAATCATGGAGGGACAAAACTCATTTTTCGGTGTTAGAATTTCGATCATACAAATGATAGCTCATTCAAAAGAGCTCGTCGAGCTAAGTCGATTAGACCAAAATAAGCTTGATTCGATCATTCTAAACAAAATTACGCCCAACCAAATCGTCGTTGGAACAAATTTTTGGATATATTTATACGGAAAAGTACCAAATTTTTAAATACTTTTGAAAAAATTTTTTAAGTTTTGGCGAGCCCTACATTACAATTTTGAATAGAGATTTAGGTTCTGGTCATTTAAGTTTTGAAATAATGAAGGAAGGAGCTTTTCTTCTTCCAAAACTTTTCTACAAAATGAATGCTGGTTTCACACTTTATTTACAAAATTCTGATGGATCTTTTTCTAGAATTGACCCTATAATTGAGAAACCTCTCTTTAATGAATATGTCAACAAGTTAACTATTTTTAAGATTTAAATAATTAAAAGAACTAAAAGTACCTGTTATGCATCCGTTATATACTCACAAACTGAGTGCCAACCGAACTTTTTTTGCTTAATCCAATACAAATGAATTGCATCATTTGATGATTATCCCCTTGATAGGCTACCATTTTTCTAATTGGATAGATATAGTCTGATCACACATTAAAAAGATATAGCCCGATAAGTCCAGTTATTTGATGTTTTTACATCTATCTGATTATAACCTAACGAGTGATTAGACCTGAGTCATCGAGTCAGCAAGAAGATATCGCTTATCGAGGGTTTTTTGAATGAAATTCTTTGTAACAAATCAAGCATCAAAAAGTTATAGCCAATCAGTCGACTGGCACTCAGTTTGTGGAGGGATAGCGGATCTAGTACCCAATTTAATTAATTTCCAGTATTTTAAACGAAAAAGAAAATGATAAAAAAGTAATTCAAATAATTGTTGAATGGGATTTGTCCTTAAAAGAAGAATTTAAATCTAAGCTTGTGAAAGAACAAATTATTGAAAATTATTCGTTTATCAAGAATTTTAATTATGTTTCAAAACCTGTTCCTTTAATTACATTAATTGACAATTTTGTTAAATCTGGTACATATAATTTTATTTAAAAAATATCAAATCTTATTTTATTAATAGAACCAATAAAACTTTGGAACTGTCCAAAATGTAAAAAACCTTCTGGATCAATTCAAATTGGATTTGATCAGTTACCTGATATTCTTGTTTTTTATCTCAATCGTTTTGAAAAGGTACTAAATATTTTTATTTTGTTTAGGGTGTGAAATTAATTAAAAAAGACTTTCGGGGCTAGAAATTTCTAGGTTCGTGAGCCACAAGGCAATATACCACAAGGCATTGGCCTTGTGGTATATTGTGGTATACCGCTAACTCCCTGGCATGGTTCGATGCGCCTTGACGGGTTGAACCGAATCATACCAGAGCGTCCCGGATTCGTCAATTTTAAGCGAAATTATGGCTTTGTGCTACATTGGCCTCGAATTGCGTCGGGGCTAGACAGACAATTTTTTACAAATAAAAAAATGGAAAATAAATTTATCCTGATTGGAAAGCTAAAAACTCAAAGATATCTCTAAAATAAGCCCACATACATAATATTTTCGAAAAAGGTCAATAATGAGTTTTGTCAAATTTATTTTAAATATTTTAGACAATAAAAAATGTTAAAAGTGTACAAATTCCGCAAGATTTGCTCGATATGAAATCTTATATTGATAATGGAGAATCTGTTGAAAATAATAAATACAACTTGTCTTGTGTTTTGTTAGATAGTTTTGGTCAGTTTTATTACATTTAACACATTTAGACCGAGGATGGGCTGTCTTCGATGCTTCCTCGAATTCCGCCTTTATGACCCTTACAGTCCGCATCCCTACTTCCACTTTTTATTTTGTTCTGTTTTTTCCGCTTCCGTCTAATTCCTACTAAAGTGCGGCAGGCCTATCACTGATTTGGACCTCAATTTAGGATACAACCTAGTGGCATGGGCACGTTTCACCGGGAAATCAGTAAAGATCGGAATTATTTTGTACCATACCGTATTCCTTACCTATATTTCTTTTTCTATCCTTTTATTCCTAGAAAACTTGGAATAAAATTAAAGTAAGGAGTCGATTTTCAGAAACTAAAATTAAACAATTTAAAGGTCACTACACAGCAGCTACTCGTAATTTTATTGATGGGCATTGGCGTTTATTTAATGATACACAAGTTAATGAACTTTTCTTTAACGACTCTCAAAAAGAAATTTTTGAATCGGCTAATTCTTCAATGTTTTTCTATCAGCGCCAACATTCTAAGACTGCTCGTTGGTTTCCCCAAGATGTTCCAAAACAAATTTTTGGAAAATATCAAGGAAAAATAGAAAACAATTTTATTGCTCTTGACAGCTTAAAAATTTGCTAAATATTTTTATGTAAAATTAATTTTTTTACTTTTTAAATGAATAAAGATGGAAATTTCTAAAATAATAATATCTTGTAAGATTTATTTTTAATCGAAGTTATATCTTAAGCAGTTCCATTAAAAACGTATCACAACTGTAAAGCAGGGTTGCGTCGTAATTACGAATTACGATTACGAATTACGAATTACGGCGTTTTTTGAGTTACGAATTACGAATTACGATTACGAAAATATCGGGAAAAATTACGAATTACGAAAATAAAAAATAAAAATTACGAAAAATATTATTACCCTCCCTTACTTATTCATTAATTTTTAGAAGGAAAAGGGGGACTGAAAGAAGTTTGTCATAAGTTCGTACAAATAATTAGCATCTAAAAGCTTCCCAGATTTAGTACAATGTGCTGTAAAATAGGCAGGTTCCGCTTGCGCCTTACTCTTAATTTTATTCGGTTTTCTTCCGCTTCCACCTTCCGCTTTTTAAAATTGAAAAATATCTACCCCTGTTAAAGACTTTGTTATTTTTACTTTTCTACTCAATATCGATGGAAATGTCCACAGAAATTTTTGTAGAATTTTTGCACCAATTAAAGTAGGAAAAACAAAATGGTTATTAATAGGGTTGTAAAGTCCGTTAAGAAATTATAAGACCAGACATTTTTTCTGTGTTACCTATAGTTCAAATGGACCAATTGACTTGAAACTTTTACACATTTTAGATTTTATGTAAATATTAAGATAGAGAAAGTTTCAAAGAGATTACTTTCGTTTTAAATTTTTTATGATTTTTTTTCAAAAAATGAGGTGTTAAGAAATTATGTATAAGACCAAGATTTTAATCCTTATTTTCTATGCTATATTTGTTCCAGAAATTCTGTAAAAATTCCTGTGAATTTTTGAGATTTGAGATCTCAATGAAGAAAGCATCTACAGACTTAGTTCCTTTTGCCTTTCTACTAGATATTGATGGAATTGTTCACAGGAATTTTTACAGAATTTCTGGAACAAATATAGCATAGAAAATAAGGATTAAAATCTTGGTCTTATAATTTCTTAACACCTCATTTTTTGAAAAAAAATCATAAAAAATTTAAAACGAAAGTAATCTCTTTGAAACTTTCTCTATCTTAATATTTACATAAAATCTAAAATGTGTAAAAGTTTCAAGTCAATTGGTCCATTTGAACTATAGGTAACACAGAAAAAATGTCTGGTCTTATAATTTCTTAACGGACTTTACCCCGTTCCCGTCACCGAAAGTCGGCGGTTGAGACCGCCGACTAATATAGACCCCCGCCCCCCCCCCCCCCCCCGTAAAATAATAAAAAATTTTCCCCGCCCCCCCCCCCCCCCGTGGCGCTGCCTCCCCGAAAATTTTCCCCGTGGCCCTCCCCCCCGTCGGGGAACAACCCTAGTTATTAAGGTGTACTGACACTTGCGGAACGACATTTGCGGATCGACAGTTGCGGATTGAATCTTGCGGATCGACATTTACGGACCCGACTTATGCGGATTAACATATGCGGACCGACTTTTGCGGACCGACAGATGCGGATTAACATTTGCGGACCCGACATTTGCGGACCTGGTAATCTTTTAAAAAAATAAAGGATTTTCAAATTTTCGGGCTCACAAATATTTCTTTGGATGGGGTTTAAGGTTGAAAATGTCCGGGTAAGAGATCAGCACTTTCATTAATCATAGGTTAACACCGATACCGAGAAATTGGGATAATATTAGTGTTGTTCAAATTCGAAAATTTTCCAAGACACAAGCCCAAGACGACCTCATGATTTTGGACGAAACTTTTACAAGATCAAAGGAGGTTAAGTCCCACGGGACAAATTTTTTATTTATTTTTAGTGCCGCTTGTACTGTCCCGTTAGAAAATATAATCCAAAATTAAATAATATTGGGATTTTCATTACCGAAAACAAAAATTTTGAAAGGACAAGAATATGTTGAAATAATGAACGAACACATTGTTATTTTTTTACTTAAAAAATTATTTTTTATACTTTTTATATTTTAAGAGTACTGGGTCCGCAAATGTCAGATCCGCTAATGTTAATCCGCATCTGTCGGTCCGCAAAAGTCGATCCGCTTCTGTCGGTCCGCAAATATCGGGTCCGCAAATGTCGTTCCGCAAAATTCAATCCGCAACTGTCGATCCGCAAATGTCGTTCCGCAAAATTCAATCCGCAACTGTCGATCCGCAAATGTCGTTCCGCAAGTGTCGGGTAATCGTTATTAATACATTTTCCACCCAAAAATGTGGTCGTCTTCGGTAAAATCGGGCTTGAAAAGTTTTTCACTAATCAAACTTTTCAATATCTGTCGTTTTTATTAATACTTATACAATTTTTGTACTTGATTATATAAAATACAAAATATAAACTACCAAAAATATTTTCTTCTGCCTATTAACCAGTTTATTTTATTCCTTTTGATTATTTAAAATAACTAATTTATTTACTTTACACTCTTACCTATAAATTGTGATAAATTTATTTTCTTTCTTCCATTCTTGCCTTTTAAAAATTGATTAATTATTTAGGAGGCCCTTTAGATTTTTGAAGTTTTTTGTTTACGATTTACTAGACACACAATAAGGGGAGAGCTGCGAAAAGTAATGTTGAGATTTGACTGCATTTGTCCCCATCCCCCTTACTTTGAAGTTTTATGTTAATTGTATTATAAAATATATATTCTTGTCTTAGTTTTTATTGTCTTAGTTATTCTTGCTATTTAATGGATTTCATAATTTTCCCTTTAGGTTTTTGATATTTTCCCATTTTTTCTCCCCGATTTTTGGTCACCCTTATTATCAAGTCCTCTTCCATTTATAATCCTTAATTTGTAAAATTTTATATTATTTATAAGCAAAATTGTGTATTATAAAATATCTTTATTATTGTCTACTTATTCTAATGACTGGGAAAATTTTTGTCGTAAGTTTCCTTGTAACATACTTGATAATTTACAAATTATATTATTATATCACAGAGATTATTTTAATCAAAATTTTTCCGTTAGGTTACTGGAGCTAACAAAGGAATTGGTTATGGAATTGTTCGTGGGTTGGCTCAGCAATTAAATGGGGCTATAATTTATTTGACTGGTATCTTTGTTGATTTATTTTAAATTTTGTGTCTTTTGGTTGAAGCCTTCCTGACCTTCTTAGAGCTTTAATTCCATTGATTGCAAGTATTCAAGCATATATTTATTACATTTAATTACCAATATCTCCTATTTTCTGAGAGGAAAACATTCTTCTGGAATGCTATTTTCAGACTATTTTCTCTTAAAATTTGAGTGACGTATCATGTAGTGACCCTTAAACTGTTCTTATTATACTTTATTCCGAAAAAAATTTATTTTTAGCCAGAAATCCAACACTCGGTGTTGCAGCACTCCAAAATTTAGAAAAAGAATTGGGTGACAAAAAGAAAAGTCAAGTTATCTTCCATCAATTGGATATAACAGACGAGAATAGTTGCCAAAAATTGGCTCAACATTTAAAAGAAACACATGACGCTTTAGATGTTTTGATAAATAATGCTGGCTTTGCTTTTAAACAAAATGCTACAGAACATCCGAGTATTCAAGCAGATATAACTATCGGAATTAATTATTATGGAACTAAAAATATTTGTAATGCTTTAATTCCTTTGATTCGGAAAGGGGGAAGGTAATAAAAATTTATTTTAAATTTTGGTTTGGGGAAAAATTTTTTGAAAAAATAATAGTAATAAATTCGCTATGTTACAAAGCAATAAAAATTATAGAGCACAGCATGTTTACGTTCCAAAGAAATTCCAGATATCTCGAGATATCTATATCGAAAGTCCTGATATCTTAGCTTTTCGTTACTGATACGCGAAACCCGCTAACCTTGGTATGCAAAACCCAGAATAATATAACGCAAAATAATAATGGTATAAAATAAATTTAAAAAATTAACATAAAAAGTTTAATATTGTCTTTAAAAAAAAAAGTTTAATATTGTCTTTGTTTAATATTGTCTATAAAAAGTTTAATATTACTACATAAAAGTTTAATATTGTCTTTTTATGGCAATTTGGGATGAATTTGAGTTTGGGCTGGAATATCCCCGAATTTAATATCCGCAGATTGAACTTTGCATTATGGTAGTGAAGGATGTCCGGTGAGAGTTGGGGCTCTGATAATAATCATTTTAAGATAATAATTATTATCATTATCGTGGAGCTTCATCCTTTCTAATGTAAATAATTTAGAATCGTTAATGTTTGCAGTCAAGGAGGTGTAATGAACGGAAACTATGCCAAATACAGCAAAGAATTAGTTGATCGCTTTAGAAATATTTCTGCCCTTAAAATTTCTGATATTGACCAATTTGTCGAGGAATATAAAAAGTTTGTTGAAAATATTTCCTAAATTGAAGAGCTTATTTTAATTAAGGCTTGCAAAAGAAGATAAGCGTAAAGAGGGCGGTTATCCAGGTTAAAAATATTTTTAAAAGAAGATTAGTAAGTTGAAATGACCGTTTTATAACGTTTTGAAAACAAAAATGTTGCCAAATGTTTAATCTAAAACCTCGGCCTAAACGATTAAACTAGCCAATTAGATTCTTTTCAAGGACAGGTTCAAAGCACTGCCCCAGTTCTTTTATCTGTCCTAACTTCCTTTCTCTTATTAATCTCCTTTCTCTTATAATTACAATCTTTACAATGTCAAATATTTCTTTAAAATTCTCTTCAGAATTAAAGAAAATTTCTTTTCAGACACAGCTTATGGAGTGAGTAAAGCAGCAGAAATAGCTCTTTCATTGTTACAAGCACATGAACTTAAATCTAAAGGAATTACTGTTAACGCTGTAAACATAATTAAATCCTTTATTAAATAATTTCAAATTTTTAAAGTGTTGCCCAGGTTATGTTGATACAGACATGACTAGCCACAAAGGCCCTTTAACTATTGATGAGGGAGCGGACACTCCAATATGGCTGGCAACTGCTGAAGAAGTCCCAAATGGGGCGTTTGTTTATTTGCGCAAAGCTATTGAATGGCTGTACTGAATGAATTAAAAATATAAATATATGGATAGATGTTACTCATTTTATTGAGATTATTTAGTGATTTTGTCTATTTATCTTCTTGATTAAAAATTTTAAAAAAATTTTAATAATTGGCCCACATCATTAATTAATACATATATATTTTTTAATTATATGTAGTAGTTGAGGAAAAATTTGAATAATAACCATCCACAATTTTCTCGAATAGAGCGGCCGCCATCTAATTTCCAATACTCTTTAAGTGGGTCGATCTATTGGCCATCACCAGTTGAACTTGAAGCTCCAATATTTCCACCACGACTTGAACTTAAAGTCCCAGAACTTCTTGAAATTGAAGATAACTTTTGAATAAAAGAATGCTTATTTCAATGTGAAGAGAGTTTACCTGATGTTTACCTGATTTAATTGACGTTTAAATATGATATTTCAAAACATTTAATTCTCAGTGAATTTTATTGAGACTTTTTTTTTGATTAGTTTTGTTTTAAACCTTTTGATTTAATAGTTTAGTAAAGTTTATTTACAATGAGTCGTGAACAAAATGAAACTCGCTTATTTTTAATAAAGTTTTATTTTTTCCAACCTACCTCTTTGTTGGAAACTTCCCCCGTTGATGAATCAACCTGTTTGGACTTCCGATCTTCCAAGTTTTTTTTCTTCCAATTTCCAAGTTCCGGGATTTTGATAAAATTCCGCCACCATAAAATTCCCCCAACACACTTCCCCCATCATCGAGACAATCTTTCCCGTCACTGGAACAACTTTCTCCATTGTCGAAACAAAATTCCTGTCATATCCTGTCTTTGGGAATGACACCAAACCCAGAGATACTGCTATAAAAGCCGGGAAATACCTAATTTGCATATAACTCTTCATTACAAAATCCAATCATCAAAAACCGTTAACAACAAAATCTGTGCAAGGAAGGCCACCAACAATGTGGTTTTCTACTTTCAACAACAACAAATCGAACAAGCAAACAATGTTCGCAAACATTGCGGCTCTCTCCATTGTTGTTTTACAATTACTTGGACAGTTAAACGTCACAGATGCAGATAATGTCGGCTTAGGAACTCACATTCTGCAGGAAGGAAAGGTGAAGCTTGCCGAAGGTTCGAGGGTTGTTACCAATAAAGAAGAGATTGAGAACATGACGATTTCTGCTAATGCTTGCAATGTTTCTTTTGATGAGTGGGGGAATATGTGAGTTATAATCTCATTTATTATATTCCTCGTTTTTACAGTTATCTACCCTACAAAAATCAAGGGACGACAAAGGATAAAGGTTGTACGGTGGATCTTCTAACCGATAAGGTGGACGAGATTGTTTTACAATCTGGTTTGTATAATAGTGTAGGGCTAGGTGCTTGTTTGAGAAAGGAAACCATCAATTCGAATGTGTAAGTTTAGATTTTAAGTAAAGTGTGAACGCTAATCCGATTATTTTGTAGACTACCTTTTGCCTATAGTCTGACAAATGAGGAAGTCAAGAAATTCCACAACGGCCCGCTCTTTGCTAACGGTTCATGCTATAGTTGTGCGGAGGGTTGTGTCAAAAAGACTGGTCTGGAAGTTAGATGGTTATTTGATGAGGGTCACGACAGAGGCGGATATGTTGAATATGCTGTGATGAATGTAAATCCAAGTAAAATTCCTTTCCGTAATTAAATTATCAGCTTTGTTCATTTTAGTTGCCACAAAAATGATTTATTTTGTTGGCAAAAAATGGGACATGAGAAACCAATATGTGCAATGGTTATCCGACTTAGTAATCAACAAAACAGATCCTAAATTTCACATCAAATTTGCAAATAGAGAGAAAGACATGTTTGCCCAAACATTTACTAGTATCTGCATAAATAACTCCAAAGAAGACATTCTCTCGCCCTCAACATGGGAAATTGTTGGGACGAGTCCAGAGCCGAAAATGAATCGTTTGTTGGTTTTTCATCTTCTTCCACAAAAGGCATCTCGACAGAGGATGTTAATAACAAATAATCGTACTGGATCACCGGAATATCTTGTGCTAAAAGAACACCCAGAAGGGCCTATATGCGATGAAATAGTGATTATATTTGTAAGTACCTCTTTTATCTCTCTCTCATTTGCTCTAACAATTATCTTTTTAGCCTGCGAGTAACTACAGATTGTTGGCAACTCCAGTCACTCCGACACCAACAGATGCCCCTATCTTCAATGTTGGTCTAAGGGATCACATTCTTCAAGGTGGAAAGGTGGTACTTGCTAATGGATCTATGGTTGCCAAAAAAGAAGATGTTGAGCAATACATGTCGATTTCTGCTGATGCTTGCGATGTTGATTTTAATGATGAGGGGAATATGTGAGTTTTAACTTTTTATTTTAACTTTTTATTTCGAATTGTTTCACAGCGTTATTCACTACAAAAATCAAGGGACGACAAAGGATAAAGGTTGTACGGTGGATCTTCTAACCGATAAGAAGGACGAGATTGTTTTCTGGACTGGTATGCAGAATCAAGGAGGGCTTGATGGTTGTATGAGGGAGAGTGACATCAATTCGAATGTGTAAGTTTGGATTTAAGCAATAAAATTTGAACGCTAATTCCGATTATTTTGTAGATTGCCTTTTGCCTACAGTCTAACAAATGAGGAAGTCAAGAAATTCCACAACGGCCCGTTTTTTGTTAAAGGTCCATGTCGATGTAACGAGGGATGTGTTGAAAAGACAGGGCTAGAAGTTAGATGGGCATATGATGAAGATCAAGGCAAAGAAAATGTTGGGCTTTATGCAAATCCAAGTAAATATCCGTGTTGCATTTAAATATACATAATTTATTCATTTTAGTTGGTACTAAGTTGATTTACTATCTTCGTAAAGAATGGAACTTGAATAAGACAGATGTGTACTTCGATGTCATAATCAATCAAACAGTTCCTAAATTTCGTATCAAACAGTTCCGATATATCACAGTGAATTTGCAAACTGTTCCTCACATAGAATTTTCAAAGAAATACAATACTCAACCATCTAGTTGCAGTAATAACCTCGAACAAAACATTCTCTCGCCCTCAACATGGGAAATTGTTGGTACGAGTCCTGAGCCAAAAATGAATCGTTTACTGGTTTTTCATCTTCTTCCACAAAAGGCTTCGCGAAAGAGGAGTTTGTTGGAGAATACTCTTTCTGGAAAACCGGAATATGTTGTGGTAAAAGAACACCCGGACGGGCCCAAATGCGATGAAATGCTGATCATATTTGTAAGTAGTAATTTGATTATATTCAATTAATGAAATATCCTTTTCAGTCTAGAGATAACTACAGATTGTTGACTACTCCAACATCTATCACTTCAACGCCTAAACCAACTCAAGAGGAAAGGAAGACAACACATACCACTACTACAACATCTACCACTACTAGCAATAATGTCAGAACAATCTCACTGCCTGAGGAGACACCAGAAATTGCTGAAACTCCGAAAACTACATCTCCTTTGACACCTCGACCTACTTTGAAAAAAAGGACAACTACAATAACATCTGCTTCAACAACAATGACTACTACCACCAAAGGCTCTTCAGGCTTACTGTTTTATGTTGTGATTATCGTTGTTATTCTGACTGTTATCGGCATTGGAATTGCTGCTTACTTCTTCGTCATTAATGAGAGCTTTGACAAGGAGGAGAATGATGCTGAGGCGGTTGTTGGGACTAAGGAAGATGTCACAGGAGAAGATCAAAAGAAGGAAGATGGAGAAGAAGAAGGAGAAAACAAGGATAATGTCAAAGGAGAAGATCAAATGAAGGAATATGAACTAGAACAAAAGAAGGAAGATCTTAAGGGGGATAATCAAGGGAAGGATGAAGGCACTAAAGACGATAATAAAGCAAAAGAGAAGATACAGACGACGACTGCAAAGACGGCTGCACCAACAACTGAAAGCCAAACTAAAGAAGAACAGGCGAGTGCTGAAGATAAGAATGAAGAAGAGGGAGAGGAAAAGAAAGTCGAAACTCAAGGAGATGAGTGAGATTAATAAGAAAACAAGAGATGTAATTATGTAATATGTATGTAATGTTATCAATATAGGTATGTACATATGTATAATAATCAGAGAGAGTAATAACCAGGGGCCATTCAATTAAAAATTGTTTAACTCGGGATTGGGGTTTCCAAATAACAAATTTTGGGAAAAAATATTAAATTAAATTAGAAATGTGTCTATGTATATTTTGGAATTATTCAAATGATTTTACAAAAATCAAAATTTTGTGTATTTGTCCTGTACAAAACTAGCGTTTGGAATTCTGAACCAGTAATTAGCTAGAATATTTTTGTATTTAATTAAAATTCTTTCTATTGAATTCCGTCAAAAGTTTCATTTATAGTGGGAAGACCCATCAAAAAGTCGGTGTTCGTATCCGTTTTGGAAAATTTCACGTGTTCCCGGGTTTTGGTCGACCCAAAACTGGACGATATATTGCTTCTTGAACACCAAAATGCCTAAATATTTGCTGCGGCGCAGAAAGTACCATATTATCTCTAATAGAATGGCCGGCCATTCTATTTTTCAATCATCTTCCAGAGGGTCATTTAATTAGATGGTTTCTAATTTAAAAATGCTGAAAGATTAATTGGTAAAAGAATTTAAATGGCATACATATTAGATTTATTTATCGACATTAAAATTATAATAAATTTAAAAATTTAATAATAAAATAAAAGAAATTCTAATTAAAATAATTTATTTTACATTAAATTATGACTGTTTAAACATGAGGTTGACAAGAGATATATGATCATTTTATTTGTTAAGAAAAAATTTAGATCTGTAATAAACACTAAATATTCAAAATTATTTTAATCATATTTAATTGATATTAATTCATCAACATCCTCTTTCAAGTTATCAACCTTAAAAATACGTATATACATATACCAGGGGTGGGCTTAGTCTCGTGTCTCGTATCTTGTGGGACTTAGCCCGCCCCTGATATATACTTTATATTTGAAACTATTTGTTGTCAGATTCGTTCGTCGTGTACATTGTATTACACTTAACTTTGGTCTAATTTAAAAAATAATTTTTTTGAGTTTCTGCTACTTAAGACACCAGTTTAAGTAATATCAGTCTTGATTTTCATGATCTATTTTTGTCATGAGTTTTTGAATTTACATCTCGTAAATTTATAAAAAAACTATTTCTCACTTGGATATATTGTGATAATGATATAGGTATATCCAAACCAACATGATTTTCAAATACATCTTCTTTTGTTTCTAATATGTACCAAACTGAAGAATTTTTAAAAGTTAAAGATAATTTTATCTGTTCATTTTCCTTTAAACTTTGATGGTTAGAACATATATTAGTTACTTCACTTTTTAATTTAATCCAGAATCCATTCTTTTAAATTTAAAATTAATTAAAATTAATTTTAAATTTAACTACCGTATATGAATCTATACATACAGAGTTTCTTGTAAGATTCATTTGAAAGACTGTGTTGCCTACTAAAGGAAAAGTAAAATTTTAGAGATAGTTTACGGGAACTTCTATATGAAATTAATGCAGGTAAATACTGCAAATTGGTCCTAAATTAGTCAACAAAATGGACTCGAAAATAGTCATTTTTCAATTATAGATCCCCATTAAGTAATCTGACATAGGAGTGCCGGTCCATGAGAAATTACCTGATCCTATAACTGAATCAAAAATTTTGAATTTCCCGACTATTTTGGATCCGGATCTCCCAACCCTATTCTGACATAATTTTTTGCACCAAGATGTTAGTTATTCACCTGCTGTAGTTATTCATACACCTATGTATTTTTAATGATAGTCATGATACCGTTATACAAAGATCGCAGAAAGGAAATGATTAAATTATCTAAAATCAAACATGTTTCATTCCATTTAATAGCCGCATGAAGAAAATTAATGGTGATATTCTCTCTGAATATATCTGGTGTTTTTCCTCTAATAATTACTTCGCTTCTACTATTCAATTGTTTTTCTATTCTCTTAGTTTTTGCATCTAATTTAGCTTCTGGAATATTGGATGTTAGCTTCTGACATTTATCAGACTTTTCATTAAATAATACGTTAAAAATATAGTCAGATACCTGTAAAATGAATTATTAAATGAAATCTATTTGATATATCCTTAATAAGTCCCTTAAGACGTCGATGTAATTCAGTTACGAGGGACGAGTTTGGAAGATTCACATATTAAAAAATAAAGGGCATTTGAATTAATATGTGTAAATGTTTCAAACTAAATTGTATAAAATTTTCTCCCAGGATAAGGTCATAGCCATTTAATAGGTAATAGATAGGGCTACAAAAATACCAAAAATAAGGGAGGCCAGAAAAATTTGTTGAGCAAAATCAAGATAAAAACTTTATTTTAATAAAAAATACCGTAAATGCTCGAATAATTACCCTGGGTAATTATTGTTTCAACCTCTCGCTAGATGGGGTAATTATTTGAGAGGGGGCAATTATTTGAGAGAGGGCAATTATTGTTTCGACCTACTTATGTAATTTTTATTTTATCAATTATATACAGGGATTTACACTATGCTACCGAATGCAGAGATAAATGTTTACTTTTGTACTGTTATTATATATTCCCTTTTTATATTTCCATATATGTAATACATCCCAAAATGGTACCATAACATTAATGTTTCCGTTTTCGGTTATATAAAGACACGATGGATATACATAAAATTGGGTGATTCCTTGCTAGGTGTATAATCTACATATTTTGCCTTAATATAGTCCTATATAATGAATCATAAAGTGGTACTATAGCAGCAATACATCCTTCTTTGGATATATATAAAGACACTAGACTATCGGTCTTATTATAATGGATCTAAGGAATATCAGAAGAGTTGGAGATTTATAGTGTTATTAAGGCTATTCCAGTAGATGCATATATCTCTTAATATTTTAATCCACATATGTAAATCTCCAATCTTATCCAAATAAATCTCCCATATATTCCCCAAATCCTTTTATCAATTTATTTTTTAGATTGCTCTTTAAAATGTTACGTTATTAAAATTGATATTCATTTTTTAATAAAGATTTTTAGAATTAGTGCAGGAAAAATAGGGGGGTCATTATTTGAGAGGGTAATTATTTGAGAGAGGGTAATTATTGTTTCAACCTCTCGCTAGATGGGGTAATTATTTGAGAGGGGGCAATTATTTGAGAGAGGGTAATTATTCGAGCATTTACGGTAGGTATATACCTCAACACGATTTATTGACCAATGGGGATATGCATTTTGATAATAGAAGAGGTTATCACCTTCGTTAATGTTGATTATGTATTGACCCTCTCCTGAAGCTATAATTCTCATAACTATAGGCATACCAGGTCCAATTGGATTTTTATAGTGTTTTTCATTTATCTTTACGTTCTTAGGGCTATAGCTTTTTATAAATATTTGCGAGTGACATAAAGAAAGAAATCCTTCATCTTTCCCTGTATTTCTGTCAGGCTCAAAGTTTAACTCTAGATGCATCACAAGGCCAACACCTATTTAAAAGAATGTCAAATAGATTGATTAAAAATCTTACCAAGATTATTAGTAATTTGGGGATCATGAATTAATTGTACCATGAAATGAAAGGGACTATACTTCATGTTTTTACCAGTCGGTATCAAAGCCTCAAAACAAACGATTGTTCCATTTATTTTCAAGTCATTAATCGCTTTTCGGTCACGCCGATATGGTACAATTTGATAGTCACCATGGGTATAATTATTATCCAAAAGCTGAATATCACCGTCTAGCTAAAATAAAATGATTAAACCTCCGCATTCGATAGAGGAGAGATATAAGTAGAGTCCGACATTTTAGGTTCCGACCTATTTTTTTTGCAACCTTGTAATGTTGAGTAAAGCTCAAAAAACACTTATTTGGCACGGTAGCATGCTCCTACATTGGACCTATTTGAGCCTAAAAAACCTATTTCGGCCTTTTTGGACCTAAAACCTATTTGAACCTATTTTGACCTTTTTTGGGCCTATTTTAGGTTTTTTGAAGATTTTTCTTAAAATTTGACTATTTTTAGTAAAATATTCAACTTTTCCCCATGAAATGTCGGAAAATAAAAAAATTTAGTAAGGGAATTATCAAAAAGGTGAATTTTTCCGCAAAATGTATCTAAAATTCTCAAAATTTTCGCCTGCGGCGCCAAAAATTCAGCTAAGTTTATTATGGCCTTTATTTTTCAATGAGTCTCATTGTTTGAGTGATCTTCATATGTGAATAGGGTTGCCAAAATGGCCCGACTCTGACTGAAAGATCGAGTCGGGCCTAAGTTATTTGGCCCGAAAAAGACTCGACCGTCGCCCGACTCGAATAACGGCAACCCTTAATGTGAAATCTTTTGCGATAAGTTCCAAAACCACATTTTAATGTTCATGAAATGGTCACCCTGAATTTAACAGAATTCGATGTTGTCATTTTACTCCCATAAAAATTTACTTCCATAAATTTTTATCTACATATTATTCCAAATAAAAATTATTTCCAAAAATTTTATTTTTTTAACACTAAAAGTAACTCAAAAATTCGGACCTATTCTTCAAAATTCTGACCTATTTTGGCCTTTTTCTGATTTTTTTGAACCTATTTTGCTACCTCAAAAAACCTAAAATAAGAACCTATTTGCCAATTTTTCGGGCCTAAAATGTCGGACTCTAGATATAAGTCGAAAGTCCAAAATCCTTCCAATAGAAAGGAGCAAAGAGAAAAAATTTGTCAGATCTCGAGAACGAACCGAAGATCCAAAACAAACATCATCGGTTTGGAAGAATTCTCAAATTATTTTAATTGGATTCCTTAACATTTTCGAATTCAGGACCTATGGCAAGTAGCGTTAGCTTATCAGATGAATTTTGAACAGTTAAGAGTTAATCTAATATAGGTAACTGGATAAATTCTAAATGATCCAACTTTGAAACGCATAAAAGTGATTTTTAAAAACTTTAAAATAACCAATATTCTATTAATTGTCCAGATTTGAAAATGATTTTCTATTTTAAATTCTTCTTTAAGTTCATTATTAATATATGTTTCAATTAATGATGTATGAACAGTTGATGTTTGTCCATTCACTACAACTTTGTTTATTACATCAATAACATGTAAAAAAAGCTCGAATATTTCTCCCTTTTTAAATATTTTTCTTACAAACTTTTTGCATTTAAATTTAGCACATTCATCATTATTAAATCCCTTCTCTTTAATACATTGATTATAATAATTATCACACTTAAATTTATTTATTTTAATCTTCGAAAATATATACAATCGTTATTAAAAGAATCTTAGGCAGTTTTGTTTCGGGAACTTATCATATTTGATAAACTATTACAATTATTTACTTCCCTGCCCCGAGAAAAGTGGGAACCGACAACTTTTTTTAGCGCGGCAGGCGAAAATTTTGAGAATTTAGAAGGACATTAAGGTTAAATTCTTCTATTTCTGCCAAGGTCGGCAAAATCGAGGTTGAGGTTTCAAAATGGGCAAGGACCTCGGCCTCGGCGAGGCCTCTACCTCGACCTACTCTAATTAAAACCCGTACGCCGATGCACCCGCCCCCGAGTGTTCGGAGTACTACGCTACATGTAACCTAGACATTTTCATAATAGGTAGTCTACTTACATCTCCTGTTTTAATTGCTACTTTTGTTAAATTATCGAAAACCTCAAAACTATAAACAACTGTTCCAACTTAAAATAATATTAAATTTAAAATGAATATTTTTTAAAAAATTACTGTAACGATTTTCTTCTATTCCATTAAATAATTTAATACTAAATTTGCTTGCATTATTGCTTATTTTAAAATGAAAACGGGAAAATGTTTCTTTGCTTCTAGCCTCTCTAGTCTTTAGTGAATATGGCATTTTAGACACATTAAACATTTCATTGGAATACTAAATGTAATTGAATTAAAGTTGAGTTAAAAATAGGATTACTGGGATAAAAATATCGTAGTTTAGTCTATAGAATAGATTAAACATAATAATTTAATTTATAGAATATTGCCAGAAAGAGGAAGTACATAGAATTTTAAAAACTTACACCCAAGTCTTGTTCATTAATCACTTTAATAACTATAGGGGTAACTAAAACAAAATCACCACTAATTGACATGCTGATTTTAGATTCATTCAAAAATTTTCCGTTCCACCAATCATTTGGCCATAATTTTCTGATGAATTTTACAAAAACATTACTTTCAAATAATATCCAAACAAAATAATTGCTTATTCGTATAGTTAATTCTATTTGTGCTCCAAAAGTAAATAAATTGTTATAGATACGTTTTCTATCTGGCTTTGGTAATATTTCACGCTAAAATGGGGGATTTTAAAAACTAAAGGAAGAAAACTAAAGGATTTAAGGAAGATGTTAACATTAAAATTATCAGGTATTTTAAAATCTTAGCTTAGGCTCAACTTCGCTCCGAAGCACGAATTTTTTGGAGCCGCTTATGTTGTTTATATTATACCTGAATATTTCGCTGAATGGATTTAAAAATACATTTAGATTATATAATATTTGCGATTTATTGGAAAATAAAGCTTACCATATAAGCATAAAGAAGTATTTCGCTGCCATTAAAATTTATTTTTAGAAAAATAGTATCTGTAGAATTAGAAAATGTAATTGCGCCATGACTTCCATTTTTACTTGCCCATATTGAAAACTTAACTATTTTTTCTCCATCCTTTAGATTTCCCAATTCGTAAATTGTATTATTAGAATATTTTGCTGAACAATCTTTGTAAATCTGCAACCCTGGTGTGATTTTTGGCTTTAATGATTCTGGTATTGTTGGGGGCTTGAACTAAATATATTAATATACATATATATATCAGTTTAATACCAGCATAAAAAAATAGATTTCCATTTCGGAAATCGGTATTCCCGATCCAGGAAACGTCGGAAATTTCTAATTTTCGGGAACCGGACTACAGGATCCCTATTATAAATTGTAATTGTCCAATATTTATTTGTCTCAAAAATGCCAGAAAAATTTTTTTAAGAGCTGTAGCAAGCAAAAAATTGTCAGAAAGTGTCAGCTCTATATTTAGATAATTCTAATCAACAATTTACCCAAACATTAATAGAACAAGCACATCCTTTATAAACAAATAAATGTAAATTTCGTTCTGCCGATGTTGGCAACAAATCCAGTCCAAGAGCCCAAAGGCCAGCATATTTGTGAAGAGATGCACCCTTATCAACTTTGGAAATGTATTCTTTGATAAGATTATTGTCATTCCCAAGAAGCATTTCTTTTGCTAAATTTAATATTTATTTTTAATTTTAAATTACAATTTAAATAATCCAATTACAAACATTTATGAGTGTTATTCTCCAAAACGACACGTGTGAATAAATCTTCCATGCGACCAAATTTTATATAAAATTTTAAAGTCTCCTTTATTTCATATCTAAAATATTTATTTAATGTTCTAGTACTCCACTAATATTTATAAGAATATCCAATTACTTTTGTTTTGTAATAGACAAAGATATTGTTGTTACTAAAACAGGAGGATTACTTGGGTTTCGATTAATGTCTTCAGTTTTAATCATAAGTCCATGCCAAATACTCGAGCCAGGCTGTCCCGACTTACACAAATGTCTGTTTTTTTCTTCAAAGCAAAATTCTTTCCGTCTTTGTTCACATTGTATGGTGATATTCTTCTTTTAAATTTTGAATTATTTGGAATACTGATAAATAGGGTTGCCAGCCCGGTTCGATTCGATAGATCGAGCCGGGCATCAAATTTTCGCCTGAAAAAGACTCGAACGGCCTGGTTCGATAAAAATGAAGCCCGAAATTTATAATAAATCATACCCTCTTACCCTATGAATCATGGGAGCATGCCTATTATTTTAAATGAACTAATTTATTTACCCTCCTTCCTTCACGAAGGCGATATGGAACTGTTGTAATAATCCCATTTCGTCTATTATTACCTACCAGTTGGCTTGGGTAACAAATTAATAATCTAAATAAATTATTAAAAGAAATATTTAAAATATTTTTTATTTACTCATCACAAAGATAAAAGTCTGGTCTTTCGAAGATTAAACCATAAGAGCCGTGTTCGATTTGTCCTGGGCGCAACATGCACTGATCAGTATTTAAATATGGAAGTTGGAAATGTGTATTGACCATGTCAGTCAAAAACACGCTTAATTTAATGATTATTAGTTCGAGTTAGTTTGGGATAGAGTTCAAGTTTGGATATTATAGAGTTTGAGGGTTCAAATGATGCCTGAAAATTTCGGTTCAGTTATCGGTTCAGATATCCAAGGAATTTCATAAAACTGATATTCCGCTGTTTACTAAATCTGATTCAAATTATGGGAATGCACCTTGGAGAATTCGATATTTGATAAAAATTTTGGTTTCTTCAGGTTCCATTTTCCGTTTCCTGGTCCCAATTTTTAAAACTTCCAATTAATATACTCTACTTAGGATAAGCAAATACAAGACAATATCGTTCAAAATCCCTACTAAATTATCCAAGGAAACTCCAAAAATTGTTTGTATAAGAGAGTAAGAATTAGCCTTTATCTAAAGCTTAGACAAATGATCGCAAACCGTTTTGCTAAAGCTGAGCTATTTTAGAAGAATTAATATGTAATATCAAACGTACTGCTTATTATTTACTTGCTGATCGTTCTTGTATTTATCTTCCAAGTTTTGCTCGGCAAAAGCATAATAAACAAATAAAATAATATTAAATTTTTTTAATATTATCATTTTTATTAAATTTTGAAATTACAAAAAGAAGCAGATATTTTGGTATATAAATATTTATTTTGCTAAATAGTATTTTAAAAAATAAAAATTATTTATTATAAATAAAGTGATCGTGTAAAACAAAAAATTACAATCTCATAAATTTTCTGCCAAACTAAAATAAATTATAATTAAATGATGACTGTGTGTGAAAATATTTTTTATATGAAAATATTTTTAGGATATAAAAATTACCGTATTTATTCTAATAGAATGGCCGGCCATTCTATTTTTCAATCACCTTCCAAAGGGCCATTCTATTAGAGACGGCCATTCAAATGGAGACGGCCATTCTATTTTTCGATAGTAATTTAAAAATTTTTATCACTAGAAAAGCTTATAATTTTATAAAATTTGCAGCAACAAAATTAAAATTTTTTACATTTCCAAAGAATTATTCAATTTTCTTCATCCTGTAATAATCAGAGTCGCCACATTTCCGAGCCGGCCGACGGTCGGGCATTTTTTCGGGCTTGTTCTTATCAAGTCGGGCCTTTATAAGTTAATTTCGGGCCTGAATTTTCCCAGTAGGACCATACAAGTTTTTTTGCCCTGACCCCCTTTTCAAAAGTTATAAGGGTTGGAAATTTTTGGTTAGAGTTCGATATGTTTCCTTGTTAGAAAAGAAAAAAAAGCTTTATGTTAGAAAAAAAACTTGTTTTAAAAAATATGAGTTTGATATAAATCTATTAAGCGATGAAGATGATTATGTAAGGATGATTCACCTAGAGATTTAAAACGCTTAGGGGCTTGTTCTTATCAAGTCGGGCGTTTATAAGTTAGAGATCTAAAAAGGAAAAAGAGGAAGTATTAGTCGATGTCCTTGTAGCTCAGTGGTAGATGGTAAGTTCTGTATATCGTGGCTAAACTCTTTCTATTATGGTGATTAAATATATTTAGTTTAATGCATTTCATTCATTATTATGCCCGACTCGATAAAAATGAGACAAAAAAAGACTCGGTCGGGTCGGCCCGATAAAAAGCCCGAAAAACCCCCAACATTAATAAAATTGAAACCCCAACCCTGATAATTCGAAAACCAGAACCCTAATAAAATTGCAAGATAGTAAGAAAAAGTTATAAGAAACGCTTAAAATTAATTATACTTTCATATTTGAAAAAATTCGATCATAAAAAAGGGGGGCCATTCTTTTAGAGAGGGCCATTCAAATAGAGACGGCCATTCTATTTTTCAATCATCCTCCAAGGGGCCATTCTATTAGAGACGGCCATTCAAATGGAGACGGCCATTCTAATAGAGAATTTACGGTAATTAATAAAAATTTATTTTAAAATAAAATTTAATTTAAAGGTTATACTGCTTTAGTTTAAGAAATGCTTAAATAATACGTTGTATCATTCAAGTCTAAATAACACTAGTGATCCGCTGATCTCTTATCATCTTATCAATATAAAAATTCTTTAAAATCAGTAATTATCTTGGTTGAATAATTTTTTAATTAAAAATAAAAATCAAAAGGTCAACATATTCGGATTATTTTTGTTAGTTTACCTACTATATTGCCCCGCGTTATATTCCCATATTTATTATATTGACCTCAAATACGTAAAAGTTACCTATTCTAAATTGGATTGCTAACTTAAGTTTCATTTCTAATGTTAACTTACTTGTGTGTCATAAATAATGAGTCCCCTTGAGATAAAACTTCATAACTTTTTTATTAATTAAAAAATGACTTTTTTCCAGATAGGACGACCATATCAGATGTTATTTTATTGAAATCTGCTTTCAAACTATTTTATCGTTGTCTAAAATTGCCTATTTTAGCTTTCTGGCAAACTGCCCTATTATACCTTTTTTAGCCTATTTATTTTGCTTATTTTTGGAGCCTATATTTTTAGTACTAAAAGATCCTAACCCTATTTATGACTCACCCTAAGTAATATAACATTCACGAACCTAATCATATAAGCTTCAAGATTTTAGACTTACTAGGATCGAAACTTGAAATTTAAATAAAATATTATATTTTGGACAAATTTTTGTTGTCATGTCCGGAAATATACATCAATGTGGTAATTTTATTCTTAATTCAAACTTGTACCTAGACAACTTTAAAGACTTCTAAAAAATAAATTTAAGAACAGTTTCGCTTTTTATACGTTAATTTTAATTTATTCTTTTTCGACTTTTCGTTTTTGTTTCGTATTTTAGTCTTTATTTTCTTGTCTCAACTGCGAATGGAATTTAGACTTTATGTATGTCTCAAGTTTCGGAACGTCTCTTTTTCTGTAGATCACTTAAAAATTATTCCTTCCAGACAAAATTACCCTCAAAATATTTTTGATGAAACTCGCTAATATTATTCCAGAAAATCATCCAGAAAAGTCTACATCTTCTGGTAATGAACCCAAATCTACAATTACTGCTACAGATTCTTCTGATCAAAACATTTTTGAAGGAAAATTTCCTGGTTTACAAACTCCTTGCTTACAAAGTCTTTAAAGAATATGAATAGTATTTATTTAAATTTAACTTATTAGGATTGAAAAATCATGGAAATACTGATTATTTTAGTGCTTTAATGCACTGCCTTTCAGGCTGTGACCGTTTTGCTGAATTTATTCTTTGTAATGATTTTGTGGAATATGAAGAGGTGAAGAATTAAAAATTGCTGCGATAAAATTTTAAAAAATTTTATCTTGACTAAAATCGAAATTTAAAAATAACAACTAAAATTAAATATTAATTTTAAGAATATTATTTTCAACTCATTTATTAATACAATTCGTTGTATGTGGTTTAATCACTCTTATGTTGACACTTATTTCCATAAAACTATTATTGCTCTTGCAAGTGAAAATTCAACATTTTGTCTCGGCTATCAACATGTTAATTATAATACAGTAGGATTTCACTATAAGATACATGTAATATGAAACCTCTATTTCTGATATATTTTAAAACTTGTCAGGCCACAAAGGTTAATAAACAAGTATGACCCCAGTGCTGTATCTTTTAGTGATTTCTAACTGTATATGTATTTTATATAAATATTTATATGTATATATATTTAATAGGATTCTCACGAATGTATGGTTTGGTTATTAAATCAACTCAATCGTGAAATTATGGATTCTAATTTGGAGGGTAAATCTTGGAAAGGTTCGACCGTTGAAAATAATAAAGATAAGATATCGACTATTTTAGAACTATTTCAGTAAGTTATTTAAACGTGTTTTTTTTATTTATTTTGTGCTGGCTTTATAGGAAACTTGGTATCAAAAAATATTAATGCTAAAGGCTTGTCTTTAAAAGGATAGCAGAGTTATTCTTTTTTTCCTGCCAATCCTATTTCTTTAAGGGGTACACTCCCATGTACCGCAGCCCAATTTATCGCCGCCCAGTGTACTATGGCCTAATGTACCGTCAAAAAAATTTTCCCAACAACGGAAAGCCAACACGGAGATGACGTTCTTCATAGGAACGGAGAAAGTTGTTCGCAAAGGAGGAAGTTGCCCCGTCAACGGTGGATGTTGTTGCATCAACGGGACAACCTTGTTGTTATGTTGGTCAAAGAAATTATTTTACGGCGTTACATTGGGCTGCTTCCTATTTAAGTAATTAAGTAAAATATCAGTGAGAAATAAATATGAGTGAGAAATATGTATAAATGGAATTTATCATGAAAAATTAGATAAATTAATTGCAATATGAATTCATTTTTAAATTTTTTGTTTATATCTCAACGTCAAATTTTAAAATCAGTCAATTTTCTAAATTGACATCAATTTAGAATCAGCGGGATAACCAAAAAGTACCATTATCCTGTTATTGGGTGTATCATATTTTATGATAAATTAATTGAAATATGAATGGATTTTAAAAAAAAATTTCAATTTAGAGGCAAATTCCGTCATGAAATAAAATGTACTGCTCCAAATTGTGATTTTATTGATAGTTCACTTGAGCCTTTCCTTTCTGTTTCACTCAGCGTTCCTTTGTAAATTTATTAATGTTTTTAATAAATAATTAAATATTTTCCAGGCCGCGTAAATATACTGTAAAATTCATTACTATGACTCCACGTAAAATCACACGTTTTCATTTAAATATTTCGGACCCTTATTTAACTATACGAGGTATAATGGAACAGATTGAGAAAGTTGTGAAGATCTCACCAGAAAATGTTTGTTTATAAAAAATATTAATAATGATCATGACTCTAGAAAATTTATCTATCAATATCTAAATTATTAGCATCCCCGTTTACTGTCACCAGCTCTCCGTTACGCGAAAATACCAATCATCCCTTATGTACGTTTACGTTCGATTCCCGCCTTACAGTGGTTAAAGATTGATATTTTCTGTTTTGATAACAGTCGATTTTCTAGGTTATTTTTCTTTCGATTTTTGAATTCGAAGGTTTTGAAAACATTTTCGATTTTCGTTTACAAATTTTCGAAGATTTTTTTCGAAACAACTTTCGTCGTTTCACATATTTTTCTGGGATGGGAATAAAATTTGTTGTTTTTAGATGGTTGCATGTAAGACTAAACCAGATGGGCAGTCATATTTGATACCGGATAATGTAATTCTTGAAAGTGATAGTCAGTTAAATGATTTTACAATTCTTCAAATACCAGGGGAAATTAATAAACAACTCGAACAAAAATTAATTGTTGCTATAGTTAATTTTGTTTTTGATGGGAAAATGTAAATTTAAAAATAAGAAATTATTGGAAAATAATTAAAAAAACTTTTTTAGTTTTGGAGAGCCTTATATAGCTGTATTGTATAAAGATTTAAGTTATGATCAGTTAAGTTTTGAATTGGCTGAAAAAGGAGCATTTCTTCTTCCAAAACCTTATTACAATATGAATCTATATTTTAAACTTCTTTTAAAAGATTCGGCTGGTTCTGTGTATTGCAGTTTGAAAAATTTTGACGGAAAAGGTTATTGTTCACAAACTTTACATGGATTTACACATTATTATGACCCAGCAACATTGAAACCTTTTTTGAATATTTATTTGGACAAGTAAAATTTTTTTTTAATATTTTAAAATAAAATTAGCGGTAAAAATAATATTTAAAAGTTAATGAATGAAACAAAAATCTAAATTATAAATCAGTTGCCCATTAATTTTTTCAATCAATGTATTTAAAAAACCCCCAATTTTTGAATATACAGGGTGTTTCGGTAATAGTTCGGTTCGTACCCCCCCCCCCCCATTTCCTTTCTAAAAGTATTAAAAAATGGTCAGTCGGTCTTAGGTTATAGAACTCGTTGAGCTGTGTCGAATGACACCAGAATCAATCCCCGGTCTTAACTTTGGGCCGAGATACAGACCCCCGAAAATTGAAAAATAAAAGGGTGGACCAAGCTCATATTTTTGGCTAAAAATTCGATTAAACAAATAATAGCTCATTCGCAAGAGCTTGTCGAGCTGATTCGAATAACATCAAAATCAACATAATTGAACAAGATTTGACAAAGTTATGACATAAAGTAATCCTATTGAAGTCGTCAGACGCTTTTGCAAAACCTCTCTCTTTGCGCAGAGTTTTTGTCTGTATCTCGGCCCAAAGTTAAGATTTGGGGTTGATTTTGGTGTCATTCGACACAGCTCGACGAGTTCTATAACATAAGACTGACTGACCATTTTTTAATACTTCTAGAAAGGAAAGGGGGGGGGGGGTACGAACCGAACTATTACCGGTGTTTCAGCTGAAAAGCGCTATTTAAAAAATTAATAACTTTTTATTGCGTGGACAGATTTTAATAATATTTAGTATTTTAAATCTATATTTTATGGCATTTTTTTTGACGTAAAAATTATGTCGAAATTCGAACCCTAACCCTGTATTTCAAATCCGTACTCAACCGTTCTCTTTTCTTTCTCTTTTCAGTGCGCGCTATCTTACTTCATTTATTTTCCTGCGAGTGGCGAAGAGTAGATACTGTATTGCAGTTGTAGTGTCTATCGCCTAGTGTTTACTCTAGTGTCTATCGCCGCTTGTAGCAAACAAAAGGGAGTAAGAATGCATGTGGGGAAAAAGGGAAAAACAGAACGGTAGAGTACGAAATTATCTCGGGTTAGGGTTCGAATTTCGACATAATTTTTACGTCAAAAAAAATGCCATAAAATATAGATATAAAATACAAAATTTTGTTAAAATCTGCCCACGCACTAAAAAGTTATTAATTTTTCAAATAGCGCTTTTCAGCTGAAACACCCTGTATTTTATTACAGTTAAATTTTCCCCACCAAATACTCTGACAAAACTTCAAATCCTGATATCCACGATTTGGCGGTAAAGGAAGATAGATATCGGGGATTTTGTGGGGATTAAGAAGGATGTAGAGATTAGGGTTGCCAGCTCGCTCGACCCGAAACTCGAAAGATCGAGCGAGCCGAGGCATTTCAGCTCGAAAAGCTCGAAAACAAACCGAATCGAAAAAAAACCCGGCTCGAAAAATATGCACCGAACGTCGGCTCGAACCGAAAACGGCAACCATAATAGAGATATTAAAATAATCTACAGAAGGATGAAGGGAGAATAGAAGGAACGATATTCCGAATCCGCCGATAAAGGAATTCTCTTTCATGCATCCCTAGTTTCAAATCCAATTTTGAGGATTTTAAAATTAAATTTAATTTTTTAACCAAAAAGTCCATTTGTAAGTACTTATATGTATTTTTAATTTCGTAAGTATGAAGGTCGGTTTGTAAGCATGTATCGTTTCCTATATCTATGTATTGTTCCAGTTAATATCACAAACTCTAAATTATTACAAACATTTTTAATTAAATAAATTTTAGAATTTTAAACGAAAAAGAAAATAATAAAAAAGTAATTCAAATAATTGTTGATTGGGATTTGTCTTTAAAAGAAGATTTTGAAAAAAATTCTATGAAAGAAGAAATAAAAGATGATAATTCTTTACAAAACAAATTTATAGAATCTAAGCAAACCCCCGTTTCTTTAATTTCGATGCTTGATAAGTTTGTTAAGCCGGGCAAGTTTTTTAATTAAAAATATGTATTTAAATTTTATTTTATTAATAGAACCTATACAATTTTGGACCTGTCCAAAATGTAAGAAACCTTCTGGATCTATGCAAATTAAATTTGATCGTTTGTCTGATATTCTTGTTTTTTATATTAAACGTTTTGACCACGTAATTAACTTAATATATAGTAATTAATATACATACAAAGGGATCTCACTATAGGATAAATCATTGGGGCTGAAATAATTGTGTCTTATCAGGAATTAAAATTGGCACTCTTGTAATTAATTCCCTCATTTCCTTTCTCCTTTTTCCTAATTTGATCGGCTATAACTTTTTTGACTCTATATGAAACGAGGTCGGTAATCGTTTTTTTTCATTATTTTTCTCCATTACTTTTTTCCTTCATTGATATGACAGAATGGTCAGCATTTTCCTCATTGTTCAATTCCATTATATTTGCCTGTGGCATAATCAAAAGAAATGATAGAGAAAAGAATTAATTGAAAGGAGAATGACTCAATACAGTCAATTAATACTTTCAAGGGTCTCCTGTTTTCTTTTTGTGCCGACACAGGCTACCAAGTCATGGTCTGAGAAGTTACAGTCATAACGGACGAACTCGGACAGACAAAACACGGACAGACTCGGACAGACAAAAACGGACGGACACAGACGGACAAAACAGAAGACAAGCACGAACGGACACGAACAGAAAACACTCGTGTTTTGTCTGTCCGTGTGTGTGTTTTTGTCTGTCCTCATTTGAATATGCCACAGGTAAAAAGAGTGGAATTGAACCAGGAAGAAAAGACTGACCATTATTTATAATTAAGGAAGGAAAAAAGTAATGGAAAAAAATAATGAAAAAAAACGATTACCGACCTCGTTTCAGATAGTGCCACTTTTTTTATTTAATCCAATCTGAATGAATCTAATTGCATTCAAAATCTCTCGAAAAGCTATCTTCTTTCCAACTGGATGGATAAAGTCTGATCGCCAACAAGTCTATAAATGCAAGAAATCGTTGTTTTTCACACTTTTCGACTTATATTTTTAATAGGCGATCCGACATGATCACCCCTTGTTAAAAATATGGCGTTATCTAGAGCTTTCTAATGTTATAAGATTCATTTGGATTGGATAAGCATAGAAAAGTTATAGCCGATCAAATTCGAGAAAAGGAGAAGTACATAAAATGATGTGATATAACAAAAAGTACCTTAAATTTCAAGAAGTGGGTATCATATAAGTAGCTTAGTCTTTTAACATTTTAGTCTGGAGAAAACACAAAAAATAACACTGAAATTGTTCATTCTCCTGAAGAGCTTGATATGAGCTCTTATTTTATCAATAAACTTTCGAAAAATTCTGACGAAAATAAATATGATTTGTCTTGTGTGATTTTTCATAATGGATCTGAATTTAGTTCCGGTTAGTTTTTATTGTTTAAGCTTATTTTGGAAGGAGCTAGGAGACAAAGGGAAAGATTAAATTTACTAGGGTAGTGCAGTACTGATTATTGACTGTTACACCTGGATTTCGACTATGGTCGGCGAAGATTTTGAGAATTTTTGAATTGTAATTACTCGTAATTCCTCAATTGAAGGTAGGGTAGCACCCCGCCACCGAAACCTCGACACAAAAGATTTTTTTGGCAAATCCGACCACAGCCGCAAAACCTCACAACCCTAAAATTTACTTTAAATCAAAGTTTAATTTAAAGGTCATTATACTGCTGCCGTTCGTAATTTTATTGATGGAAAGTGGCGTTTATTTAATGATAATGAAGTTTTGGATAAAACTGTAAATGAAATTTGTTCGTCTTCTAATTCTTACATCCTTTTTTATCAACGTCGTCGACGTTCAATTCCTTGGTTTCCCCAAAATGTTCCGTATCATATTATTAAAAAATATCAAAAAGAAAGTGTTAGAGATGAAAGGGATTACAATAAACAACGTAATAAATATTCTTATAAAAATAAATATTTTCATTATTATTGGAAATGAATGAATATTTTTGCTTAAATTGAGTTTGGTAATAGTTTGGTTTAGACCCCCCCCCCTTCCCCCCTCAATTTTTTCTGACATCTTTTAAGTTGTTTCTTCCCTTTTTCTCTTATTTTTCATCTTATTTTAAAAAATACTTAAATAATATTTTTATGTTATTTTATTCTAATTCTCACTTTCTAAATTTTTTATTATGGAAAAAGGAAACAAAAAAACAAAATTATTTATTAAATAATCACATTTTTATTTTAGCATGGTTTATTCGCTTTTTTGCTCCGAATTCTTTTCAAAATATTGAAGAAGATTATACTGATCATATATCGATTTACCTTGAAAACTAAAATTTCTTCAGAGATTTTTTAACTATTTGATTAATAACAATTTTTGATTTTTTTCCGTATTTTTTATTTTTTAGCAATTCTAATTATAAACCTAATTTATCAAATCTTATTTTTTAAATTAGTAGACTGAAAAACAACCGGAGATTTTAGATCAACAGGGAAACATTATGATCCTTATGGCCAGAAAAGAATTTATTTAAATTTCCAATGAATGGATCAAAATTTTTTTACCAATTTTTTCGATCTCTTCTATTTTATTACATAGAATATAGCTGCAAATTTTCTACCTTTTTTATAGCAACAAGTTTATTTTTTCGTTTTTTAAGTGTTATTCACAATATTAAAATTACATAAGCTTTAGAATGTCGGCCTCCCATTGATTTAATCATTACAAAAAAATAATATGGAAAGGAAGATGAAAATATAGAAAAACTTTTTTAAAAAACACATATTTTCCTTTTTTATTAAGTTTAATTCATCAACGCGTCGACCAAAAATTTAAACTATTTTCCCCATTCTTCACTATTACGCATCTTCCCTTTAAATACAAACAATACTTGTAATTTGAATAGCCTCCTGTTTCAGAATTTAATGACAATCAAGGCTCACAGTCGTTAAAATTAAAATAAACCCGAAAAAACGGGCTAGAAAAATACGATCATGTCCGAAAAGATAAAATTGATAACCTAGAAATTAACTCAAGCGCCAGCAAGAACTACACCAGCCAGAAGGCTTCCCCCAGAGCTAGCGTCCCCGTCCCTGAGCAAAAACCTCCACAACACATATATCTTAATTTTTATTTTATCTGAATTGTTAAATCGTTTGAAGTAATTTAGTTAAATTATTTTAATTTTGAAATTAAGAATTCTTGAGTTTGTATACTTGAACAATTTTTAGAAGAATACTTTTATGCAAATAATTTAAAATTATCAATAATTTCTTTTAAAGAAAACATTCTCCATCAGAATTGTCTAAATTTATCCCTTCATAATTCCTCCCCCCTCATACATATATTTCATAAAATCCCTAAAAATTCGAGAACAATATAAAATAACAAAAAAAGACTTGCATCAAACTTTCAATTATCAAAATTTTCGCCTACGGCGCTGAAAATGGGATATATTCTTCACTTGTATATTTTTTCGCCTGGAAATTCTGAACTAATGAATTTTGGACGGCGTTGAACTTTCAATTTTTTAGTGAAATTCTGACACCCGACCTCGAACCCCGCTGAAAGTCAACCATCGACATGCCCTCCCCGACAATTCCTGATCCCCGACACACCCAACCCTGAAGGACCTGGCTGCTACCCTACATTTAAAAATAGTTTTACTATAAAGGTCAAATTTCTAAAAATAATAAATAAATATAGGTCAAATTATCTTTGTCTAATAAAACCCTTCAGTTTTAATATATGATTGAGGTAAAAAAGAGTAAAGAAAAATACAAATATATTTTAAATATTTACTTCAAGCAAAATTGAAGGAGGACAGGTCCCAAATGGGAGGTAAAAACGAGTGAATGCATAAAAATTAGAAAATATTTAAAACCTTATTTTATGCTAGAATTGTTTATTTTCATTAAATATCTAATTTTTTCCATTTTTACCTAAATTCCAATTACATAGTTGTGTATCTTCCAGTTTTAAAGACTCTTTTTAAATGGAAATTCTATTATTACCTTCTTTTATCTTTTGAATTTTTAAAATTAATTTTTTAGAGTAAAAATGAAACCTTATGGATGCGCTCTTTGCTTAGAACCTGACAACGTTCATACTATTACTTTGAAATGTCATCATAAATACCATCAAAATTGTATTACTCTTTGGATTGATTCAGGGGTGAGGAAATTTATATTTAGATTTACAGCTAACCAGATAACATTATCGGGTTTTTATGATTTCACGCGTATTCACAAGCTCGGGTCAAAATTCGTGTTTTTTCAATTATGTTTTAAGGGGCCATAAATCCAATGTCAAAATAAAATAACAAAAACAATTTAAAAATTCAACCTTAAATTGTGTTGACTGAATGATAAAATAACAAAATATTTTTATTTTAATTTTTTTTAAGTCTCATAATTCTTTTAGTAATCAAACTTACCCATAAACAAAAAACATAATCTAACTAAATAGCTTAAAATACATTTATAAATTTTATTTTAAACATTTTTAGGTACCATTTTGTCCTCAATGTCGAGCTCCTGCTACTTTGAATGATATTAACCCTTTCATATAGTTGAAAAGAGTTCGCAGGATTCGATGATGAATTTTGGATTAAAGGCTTGTTGAGAAAAAAATATATTTAACTGCCAGATAATCATAAAAATATTTTTACAATTTCTTTGATTTAAAAAAATAATGAACAAATATACACGATATTACAATAAAAAATTGTTTTTAGCTACTTTTTATTCACAAATTTAATTTTTAACTTTAATTTTCAAATTGGTTTTTAAACTTTTCGTTACTTTTATGTCAAACTAACAATTTTATTTTCTTTTTGAAAATTATTTTCTCGACAGAAACCGTATTGTGTCCCGTTTCTTAGACTTAGAATATTTTTAAAATTTCGGTATCTAATATTGACAATACTTTTTTTAATTTCAAAATTAATTTTACTTTTCGTGTCTAAATTGTTTATTCTAAAAAATTTTTTGATTGAATAAACATTTGGAAACTTAAATAAAATTTTAATATATGTAGTTGCGTGTCATTTTCAAAAAAAAATCTTTAAAACTCCGCATATTTAAAAATTTATTAAACAATATTTAGCAGTTAAAAAGAGTTAAGTCTCGAACCAAAAAACATTCATTCTTTTTAACAATTAAAAAATGTTAATAGGAGAAATATATTCAACAATTATTTATTGTTTTGCTACATTTGGATTGTTTTCTAATTTTTTTTTAATTTGGCTAATTTTACGTTATACAATGAAAGAAATGCAAGTTTATAGCAAAATACTTTTACAAACTTGTTTTGTTGATATTGTCGGGATTTGTATGTTTGTTGTTTCTCAACCGGTAAACAAACAAATATTTGGGCGCGGAAAGGTTTTGGCGTGATTGCCCCTTAACTTTTGTTAGAATTCTCGTGTTACTGCTCACAAATACGACAGATTTATTAAAATAAAATTAATTTACCTGATTAAAAATAGGCTTATCTTTCTGATAATGGTGTTGGAACAATGTGGAGTTACGGGCCTATACATTTCCTACCAAATCCATGGCAATTTATACTTGTTTCTATTAATAATTTTATGATGAGAGTTACCTCAATGAATGTCTCTACATTATTTATTTATCGTTATTTTACTGTTGTACGGTAAACCTTACGGCAATCCTTCAAAATAAAACATTCTTTATAGCAAAGTTGATCTTAAATTTAAACACCAATTATTATTAATTTTTGGCTTAATAATTCCAATATTTATATTATTTATTTTTTCCTATGTTTCAAACGGACCAACGCCAGAAAATGAATATTTAACAAATCTTGAGTTGGCAAAGAAATTAGAATTGGATAATTATACTATTGAACATTATGTTGTTGGACTTAGAGCAAGAGTAAGTTCCGCACTTGGCGAAATTCCAAATCGAAACCCTTAGTGCAGCAGTGTCTTTTCAGGACCGTAACAAAGAGGTGGGAATCAGGGATGTCACGGGTCGAGAAAAAAGTCGGGTCGGATTTCGGGTCGGGTTTTGAAAATTTTCCTCGGGTCGGGTTTCGGGTTTCGGGTCGAAAAAAAGTCCGGGTTTCGGGTCTCGGGTCGGGTTTCGGGTCGGGTCAGTTAAAAATTTGAACATGAAGCCAAATTTTTCGGAGAGGCTGGGGATATTAGTGATTTGCGGGATTAATAAGAGAATATATAATAGTGACAGGGATTAAATGGATTTGGACGGATTAAGAGTAATATCAGGGGATTTGGGGATTAAAAGGGATATCAAGGGATTTAAAAGTATCTGGTGAATATGTCTAATCCACTGATTTATACCTTAAACCTCCGAGACCCTCTGCAAATACCTTGAAATCCCAGATACACCTCTAAAACCTCCGATATCTTCCCGAATCCACCTTAATCCAAGTAAATCCCCCGATATCACCCTTCATCCACTTTTGTTCCTTCGACATCACGGCAAAATTACTCTGTATTTCGTTACAGTTTTCTTCCTTTTTTGGCGCCGCAGGCAAAATTTTTGCAAACTTCGGAAGGCCATGAGGTCAGAATTCTTCTTTTTATGGTAAAAATCCCAATGGATTTTTTTCTATCTTCCCCCGAAGATACCTCCTTCCACCTAAGATACCCCCCACAGATACCTCCACAAACCATCTTGATCCTTTAAAATCGTGCGAAAATTCAGCAACATTTTGTATCGCCGCAGAGAAAATTTTGAGAATTTTGGAAGACCAACCCACTAGATTTCTTCATTTTCCAGCGCCGCAGGCGAAAATTTTGAGAATTTTGGAAGACCAACCCACTAGATTTTTTCATTTTCCAGCGCCGCAGGCGAAAATTTTGAGAATTTTGGAAGGCCAAAGAGCCAAAAATCTTCCCTTTTTGTAATAAAACTCCAAGGAAAATGTCGGGTTTCGGGTCGGGTTTTCGAAAATTTCTCGGGTCGGGTTTCGGGTTTCGGGTCGAAAAAAAGTCCGGGTTTCGGGTTTCGGGTAACGGGTTTCGGGTAACCCGTGACATCCCTGGTGGGAATGTCTAAATAATTTAATAGAACCAATAACCCCATTCTGGAGCGACGATATGATAAATCAATTCAATTCAAATGAAAATTTTTTTTTTAATTTTACAAAATTTTTTATGACATTTAAGACTAACGACCTTTCAATTTTTACTTCAAATTATGCTTCTGCATTAACAATAATTAATTATATAATAATTATTTTTTGTGGTATAAGTATTCAAATACATGTTTATCGTTATTGTAAAGGAGTAGAAATGACCAAATTACGTAATATGAATAAACAAATGAGTATTGTTTTGGGGGCGCAGGTAAATAATTGTGGTAAAGGTGGTATTTTGGACGGCTACTTTTTAATATACATATAATTAAAAAGTTTTAAATGTTGAATAGTCATAAATTTGAGATGAGGCTATGCCGAAGATGTAATGGCCTTTCAAAATTAAAAAATATTCGCCTAAGTTTTAAAAAAGGAATAACTCAGGCTTCTTGTCTTATTGGTTTTTGGCGTGATATTAAGGGATTAAAGAGTTGTGGATTTGAAAGGATAGGATTTCGGGAGTTTACAGGGAGAATATGGAGGTATATCTGTGATATCAAGGAATTTATTAGGTTATCGAGCAGGGGAAGCCCATCCAAATCCACCCTAAGCACTGTAAATCTCCTGATTTTAATATTAATCACCCAATTCATATTCTCTCCAAATCGCTCCGAGAAATCTGGTTTCTGGTCAAATTTTAACTGACCCGACTAACTGGTTTGAAGGCAAGGATAAAAGTCTTGAACGTCTCTAATTTCTTTCATTCTTTTATTTAAAGGCAATTCTACCTATATTATCCTATCTGGCTACCTTGTCTAATAATTTAAATTTTTTATTTAATTTGTCCGGATTACATTCATCATCTATTGGTTTCTTTATTTGTAGTTTGGCATCTTTGGTTGCCGTTTTTAATCCTTTTGTGAGCTAATTTATTTTTTTAAACTTTAAAAAATAAATTTAAAAGGTAACAATTTTGAGTGTAAGAAATTATAGACAAATAATATTTCGATGCAAGAATAATTCAAATATTCATCAAATAGCTCCGATGCCGGAAACTTCAATGCCCGATAGAACTATACAATATATTAAATAATTAAATGTTGTATAAAAAATGTAATTTGAATAAAATCCTTAAAAATAAATATTTGGATATAGTGTAGTGTTATTCAAACGCGATTTTGCGGTATCGGTATCGGTATTTTCGGTAAAATACCGATACCGCAAAATACCGCGGTATTTTTGATTGATGCGGTACCGTATTCGGTATCGGTATTTCGGTAAAAATACCGCGGTATTACCGAAAAATACCGCGGTAATACGGTACCGTGAATAACACTAGTGTAGTGTACCGATAGTAATTCGAATTCAGCCGACTTCTCCCTTATTTTTAACTTAGTATGGGAGATTTCTTTAAACTCTATCCAAATCAACCGAAAACATGTAAAAAAAACTATAAATCTTGTTTGATAGAAATGATGTAGGCATTAAGAATACGGCTATCGGTTTAAACCGAACCGAAAAACCTAGGCTACATAGCGTTTGATATATCTTTTTATAAAAAATGGTCGATTAAGAATTGTTTACTTTAAAAAATTGTTCGTGTAGATTGAAAAAAGGTAAATAAAAATGAGTTTTCAATAAAATTCCTTCGGAATTATATGTTTTGAAATATCATATTTAAAAGGCTTAGTCTCCAATTCACTTCCAAAATTAGCTTCAACTGAACAACACAGCAGATCGACATATGGTCTGTATGAATCGAAATTGCTCTTTAATAAGATACCTTTACCTAAAATAAATAATTTTTGTGAAAAATATTTCCAATTAAATATATTCACCAATTTGTTCTCCATTTTGTGTAAAGAAAGCATAAGGAAATTCATTAGTCGTGTTAGTTGGAGGATAAACTAATCCACAACCAAAAATATCATTATCATTCCAATAAAATGTTGAAAGTTGAAATGATTCATTTTTGTCATTACTAATTTTAGCACAATTTGCAAGGCATCTAATACGGTTATTTGTACGACAATTTTTGAGACCAATAATCATTTTGCCACTTTTTAACTCCCCTTCAGATTCACATTTAATTTCAAAATAATATAAAGAATAATCAGGACAATTTTCTGGTTTTTTGAATAAACTTTCTGCATAGACTATAGCATAATTATCACTCCCTATATGTAAATATTTTCAAAAAATAAAATCCAAGGTAATTCCAAGGCTGCCCCCCCCCTTTTTCTGTTCCTCTGACCATTTTGAGCTTTTTTGCTTGGCATATAATTTTCAATATATCATTCGAAAGAGCTGTTCGAGCTGAGTAGAATGATACTATGTCCGGTTAGATTTGGCTAATCTGAAAATAATTACGAAGCTAAATCCTCGATGGACGTGCTTTTTGTGATGCTGAAAGGGATTAAAACAAACGCTCATACCTAACTATGTTTATTTAAGTCGGATTTTCGATGAATCTAGTACCATTCGACTCAGCTCGAAGAGCTCTTTCGAATGATATATAATTTGCCATAAAAATTTTAAAAAATCGAAAAAAAATAAAAAGGAAAATAGGGGGACCAGCCTTGGAATTACCAAATCCAATAATCTACCTCGATTTCCCTTCAAACATTTAATATATTTAATATTTTTATCATTAATTAAATTTACAAATCCAAATCCTCTAATACAATTACCAATAGGTTTGTTTGTGTTTATGCAATTATTTTCACAACATTTAAATTCACTATCAATTTCACTCCATTTATTTTTAGTTTTAACAAAATTCTTTAAAAATTTATTTAATAATTTTTTAATTAACTAACCACATATTTAAAAACCGCATTGCTCAATTTAATTGTTAAATCGCCAAACTTTTTATCAATTAATTCATTTGCCTTTTTTAAATTAAAAAATATCTTGGAGTATATACTCTATTAATTACTCTGTGTAATTAAATGTACGATCTCTCTGGAAAGGGTAATTGATAGAGGTGGTGTAATTAAGAGGCGATTTTAGGAAGGCTAATCATAGCTAAATATTTTTGAGGTTAATTATCACTAAAACCTTTGGTAATAGTCGGTTTCGTACCCCGCACCCTTTTTTCCTTTCTAAAAGTATTAAAAAATGGTCAGTCAGTCTTAGGTTATAGAACTCGTCGAGCTGTGTCGAAAGACACCAAAATCAACGCCAGGTCTTAACTTTGGGCCGAGATACAGACCCACGAAATTTGAAAAATAAAAGGGTGGACCAAGCTCATTTTTTTGAACCAAGCTCATTTTTAAACAAATAATAGCTCATTCGAAAGAGCTTGTAGAGCTGATTCGAATGACATCAAAATCAACATAATTAAACAAGATTCGACAAAAAGTAATCCTATTGTAGTCGTGAGACGCTTTTACAACACCTTACTCTCTCGAAGGGTTTTTTTGTATCTCGGCCCAAAGTTAAGACCAGTTAAATTAGTATTTGTATTTATGTACCTTTTTAATTTCTTCCTCTAAAACATTAATTTTCTCATCTTTTTGATCATTTTCTGTTTTTAGAATTTGAAAATTTTTTTCCAAATTTTTAATTTGACTTTCATGTTCAGAATTGAGTTTTTGGATTTCCTAAAGATATTTTGAATTTAGTGAACTTTTTTGGCATTTTCTTTTTAAGTCATCTTGGGTGCAGCAACATACCTATGTAGATTAGTGACTACCCTGAAAATCTCAATACCCCGAACATTATAAAAAAGAATTGTGTTGATTTACAGTACTACCTTCCCTTCTTAAACCGCCTGTATTTACTTTTCAGACCTCTAATTTCTCCATACGCTGCTTTAAATTTTCAATTAAATTTTGTGATAAACAACAAGAACTGCATGTTGTGGACAAACCAACAATACTACTAGATGTTTCCAAATTACTCCTTTTTCCTGTAAAATTTCTTTCTATTATTAGTGTTTTATCTCCAATTTTATTTTTAATATTATCAGAATTATTTGTAGAAAGTGACCATTCTTCTAATTGTATTGGTGTTTTCATTATTTATTTTTAAAAAATAATTTTCTGAAAATTAATTAGGATTAAAAAAATTTTTGGTCAATACAACAAATTTTTCTATAAAAATTTCAACAAAAATGAGCAAATGTTAGATTCTCAAAAAATCAAATTTCAAATCAGAAATGGAATGGCTAAAATAACTAAACGTTAACAAAATTTAAATTTTATGGAGAAAATTTTAAAAATATAAAAGGGAACTGAATAAAAAAATTTTTTATATATTGATGGATTTTTTACCCAGGGAGTTTTTGTGAATGTTGAGAAAAAAGCGGAGAAAAGGATTAATTTTTATTTGTTGAGGGAATATTTTAAATTTAAAAAATAATATTTGAGGGCAGCACTTTTTGCTAGAGATCGGACCAAGCAAATTTTTGACGCGAGAAAATCAAATATTTGATCAAATATTTGTTTGATGAAGGTCAGAAAAACAAAATACTTGATCAAATAATTTGAAAAATTTCCTTATGTCACGATTTTCGTTCAAGAATGTAAAGTTGGCATATTTTTCAGACGGCAAAATCAACTATTTGATCAAATATCAAATTTTTTAAAGATTTTGGAATACCATAAAAATCGGTGTATTTGTGAGTATGTTGGGGATATTAGGATATGTAAATGATATTGGAGGATTGAGATGGATGTGGAGGAATTTAGGGTGACATAAGGGAATTGGAAGAATTAACGGTATAGGGGCTATGTATAGACTAATCTTTAAATTTTTATTTACTTTTAGGCAAGCAGTAAATGAATTTATTCATTTATCTTTTGAGTGTTCTCAATTTTTAATTCTTTTTGCCTTAAAAATATTTATTTTAAATTCAAAATATTCCTTCAACAAATATATTAATTCTTTTTTCTCAAAACAAAACAGCCTTGAGTCAAAAAACTCTTCGATATATAAATATTAATTTATAGGTACATATTTTTTCTTCAATTATGCATTTTTTAACCTCCATAAAATTTAATTTTTGATTAATAAAATTAATTTATTTTTGTAAATTTCAATTTAGTAATTATGTATTATTTTAATTTACAAATTACTTAAGTAAAACAAATATAATATCCAGACCTGTGCATGGACACGGATTTTGGTATCCGTATCCGGATATTTACGGCGGATACAGACGGATATCCGCAGGCATCCTGATATTATTTGTATCCATATCCGTATCCATGCACAGGTCTGAAGGATTAAGTACATATATATCGAGAGTGTATCGGAACAGATTTTAAAAGGCGAATTTTTGGAAAAAGATGAATAGAATCTCTTAAATAAATCACTTTATTTAGATTTTATCAAAGATTAGAAAATTCTACAAAATGGCTGAAGAAGAATCAACAAATTCTGCTTTGATTTTGGTTGGAAAGAGGGGAAAAGATTTTAAAAAACTTGAAAATAATTTTAACAAAATTCAAAAAATTTTTGTTGAAGAGAAGGAAAAGACTGTTAATCTTAAAAGAAAAAATAATTTTCTTGAAAATAAATTGAAGGAAATGGAAAAAGTTTGGGGGGTTTTTGAATATTTTTTTTAATTTTAATTTTAGAAAATTCGAAAATTAAATAAAGAACATAAAAATGATATTGAAGAAATTCAACAAAATTTTCAAAAAATTAACTGAAAAATCTCAACAATTAAAAACTGAAAATAATCGAAAAGAAAGGAAAATTAATTCTTTGAAAGAAGAAATGAAAAAGGTATTAAAAATAAAATAAAATAAATTTGAAAAATTGAATTTAATAAATTTTTTGTTTTATAAATTTAATCAAAAATTAATTTAAAAATTTACCTATTTTATATAAAAAGGCTGACAGAAATAATAATGATTTAACAATTAAATTGAACAATATGCATTGTAAATATTTGGTCAGTTTATAATAATTAAATTCAAAAATTAGAACCTCCTCAACTTCTATACAAATTTTTTACTATTAAAAACCAAACAGATTTGGAGGGATTGAGAATGATTTTAGTGTATCTGGACGGATATTGGGTCCTCTATATCCCTCTTAATCCTCTTGATGCCTTCAATTCAATCTACAACCTATATACCTTCAAATACCTTGATGCCCCTGATATCCCGTCCACCGATATCACCTTAATCACTCGATAACATTCTAAGAGTATCTGTTTGTCTAGACTTTTAAAAATGTTTTTGGGATAATTAAAATTTCTTTAAGAATCTAAAAAAGGTTTCCTACAAATTTGGTTGTTGTATTATTTGCCAATCTCAATTGAATCATGAAAATATTTATATTTTGAAAAATTGTAATCACACATATCATTACGAATGTATTACTCGTTGGATCACTGAAGGGGTGGGAAATTTATTTTTTAATTTCGATACTTGCTAAAAAACGTTATTTATCAAGTAACTAATAATCATGACTTTTCTTTATATTTCTTGATATTTCCCTCAATTTTGTAAAATCTACAAATCAACTTAAAATATAATAACATAGTTCCCCTTCATCCTTTTATTGTATTTCTAAATTCTTTTTTTAACATTTTTAGTCAAAAAACTGTCCTTGTTGCCGTGTTTCTGCTACTTTGGATGATATTAAAAAAATTTATGTTGAGGCAGCTGGTGACAGTTCGGACGATTCTGATGATGAATTTACTCAAAGTTCAAGTAGTATGACTAAAGCTGTGAGTAATTTAATAAAATTGTGGTCTGATCTCTACTTGTTTGAAAAAATCCCACGAAATTTTCTATTTTTATGAGTTTTATCGAAAATTGGAGGGAATAATTTTTGGTTTCCTTTTGAAACGACACAAATTTGTATTGGAGAGATATTTGCAGATGTGGAGGATTAAACCCTAAATCCTCTGGTATTCCCACGTATATCCAATTAATCCCGGAGTATCGGGGTTTCGTAAGTATATCAGAGGGTTTGGAGGTATATCGAATGATTAAGATGATATTTGTGTATCCTCCCAAATCCATCGATATCTCCTTCTTATCCTCTCAATTCACATCACAGTCCTTTTATTGCCGATTACTAATACTTTCGTTACTTCCAGATTTGCCAAACCAGTAAAAATTGAGAATTCTTGGAATTTTTAGGACCCACACCGAAAACTTCCGGATATATATTTTAATATTTTTTTAAAGGATTTTGTTAAAATTAAAAATAAATGGAGTGAAATTAACTGTAGATATTCCATTATATGTTGTTCTAATAAATGTATAACTAAAAAAATTGGTAATTGTATTGAAGGAAATGGGTTTGTAAATGTAATTAATGATGAAAATGTTAAATATTTTTTGGGGGAAAGTGGTAAATTTTTGAATTTTAATTTTTGTGTAAATATTTATTTTTAGGTTGTAATAGAATTGTTTGTATTTATGCTGAAAATTCATTTAATAAACCACAAGGATCTACTAATTATTCTTTATATTATTTTGAAATTAAATGTAAATTTGAAGGAGAGTTAAGTGATAAATGGATGTATGTCGGTCTTCGAAATTTAAGTTCGTATGTAAAATATATTAACTACTCTGCAATGAACGCTAAAATTAAAAACGAAAAAGGAGAATCATTTGAACTTTCAACATTTTCTTTTAAAAATGATGATATTTTCGGTTGTGGATTAGTTTATCCTCCAACTGATAATTTAAATGAAGGAGAATTTCCTTATGTTTTCTTTACACAAAATGGAAAACAAATTGGTAGTAAATATTTAATTAAAATTTTTAAAAAATTTATTTTTTAAAGGCAAGGGTATATTATTAAAGGAGAATTCTGAATCATATAAACCATATGGTCTTCTGAAATGTTGTTCTGTAGAAGCAAATTTTGGAAATGATTTGAAGACTAAACCTTTTAAATATAATATTTCAAAACATTTAATTCTTAAGGAATTTTATTGAAAATTTTTTTGGCTCTAGTTTAGGACATCCCCATAAACTCTAGTTTATGACGCATGTCCTAAACTAGAGCTATTTTTGGATTATTTTTTAATTTATTCTTTTCAATTTAAATTATCAATTCTCTTAAATATTTTTTTTGTTAAATTAAAAACTCGTGAAAAAGAGCGGAATCATTTTTTACTCATCCGCCCATCGTTGGCATAGGGCGGTTAAGATGGCTCACACGAAGGGCGAGCCATCTTCGCTAATTTAAGTTAGAGTTGGTCGAGGTCCTCCTCGCCTATGTATTTTTTATTAGTTTTAGTTTGTGGGCCGAATTGAATAGACGTAAAATAGGTAATCGGTCCCACCATCCACCATCCCCGCGGACGTAGTTGAACCCTAGTTTGTAGGAAAATTTTCTTGAAACTACATAGTGGAAATAAATAATTTATTTATTGAATTTATGAACTAAAATGAATCAGCGTTTTAAATAGAAATATGCTACTTAAAAAGAAATTTTTATGTTGATGATTTTTCTGGAAATATTTTATTATTTTTGTTTATTCTAAATAATATTTTTTCCTTTTTTTAAATCTCATATTTAAGTATTATATAGCCGAAATTTATCTTTTTTATCTTTTTCTTGACAATGGAAAAAATAAGAGAAAATAAGGGTTATACAATGACATTATTCCGGCTTTTCAGTATGGCCGGAATGTGTTTTCAGGAAAATGTTGTTAAAATTGTGTTTTTCTGGAAAATGTTTTTTAGTATTTCATCCAATGTTTTCTGAAATATTCTTCCAGGAAAATGTTTTTGGTTATGTTTTTGGTTAAATTAATCTCAATCAATATTTAAAGATTAGTTTATAAATCAAAAACTTTATATTTTCCCTTCATTTTATTCCTCATTAATTTTCCTCCGTTAATTCTGGCATATTTTCTCTTTTTTTCATTTTTCCTTTTAAATATTCCCCCCTTCTTTTTATATAAAATCTAGATTTTTAACTGAATGAGTGACAACATCAACACAACCAAAAACTTGTGTGTTTTTGAATGAAGGAGAAAGGAGGAATGTTCTCCTTATATGTGAAGGAGAAACACACACATAATGCCCCCCCAACATATACTTATATTTATTAATAAGCATAATTCCTTTTTTTATATTTTTTTAAAAATCCTTTTTGCCTCCTTCAATTACTTTTTTCTTTCATTTATTTTTTCTTTTTTTTTGAAAGAAATTATTTTTTATCTAAAATAATTATTTTAAAATACAGACAGGATCTTACCAGTACAACACCCTATTGCAGAGAAATTTCATGTTGAAAGTCAGTACTTTTTTTGTTGAAAATCAGTTGTTGAAAAAAATTATATTGTTATTGCTATAATATATAAGCATCGGATATTGCTCGTTTGTTGATTTAGGGCCGGAAAAAATCTATGGTTAATTGAGTGTCGTACAAGTGGGAAATGGCATAGAATTGAGACCTGTCCGTATTTTATTTTCCAGTTCTAAAATGTTTTTGGAAGAAAAAATTTTCTGAAAATGCTTTATTGACTCCAAAAAATAATAAAAATAAAAATTCCGGAAAATAATCATTTTTCTCGAATTAATTCGATGCTTTCCAGCGCTGTGCGCTAAAATTTTTATTTAGCGTGCCAAATGCCGTAGCACTCAGCCACGAGAATTTTCGGGATTAATAACATTTTTGTAAATATTTTTAGTAATTTAATGTCCATACATATTTCTTAAAAAATTTTATTTCTCTTAATTATTTTTAAGTTTTCTATTTTCATTTGAAGAATTAGGATTTGACCAACAAAATCACCGTTCAATATATAAAAACATTAATTTTCATCTCTTTTAGAGGCCAAAAGTTTCATTTCCGTCCCTATTAATAAATCTTTTTGGTGGTGAACTTAAATATATATAATCCTTTTTTCTTCTTTTAATCTCCCCAATAATATATTTAATTAAATCTCCTTTTACTCCCCCTCTTCAATAAAACTTATTCCTCTACTATTAAATAAAAACCCCTCCTCTGTTTATAAGGTTGATGGAGAAATGTCACTTTGCCATTCGAAACAAGACTGTCCACAATCGAAGAAATATTATTTAGGAACTTGCGGGAAAACCCCTGTTCCGATGCTCATACACTGAAACTCGATCATTTTTCTAGCCAAACCTGAATAACGTCAAAATTCGTTTTGAAATCAATCCAATTTTTAAAATTTTCAAAATTAAGTAAGTAAACCCATATTGTGTAATATTTAAATTAATTATAAAAAGATTGGGCCTAGCATTAAGGTCAAATCCCGTTAATACGACTCCTTAGTAACACCTCAGTTTCATTTATATGTCAGTTCAGCCTTAGAGTGTTCCACGTCAATCTGATTCATACGTCAGTGTAGTTTTTCCTTAAAGTGTGAAATATTAACAACCCTGTTATTATTTGGTAATATTAGTTTACCTAAATCAACCTAGTTATGACCGTTTGTTTTAATCATTTTTAGCGGCACAAAAAGTTTTCCCAGCGAGGATCCAGCTTCATAATTTTGTTTATAATCCGCAAATCTACCCGATTGCCAAAAATTTTAATTTAGAAAACATTTTTAATTAAAAAAATGTTAAAATTCCAAATTAATTCTTCTTCCACCTCCCTTTCAAAACAACCACCTACAACAACAAAAATAACAACATTAATTTCAAGTAATTCCCCTTCACTTTCTTCTATTCCTTCTGCCTGTTCCTCTTCCTCTAATTTTTCGAATTCTTCAAATTTTAAGAGAAATAGTCGTTATTTTTCTTCATTTTCGTTTGACGAGGAAGAAGATAAAAAAGAGGTTTTTTTATTTTTAAAAATACTCTCTAATAGAAAGGACTTATTTGGTGTAGGTCTAAACTAGTGTTATTGACAGGAACCGAAATTTTTGATGAAACGGAACTTAATCTATTTTTCGTTTCCAGAACCAAAACTAATAAATCGTGTACATGTCAATAATAGTGAAGAACAACGATTTTTTGCACTTATCGACTTGTAACTTTTTAATGGATGATCAGACTTGATCCATACAGTTGTGTAGAAGATACCTAGTGCTTATCGAGGGCTTTTGAATGATATGAGATTCATTCGAATTGGTTAAAGCTTAAAAAAGTTATAGTCAATAAAATTTGTTAAAAAGAAAAATGGTTGGAGATAACCAGAAAAGTACCGAAAAAAGTTGTAATATTATCCATTTTCATCATTACAATCTTCAGTATACCCTATCGTCATATCAAAAAATCTCTCGATAACAATTTTAATTTTTTAAGTTATTACTCTTGCCATGTAAACAACTTAAATGTTCTTGTTGCTGCAACAATAATATAAGCACTTCCCCCTCCCCCAGTCCATCATTTAAACTTTTAAATTTTAATAAACACTCACCAACATCTGTAAATAATTTACAACAATTAAATGTATTTTTTAAAAAAATTTTGAAAAAATAAATAAAATTTTAAGGAATTCCGTCATCATTTAAGAATTTATACAAATAAAGTTAGACCAGACACAGATTACAAAACTCTTTATATTTCACAAAATACAACTACAAATGAAGTAAGTTTGTAAAAATAAAAATAATTCTGGTTAAATAAACTTTAATTAATTAAACTTGGATTATTTCAGAATTTTTGTTTTTCATTTTTCAACTTTTTATTAAAAAATTCTGGTTTAGAACTTTTTTCTTAAAATTCTGATTAATCAATTTTTTAATTCTGATTTTTTAAATTCTTTTTAAAATTCTGATCTAATTCTGATTCATTTTAATTCAGAATTTCTGATTTATTAATTCTGATTTATTCCTCAACAATCGTATTTGTTATTACCTTGTTTCTATTAAATTCTGATTCTACTATTTTAATTCTGATTAATTATTTATTTTTGGGTATTTCTCATATCTGTTAAAATCCATAACCTTCAAAATATTAAACCAAAAATTCTGAAATTTTATAAAGTTTATTTCCAATTAAAAAAAAGATTATTCGCCTTCTTGTTTGGGAGAAATTACGCTTACAATTGAGAGATTTAAATCTCTTTTATTTATTAATGGAAATACGGACTTCAACACGCAATTCTGTCGGTTTGGTGGAAATAAGGCGTAATATTATTCAACTTGGTAAAAAATTTCTTTTTTTTTTTTTTTTTTTTTTTTTTTTTTTTTTAAAAAATTTCAAATTTATTCAAATCTCCAAAGGATATACAATATACCGCTGATATGGAGAGACAAAAAATATAGATAAATGAAAAATATATGTGGTAAAAAATATATGTGGTCAAAAAAAAAATATATGTATGTGGTCAAAAAAAATATATGTGGTGTTTGAATATGTTTTTGGGGTACCATAATGTGAGTAAAAATAAAGGCAGTAAATAAAATAAGGTTGTGTTAAACTTGTTTAAGTTTTGAAAACTTTAAAATTAACCTGAATTAATTAATATATTTAGAAAATGAAAAGTAATTTGTGTTTAAAAATAAAAATAAAAAAAATAATTTGTGTTTAAAAATCTAAAATAGTTTGTGTTTAAATTGTGGAGTTAAACAAAAACGTTGATAAATATAAGTCAAGGAATGAAAATATAAGTCAAAAATAAATATAAGTAAATGTAGGAAATTTAATGTGAATAAAAAACATTTTTTAATTGAAAGGATTAGAGTGAGAAAAAGCCCCCATTCATTTGTGTGATGCAATACAAATATTTTTGAATTAAATTGATATTTGTAATTTTTCTAATATATGTGGTAAACATAATCTTAAATGGATTTTAAATGTATTTATCGTATGATTAATAAAGATCTCTTTTGGAAGGAGATTCCAGATTTGTATGGTTCTGTTAAGGAATGAATTGGTTGTTTTAGAATTTTTTCTTGAAACTTGGATTACGTAATCATGTCTTCTACTGGGACGTGAGTTTAGCGTAAATAGTTCAGTGGGGTTTAAACTTGTGAGATTGAAGTATATTTTATAAATAGTGACTAAATCTAAATAATATCGTCTGAAAAGGAGTGGTTCTAATTGGAATAGTATTAATCTATCTTTATATTTTAGTTTTGTTTTTCTACATTTATTTAGTGCGGATCGTGTATAAAATTTTTGTACTTTTTCTAATTTTTTTACTAGATCTTTTTGTTTTGGGTTCCAGATAGGTGATGCGTACTCAAGGATTGGTAATACGTAGGTCTTAAAAATATTTCCCCAAATTTTTGGGTTATAGGTATGGATAGTTCTAAGTAGTTGATGAACACGGAGGAATGCATTTCTACAGATTATATTAATGTGTTTTTTGAATGTTAATTTGTTATCTACATAAATACCAAGATCCTTTACTAATTCTACTTGTTCTATTTTATGGTCCTGTATAAAGTATGGAGTTTTGGGATTTTTGTTTCCAATATAGAGTACATAAGATTTGTTATTTGCTATAGCTAATCCCCATTTATGAGCCCAATCGTTAACAAGATTAATTTCATCTTGTAGTAGTTTACTATTTACCTTGTACGAATAAGTTATTTTTAGATCATCCGCATATAATGCGGGAGTAATTTGATTTCCTAATTTGGCTGGAAGGTCGTTTATATAAATTGTAAATAGAAGGGGACCTAGAATAGTACCTTGTGGTACACCAGAATGAGTATAAAAAATCTTTGATGTTTCATCATTAATCCTAACAGTGAATGTTCTATTATAAAGGAAATTCTTGATCCATCTATGAATTTTGCCCCTTATACCGTAAAAATGTAATTTACCCAATAAATAGTTTATTGGGACTTTATCAAATGCTTTTTGAAAGTCAAAATAAATTATGTCAGTATTCTGGTTATTAAGTAATCCTTCATACCATTTGTTAAGAATTGATATCATTTGGGTTGTTGTGGAACGTTTGGGAATAAAACCAAATTGGTGTTGCGAAAACAAATTATTTTTCATAAAAAATTGTAATATTTCAGAACTTAGTATTTTTTCAAAAACCCTACAAGTTGTTGAGGTGAGTGATATAGGTCGATAGTTTTGAATATGACTTTTATTTCCATTCTTAAATATGGGAATTATTGTCGAGTGTTTCCATTCTTCTGGAATATCTCCAGAATCGAGAGAAATCCGGAATAATTCACAAAGAGTAGGTGCAAAAATATCATAACAACTTCTTAGAATCTTATAGGATATATCTTCATGAGTAGAAGAATTTTTATTTGGAAGAGCTTTTAGTGTATTTGCTACTGAAAGTATGTCAAAATCAATATCGTCTAATGTATTATCATTATTAATTAGTAGGGGAGGTTCATCATAGTAAGACCCACATATATTATTAAAAATTTCAGAAAAATGAATTCCAAATATTTCGGTTTTTTCGGCATCATCAAAGATATATTTGTTATCATGTAACAGGACAGGGATATTTTGTTTAGGTTTTAACGATTTTTTAATAAAATTATTAATTAATTTCCTATTATTGGAGATTAAAGAAATTTTGGAATTTAAGTAGTTTTTAATAAGATATTTTGTTCTGTTACAGACTTTATTATATTCATTCTTTGAACATTGATTTTGTTTGAGGAGGTTAAAAAGGTTCTGCTTATCCTTAATTGATTTTTTTATGTAGCTAGGGTATTTAAAACCAGATTTTTCTTTGACTGAAATGAACGGAATATATTGTTCTGTAATAGACTGGACAAGATTATATAAGTTATTGAATTTCTCATTAATCGTATTTCCTATATTGGGTGAGATTTCATTGAATTCTAGATAGTATGCTAGAATGGGTTTAATGCGGTTAATGTTTTCAATATTAAAATTCCTGTATTTATGGATTGTGTTATGGCCCTTACTTATATTAATATTGAAGCGGATTGAAAAATGGTCTGAATTAGAAAAGCCTTTATCTATATGAATTTCCTTAACTAGATCGTCATTATTAGTAATAATTAAATCCAATATAGAGCCAGATATGTGAGTAGGGGAAGTTATAAGTTGTTTATATCCAAAATTTATAAGAAAGTCTAAAAATAATGTATCATTTTCTATTGAGGAGACATATTCTTTCCATATTATTTTTGGTTTATTTAAGTCGCCACAGATTATAGTATTGTGAGTGTAATATTTAGTGAGTGTTTTAATAAGTTTAATATTAGATGTATCTTTAAGATTAGGTGGGAAGTAAATGCAAATAAGTCGAAGATTGACAAACCCCTTTTTAATGATATCTATTATAATCATTTCATAACCAGATTGGGCTTCTTTATAAATTTCAACAGCTTTAATAGGGTTCCTGAGTAAAATTACGACACCACCACCCCTTGTTTTTGTGGTACGATTGCACGCGAAAACCGAAAATATGCCATTAAGAGTTAATTCATTTGTAGTTATGAGACTATCACGAATCCAAGTTTCAGTTACACATATAATATCAAAAGAGTTTAGTAAAATAAAGTTTTTAAACTCAGTAATTTTATTAATTAGGGACCGACTATTAAAAAGAATAGATTTAAGATTATGCTTAGAGTTATTTTTAGAGTTATTTTTGTGTGTATTTTGTATTGCACCTTCAAAATGAGCATTTGTTAGAGTAATTGGTGAGAAAATAGATGTATGGGGAAGTAATTGATTTTTTTGATAATTTTTATTAGAAAATGAGTTTTCCCATAAAAAGTTTTGTCTCCCCCATTCATCCTATGCAAGAGATTTACGAAAAGTAGAAATATTTTCACGGAGGATAATTGTATTAGCATAAATTACCCAATCACCATTATCTTCCATCCGTTTTTGTTTACATTTGTCTTGTAATTCCTTGCGTGCATTGCGTTGCTCAGTAGTCATTGATTCACGAATATATAGATTACGAAAAGATGGTGTTTGTTTAAGTGTGTTACGTTGTCGTGCCCAGGCACGGAGTGTTGCTTTCTGAAAATAAGATGCGGGAAAAACACATTTTACGAGAGGGGGAGCACCATTCCGGGTTGGGTGGTCCTTGCCAAGCCTATAAACAGACTGAGGGCAAATCTCGATCCCCAACTTATCGAGAATACATGAAACATTATTTCGGTCTTCTTGAGCACGGGCAGATGGAAGTGGTTGTACTGAGGTGGGAAGGCCAGAAATTACAATAGAACGCTGCCTCTCCTTTTCGGAGATTGCGTTGTCAATATCAAGTGTAGAAACAGTCTGTTGTTGGGACATATCAGAAATAATGCAAGCAGCAGTTTTAAGGAGGTTACCAAGTTGAGAAATAATTGTGCGGGCTGCAGGAGAAATGGATGTGTCGTCTTGTATTTGATCGAAATTTAAGCTAGAAATTTGATCGAGAAATTGTTGACGCTTGGCAGGAAGGTCTGGAGAAGTAGTTGTCAAAGGCCGTTTAGTTGCTGATTTATTCAAAAGATCACTACGAGGTGTTTGATTATGTTTTTGGGGTACCATAATGTGAATAAAAATAAAGGCAGTAAATAAAATAAGGTTGTGTTAAACTTGTTTAAGTTTTGAAAACTTTAAAATTAACCTGAATTAATTAATATATTTAGAAAATGAAAAGTAATTTGTGTTTAAAAATAAAAATAAAAAAAATAATTTGTGTTTAAAAATCTAAAATAGTTTGTGTTTAAATTGTGGAGTTAAACAAAAACGTTGATAAATATAAGTCAAGGAATGAAAATATAAGTCAAAAATAAATATAAGTAAATGTAGGAAATTTAATGTGAATAAAAAACATTTTTTAATTGAAAGGATTAGAGTGAGAAAAAGCCCCCATTCATTTGTGTGATGCAATACAAATATTTTTGAATTAAATTGATATTTGTAATTTTTCTAATATATGTGGTAAACATAATCTTAAATGGATTTTAAATGTATTTATCGTATGATTAATAAAGATCTCTTTTGGAAGGAGATTCCAGATTTGTATGGTTCTGTTAAGGAATGAATTGGTTGTTTTAGAATTTTTTCTTGAAACTTGGATTACGTAATCATGTCTTCTACTGGGACGTGAGTTTAGCGTAAATAGTTCAGTGGGGTTTAAACTTGTGAGATTGAAGTATATTTTATAAATAGTGACTAAATCTAAATAATATCGTCTGAAAAGGAGTGGTTCTAATTGGAATAGTATTAATCTATCTTTATATTTTAGTTTTGTTTTTCTACATTTATTTAGTGCGGATCGTGTATAAAATTTTTGTACTTTTTCTAATTTTTTTACTAGATCTTTTTGTTTTGGGTTCCAGATAGGTGATGCGTACTCAAGGATTGGTAATACGTAGGTCTTAAAAATATTTCCCCAAATTTTTGGGTTATAGGTATGGATAGTTCTAAGTAGTTGATGAACACGGAGGAATGCATTTCTACAGATTATATTAATGTGTTTTTTGAATGTTAATTTGTTATCTACATAAATACCAAGATCCTTTACTAATTCTACTTGTTCTATTTTATGGTCCTGTATAAAGTATGGAGTTTTGGGATTTTTGTTTCCAATATAGAGTACATAAGATTTGTTATTTGCTATAGCTAATCCCCATTTATGAGCCCAATCGTTAACAAGATTAATTTCATCTTGTAGTAGTTTACTATTTACCTTGTACGAATAAGTTATTTTTAGATCATCCGCATATAATGCGGGAGTAATTTGATTTCCTAATTTGGCTGGAAGGTCGTTTATATAAATTGTAAATAGAAGGGGACCTAGAATAGTACCTTGTGGTACACCAGAATGAGTATAAAAAATCTTTGATGTTTCATCATTAATCCTAACAGTGAATGTTCTATTATAAAGGAAATTCTTGATCCATCTATGAATTTTGCCCCTTATACCGTAAAAATGTAATTTACCCAATAAATAGTTTATTGGGACTTTATCAAATGCTTTTTGAAAGTCAAAATAAATTATGTCAGTATTCTGGTTATTAAGTAATCCTTCATACCATTTGTTAAGAATTGATATCATTTGGGTTGTTGTGGAACGTTTGGGAATAAAACCAAATTGGTGTTGCGAAAACAAATTATTTTTCATAAAAAATTGTAATATTTCAGAACTTAGTATTTTTTCAAAAACCCTACAAGTTGTTGAGGTGAGTGATATAGGTCGATAGTGAGTGATATAGGTCGATAGTAGATATAGGTCGATAGTGAGTGATATAGGTCGATAGTAGATATAGGTCGATTTTTTAAAAAAATTTTGAAAAAATAAATAAAATTTTAAGGAATTCCGTCATCATTTAAGAATTTATACAAATAAAGTTAGACCAGACACAGATTACAAAACTCTTTATATTTCACAAAATACAACTACAAATGAAGTAAGTTTGTAAAAATAAAAATAATTCTGGTTAAATAAACTTTAATTAATTAAACTTGGATTATTTCAGAATTTTTGTTTTTCATTTTTCAACTTTTTATTAAAAAATTCTGGTTTAGAACTTTTTTCTTAAAATTCTGATTAATCAATTTTTTAATTCTGATTTTTTAAATTCTTTTTAAAATTCTGATCTAATTCTGATTCATTTTAATTCAGAATTTCTGATTTATTAATTCTGATTTATTCCTCAACAATCGTATTTGTTATTACCTTGTTTCTATTAAATTCTGATTCTACTATTTTAATTCTGATTAATTATTTATTTTTGGGTATTTCTCATATCTGTTAAAATCCATAACCTTCAAAATATTAAACCAAAAATTCTGAAATTTTATAAAGTTTATTTCCAATTAAAAAAAAGATTATTCGCCTTCTTGTTTGGGAGAAATTACGCTTACAATTGAGAGATTTAAATCTCTTTTATTTATTAATGGAAATACGGACTTCAACACGCAATTCTGTCGGTTTGGTGGAAATAAGGCGTAATATTATTCAACTTGGTAAAAAATTTCTATTAAAAAATAATTTTAATAAATATTAGATGGAAATTCAAATCCATTAGAACTCCAAAAATGTCAACCTGAAGGAATGTCTAGGTTAATAAAAAATATTTTTTAATTAAAAAAAATTTTTTAAAGGTTCATTCTCGGCATGGATAGTAATGCTATACTTGTACGTGTACATGATGGGGAAATATGCCCACAGGCAATTTTGATTTTGAAAAAATTAAAAAAATTTATTTTCTAGTCCAATTACAAATCAATTTTCATCTCTCAACGGACAACCTGTGCCCAAGCAATTATTTTACTTGGCCAAATTTGTTTTAGAAGATTAAATGAAGAAATAACAGAAGAATTATATTTGTTTATTAAAGACAATAAAAATGAAGAAAATAATAAATTAATTCTAATGGATAATTTATTGGCTAATATTTATTTAAATTTGTTGCCTGGACAAATATTGCAAATAAGAAGGGTAGAGAAAGAAAATAATAATAACGTTACTAAATTCTGATTTTTTTAATTGTCTGTGTTTGTAACCGGATTCTGTTTTACTAATAAATTATTCAAATTACATACTATATTTCGTTTTTGTCTGATCCGGAAAATATAAATACATAAATATATTTGCCGGATAAAAGTGAAATACATGCAATAGTGAAGTAATCAGGAAAAATAAATATTAATATTTCCGGAAAAATATTTTCCGGAAAATACAAATAGGCGATTTCAGATTTCCGGTATATATTCCGGAAGCGAATACATATTTATATTTCCGGAGCTATTTTATATAAATTTTCCGGAAAATACATTCCCTTACAGAATATTTATTTGTTTCCGGAAGATACATATCCGGAAGTGGGTACAATGATTTCCATTCCAGAAAATATATACATAGTATTATGATCTTATAGAAAATATTCACAACAAAATAAGAGGGAAATCCTGAATAAAAATTTCTTTCAAATAATTATAAAATTAAGAATAAAATATGCCAATAAAAGTTTTACCAATTTTAATAAATAAAATTCTGAATACAAAATTAAATAGACCATATTTTTAGTAATAGAATAAAGGCAATACTGGTGTTAAACGATAAATAATAAATAAAAGGTTTTTTTTGGCAATAAAAGAATTTCTTGTGAAAAAAAAATTTTTAATTCTGAATCAGACGGAAAAAAAATTAATTTTAAAAAATATTGCCAAAAATTAAAAAAAATCTTTAAAAAATTCAACAAAACAATTTTTATAATAAATAAATCTGTGTAAGTCTCATTTTGTCAAAAAGAAACAAATTTTTGTAAAATTGAAAAATTTCAAATCAAACGAACCAACTCCTGTTCAACTGAAAATGAAAAAAAAATTTGATTTATTAAAAATAAAAAATTTTTCCCACCTCCACTCCTCCTTGTAGACCTTCTGACAGATTTAGTCGGTGAAGGAGACTGTCTTAAAACATTGGCTACATTAATATTTCCTTTCCGGTCAAAGTATTTGCAATTTCGTAAATCAACACAAACTTGAATAAAAAATAACAGAATATTAAATAAATGTATTTTTAATTGTAAATAATTCTGATAATTGTATTTTACAAAAATACAAAAAACAGAATATTTACTATAAAATACAAAAAACAGAATATAAATGTATTTTTGTCTTTCCGGAAACTTTATTTGCGAAACACAAAAAGGATTTCAGAATAATGTTCTGATTTGTAATTTATTTACAAATTGTATTTTAATTTCTGATTTTTTATTTTTAATTCTGGTTTGTATTTTACTGTTAGAGTTGTTTGTATTTTATTTTTCTAATTTGTATTTTTAATTTTTCGGTCTGTAATTATTCTGTATTTTCTCGTGCGCCTTTCAGGTTTGTATTTTAATGTTCTTCCGGTTTGTATTTATTTTGTATTTTTCATGTATTTTTTTTCTTTTCCGGTTTGTATTTTCTTTTATTAATTTTTAGAAAATATTTCCCCTTCCTCTCACCATATTCATATCTCCGTCCCAAATTATTCAAACACAACAAATGTTCATAATCTTCAAGTAAAGCTGTTTCTTCATCAACTTCCTCTTCTATTGGAATTTCTTCTCTAATTTCTTTTTCAATTTTTATTACTTTTTTGGGTGGTCTCTTTTTAATTGAAATATTTGTTGTTTTTGTTAATTTTTGTTCTTTTGATTTTTTGTTGTTTAATTTTCCAGAATATTTTTTAGAATTATTAAATTCATCTTCAAGTTCTATATAAGCAGCCAAACTTGTTTGTCGTTGATCAAAATAGTCAAAACTTAAAAAATAAAATTTTATAGGCATTATTAACTGTTTTTACGTAAATTAACGTTTTGTCAAAGCTTATAAAATAATTAAAAGAGGGGATAAAAATGCGAAAATTTGTACAGCTATAAGTAATAGTGTTAACTAGATTCTCTAAAAAATTCAGATTTTTTGGCGAATTATTTCAAACGTTATGGTTAAATAAATACGGAAAATCAACATTTTTTACTAGAATAATTTGGACAACTTTTGATCAAAATTTTTAAAAATCAAAATTTTAACCAGACCAGAATTTTTAAGAGTTTGAATAGAATTTTTTAAGGTACTTCCGCATTATCTCCCCCACAACGTCCGCAAATTTTTTATCCACAAAGTTACCTTCTCTTTCTTTCTCCTTTTATAAAAATTAAAGAATGATCAAAGATTAATTTAAATAAGGCAATCAATATGCAAAAAGTAGTCAATAGATATATCCACATCGCCCTCTTTTTTGCTTTCCTGTTGATGATACAATGTTGAAAAGTGGAGGTTAATTGCAGCTTTTTCAGTTTGAGAAAGTGGAAAAACATTAATTGATCTAAAAACAACATAGAAACACATTTAAATTGACGCCTGTCGTATATTTATTGACTGAGTTGTTTAAATTAATCTTTGACCATTCTTTATCTCTATGAGAGAAGAAAGAAGGTAAGTTTGCGGACAACCATTTGCGGACGTTGTGTAGAGTAATGCGAAAGTATTTCTGAATACATTTACGATGTCTGTATGAAATTTTAAAAATTAAAAATATTTTGCGGACATGTCCGCAAAATATTTGCAGACGTCCGCATAAAAAATTTTTTAATCTAAAAATTTTTTTTCTAATTTTTTTAAGTCTAAAAATTTCTTTTACCCAAATTCATCTTCTGTCAGCTTAATTTTCTTCTGCCTTTTCCTCTCTTTTTCATTTATCAATTCCTCCATAACCCAATCCAACATCATTGGTGATTTTCTCTTTTCTTTCCCATTTTCTTCATTTTTATTAAAATTAATATTGTCTGGATAAATTAAAGAATTTGTAGTTGTTGTAGATGATGAGGATTCTGTTTCAAATCCAGAATTATCTTCAGAAGAGGAAGGCAATGAAGAAGAGGAGGAACAAGAGGAGAGCTCTAAACCGAGATTGCGACGTTTTTCTTTTGTTTCTTTAGCCTGAATAGAGAATTTTTTGTTAGAAATTAATTTGAAAATTTATAAAAATTATAGAGAAAATATCAAAAATTAAATTTAAAACAGTCAAAAAATTAATTTTAAAAATTAGAAACATTCAAAATATTTTTAGGTAATTAGTGAACATTAAAAAACGCTTATAAAGATGCCCTCTGATATTTGCAATCGAACCACCCACTTTTACTATTTAAAATCTAAAACGCAGCCACTTAACCACATACAAATAAGTACGAAAAAATAGAAAATTATTTTTAGACTTAAGAATTTTATTTTTCCTTATAAAATGGCTAAAAATATTTACGAAAGTTAGGTGGTCTTATTTTAAAAATACACAGAATCTTAAAAATATCTCCAAAATCAGGTAGATAAAAACTAATTTAATTCACAAAAACTTTCAAAATAATTTAAAATAAATTCTAGACATCAAGAAATACTTACAAAAACGTTTTTCAGTGTTTGGACTCGAACCACACACCTCAACGTAATAAAACCTAACACCCTAACCACTAGGCCAGCAAGGAATAATAGCAAAGACTTAACGTAATGCCTATATGCATCTAATTAAAATTAAATAAAATCATACTTGAATCCTTTTAACTTGTTCTACTCGTTTTTTTTCAACATCAATTTCGTGGTGATAAAGTTGATAAGTTACATCAGCCATTTCATGCAAAATTAACTTTAAAAAAATTTAATAAATTTTTTTGAAAAATTTTTAAAAATACAAACATGACGTTCAAAAACCATTCGGTGGACAATTTCCCCACAATATTCACAAACATTCCATTCAACATCTTTTAGAGGAACGTGTAAGCGTTGATAACGAGATTGGACACTTGAAAAATAAGGGGAAAATTAATTTTAGAAAATTTTTTTTGAAAATAAAAAAATTTTTTTAAAAAAATTTTTGCTAAAAATCTTTTCGGTAATTTTTCGAAATATTTTTTTGTAAAATATAGTTTAAGGAAAATAAGCGTAAAAATATTGGCTGATCTTTAGACAGTTGAAAAGAAGGTAAGATTTATATAAAAAATTTTTTTTTGGATTTTTGTTGGATTTTTTTGCAAAATTTATCAGTAAATTTTTTAGAAAAATTTCCCATATAATTTTTTGCAACAAATATTAGTGAAAATATATGCATAAATTATTTTTAGTCTTCTTAAAAAATTAAATTATAGATTACTCACCCTATAAATAGTAATCTTTATTTTTTCCTCTCTCTCTATTTTATCATTTTTATTGCCTAAAAAACTCAAAAAAATATTTTTATTTTCACTAAAACTTTTTCAAAAATTATATAAAATATTTAAAATTAAAATAAAAAATGTTTTACCCCGAAAGGGTTCGAACCTTGCTATACCCCCACCCAAAATCCAAACACTTCCCACTTAACCAAAATTTTTACCTTTCAAATTTTCGTCTACTGGTAGGTTCTGAATCAATTAAAGATGTTAAAATATCATCCATTTTTGATAAAAAAATATGAAAATATTAAATATATTTTTAATAGTTTAATAAGTAATAGGACTGATGACAGCCTATAACAAAAATCAAAAAAAATTTTTTCAACAATTACTAGGGAATTAGTAAATTTTGGAGGATTGAGTAATATAAATAAGGCTGCTAGCTCACTCGACGAAACTCGAAAGATCGAGCAAGTCGAGGCAGTTTAGCCCGAGAAAAGACTTGAATAACTCGAAACGGCTCGACTCGAGAAAAACCCAAGCTCGAAAAAATGTACTAAACGTCAGCTCAACTCGAGAACGGCAACCCTAAATATAAACTCAAAATTATTACCTAACAAAATTTTTAAAAATCTAAATTAAATTCGATTTTTTAAACTTTTTTACCTTAAGTGATAGGATACAGGAAAGTTAATAATTAATTCAAAGATAAATTTTTTTCAGAATTGAGTCTAAATGAAACATGCACGAAACGTTTCGTCTAGTTTCGTTAACGAAACAATTTAAAAAAATTTTCGTTTCGTTTCATTTCGATTGAAAAAAATTTTTGGGGTTTAGTGCTTGTCTGGTCTAAATGTTTTTCAAATTTTTATTCAAAAATTTCTCTAAAATTTTTGAATAAAAACACTGTATACTTACTTTTGTTCAATTTTTGTACTAAAACTAGTAAAATTAAACATTTTGTGCAAATATTTAATCTATTGATATACATAAAGCGAAAATACTAAAAATAAAACCCAAAAAAGTTCTTTGAAAATAAATTAAATAAAGTTTTTTTGTTTACCTGTCTATATTTTATGATTTTAGCGATTTAAGTGATTTTCACTTTTTGGGGAAAAGAGCCTCGAAAATAAAAAAAATTTGGCTCTTGTCCAGATTACGCGCCCAACCGCACCTTTACGCGTCCAATGAAAAGTTTATACGTCCAATCATATTTTTATGCGTCCAATCAATGCCAATAAGTACCCGGTTCTGCAGTAGAGATTTATAATCCCATAAATTTTTTGGTGCTAATCTGTAGAACAAGGTACTTGTCGCCATTGATTGGACGCAAAAAATATAATTGGACGTATAAACTTTTCATTGGACGCTTAAAGGTGCGATTGGACGCGTAAATCTGAACAAGAGCCAAATTTTTTATCATCCCATAACCTCGATTTATTTTTAAGCTAATATTTTTTTCGCTTGCCGGATATATTCCCGGAAAATCCAGCCCGGTCCAGCTCGCAACGTACACTACTAGGAAACAACGCCTTAAAGCTGAATGTTCCTTAAATTATTTAAAAATGTTTATTTTTCTAAAGATTTGGCGTTTTGTTTTTTAAATGACAATTAATCCCAAGCCAAATTTTCCTTTTTTTCTCTATTTTTTCTGTACTATTTTTACTTTAGAAAATTTTCCAAAAAAGTTTTTCAACAAATTATTTTCAATTTCTCTTCAATTTTCTAGAATTTTGTTCAAAAACAATGACTGATGTACCAGAAAATGCTCCAGAAAGCTGTCCCGGCACTCAGAGCGAAAAAGCAGGCAAAACATCAGCATGTGCTGGGTGTCCAAATCAAAAGGCTTGTTCAACTGGTGTTCCACAAGTTGATCCAGACATTGATTTAATTAAAGAAAGGATGGCTTTTGTTAGACATAAAGTAAGAGAACAGGGATGTTATGACTTTAACAAGGTTTTTTTTGTTTACAAATGGAGTGGGTCGAGTAATGGGTAATTTGAAGAAGCTCGGACATTTTTGGACTGGCAAATAATAGTGATCGAGATTAAAGCCTGGGCCTGTTCCTGTGTTCCAGGTTTGATTTAATGACCTGGGTCAGATCCTGGGCCTGTAGTCCAGGAATCCAGACCCAGGAAGGTCAAAAAATGCCTGAGCCTGGACTCTGGGTACAGGAAAAACCCAGGCCTTGGTCCAGACCTAGTAAACAAAACTCCCCTATAAGTCATAATATCCAAGAAAAATGATCAAGAGATTTTCAAAATTATTTTAAAACGTTTTTAGATTCTTGTATTGAGTGGAAAAGGTGGCGTTGGAAAAAGTAGTGTTACAACTAGTTTGGCTTATGTTATGTCCAATTTGGCTGGGAATGATGGAAAACCTTTAAATGTTTGTTTAATAATTTTTGAATTTTTTCAAGATTGGGGAAAATTTTGGTGTAATACTCAGACGCCAGCCTGGTCGAATTGTATGTAATTCGGCCGGCATGTCGAGCTGATTGTGTGTTTTGTCTCCTGTCAGCCCGACGGGCTCTTTGGAATGTCTCCGGAATTTTACTTTTACTTATTTTTAAGGTTGGCGTTCTCGATATTGACATTTGTGGACCTTCACAAGCTCGAATGTTTGGTTGTGAGAATGAAAGTGTTCATAGTAGTGAAGAAGGTTTTTTTTGTTTTTTTGGATTTTCATTAATTCTTATCATGTTTAGGATGGGCACCCGTTTTCGTGAAAGACAATCTTTTTGTGATGAGTATTTCTTTTTTGGTTGAATCGAGGAATGATGCGGTTTGTTTAGTTTATTTTTGAATTTATTAAAATTTTGGGGAATTAAAAAAAGTAGAATATACAGTTTAAATGGGTATCCTTGTGGTTGGTCAATTTTTAATTTCATGGCCCATTATTTTATTGGAGTTAGCTTTGGCGCGTTCGTGTTTCCTATTCCTCCCTCACATATTTTATATTAATATAAGCTTCGGGTTCTCGGTTTCACCAAATTTTTCGGTTAACCGAACCATCGACCAAGAAGATTGTTGAGGATTAATGGGAGTACAAGCGATTAGGAGTTGATATCTGGTGATAGAAGGGGTTTGAATGAATTAAAGTGGATTTGAGTAAATATTGAGGAGTTTTAGGTTCGGTTTTGTTCGAGACCGAAACTCTAGAAATACATGAGTATTTTATAACTAATTTTTGTAATCTTCAAAATTTTTAAAATTATTTTCTAAAATTAAAACAGATTATTTGGCGTGGTCCTCGCAAAAATGCTTTAATTAAACAATTTCTTCGAGATGTTGATTGGGGCAATGTAGACTTTCTTTTAATTGATACTCCGCCTGGAACTTCTGATGAACACATTTCTGTTGTCCAACTTCTCTTGCAGTCTTCACAACTTGACGGAGCGTTAATTGTTACAACACCACAAGAAATTTCTTTGTTGGATGTTCGGAAAGAGGTTTTTATTTTTTAGGACGAAATCGATTCTTTAAAAAATTTTTTGGACATTAAGAGGGAAAGGTCACTTTTAGTTTATGATATGAAGGAGGAGGCTTGAATAATGACTTATTTGCTTAGTTAGAAAATGTTTAAAAAAATCCAAATAAAATTTTTTTAAGACTTTTTCATTTTATTAATTTAAAAATAATGGTTATTTTTAGGTCAATTTCTGTATCAAAACTAAAGTACCAGTTCTTGGTGTCATTGAAAACATGGCAGAATTTGTTTGCCCAAATTGTTCTACACACTCACAACTTTTTCCCTCAACAACTGGTGGTGCTTTAGGAATGTGTAAAGAATTGGGGGAAGGTCTTCAGTTATTGGCCTCATTACCTTTGGACCCAAAACTTGGCAAAAGCTTGGATATGGGAAATGCTGGGAAATTTTTTGAAAAATTGGAAGATTCTGTTATTGTCCACAAAGAATTTAAAAAATTGGCTGAAACAATTTTGAAAAAATGTGAAAATGAAGAAGTGAGAGAAGAAAATGACAAGTTGGAAGAAAATGGGACAGGAAATTGACGAATAATTTTTAGAAAAAGTTTGAAATTTTATTTATTTTTTAAAGTAATATTTGTTTGCGGGCAAAAATTTGGACACTTACCTCTTCACTCTTTTATTAGTTAAAATGATAATTAGGATATAGTTTAATTTTAATATCTAATAAATAGGGTCCGGATTTTTAGGATAGCGCAATTTCTTAAAATAGGTGGGAAAATAGGAATGAAAAAATACAACAATAAGGTAAAAATGAATAAGAAAAATATTTCCAAGAGTAAAAAAAATATTTTTAATTGCAAATCACAAGTGTTTCCAAGTGCTCGAGGGTAAGACTGCTATGTTTGTCGACAAAATAATTTATAACTTGAAAAGGGGCAGAAGATTAACTTAAGGGGAAATACAAAATTGAAAAGGAGAGTTAAATGAAGAAGCAATTTTGTTTGATATTTTTCTTAAGAATTGCAATACAAATGAATTTATAAAATAATAATACCAACTGGGAGGGCAGTTGTGATTGTGATAAAGACGGATTTGCGGGTACTAAGAAGTATTTGTGGGGATTTGGGTTGAGATGGTTTGTTGATCCTCCCATTCCCCTTAGTGTAATTAACCTTTTTAATTTCTTCTAAGTAATTAATTTTTTCGTCTTTTTGTTTTAAATAAACATTATTTTCTTCAATTAATTTTTGAAAATTTTGTTTAATTTCTTCAATTTCATTTTTGTGATCAGAATTCATTTTTTGAATTATCTATATATAATATATAAAAAATATTCAAAAAACCCCCCAAACTTTATCCATTTCCTTCAATTCATTTTCTAAATTATTAGTACCAAAAATATGGAAAAACCTGTATCTCATAAATGTCGTGCTCGGGGTTCTCAGATCCTTTGTTAATTTTGTCAAATCGTGCAGCAATTCAACAATATGAGATAGTTACGAAAATATCTCAATCATTTATAAACAAACTTGATTATTGGCATGATAACAAAACGTTGGTTTGGTCTGATAAAGTAGTAGAGACTAACGTGAATCTGACAAGGGCAACTTTAGATCAAAATGCGAAATGAATAAATCTGACCTTATATTCATTATCAGCGACTCTACTACTTTATCAGACCAAACCAACGTTTTGTTATCATGCCAATAATCAAGTGCTACAGCAGATTCAAGTTTGTTTATAAATGGTTGAGATATTTTCGTAACTATGTCATATTGTTGAATTGCTGCACGATTTGACAAAATTAACAAAGGATCTGAGAACCCCGAGCACGACATTTATGAGATACAGGTTTTTCCATATTTTTGGTACTAATAATTTAGAAAATGAATTGAAGGAAATGGATAAAGTTTGGGGAGTTTTTTGATTATTTTTTATATATTATATATAGATAATTCAAAAAATGAATTCTGATCACAAAAATGAAATTGAAGAAATTAAACAAAATTTTCAAAAATTAATTGAAGAAAATAATGTTTATTTAAAACAAAAAGACGAAAAAATTAATTACTTAGAAGAAATTAAAAAGGTTAATTACACTAAGGGGAATGGGAGGATCAACAAACCATCTCAACCCAAATCCCCACAAATACTTCTTAGTACCCGCAAATCCGTCTTTATCACAATCACAACTGCCCTCCCAGTTGGTATTATTATTTTATAAATTCATTTGTATTGCAATTCTTAAGAAAAATATCAAACAAAATTGCTTCTTCATTTAACTCTCCTTTTCAATTTTGTATTTCCCCTTAAGTTAATCTTCTGCCCCTTTTCAAGTTATAAATTATTTTGTCGACAAACATAGCAGTCTTACCCTCGAGCACTTGGAAACACTTGTGATTTGCAATTAAAAATATTTTTTTTACTCTCAAAAGATAGATTCTCACATCTGCATAAAAGTCCAGGAACCCCTCTAAAGATCTGACTGAACCCTATTATTGATATAACCTTTTTATGTTTTAATAAATTTCAATTTTTGTCCGCTATTGACTTATTTTTATCCGCAAATGTTCTTTGGCCTTTAAATTTTTTTTAAATTTTTAATAAATATATTTAATTGAATTTTCTTTTTTTTGAATAAGTTGTATTTATTTACAGTTGAATACTTTTTTTTCAATTAATTTTTTTCAAATAATTATTCAAGAAATGAGCCTTTTTGGAAGTACTGGAACTTCGACAAATTCTTCACCTTTTGGTGCTAAACCTGGTGGACTTTTTGGAGGAACAACAACTCAACAGGTTTTTTGAATTGTTTTAAAATTTGAATTTAAATGTGTCGTTTGGCCTTTGGGGAAGTGAAGGGGTTATTGATTTTTTAAAATTGATATTTTTGTTTTTACGGTTGGGTTCATTTTTTATGAATCAATTTTTTAAATGGTTTTGGATGTTTTTTGAGTCGATATTTTGTTTTGAATTTTCGAGTAAAATTGTTTTTAGTTTTCCTTTTTTAAAGGTTTCTCTTTTTGTCATATCATTAAGTTATTATAAAATAAAAGACTAAAATAAAGTTAATAAAATACTTGGTTTCCCTTACATCTTAAGGTGTTGTGGCCCAAGTCAATAGGTTTCTTTAATCATCCTTTAACTATTAATGTTTAAATTTTGGGTAGTTTCAAAAGGTTTCTGAATCAAATTTTGCATAAATACTTTAGCTAAGCAAGTTTTGTGTCCGATATGCAAAAAAATATAAATAGGCTTGCCCACAAATATTTTTGTCCGCATTTCTTAAACGGTTGTCCGCAAATTATTTGCGGACTTTTTTAGAAAATTTTTGAGATTTTTTTTCTTTTATATTCATGAAAGTTCTATTCCCTCTCCTGCCCAATAAATTTATCCATAGGATTAAAATAACACTCAGGTTCCCCAGACATTTTGATTTTTCATTTTCTTATTTAAAAGACCTTTTAAAATGAAAAAACAACGAATGGTTGATATTGACTTTAGTTGCTCTAAAAAATTAAAAAGTAATAATTTATTAATTCAGCCAACAGCTTCGACTGTTCCCCAAGGAGATATTGAGGTTTTTTGAATTAGATTTAATTAAAAAAAGTTTTTATTACAGTTACAACAAGTTTCGAGTGACACCGTTCAAGCATTGAAATTTAATCCTGCTGCAGCCAACACTCCAATATTTCTTGCTGCTGGATCGTGGGACAATACTTGCCGAATTTGGGAAATTAATGAGAATGGACAAAGTGAACCTAAAGCTATGCAGGATTTGGGTGCTCCTGTACTTTCTGTGGATTGGACTGAGGTTTTAAATTTTTTTATTTTCTTGGAAAAATTTTTTGGGGATTGTCCGCAATTTATTTGCGGATTTTAAACATTCTTGATTTTTTTTGGAATTTTATTTTTTGAATGTTTTTCTTTTTTTTTGGGAAAGGATCTGACCACGACTTTTTTCTTACGACTATTCTTTCCTTAACGACTACTTAAATATTTTTTTTTATGTTTTGATATTAGTAATTTTTATCCACAATAATCTTGTGGGTTGTCTTTCTGATTTAAAAAAAATTTGATAAGTTATTTTTTTATTTCTTGGGACAATTTTTGTATTATCTATTTTAATCTTTTTTCAATTTTCTTTTTTTTATTTCTTTTTACTTTTTAGGACAGTTCAAAAGTATTTATTACTTGTTGCGACAAAAATGTTCGTTTATGGGATTTACAATCAAACTCAGTTGTTATTGTTGGACAACACGATGATTGTGTTAAATCTTGCCATTGGGTGAATGCTTCTAATTATCAGGTTTAGTTTTAAATTTATTGAAAGTATTTACTTAGAGAAAGAATTAGATAATTTAATTAGAGGCTCAATTAGGGCTTTGTTGTGATGGATTGATCGTGTTCTTTGTTTTGTGTTGTATTAAATCGAGGTTAGAATCCACAAGAGTTCGAGATTTTTGAAAAGCCTGGGCCTGTTCCTTGACGCTGGGGTTTGATTTATTTACCTGGGCCGATTCCTAGGCCTGTAGTCCAGGAAAAGGGTACAAGAAAAACCCAGGCCTTGGTCCAGACCCACTCAATCTCTAGAATCCACAACCTGCCGTCTAAGTTATCCTATTTTGATTATTAGTTGTTTTACGATTCTATATATTTTTAATAGAAATTATTTTTTATTTTTTCCAGTGTTTAATGACTGGTTCGTGGGATCGTTCATTACGTTTTTGGGATATGCGTCAATTACCAACAATTTCTTCTCTTGCAACAATTAATTTACCTGAACGTGTTTGGTGCTCTGACATGATATATCCTTTAGCTGTTGTTGGAATGGCTAATCGACACATAAAATCATATAATTTGGAAGGACAACCGTTTGTTTTTTTATTTAAAAATGTTTTGGATTTCTGGGTACCCTCAATTTTCGGTTTCGGAATATTTTTTAGAAAAGAATTTTAAGATACATAAATACATAACCCCATTTCAATGCAACTCAATGAACAGTTGATTTAAAGAGAAAGCTTATTTAAATTAGAGGTTCAAGAATATAAAAAACCCGCACGAGTTGGAAATTGGGATTGAACCGAAAATCAAAGGTTAATTTCCCGATCTGAGTCTTTCTAAACTTTTGTGGAAAGGGGATCTATTGTTAATCGACCGCCAATAACCCTAGTTGACTTATTTTTTCAAATAAAATTATTTATTTTTTAGACAAGAAATTCAGGATGTTGAATCTCAATTAAAATATCAAGTTTTCTAAATTTAAAAACTATTTAAAGATTTTCTTTTCAGAACCGTTCCATTGCAATTTTTAAAAATAAATTAAATAATCAACCTGGAGGTTTTGCGCTTGGGTCGATTGAAGGTTTTTTTAAAGTTTAAATTTATTTAAAAAATTTTTAATTTTAGGTCGTGTAGCTATCCAATGTTTGGATGCAAAGGACAATAAAGACAATTTTACTTTTAAATGTCATCGATCTTCAGAATTAATTAATGGCTTTCAGGAAATTTATCCGGTTAATTTAAATTTATCTTTTAGTAAATCTACCTTGCCCCGAACTTGAAAAAATTTATGAAATTTATTTCTTAAATTCCTTATTTTTCCATAAAATATTGAGAAGGGATAGTGTCCCTATTTTTTATACACAAATTCAATTTTTAGAAAAAAATTAGATTATGGCCTAATTTGAGTTTTTAAACTAAAGAGCAGCAGGGATTTTGTGGGTTACAAAAAGATCGGGTTGGGTTTTCAAAACTTTTCGGATTGGGTTTTGTTTCAAAAAGTATCGGTTAACCCAACTTTCCCTTGCTAGATATCGGACTGAAATGAGACAAGATATCATTCAAAAAGATTCTTTGTAATCTTCACCAGTTTTTAGAACCATTTTCTAATTCAAACAACCACTTTAAAAATTTTTTTAAAGGTAAATGTGGTAGCTTTCCACCCAATCCACCAAACACTTTGTACTGCTGGTGCAGATGGACGTTACTCATTTTGGGATAAAGATGCACGTACTAAACTTAAAGGATCTGATGCTATGGCAATGCCTATAACTGCTTGTCACATACACCAAGGAGGAAATATTATGGCTTATTCTATTGGTTATGATTGGAGTAAGGTTTGTTTTGAAAGAGAGAATTTTTATTTAAAAACTTTGCGATAGGACAAGACTATTAACTATTAAGAGACTATTAAGACGACCAAAACGTCTTGGATGGGTCGGATTAAGAAAAAAAGGGTGTTGGGGTTTCGAAAATTTCTTGGGTCGAGTTTCTAGTCGAAAAAAGTCTAATTCTATTTTGAACTCCCTATTTAAATATTCTATCCCTTCCAGTTTTTAGTTTAAATAAAACAAAAAATGTTGTTTTTTGCCTCCAATAATTTTATTTAAATTTAAGGGCTCAGAGTACAGCTATCCAACGAATGTTACCAAAATTTATTTGCATGCCTGTAATGAAGAAATGAAGCCACGAGTTAAGAAATGAATTGTGTGTATTTATTTATTTAATTTTTTCTTAAAACCTCTTTTAATCTTTTTCAACTGAAAATTGAATTTTTTGATTATTTAAATAAACATGTCCGTTCCTCGAAGTGTCCATTCGACAAAATACCATTCGAACAAAAGGATCCACGGGCAAAATGCCCATTCGACAAAATGTCAATTTTGCGAAATGTCCTTTGCATAAATACATTTATTACTAAAAAATTTAATTCAAAAATTTTTATATGACAATTAATTAAAAAAACAAAATTAAAAAATTGTTTTAAGAAAATACATAAAACTAAACAAATATATAATATTGATTAAATGTAAAATGAGGGACTTTTAAATAAGAAAATAAAGCAAAAAACAATTAGGGATAATCTTCTAATAGCCAAAATATTTTTAAGAAACCAAAAAAATTTTAGACATGCTTTAAATGGACGTTTCGAAATTTTGGAAATACTTTATAAAATTTGGCTAACAGAAAATCAAAAATAATTTTTAAAAATATTCGTGTCTATAAAAAACACAAAAATTCATTGCTTCGAAACCTGACGACTTTTAGTATTTAATATTTACATATAGAATTGAAAATCATGCTTAAAATATTAATGAATGGAAACAATTCATTTTTCTAGAACCAAAATTAAAGAATATGTTTAGGATAAAATTTTCTCTTTTCACCTTTTTTGAAAATATGAAATGGATCACATAAAAAAATTAGGAGTCTTAAAATGTCGACAAAATGCCTATACGACAAAATGTCAAGTCGTCAAAATGCCCACCCAACAAAATACCGATACGACAAAATGCCCATCCGACATAATGCCCATTACTGAAATACCCCCAGATAAACCATTCTGTTTAATTCTAAATTTTCCTAAGAACTCTAAGATAGAAAATTTTATCCTTTTAATTTCAATTATAAGTGAATGGCAAATTGTGTAGTAAATATTTTATATAAACACACAAAAAATTAATTGGAGAAAAAATAATAAATTTATTATTTATTTGGATTTTTGGTTAGAAGAGAAGAAAGGCATTTTGGCCCTTTTATTTTTTATTCGGCAAAATATTTTTTTTTAATTTTTTTGCATATCTTTTTTTTTGAAAAAAATTTTTTGAGAGAGGCGAGAAGAAGAAGAAAATATACTTAACTCGTCTTTTATTTTTATTTAAGATGGAATGATTTTTATTTTTTTTGTTTGTTGCTAAAATGTTGTTGTTGCTGCTGTTTGTTGTTATTTTTTCACTTCATTGGTTAATATCTAATTGAAAAAAAAATAAATTAAAAAAATTATATCTTATAATAGGGTGTTTATTAAATAAGGATATTCTTCTACTCCATCTAATGAGCACCCAAATTAGAAAACGTCCATTAATTAGAACCGTTATACTTCTAATCCATTAATTAGAAGTATAACGGTTGTTTTTATAGGGAGGTCTAACGCTATACAGGGAGGTTTCTATGAGTCTAAATTAAATTAATAATGGCTACCAACTGGATAGCCAAAAAAAACAGAAAAGATACGCTAAATATGTAGAAGTATATCTAGTAGCGGGCGACTCATCTTATAGTAAAGTGTTCCTTAGATAGAGGATATTTCGCTTAGACTATCTCCCACACGTTTCCGGAAAATAGATATATTTCTGTAATCTTCCTATTCTTCCGGAAATATTTCGGAAAATATTAAATGTATTTTCCGGAAACATTTTTCAGTTCAATATAATTTACTGCCTTTAAAAACTTCTTTTAACCTGGAAAAGTTCTTTATCAGCTAAACAACCATCTACAAATTCTTTTAAAGTCAACTCCTTATCATTATTTATATCCATTTTCTCAAAAATCATTTTTGCCCTTTTTCGTGGAGAATCGTCAGCTGATTTTGTTACTTCTGGGCCAAGCATTTCATAAATTGCCTTTAAAAATTTTTAATTAAATTTAAAAAATATATTTTAAGCAGTTAATACTTCAATTATTTTAATCATCTCTTTTTCGTCTATTGTTCCGTTTCCATCAATATCATACATCTAAAAATAAAACAATTGTTAATTTAAAATGTATTTTTAAGGGTGTTTCAAGACAGTCTCGACAGGTCCACTACAACCAATATATTCTCCGGAACAAAATAATGTGTATTTATTTTCCGGAAAATAAATATCTATATTCTCCCAACATTTATAAAAACAGAAGATTGTTTATAAAATATTTCCGGTTAATAGACGTTAATGGATAATAGATGTATTTATATACATATTCTTAAGTATATTTTTCCGGAACAGGGAAATTTGTACTATATTTTTATATTTTCCAGAAATAAACTTTTCCGGATTTTATAAAAATAGAGGCATATATTTCCGGATAACAAGTTTCCGGAAAATAAATGATATACTATGTACTATTTCTAAAGTTTTCCGGAAAGTATAATAATATTTCCGGAAAATTTTCCGGGAAAAACATAACTAGCAAAAATTATATTCTTAGACACATGTATTTCCTGAAACTATGTAGACATTCCGGAAAGATAATATTCCCATAGTTATACCGATTAAATAAATGTTTTTAAAGTTCTACAATTTCCGGAAATATTATTTTTCCGGAAAAATAGTGCAGACAAGAGAAATAAAAATACTTCAAGTGTTTTTAATAAAACAAAATATCCGTAAAATATAATATTTATGTATCTATGTATGCTTCCGGAAAGTTTTTGGAATATTTCCGGAAAAATATGCACCTTCAGTGAATATAATAGGAATTTTTAGAGTTATACGAGAATAAATACATACCAGAATAATACCTATATTTTTTAGTTATATTTATAGTTATAGACAATTCCGGAAAAGACACAGAAAATAAAACACTCCCTATCTTTAAAGGACAAAATCCGGAAAACACAATTAGGTTATACACATAAAAATTACCCTAAATGCCCATTCCAATTTCTGTTCGGGAGTACCAGAAGAAGTAACATTTATGGCTAATAAAAATTCTTTAAAATCAATAAAACCAGAATTGTCTGTATCGAAAGTACGGAAAACATGTTCACAAAACCCTTCTGCAGATCCAGAAGGGAAAAAATCCTGAAAAAATTTAATTTCTTGAAAATTTAGTTTTTTAAAAATTACCTTATAAACTTTAATAAATTGTTCTTTTGTCAAATGACCTTTTGGACAATCTTGCTATAAATAAAAATAATTTTTTAAATTTTATTTTAATTATGCAATACATATGTATTAAAAAATATTTTTCAGATTTTATTAAAATTTTATTTTTTTCGGAAACATTTACAGTTAATAAAAAGTGTATTTATTTCTATATTTCTGGAATCTGTGCAGACATTCCGGAAAGATGATAATTTTAGAGTTATACTAGAATATTTGTACAATTCTAGACAATTCACGGAAATGATAATTTTCCGAAAAATTTTAATTCCTCGGAAATTTTAATTTCCGAAAAAAATTTTTCCAAAATTTTATTTTGATTTTCTAGACCTTAAAAATAAAAAAAAATTATTTTTGAGAGTTTAAAAAAAATTTTCTAAATTTTTTTCTTTAATTTTCTTTCTAAATTAATTAATTTACCACAAATCCTTTATACCACTCCTTAATTTGTTCTTCAGTAAAATTTGTATTTTTCTTTAAAAATTCCAAATCTTCTTTGCTTAATTTTGGTTTAGAACCTTTTAAACCCATTTTTAATTAAATATTTAATTGCTTGAAAGTTGAAGAAGAAAAAAATTAAATCTTTAAATGAGCAAATAGGCACACAAAAATTATTTTTGTTTTAAAGTTGTTTTTCTGAAAAAATTTATTTTTATTTTCGAAGATATGTACATATAAAAAAGGGAAGACATTAAAGAAAGGTTTAGATTGATTCAATCCGAATAAATTTAATATCATTCGAAAGCCCTCGATAAGCTGTATAATTTTACCTATTGGATGGATTAAGTCTGATTATTTAAAAAGGTACATCCCGATAAATTTGAAAATAATTTAATAATTGTGTTGCTAAAAGCTTAAGTTACTGCCCTCCCCTCTCCCTCGCCTCTAGGATCTTCCAAAAAATTTTTTTAAAATTATTTACCAATTAAATTAAATTCTTTTTAAAGTTTTGATTTTTCGTCTTCTTTTAATTTAATAATTTAACAAAAATAATTTTATTGTCGTCGTTGTTTATTCAAAGAAATAAATTTAGGCCAATATTACAAAAATAAAAATTTTATTTTTTAATTTTCGCTGTTTTTTAAACAAAAAAGAAATTAAATTTTAGAAAAATATATTATTTTTTAAGAGAAGAAAACTTTTTTTTTATAAAATTATTAAACAAATTTTTATGTAGTATTAGTAATGTGTGGGCTTTTTTAGAAGCGTCGACGTGTCTTTTTCTAGAAAAAAATTATTTATTTATTTATTATGAGTAAAGTTAGGGAAGAAGACAAAAAAATAAAATAATTTTATCAATAAATTAAAATAAAGGCACGTTTCGGCGCGGAAACGCAATGGCGCGCGGGGTTAAAAAACAAGAAAAAAGGAAGATACAATTGCAAAATTTTGTAAAAATATTCCCAATAGTGTTATATAACAATTGTAAAAATTCTTAAATTTTTGGTTCATCCACCTACGCTTTTTTTGTTATTTTTCTGCCCTCTCCCCACACAAACACACATAACCTTGTTCTGAATAATAAATTCATAAAAATATTTTGCACGAAATTTTTTAAATAATAAAAATGACAAAAAAAATACGTGGGAAAGAATAAAATAAAATAAAAAATATTTTTTTTTATTTTGAAAAATAAAAAAATATAGGAGAATAATATTATTAATTTTATAATTGGACCACATAAAGTGTTAATTCTGATTTTATTATAATAGCAATTCTGATTTAAATGTTCTGATAATTAAATTAAATTCTGTTCTGACTAAATTGTGTTTTATTAATTCAGAATTAATTTTTAATTAATTCTGATTTGTATTAAAGTTTTATTTCCATGAGAATTCTGAATTATGTATATTCCGGAAAGTTTTATATAAATTAATTTTGAAATCCGGAAAAATAAATAAAATTCTGATTTTAATTTAATAAGTTCTGAAAAGGTTATTATTTGGACAAATATTTCCGGACAAATAAAAGAAGACATTTCGGGGTAGTATTATTCACAGTGCGCTCTCGCAACATAAAAAAATTTTGTACCACCAAAAGAATTTTTAAATTAATGCTAAAATTAAAATTATTTATCCTAATATTTTTTAATAAAAAATATACTTATTTTTAAAATTAAATTTATTATTTTTGTTGGTCAATCATCAAAATTCTTCAAACTATTACTATTTAAAACTTTTTTTTTATTTTTTGCTTTGAAATTTGAGAATAAATTTGGGGAATTAAATAAAGAGAGAACTCTCCTCATCTCTTTCTTTTTCTCAATAAAATATAAAAATTTAGGAATGTTAAGCTTTCAATTTTTTTAAAGAAATAAATTGAAAAATATTTTTAGTAGAGTCTTTATTGCTTTTTTTATATTAAATTGAATAAAATATTGAAGAAAATAGTAAATTAAATAGGTAGATAAAAAATTAAATTTGCAAGAAAAATTAAAGGAGAAGTAAAAATTTTAGTTAAAAATATGGGATAATGATTACAATCAGAAACTCGGTTTAAATTAACTGTTTTTACATACGTTTTCGTTAACACTATGGAGTATTTAAAAACGAAATTTGACTGTAACGGGAATTTTTTTTTGCAGCAATTAAAGTATTGAACAGGAATGGGTCCTCTTCCGTCCTCGACCACCAAGTTTCGTCCTTTCGCCTTCCGTTTCTTCACCCTCAGCATTCGAAAATAAAGAACTAAAAAACTAAAACCTTCACTAAGAACCTCTACAATCCAATAAAAATTTCAAAAATTTGAAAAATTAAATAAAACAAAAATTAAAAATATTTAACAATAAGTGTGGAAATAAAGCAATCAACAAATAGGAAAAAAAGACACAACTCGAAAATATAATAAAAATAAAAAAAATAATCAGAAAAAATGCTAGTGTGTCAATAAAAGAAAAAATAAATTTAAAAATAAAAAAATATAACGAGGGCAACGACTAAAAATATTTTTTTTTATTTTTTTCTGATGAGGAAATTGGATTACCCTAAAAAGTAGGGGGAGAGGGGGGAAAATAATAATAAAATAGACTGAAAAAAAATTAATAATAAATATAGCAAACAAATAATAAATAAATAAAAATAAAACTTAATTGAGAAGCAAAAATAAGTTTATAGCAGGGTTTCGATATCTGCGGATTTTTCCTCATTTTGTGGTTTTTTGATAGGGCGATGAGGATTATTTTTAAAAATGCGGATTTGCGGATTTTTGTGGCCTTTTGAAGATTATGAGGATTTTTTATATTTTCTTGTGGTTTTTAGCAAAAATGTCATTATTTTTCCGCTAAGACCTTCTAAAATCCTCAAAATTTTCGCCTGCGGCGCTGAAAATGGAAGAAATCTGGCTTCTTGGCCTTCCAAAATTCTCAAAATTTTCGCCTGCGGCGCAAAAAAGCAAGGAATCTGTGTTCTTGATCTTCCAAAATCCTCAAAATTTTTTGCTTTTTGAGGATTTGAACGATCTTTGGCTTAAGGATCTTCCAAAATTAAAAAAATTTTCGCCTGCGCCGCTGAAAATTGAAAAAATAAAAAGTTACGGCATCTTCCGCGACAAAAATGCAAGTGTAATTTTTCAGATAATTGTTGGATTTTCATAAGATGATCATTAGTAATAAAAAATTTCTCAATTCAATTGTTGGAGTTAAAAAATATAACGTGTAAAGTGATTTTAATTCAATTTCTGTGTTTGATAATTCTTTGCGGATTTTTGATATAAAATGCGGATTTTTTCGATCAATTTTGCGGATTTTTAAAAATTCGAGATCGAAACCCTGGTTTATAGAGAGAAAAAAATAAAGTTGCGGTTAAAGTTTATTTTATTAACCAATTTATAATTGGCTGGGTAAGTTTGTTTATCTAATATTATTTTCTATTTAAATATAAGAACTCTATTACTGTGAATATAAAATTCTGATTTTGCTTGAATATATAATTCTGATTTTATGTATTTTCCGGAAAGTTTTATAAATTAATTTTGTATTCCGGAAAAATAAATAGAAATTCTGATTTTAGTCTAAAAGAAAAATACAAAATCCAAACGAGAGAGAAAGTGTTTTCCGGAAAAATAAATAAATACCTATTCTATTTCGTATTGAGGAAAGTCTTCCGGTTTGCATATTCTGATTTATAATTTCCGGAAGGTTTATTGAGTTCCGGAAAATTTTATAAATATAATTCTGGTTTTGTGTATTTTTCCGGAAAATTTTACTCAAAAATTCTGAATATTTTAAAGTAAATATTTTTATTTTTAAAATGTCTAGCATAATGAATAAGCTACATTAAGCACGTCATATAAATACAATAATTATAATATTATAAAAGGATGCAAGTATTTGAGGGTAAATGACGATAATGAAAATATAAAAAAGTATTGACTTTTATTTATTTTAATTTTTTGTTTGACGTACTTAAATAATTTTTTTGAAGAAAAAATAAATTAAAAAATTTAATTAAAAATTTAATTTTTATCTAAGAAATATTTTTAAAACGTTAATGCATATTTTCTAGGATATAACTAAAAAAAAATTTTTTAGATCTATTTTTCAGGTGCTTCAAATTCTTATTTGATGTTATTGGGTAATTATTTTTGCAGGAATAAATTAATAAAATATGTATAATTATTTTTTATTTTCAACCATTTTAATTGTTTAAGAAAATAAAAATTTATAAATTAAGAAAAAATTAAAATTATGAGTAATCCAAAAGGTATAGTGTATAAGCGGGTATGAGAGAACAAAACAAAAATACATTTTCGAAGAAATACAAACATTCTAATATGTTTTCCAGAAAGTTTTGTAATAATTCTGATTTTTGTACATAAACAAAATTCTGATTGTGTTTTCCGCAAGACTTATTAAATAGAATTCTGATAAACAAAATTCTGGTTTATATATTCCTTTGGAAAAGTTTTATAAAATTCTGATTTTGTGTTTCTTTTGTTTTACAATTATAATTCTGAGTTAAACATTCTCCGGAAAGTTTTATATACTTTTATAATGAAAGAGTAAACTGCAAGAAGACGCAAACGTCATTTTTTGTTTGAGTAAATACTTATACTTAAAATAAAAAGAACAAATATCAGAAAGAAAAGTTTCCAGATAAATTTAAACTACAAATTAATACAAAGATTAATTTTTATTTAAAAAATATATTTACTTAAAATATTTAAATTTTTAAAAATTTTTATTAAAATTAATCAGATTAATAAAAAATCTTTAAAAATCTCTTTCAAAAAAATTTTTTTTATTTAAAAAGAATTAAAATAAAAATTAATTTAAAATATAAAAAATTAATTTATTGAATAGATTAATTTAAAAAAAGAAATAAAAAGTAATAAAAAAGAAAAAAAGAAAGGCAATAAATAAAAAGCTAAATAAACACACAAGAAAACTCTAAAATACTTAACAGACACTTTAATAGATTCAATTGATTTGTAATTGTTAAAAGTATGTGGGCACATGAAATATTGTTTTAAAATAGAGAAAATTAAAGAGAAAATACATATATAAATTAATAGTAAGACTGTTAGAGAATGGGAAATTAATGAGGTTAATTAGAGATTTTCCGGAAAAATACAAATCAGCACATTAAAATTTCCGGAAAGGAAATATCAATATCTCATGATTTTCGGAATGAATAAAATCAGAATTTTACAACCGGAAGAATAAATAGAGATTTTTCCGGAAAATACAAAGAGAGTGATTTTTCCGGAAAATACAAAGAGAGAGATTTTTCCGGAAAGAAATTCTGATTTTAGTCTGAAGAAAAATACAAATTCTAAACACGAGAAGTTTCCGGAAAATATAATTCTGGTTTTTGTTTAGCAGTCTTCCGGTTTTAAAAAATTTTTTTGTTTACGAAAAGTTTATAAACAAAATTCTGATTTATGTATTTTCCAAAAATTTTTACTATAAAATTCTGAATATTTTATAGTAAATATGTACTGGCAGGTATAAATCAGAATTTTAAATTTTTCCGGAAAACACAAAGAAATTCTGATTTTAGTCTGAATTTTAGGTTAAACATTAAAATGTGTTTATGGATTTTATGTAAAAGGTGTGAAAAAATCAAAAGAATGCTCATTTGACAAGGTGCCAAAAGAAGGTGTGATTAATTGTTTAGAAAGGGGAATAAAGAAAAATCTATAGAAATTTTTTAGTAAATATTTTTATTTAATAAAGACATCCTCATGAATTTCTAAAAACAAAAAAAAATAAAAAAATATTTTTTGCTTATTCCTGTTCTGGAAGGTAAAAAAGGGAAACAAAAATTGAAAAAAAATTCAGAAAAAAATATAAAATAAAAAATCATAATAATTTGACATTTTTCTTTTCAATTCATTTATCAATAGCTAAAAGAGAAACAAAAAAATAAAGTAACACATTATTCTATGAATGTTGTAGTAGTATGTAGAAGTAGATAAAAAAATTTTTTGCATGCGTGCGCTTAAAAATAGGCAAATAGAAAAAGCTTTTTATTATTGAGTCCCTCATTCTAGTTTTGTTAGAGAATAAATAAGTATATTTATTTTTGGCAAAATGGGAAAACGACAAAATGGCAATAAAGACAAAAAAGTTGAAATGTCGGAAATAAAGATGTATTTTCCGGAAAGGAAATAAAATCAGAATTAATTAGCATTAAAATAATCAGAATTAAAAAAATCAGAATTAAATATTTCCGGACTTTTTAAAACTTTCGGAAAATATATAAATTAAAATCAGAATTTTATTTAAAATTTCCGGAAAAATAAATAAGAATTTTACAAACCGGAAAACACAAAAACACATGTTATTTAAACTTTCCGGAAATTAAAGAAATCAGAATTAATTTTCTGAAAGGACAAAAGGCAGTAGGGACAAATAGGATAAAATGCCGAAAACCTTTAATAGTTATAGTCATTTTGTCCAATCTTTGTCTTATTGCCATTTTGATACATTAAAATAAATAGACTGCCTTTTGTGTGTATTCTATATAGCTTTTTTTCAATCTAACTTCCGCTTCATAGCTTTAAAATACACATACATATGTGCAGTTGACATTTTCCTTTTAAAATTTTCTAACTCTCATTTTTACATTATCTTTTAGGGCTTCTTTTGCTTTATATATCTCAAAGCTTTATGTTCTAAGGAAATCGAAAAAGACGTAATGGAAAAATGTTCATAATTTCGATTAAAAATTAATTTATAAAATTTTAAAAATTTCAAAATGTCAACTTTTTAAAATGTTAATTATCGAAATGTCAACTCTTAAAAAGTCAATTTTCGAAATGTCAAATTTTCAAATTCTATAATATTTATTTTTCTATAAAAATTTATACGGGAAACGCTATAGTAGAATAATAACATAAAAAACGTCTTCCGGAAGAAAATAGCATTGAGAATGTGGAGACGAGATTTTGTCTCTCTCCCTCTTTTAAATATTTTCTTCCGAAAAAACAAGATGCTTTTTATTTATTTTTATTTAAGCACAATTTGAACTAGATAAGTATAAATACATTCTTCCCCAAGCTTTTCAAGATTTTTTGGGATTTTTTAGAAAAGGGTCACGCTAAGGGAAGGAAATCAATTTTTTGCTTTCAAAAAATAAAGAGAAAGAAGAAGGATATTTTTGTTGCGAGTATAAGAAAAATAGAAAGAAGAAGAAGCTTTCTTTTATTTTTCCTTTACTTTTTTTCTTTTAAAATATCCTTCTTCTTTTCCTGGCTTCTCTTCCGGTTTTCCCATATTTTAAAAATATTTTTTTCTTTTTAGTTTAGACCAAATATTAAAATTTTGAGTAAATTTATACTTAAAAGAATAATAAAACAAATACCCCTTTCTCTCATCCTCCTCGGGAAAAAAACTGGTTAGAAATATTTCTTACAATCTTATTTATTCCCAAAATTACACCCCACTCCCCTGCCTCATATTCTCACTCCACAAAAAATAAAAATTAAAGAAATAAAAATTCGAAGAAAACGAAAAAAGACTCGTAAAACTGAATGTCAGATTAGGGAGGATAAATAAAAAGTAGAGAGGAAAAAATTTGCCGATAAATTGAAATATGTGACGTGAAATTAAGAGTTTAGTTTGGACAACTCCTCCCAGAAGCTAGGAAAAAAATTCACTTTAAAGTGAGTGTGAAGTACGTAAGATTGCGCGGTGCCCAAAATTCAAAATTCGGACTATAAAATGGAATTTCTCTACTATATCACCCTTTTGGGCCAAACTGAGCTGTGTCATATGAAGGAGAATGACTAGGAGAAGATACCATATCAGTTAGAGACCGAAACGAAATCTAGTCTCGAACAAAAATATATCGAGAATAAAATTTTTTTCGAGATATTGATCTTGATTCTCGTATGACACTCCAAGTTTAATCTTTAATATCGATATTAAATTTGTATTAAAAAACATTAATTTATTGTCTAAATTTACTAACAAAATAAAAAATAAGGAAATAAAAATAAAAAATTTAAAGACGAAATAAAAAAAGCAAAAATAAAATTCTTGTTGATGCCCGTTGCATTTTTAAAGAGAAGGGCATTTGACAAAATAAGCATTTATATATTTTTTGTAAAATTATAAAAGGTGGAGACAGCCACAGGAGGGGGGGAGAGAGAAGCTTTTTTGTGGTTTTTAAAATGTTTTTTGGGCAAAATAAGCATATACACGCACCCAAAAATTGAATAGAAAAGAGTGCTTTTCCCTAAGTTTTTTTTCAATTTTTTGAATGTAAAAGGAGAAAAAAGGACAGACCGTTTCGGACACAATTTCCCTCTCAAGTTCTCTACAATTTGAGAACATTTAGGCGCAAGAGAGTTTTGGGATAATTTTTGATTTCAGAATTATGCAGGTTATATTTATTTAACTTTCCGGAAAAATACATAAATCAGAATTAGAAACACCAGAATTTTATTGAGTTTCATAAAGACAAAAATCAGAATTTTTTAAAATTTCCGGAAAAACACAACTCAGAATTTATCAACTTAATGTGAAACATAATCAGAATTATACAAAACTTTTCAAAATAATACAAAAATCAGAAAATACTATTTAGAAACCAGAATTTTATTAAACATTCAGGAAGACATAAAAATCAGAATTAACATTTCCGGAAAATGCAAATCAGAATTTTATTTACAAAACTTTCCGGAAAAATACATAACCAGAAAAATCTAATCAGAACATTTAAAATAATTAAACAAAAATTCTGATAATCAGAATAAATTGAGTTTATTTTATTAAAGTTTATTTATGCGCGCCCAGATTTTTTTGCGCCTTAACAACCCCTTTATCGTTCTCCCAACCACTCATGTTTTTGCCCCCCCCCTCTCCGGTTTCTGTTGGTCGACGCTGATGGCGACAAACAAAAAAACGCTCAATGCTGCTTATGGCATTCAGGAAAAAATTTACACATGAAGAGATAAACCATGAGAAATAATAAAAATGGAAAGATAGGAAGGGAAGGAATGTTTGGGCAGAAAAAGAAAATGAATTTTAGAAATTTTAAAAATAAAAAAAATTAAAAAAATATTGTGAATTTGAGATAAAATGTTGTCGTCATTAAAAGTAAAAGATCAATTCATAGAGCTTAACAGAATTTTATAATCAGAATTTTTAAAACTTTCAGAAGAATACTGACCGTTAGAAATCAGAATTTTATTGTTTCCAAAACACATAAAAATCAGAATTTATCATTCCGGAAAATTACAAATAAAAACTATTAAAACTTTCCGTAAGAATATAAATCAAAATTTTAGTAAAATTCCCGGAAAATACAGAAATTAGAAAAATTACAAAAAACAAAAACCCTTGTGTTATTATAATCCAAAGATTTGATAAAGATATCAAACGGACTACATATAGGTAGTATCTATATTTTATTTATTAAAAAATTTAATTAAAAAAGGAAAACCCTTCCATAAAAACAATGAAAAGCCATAAAAGTAAACTAAAAACTAGACAAGGTAAAGAAAGGTTGGAATGTCTCATAAATATATTCATTTGAAATTTTCCTGTTTCCGACGTTTCAACTTTCATATAAAAAATAACAGACTTTTGTTTGTTTTATTTTAATTTAAAAACAATGAAAAAGGTTCTGGAAGGTAAAAAAATATAGGTATATGCAATTGGGTAAATAAAAATCAGAATTATACAGAATATTCTGGAAATTAAAAAAATCAGAATTTTACAACTTTTCAGAGTATGTAAGTCAGAATTATATCAAACATTCCGGAAAGAGAAACCAGAATTTTATACTTTCCGGGATAAAATATACGAACAGAATTTTATTAAACTTTCCGGAAAAATATGTATATAAATCAGAATTTTGCAATTTCCTAAGACATAAAAAATAAAAGTTGCTAGTAAAATCAGAATTTAATAAATAATTTTAACTGAAAAGGGTATCTTTATAAATTTCTTCACTATTCCTCCCCTATCATTATATAGAAATCGACAATATAAAAATACTAAAAATATATTTACTTAAATTTCCTTTCAAATTTATTTTTATTTGAAAAAAATTATTTTCAACTAATTTCCTTTATGCCCTAGAGCTTTTATTCACTAAAAAAAGAAAGGCACTTATCACCCTGTCGACGCTGAATTCTTTAAAAAAAGTGAAGAAATCCTTCTATCTTTTATTTATTTGCCTTTAAAGCCTTTCCCCTTCTCTCCCCAAATTGCATTTGTGTGTGAAGCCATTTTCAGATGCCGCCTAAAGGCAAAATTGGGCATTGTAAGGGGACGGTTAAAGACGAATAAAAGGGGAAAATGACAAAATAAATAGAAAATGAGGATGAATTGAGTAAAAAAGGGATATATTTATTTATTTTAATATATTACATTTCCTAAATAAATATATACAAAATGAATGGGAAGAAGCAAAAAAAAAGAGAAGTTGACCCAAAAGATCGAAGAAACCTTGTAGGAAGCTGTTAAGTCAAAGAACTATGAAAATTTAAATAAACATTCCGGGTTCTGATCAGACACATTGAAGAAGACAAAATAGAAGGCTTTTAAAAAATAAAAATCAGAATTTAAATAAAACTTTCCGGAAGAGAAGTATAAATCAGTCTTTTCTCGTTTCAGAACAAATACAAATCAGAATTTTTTAAAACTTTCCGGAAAAACATAAAATGAGAATAAATATAGACAAAATAGAAGGCTTTTAAAAAATAAAGATTTCATGAAAATAAAATCAGAATTTTATTTCTGAAAGAAAAAAATCAGAATTTAAAACCTTTTTTCCCTGGAAATTATTTTCTGTTTTTGATCTTAGAACTTTATTGTGTAAATAAAAATAAGAAATTTATTTAAATTCTCCTTAAGTCAGAAATCAGAATTAACGCCTTTTCACTACTAACATTTGTTTTCGATCTTCTGGAAAAGGTTTCAAAAAAAGGATTTAGAGCCTTGCGTATGCTTATCCCTTCTATTCATCCACTTGTCGTATGGACAGAAAATGGAAAGAAGAAAAAAATACTCGAAAAAATTAGGCGATAAACCCAATAAACAAAACTAATAGAAAAATGTTTATTTTAAGGCGGTTAAAGATAAAAAATTTGAATACATATATGGTAGAGGGGATTTAAAGTTTAACAAAAAAGACAAATCGGCTTTGACCGACCCCCTAAAGCTTTTTAAAATTTGTAGATTTTTGAAAACATTTGCAAAAATTTATATGTGAATAAAAAGTCATAGACAAACAAAATGTTATCGCAATAAAAATATATGTATCACGTCCCCACATAAAATTTATAAATAGTATTTGTAAGAAAAATATATGTACGTCCCCACAACTTTTATTCCTTTTAGGCGACATTCCACATTATATCAATCAGAATTCATAAAGTTGCGGATATCTAAAATTCTGACAGCTACATACAATATATTTGTAAAAAATTCAGGACCTGTGTTAAATGTCTCAGCATTTTTCATCATCGACCCCGACAAAAGGCACCTTATTCATACGGCGCGCATTAACTTTAAAATTGTTTATGAAATTAATTATATAAATAAGCTTGAACCAGTTATTTCATGCGGTCTGGCATCTTCAGTCCCCACAGATTCCAAAGATGATTCTTCAACGGAGCTGTTGCCGTCGTCTACACCTTCATCCATAACATACCAATCATTCACCACCCGAGAAAGCTTTTGGGGTACCTGCAATTTATATAATTAATAAACGGAGATAATTTTTACCCGAGCTCCAGCTTTCTTTAACTTGTGAATTTTCATGGCCAAATCTGCCATTTTTGAATATTCTTTAATTCGTAGGAGTTCAGCCCGTGTTGCGGCAGTTTCGGAATCAACAACCATTTTTTTGAATTCGAGCTTACGTATCATCGCTTTTTCCTTTTCAATGTCGGACGTCCCCACACCATATTCTGATTCATGATAGCTGCCTTCCATAGCTTTATGATACTCAATGACATGGTGTTTTTTAATATCTTGGTTTAGAATACGCCATATCGTCTCCAAGTCTTTGTTTTCATACGCGTCTGTATAATTCCCAAGCATAACTTTTATATTTAACTGAGTTTTGACATTAATTTAGTAATATAATTTAAATAAAATTACCATGTCACTCTTTTTGATAACTTGCATTTTTTTGCTTAATTGGTGAGAAAGTTTAGAGACGCAAAATAAAAGTGCATGAGTCTTGGGTCGAATAGGCCTAGTTCGTTTTACTTTTGTAAGTGCGTCCCCACGGATGTTAGTGGGTGCGTCCATACGACCATTGTTGGAATTGCGTGAAACACTCAAAATACTATCAGAATTCGTAGAAAAGGACCACTCCTCCAATTGTTTTGTTGTTCGCACTTTCATTTGAAAAAAAAATCTTCTGAAAATTAATTAGAATTTATACATTTTTTGGTTAGTGCAACAAATTTTTGTTATTTTGACAAAAATTTGGACAAAATGCGAAAATTGTTTGATTCTCAAAAATCCATATCTCAAATCAGAAAAGTATTTTTGAATTAAGTTTTTCGATTATAGGCCATAAAAGTACAGAGAATAATAATTATTTGAAGATTCTCTCAAAAAAATTATTTGGTAACTTATCAAAAAAAAGATTAAATTTAAAAAAAACATTCATAATTGCAAAAAGGAGACAAAAAATACTTTTAAATATTTCTTGGAAAAGAATTTTGTTTAATTTAAAAATATGTTTAAAAACAAAACATTCTAAAACAAAAATTGAAAAAATAGATTCGGGTATTTTTTATATAAATTTTAATAAATTAAACTAACAAAAAATAAATTAATAACCAAACTTTCGAAGTTGGAGAAGTTATTTTTAAGATTATAAAAATGGAAATGAATAACAAAAATATGAAAATTAATATATTTATATAATAAAGGATTTTTTGCCCGAAAAACGTTTTTTAGTTAATATGTGTTGAGAAAATGTAGAGGAAAAAAAGAATTAATCCGTTTATTTGTTGAGGGAATATTTTAAATTTAAAATAAATGTTTCGTGTAGTACTTTCTAGAAGTAAATTAAAAATTAAGCGCACTGCGTAATGTAATTTGAACGATTGCCTAAATTAGTAAGTGCCTACTGTTACGTTCAAAAAACGTGTCTTTTATTCAATTCCGAACAATCAGCACTGATTATTTTTGATAATTTGATGAAGGAAAAAATATGGGGGGGGGGTGTAGATTTTAGAAGATTCATGATTAAATTCTTAATGTTTTTTTTATCTGACAACAATTTCAAAATATTTTCTAAACTAAAAATTATTTCAAAAAATATGGGAAAGATTCAAAGGAAATTTACTTCCTCTCTTGATTCACGTCAAATCAAAAATGCATTAATCCCTCAAAATCCAAATTAATTGCCCCAACCCCGTTACCTATTAAAATCCCTGTAGCCCTTCACCGATTTCACATCTGATCTCATCAACTCCCCTCATATCACGATTCCATTCAAATCCTCCTGTATTCAGAGCTAGGCATTGAGAGATAGTTCAAAATTTCGATAAATTTCTATTTAAAATGAGAAAATTTTAGAAAAATTCAAATTTAGTAAATGTTGATTCGTAAAAGTTTTAATTTTAGCCAAAATTCGGACCTATTTTGGCCTTTTTTGTATTATTTTGAACCTATTTTTTAATTTTTTGGATCTAAATAGGATCCTATTACACGATTTTTTGGACCTAAAATGACACGCTCTACTTATAGGTTATCCCAAAGTAGTTTTTGTGGACATTTTATGCTACCAATACTTGTACATATTAACTTACTTAACTCCAGTAAAATTTTTGGGAATATTTAGTGTGTTAAGGTTTCGTCTATTTTCTCAAAAGTTTTATCAATTTATCGACATTTGTTTAATAAAAAACAATTTAATGATAAATATCAAAAACTAAAGCTACTACTTTTATGATAAAGTTAGGTTAACCTTAATAAAATTTTCGTTTGAAATCAATTTTATAAAAATGCTTTTTAATTTCATGGAAACATGCGTCCAAACAAAATTTTATAAGTCCATTCAATGACGTACCGGTTCTGCCCTTTAGTACCAACAAAACTATTAAGATAGAAAGCTCTACGCACCCAGAGTTAAAGTACACACGAATGTTATCGGACCAAAGGTTTTAGCACGCAGAACGGGTACTTATCGACATATATTGGACGCATAAAAATTTTTTTTGGATATATAAACCTTTTTGGACGCAAATTTAACCTAACTTTTAAAATAGAAATTCATATAAACGATGTAAAAATTGAATAAAAATAAATTAGTGTTTCCTACCAAGACCGCTAAATCGGCCTTATTGAACACTTTAAATTCCAGTAATATACTGGATGTTTTTTAATATAAGGAGGGAATTGTTTATAATTCTGGGGGAATGTGTTAAAAAATCTATCAGAAGGAGAACAAATTTAAATTAGAGATAAAAGCTTCAGGTTTTTAACGTCGAAAATAAAATCAACATTAAATAAATGAAAATAAAAAAGCTAAACTCTATCTCTAATTTAATTTTTTGACAGATTTTAAATTATCTTCTTATCAACTTTCCAATTAAAGGTTATTACTTAAGTCTTTACAGATTATATGATTAAAGAATTTAAAGTTCCTTGGGCATTCCCGATTTCCGAAAATTTCTGAAAAATTGAGAAATTTCGGTAATTTTACTGTTATAATTCTCCAAAAATAATTGTACATTTTTATAAGCTTGTTGGCTAAAAAATGAACTTTTTATGGAAGGATGCCTAATTCTTAAAAATTTCATAATTTTTAAAGTTCACTCTCTCGATAGTCAACACTTATTTGTTAGAGTATCGTATATATCTTAAGACATGGAAAATCTCATAACCATCCAAAATATTATCCCAATAAAATTCCGGAACTCTCTGAAAATTGAAAATACTTGATGTTATTTTGTTCGGGAATTCCCGAAACGGGAATTTATTTCGTCTGCATTATCTTGTCAAAACACTAAAGAAGATAAATAAATCTGTCAATCCTCTTTTGGATAAATTTGGATGTTTTTAATGCTATCAAGAATCAGTAGTTTCCTCAATCAGTTCTTTGGTATTGTATATAGGGGGATATCCTCCACTCAACCATAACTGCAGCATCACTGACCATTTAATACCCTCTTCCTTGACCACCTCGATATCCTCGGTTATATTGACGTCCCCCTCTTTGACCACGTCGATATTGCGGGTTATTTTGATTCCTCCCTCCTTGACCGCGTCCTAATTGAGGGTTATATTGATAGTTTCCCATACTTCCCCGCGGATTTTCCATGCCTTGTGCTCCATGTCCACTATATTGCTGATGTCCCGACCTTGAGTAATCCACATAATCAGGTTGATTTCCATAGGTTGCTTGAAATCCAACGTTCTGTTGATGTCCCATGACATGTCCACTTCCTTGCGGATTCCCCCAATTACGTCCTTGCGGATTTTCCCAATTACGTCCTTGCCGATCTCCCCAATTGCTTCCTTGCGGGTTTCCCCAATTACTTCCGCTTGCCTGGCCAAAATCTCTACCGCATTTTTGGAATAACTTAAGGAATAATTTTTAATTTTATACTTATTCACAAAATATTTATTAATTTAAATTGAATCTTTAAATTATAATTGGTACTACGCCGTTTAATGGGGCCGCCGTTCTCTGACAATTATGATGAGACTATAATTTTGGCATCAAATTTCAACTAACCAACATTATATCTACGAACAAATAAATGTTAGTAAGGAGTAAATGAGGATTAATTTTGATTGATAGAAAAGAGAATACGATACTCTTTAATGGTCAGAGAACTGAGGCTCTTTAAACGGCAGGACTATCTATATGGTTTAGAAACATACCTCAGCATAAATAATTTCCTTTATATTATCATCTTCATCGAATAAGCTTTTTGGAAAACTAAATAAATATTTTTGGTTAACTTCATCCATTAATAACATGTTGATAATAATATTTTGAACCTTTCCCAGTAAGTCAGTGTCAGTTTCTTTTATAGTGTTATAAAACTTTTTAAAACTTGGTCTATCATAAGCAGAATTCCCTATTGTTTGATCAATACAATAGCATTCTGTTTCGCTCAATTCATCATTACTTTCTTTAATAGAATAAAGTTTGTGATTACACTACGTTTACATTGGATCCGTCAAGTGTCAAGTGTTTTGTTCTGTGCATTTTATTTGCAATGTTAACGGTACACGTACCACTCGACACTTAACTATTGACACGGATGTCAATGTAAATGCAATTTTAGGACTAAAATTCTGCTGCAAATATTTTAGGTTGATCATTTTATTTGATCATTAATTTTGTGGGCTATTATTAATTAATTTATTAAGATTCCCGATTTATTAAGATGCCAGAACTGTGTCGTAAAACAAAAATCGAACTAGAACCTGCCTACTTTTTGCTTGTGCTCGAACTCGTATTTCTTACCAAGGTACGAGTACGAATTTTGGTAGGAGCTTATAAGCACGAATTATAACGCAGTTTTAATAAAATTTTCATTTAATGAGTAAGAGATGATTAAGAATAATGAAATATTTATGTCTATTGGAAGAAAATGATTAAAATTACCAGAACGGAAATAAATAATTGAACCGAAATTTCCCATGTCATTTGCAGAATCAGGATTGAACTTTGCAGGGAATTCCTTACTTCCATTTTGAAAAAATGTTCGAAATTCTAAAAAATAATATAGGTAATTTAATTTTGTATTTTGTTTCTGTTGTTTTTACAAAATATAGTTTTTTTTGTTTTATGTAGGATGAGACTGGAAAAAAGGTATGGGCAAAATATGCAGTAAAGAACTGGAAAATCCCAAATTTTTATCAAATAATTTTATCATTAAAATAACGTATTTAGACGGATATCTTAGGATTAAGGAGGATATCGATGGACTTAGAAGAATCATAAAGAAATAAGAGGTTTGGACGGATTAATTGGAGGTGGTTTGGGTTTAGAGGATATCAGGGATCTGGAGGGATATCAAAAGGATATATAGTTTCGATGAGAAAAAATGCCATGGAAACTTGTTTGACTAGAGAATATAAGGCTCAAAACCCAAAAATATAAACCATTTTTAATGTCAATTCCCCCCTCGTCAACATGTTTTAACAAAGCTTCTGCGACTTTTTCAAGCTTTTTATAATCACCAATATACTTCGAAATCCAAACTTCCTTTTGGTATAATAGAGTGTAGTAATATTCTTTTCGTCCTCGGTGAAATTGAATAAACGAACGAAAGAGATGTTGAGTTAATTTAATTAAATTCAATGTAAGAAATATATTTCGAAGGGGTTTGGATTTAATAGTAGATGCAATATCCAAATAAGGAATAAGTCCAGCACGACGTGTAGATCTGAATTTTATTAAATTTAGATTCGGCGAATATATGGGTGTTTGGAGATTTATCCTTAATTGAAATGATCGAAATTTGATTTTAGAGAATCGACATATTCCTTTCTGTGTTGTAACTCCCGTTTTTTTATTTTTGATGCTAATATGCGAGGTATCACAATGTTTAAGAATTTCTAGATTAGGGACTGAAACCCAAGGTTTGAATTTTTCTGTGTATTTTAAAGTTGAGGTATGGTTCCTTATTTGTTAGCACATAAATAATGTGTGCAGTTAATTTGGGGGCACCATGTACCTTCTTACATTATAGAGCATCAAATATTATGCTCTATAATGTAAGGGAAGGGTGCCCCAAAATATTATTTAAATTATATATGTAAATCTAATATTAAAAATCGTCCCCTCCCACGATTAATTACCCCCTCCAAACGTTTTGAAATAATATAATTATATTATTTCAAAACCGCAATTATTTCAAAACCGCAGATCTACACGTCGTGCTCATTACCGCAAATTTGTTATAGCTTGCTTAGCCAAATCTTCATTTGTGTACCATTCAGGATCTCCATTCTTCAAGAGATTGATATATTTTAAAAGATTTTTGTAAGCTCCATATTCTTTAGTTTGACTCCAATTAAATAAACGCATCTCAATAATATTGGGTTCAAACTGGCCGTTATAATAGTCAATTAACTTTTAAAATAAATTATTTTTAAACGCAGATTAAGTTTAAAATTTAATAATTTTTGGGCCAAATGATTTATTTTTGTTTGTTTGATGTATTTTTTAAAGAAGAGCAGGCCAATGTACCGTCGAGCTATAACTATGTTCAAAATTGCGGCGGTACATCAGAGTGTGCCCTTTTTAAAGCTTGTAAATTTAAATGTAATTTGTTTTATCACTTTTTAATGATTTTTCCTTAGACAAAAAGTCATAAATTGGCAATTGGTTATTGACAAGTTCGTTGATATAATTTTTATTTAAAAATTTTTGGACAAATTCGAAAGGTTCCCTTGTAAGATATCTTTGTTAACTCCTTTTCCAGAGTTTATAATATATTTGGTAATATTCAATTTCGTTCCCCCCCTTTTTTCCTTCCTCAAAGTATTACAAAATGGTCAGTCAATCTTAAGTTATAGAACTCGTCGAGCTGTGTCGAATGACACCAAAATTGAAAAAATCGGACCTGATTTGACCGAGATACAGACCCTAAAAATTGAACAACCATAGGGGTGATTTTTTGGACTGAAAAATTTTATCCGAATGATAGCTTATTCGAAAGAGCTCTTCGAGCTGAGTCGAATGACATATAAATCAACGTGATTAGACTTGGTTTGACAAAGTTATGACCTGAAGTAGACCTAACGGAGTCGGCGACTTATGTCATAACTTTGTAAAATCTTGTCCAATCACATTGATTTTGGTGTCATTCGACTAAGCTCGACGAGCTCTTTCGAATGAGCTATAATTTGTATAAATTTTGGTACCTATGGTTTTTCGCCCCTATGGTTGTTCAATTTTTAGGGGTCTGTATCTCGGTCAAATCAAGTCCGATTTTTTCAATTTTGGTGTCAACCGACACACCTCGACGAGTTCTATAACTTAAGATTGACTGACCATTTTGTAATACTTTGAGGAAGGAAAAAAGGAGGGGGGAACGAAATTGAATATTACCATATATTTTTAAAATAGTAAACTTATAAATAAATTTAAACCTCCATTAGTTTAGTTGAAGTGGTTTCAAATGGTTCGTTATTAAACGTCATTTCTAAACCAAGTCTTTCAAAAATTGTTTGGTTTCCATGTTCAATAATAAATTCATGTAAATTAAAGTCAGGATGATTACCGACAACCATTTCTACATTTATTTCTTTCAATGAACAAAATAAAAGTGTCAGTTCAATGAGAGAAATATCTGTTTGATGAACGGCGGGTGTTGGAGAACGTTCCGCTACTTGTTTTCCTTTTCGACGCTCTCTTTGAACTATAATTTAAATAACAAATAAGAAGTTATTTGTTAATTTTAAGGAGGTTATATGTAGTTTAAAATTTCTAGATTTATAAAAAAAGGTTAATGACTCTCAAAAACAAAAGTCTTAAATAAAACTCAAAATGTTTCTTAAAATTTTTAGAAAAATTTTGAATATACTTTAGCCGGTGGCTGTTTCTAATGTTTTTTGACTTCTCTATTCGATTCAGCGAGCTGAGTCGGATGAGGCTACTACCCACGACAGGAAATGCCTGTGTACAGAGATACAAGCTCTTGAAAATAGGGTTAAACCCCAAACGCTCGGAGGCGGGTATGGTGGGGTGCGGGAGTTTCGATTTCTTTCGGAGCGGGGTTCGGGTCGGGGTGCATTTTTAACGAGAAAAGTTCCAAAAATATTAAGCTTTCGTTCTTTTTTCTTTAATTTATTCAGAAATTAAGAGGAATTGCATGTTTTAAAGAGGATTTGGAGGGATTAAGTGTGGTGTAGGTATATCGAGATTATGGAGTTTAAGGGGTTGAGGATGATATCAGTGGATCTGAACGGATATATAGAAGAATTAATCTCGATATCCCGTAAATATTGATATCCAATAAATTCCTTACTGCACGTTATATCTCGTTCACAGATAGCCCTCTTAATCACTTTATAGCTTTTCCAACTGAGGCAAAGAAGGATATTATTTCATCATGCAGGATTAAAAATATGTACTAGTTTTAAATAATTCCCACTTTTAGCGTGAAAGCAAAAATTTAAAGAATTTTGGAAGGCCAAGAAGCCAGATTTATGTTTTGATAATAGCTCGTCAAGCTCCTTCGATTGAAATATGTATGTATACTTTGTCCAAATGCAAATCCAAAATCCCCCGCTAGAATTTTGATGGTGGGTAGTTAAAGTAAATAAGTGCCATTTTTCTGATAGAAGGTGGTATTATTCAACTCAGCGCCGAGACGAATCGAATAACTATAGCCTTCGAACCGGGCACCGGCTAAAGTATATTCAAAATATTTTTCCTTTGTTCTAGAATTTACAAAAACATAATTAAAATAACAAACAATCTCCTTGACGTTGCCTCCCATACATTAATAACGCTTTATCTATCACAAAAAACAAAAGGAAAAGCAGCAGAAATATCTTCATTTTTTAAAGGGCTGATTAAGGATTTGTTTAGAGAAAAGCTGTCTAATGTCTAAAAGTTTTAAAATTTTGTCCAGAATAATAGCTATGAATGGGGGGATATTTAAGATGAGCGTTTAAATGCTAAAGCATCTATGCCACGTTAAAATATTATCGTGGGCGTCTATTATTTTATACAATAAAATTTTTAAATAAATTTATTTAAAAAAATTTTTTTTTATTAAAAAAATTTAAAAAAAGGAAATGACTAATTTCCCGGAAATCGGAAGTGACATTTTATATAGTTGTCAAATCAAGAAAAAAATTCACCATTAAAAAGTCGGAAAAAAAGTTTTTTTTACAAAATTGTCAAAAATTTCGCCTGCGGCTCTAAAAAAGGATTAAAAATCAAGGAAAATTTCGCCTGCTGAATTAAATTTTTTGAGGACCCGAGCAATCGACCTAATACCCGAAACACGGTCTTTTTTTCCACCCGTCCCATTCATGTTATGTACAGATCTGCGTTTGTTTTAACAAACTCAATTATGAAAATACAATAACACAATTCTTTCTATTCCTTGCCGTAGTAAAAAATTCGAAAAGCTGAAATCAAGCGAAAAAACCATCCAAATTTCCAAACAGCTTATATACCGTATTTACTCGATTAATTCCCCACCCTCTATTAATTCCCCACCCTCTATTAATTCCCCATGCCACTGATGGGTTGAAAAAATAATTCCTCGGGGGAATTAATCGAGTAAATACGGTATCACATTACTAGGAAATATCCCAGCAATTTTTTCAGATTTCTTTTCCATAAAAAATTAAACTTCATTTTTTCCCCAAGTTTCCCCAAATTTTTGGGTAGGTTAGCTTTACTGAATTTTCCAAGTCAAATAGAAAGTTGTTCTGGGACATGTTTATAATCATTTAATATATAATAAATAGGGCTACAAAAATACAGAAAAAAAACAGGCCAAAAGAAATTTTTTTTGAATAAACATTAAAACATGAGAAGAAAATGCCTTTGTAGCTAAGTGTAAATGACGGGTAGATTTATAGAAAAAAATTATTGGAAAATTCCTCTACTTCTCTCTCTAATTTTTTGCCTTAATATTTTCTTTTAATAAAAAATAAGGAGACGTGTTAATTTTTGAATAGTCAAATGAATGTAAGGGAGGGGATGGGTCGCAAATTCAGGGGTTACGTGTCCAAATATTCGGCAAACAGGCTAAAAACCCGACATTTTGTCAATAGAATTTTGTTTTTAGTTGCGAGATGCTTCAGAGCAGACCTGCTCATGGATACGGATAATAGGTGAACAAAAGAGTTGAGACGGGTTTTTATTTATCCAATTACAAACTTATTCGAAAAAAATTAAAAAAGTAATTATTTGTCAACAAGATTGTCAAATAAAAAATTTTTTTAGTTAACAAGTTAAGTAAAACACAAAATTAATCGAGAAAAAATAATTTTAAATAAAATCATTAAAGAATTAAATGTTCTGAAAAATCATATTTAAATGGTTTAGTCTCCAAATCATTTCCAAAATTTGCTTCGATAGAACAACATATCAAGTCAACAAATGGTTGATATGAGTCAGAATTGTTCTTCAAAAATACAACTTTACCTAAAAATAATTTTTAAAAATATTTTTATGGGAACTTATGCAGTTTGAGTACACATCCCATCTATTCGCAAGCTCAAAATGGTCAAAGTAACACAAGTAAGGTCGGCAACATGGTTGTGCATATAATGCGCATCGCACGGGATTATGTTGGACGCATCTCTCAAGAGTCTAAACCGCAGTAATCTAACTTTATTGTTATCTCGCGGATAAAGGGGGTGTGTACCCAAACTGAATAAGCTCCTATTTACCAATTTGTTTGCCATTCTGTGTAAAGAAAATGTATGGAAATTCTCCTTCGGTTAATTTAATAGTTGGAGGATAAACTAATCCACAACCAAAAATGTCATCATTTTTAAAAGAAAATGTTGAAAGTTTGCATCTTTCATTATTCTCGTTATAAATTGTCCCATCCTTTACAACATAACTAACATATTTATTTGTTTTTGAATTTATAAGACCAAAATTCATTCGATCTACAATTCTGTTTATGTTTCTTTCAAAATTACATTTAGCTTCAAAATAATAAAAAGAACAATTTAAGCAGTTTTGGGGTTTATTAAATGTATTCTTTGCATATGCTACAAAATCATTATCATAACCTAAAAAAATATTTTTAAAGTTCAAAAATTTACATTTTTACCTACCTAACCCTTTCAAACTAATAATATATTTAATATTTTCATCATCAATTAAATTTCCATATCCATGTCTTTCAATACAATTACCAATAGGTTTATTTGTATTTATACAATTATTGGGACAACATTTTAATCTACCGTTAATTACACTCCATTTATTTTTAATTTGAACAAATTCCATACAATTTAGTAAAGTAACCGAAGAATTTAAATTATTCAATTTAATTAAATCTCCAATTTTTTCATTTGCCTGAATTAAATAAATTATAATTAATTTTTAATTTTAATAATCCCTGTCCAAAATTTTTAAAATTTAAAAAAGTTAATAAATCAAATGGAAGAATGTTGCGAGACTATAATAGGATAAATTTTCTTATTTGTCCCCACCAGCAAAAATATTTATCTCCTCCGCGGATTCATCTTAGAGCATTTATCCCCTTTCGGTAATATTTTGGAAGTTGCCCCGCCCTGCCTTTTTTCCCTCGTTTCCCTGGCCATTATGAGCTTTTTCGCTAGATATATAATTTATTATAGTATATCATTCGAAAGTTCTCTTCGAACCGGGTCGGATGATATGTACCACGATCGGTTAGATTTGATCATCTTGAACTTTTACATAAATTAAAATTGTTTTAGTTTTTTTAAAAAATTTAACAAAATTTTTTCAAAAGCTAATAGCTTTAGATCACAATCAGGGGTGAGCGCATTGCGTTTTGCGTTATTTGCGTTAAATTTTGGCCTTGCGTTGCGTTTTGCGTTTTTTTCGATGAAATTAACGCAAAAATACGCAAAAAATATATCCAATCTGAGGACAAAAATGGAAGAAATCTGGCCACTCGACTCTCCAAAATTCAAAAAATTTTCGCCTGCGGCGCTAAAAAAGAATGAATTTAGGCTGTTTAGCCTTCCAAAATTCTTAAAATTTTCGCCTGCGGCGCTAAAAATGATGAAGGGCCAGATGTGGTTAAGATGGTCAGTTGACCTAAGATCAAGAGTGGTCATCTGGCATCCCTCCCTACCTCGTATATGCTCAAATCCCTGATACCCTTCTAATCTGAGGGCAAAAATTGAAAGAGATCTGTCTTCTGGCCTTATAAAATTCTCAAAATTTTCGCCTGAGGCGCAATAAATGGAAGAAATCTGGCACTTATCCTTCCTAAATTCTCAAAATTTTTGCCTGCGGCTCTAAAAGTTGAGTATTTAATTACCAAGTTTCCATTATGGAACGGCTCAGAAAAATAACGGTTCAGTATCTGGAGCTCAGATCTCCCATTATCCCTCCAAATCCCCTGATATTCCCGTATCAACCCATAACTACTGATAGCCCTTTATCCTTTGCTATCTCCCCAACTCACCCGACAACCGTCGATAATCCCATTGTAACCTTTTAAAATCTCCTTGATCCCTCTAAATTATATGATAATCTCCCTAATCCCCCGCTACTTCGTTAAACCCTCTTGATCCCTCTAAATCCTCTGATATCCTTCATAATCCCTTGGATCCAGGATAACTCTCCAAATTTACCTATCCAACTTACATGTATCACAAAATCGAGTAGGACACGCTGACTTAAAGTAATACTTCAATTTTTAGCTGAAAAATGACTAATACTTGGTTAAAAAAATTTTCCCCTATTTTTGCGCTCTTGCGTTTTGCGTTATTTGCGTTAAATTTTGGCCTTGCGTTGCGTTTTTTGAGATTGTCTCTTGCGCTCATCCCTGATCACAATTACCTTTTTAATTTCTTCTTCTAAATAATTAATTTTCTTATCCTTTTGCTTTAAATAAGCATTATTTTCATCTTTTAATTGTTGAGATTTTTCATTTAATTTTTGAAAATTTTGTTTAATTTCTTCAATTTCATTTTTGTGGGCAAAATTTATTTTTTGAATTTTCTAAAATTATTTTTAAAAGAATATTCAAAAAATATAACCAAATCCATTCCCTTCAATTCATTTTCTAATTTAGCAGTCTTTTCCTTCTCTTCAACAAATTCTTTTTGAACATTTTCAAAATTAGTTTCAAGTTTTTTAAAATCATTTTTCTCTTTTTCGACCAAAATCCAATTAGATTCTTCGGCCATTATGTTGTTTTAATTAAATATTTAAAAAGAAATTTAAAGTTATTAATAGGGAAAGCCAAAATATGCACAGAAAATCCCCAAATATGCGCATTTATGCACCGAAAAGCCCAAAATATGGAGAAAAATATGCAAAATTTGCTAAAATATGCGCTGATATGTACGAGAAGGCCGAAATATGCAAAAATATGCATTAAGAACCGGGTCCTAAAGTACTCGGGCCTATGTAAAAACACCATTTTTGGGCTTCACACTTCAAGGCATATCCTCATACAAAATATGCATTTGCATCTTTTGGCTGTCTCTAATTATTAAAATGTTTTTAAATTTAAGAGAATAACATACGAATTTTTTAATTGTATTGGAAAAAATTATAATCTAATTTAATTATATTTACAAATCTAAAGAAATCAACCTCCCTGTAAAACAAGTAACTGAAAAATTTATGGGTAAAGTTTAACTAATTTAAAAAATATAGGTATTTGTATTTACATATACATAAATGAAGAATGTTTTAACTTCATTCTACAAAAAACCTTTTATTTTTTACCAGGCTTGCTGGTTAGGTGTTTTTACCAGGCTTGCTGGTTAACAACCATTTTTTTCATTCCGTTTGGCTTGCTTTATTTATTCAATATTTTCGAGTTGAGTGAGGGTTTATATTGCTATCAAATTATGGATTGCGACGAAAAGAATGACCCTCTGCGTGCAACTTTTCCTTTTCTTTAATAGTGTGTTTGATTCATACTTCTGGTTAAGGTTTTCCACGACGAAGAGGGCCACGGGGAACTTTTCTTTCGTCACGGGGGGGGGGGGGGGCGGGGTACAACCCTACTTTTGGTCAATGATCTAAGTGTTAGGTCCTTGACACTCGAACTTTCTTGTCACCCTGTATATTTCGTGTGTCAAGTATTTGTTTGGTCTCATCAGAAAATAATATTTAAAACGTAAAATTGATTATTTTAATTGATATCGAAATAATGTAAATTAAAGATAAATTTAAAATCAAAAACAAATTTTCAATAAAATTCTTTAAGAATCAAATGGGTTGAAATGTCATATTTAAACGGTTTAGTTTCCAAATCATTTCCTGCTATATTTGAAGATATAGCTTAAACTCGGGTTCTACTATTCTGGGGACTATATTTAGACTGAATTACATTATTTAAATATTTATTTATTCATTCACTTTATTCTCCATATAAAATGGGATACAATAATAAGGGAGAGAATTGGCTAGGCCAAAACTTCTGATAATGAGGAACAGGTTGGGGTATTTATAGAGACAATTTAAGGGTCAAAATATAAATGGAAAGTGAATAACAAAATTAAGATAAGAGTAGAGATTTGGATGTGAATGTCGGGAAACCTTTATAATTAGAAATAGGTCAACTTTATATTTGCATGAGAAAATGCAAATTGTTTATTTGATTAAGCGAATGCAGCATTCCTTCCCTCTTCGAAAAGAACGTCCACGTTCTAATATTTCGGGAGATTTGCTTAGGCTGCTTCTTTTTTTTTAACTGGCTGCTTTTTTTAAAAAAAACTAAATTTTCTCCGATTGAACGGGTGGCACTTTAACTTTTAAATATTTTATATATAATTTCTTTCATTCTCGTCTTTTATTTCTCATGACGGTATTTTCAATAATTACTTTTTATATTTTAATGCCATCGCTTAACAATCTCCATTTGGGTTTAAAAATCTTTCTCTTGTCATCAAAGATTTTCTGCTTTTGGTGATTTAACTCCATATTCTCCGACTTTAATAATTTTTAGAGATTAACTGGATGGGGCAGATTACATAATTTTGAAAGGGTTAAAAACAAGGAAAATTACAAACAAGGGAATTAAACAAAAAATCGGTTTACGAAAATTTTAAAAATTAATTAGGTTGACAAGACCTTATGGAGTTTTCTTTCACGGCCTAGTTGAGTTTGGTGCATCATTTCTTTCCAGTGTTGTATTCAGATGATGAGTGCCATGTGTCATTTTGCATCCAGAGTTGATCAGTCATTTCATTTTTTTGTTGTCCCTTATCATTGGATTGTTGAGGCATAGAAGTTGCATGATAAATTTCTTTGTTGTTGTACTCATTGCTCCGTTGAAAGAAACGGGCGAAAGATTTTATAATCAATCTCTTCAAAATTTTTCTTTTTCTTTTTCATGAAAAATTCTTAATTACTTTTTTCCTTCCCTTCAATAAAAAATCGTCTTGTTTTTGCTTGTCCTCCACAGCTATCACTGCTTAAAGATTAAGTTTAGATCCATTCGCGGTTTTATTTGCTGCGCTTCTACGCGTCTTATGCATTATAGCCAGGCACCTAGCCCGCACCAAGCTTCGGCTATTTAATTATGAACCACCGAAAGTTTTTTTCCGCTTCTTTCTTCAGTGCTAACTTTTCAGATCATTACATTTTCAAGACGGATTTTTTAAATCCTTCTATTCCAAAATTTTCATTTTCTAGAATTTTTCAATTTTTCTCACATCAGGCTATGCCATTATTTTATTTGTGGATGATTGATTAATTTTTTTTTATTTCTAGCTATCTCGGTTTATAACCGGCATTTTAATAAGTTCAATTTGTTTCCTTCTTCGGGTCAATGCCCGGTAATTTAAATTTTAGTCCTCTCAGAATAGCCCGGGACATGTGGCACCAATTGCTATATTTGAGGATATATATATAGCTTAACTCGGGTTCTACTATTCTGGGGACTATATTTAGACTGAATTACATTATTTAAATATTTATTTATTCATTCACTTTATTCTCCATATAAAATGGGATACAATAATAAGGGAGAGAATTGGCTAGGCCAAAACTTCTGATAATGAGGAACAGGTTGGGGTATTTATAGAGACAATTTAAGGGTCAAAATATAAATGGAAAGTGAATAACAAAATTAAGATAAGAGTAGAGATTTGGATGTGAATGTCGGGAGACCTTTATAATTAGAAATAGGTCAACTTTATATTTGCATGAGAAAATGCAAATTGTTTATTTGATTAAGCGAATGCAGCATTTCCAAAATTTGTTTCAATTGTACAACATTTTAGATCAACGTATGGTTTATATGCGTCGAAATTGTGAATTAATAATATGCCTTTACCTTTAAAATTAAATTTAAAATATAATTTTTAATTAAATATTTACCAATTTGTTTTCCATTTTGAGTAAAGAAAACATAAGGAAATTCTTCACCCATTTTATTATTTGGAGGATAAACTAATCCACAACCAAAAATATCATTATTATTCCAAGTAGTCGTTGAAAGTTTAAATAATTCGAATTTCTCAGTTAAAATTGTAGCCCCCTTTGGAGAATATCTAATAAAACTTTTTGAATTCAAATTCTCTAGCCCAATACTCATCCCATTTTCTCCAACATCCAACCCATTTTCAAATATACATTTAATTTCAAAATAATATAAAGAATAATTAAGACATATTTGTGGTTTGTTGTATGGATTTTCTGCATCAACAAAAACAGAGTTGTTCAAACCTAGAAAATATTTACATAATAATTCAAAAATTTCGGTCTTTTTTTTCTGCCACCTCCCCTAAATTAATGCTCAAAATGTCATATATAAGGTAATAAAAGGTGCTAAGTTGAACGGTACCATTCTTCTATCCGGAGATGCCTGTGGACCGAGATATAGGTCCTCGAAATCAAAAAGCTATGGGGAAGGGTAAGCTCTCTTCTGGGTAAAAATTACATAATGCATGCAAATAAGAGCTCATTAGAATGAACTCATCGAGTTCATCACTAAAATTATCGTGTTTGAACAAGTGATGACAACGTTTAATTTAGGGTAGGTGGCAGAACGGAAAAGTACCAAAATTTCAATTAATTTACCTCCATTTTTCCCCAAATATTTAATATTTTCATCATTAATTAAATTTCCAAATCCGTTTCCTTTAATACAATTTCCAAAAGGTCTATCTGTATTTATACAATTATTTAAGCAACAAATATTGACAATTTTACTCCATTTATTTTTAATTGAAACAAAATCCTTTAAAGATAATTTAATAATTTTTAATCAAAATTACATATAAACTAACCGCATACTTAATACAATTCAAATTATTTAATTTAATCAAATCACCAATCTTTTTCTCAAATAAATCGTTTGCCTATTTTTATATAAATAAATTTATTAAAAAACATTTTATTTAAAATTTAACAGAAAATATTCGGATCTCACCTGTAAATCAACCCTCAAAACTGAAATGTAGCCGGTAACGGACTGGATCTGGCCGAATTTGTTCAGAATTTGGGTCACAAATCCGGGGTTTTAGCGATCTCAGAAATTTTCCGAACCGCGTTAATCAAGAAAAATCCAGCCGAATCAGAACGGCTCAAGTTGCGAATGTGGGTCCGATAAATTTTTTATACAGGATTTAGGATTTGATCTGATCACTCCAAATCTATTAATATTTCCCTAAATTATTATGAAATTTTTAACGTAAATGGTAATAAAATTTTTAGAAAAATCCGGAAAAATCCCGGGTCCGGTCTGGATTTTATATTTAAATTTTCTTTAAGAAATATTTTTAACTAAAAACTAATTTAATTAATTATTTACTTTTTTAATTTGTTCTTCCAAAGAATTAATTTTTTCATCTTTTTGCTTTAAATTAACATTATTTTCTTCAACTAATTGTTGAATATTTTGTTTTAAAACATTAATTTCATTTTCATGTTCAGAATTTACTTTTTGTATTTTCTAAAATTAATATTTAAAAAAATAACTCTTATTTGTTAGAAAAGAAATGAAACAAATAAAAACTTGCATTATCAATTTTCAAATAATTATTTTCCAAAGATAAATTAGTATTTTTCAATTGCAACTAAAACAAAAAAAAAGTTTTTTTTTAAATTCAATCGCCTCTTTAATTCAATTTTTTTATTTCAATATTTTGTTTTTATCCACGACACCTTTGTGGGTGAAAACTGGACGTTAAAGTGAAAGTGTAGTAGAAGTATAGGGAAGCTTTAACGTTTGTATTGCACCTCGGGAAGAGACTATCTGTAGGAGGACCGGACTAGAAGGGTATACGACAATCGAGCTCGATATCTCAAAAAACTTTCTCGTCTTGGTCCGATCTCTAATTTGCGGGAATGGCATACAAACGATGTGAAATAAAAGCGAAATCCAACTTAAGTAACTCAACAAAAAATAATTTGTTTAACCTCTAATTTCTCTACTCGTTGTTTTAAACTTTTAATTATGTTTTTTGATGAATTACAAGAACGACAAGTAGTGGACAATCCATCAACACTGGATGTTTCTGAATTACTACTTTTTTCTGTAAATTTTTCCAAGTCTTCTCTAAATGATTCATCATTATCAGAATTGTTTGTAGAAAATGCCCATTCTTCTAATTGTTTCTGTGGTCTCATATTTTTTAAAAATTAGTTTTCTGAAAATTAATTAAAACTTTTACATTGTTTTTGGCTATAAAATTTCTTTTTCATTTTGTCAGAAACTTGGACAAAAAATGCAAAAATGATCGATTTTCAAAGAAATTATTGATTTTAGGACATAAAAATACGGAGAATAATGAATACGGGAATAGAAAAATGAACCCGTTGGGCCAAACGTTACATCTTTTGAAAGTGAATATCGAGGAATCTAGAGGGGGGATTAAGGGAAATAAATACCCAGCTCTATGAAGATAAGTACCCAGTTCTTTATTTTAAAACCAATGGTGAGGTATTGTAACCCTTTCAAATGATTGTAGGGCTTTAGGATCAACAAGTCTTTAGGTTTTTCTGTGTTAAACCCGAAATAATAACTTTAAAAATTATAAAATACATTTGAAATATCGCTGAAACATTTCCACGAAAAATAATTTTTGGATCAAAGAAATAAGAGAAACAAAGTTGAAATTTTATGGAGAATTTAAAAATTAAAAGAATTAAAAAATATTCAAAATTAATATTCTATTTATATTTTGAAGGTTTTTTGCCTTCAACAAGTTTTATGTGAATATATGTTGAGAAAAAAAGGAAACAAATTAATTTATTTGTTGAGGGAATATTTTAAATAAATTTAAAGAGAAATTAAAAAATGTTTTCAAAGGGTAATCAATGTATTTAAAATAAAAACAAAAACATTGGATTAATGAATTGCCCGAAAAATTAAATAATTCTTAATCTGGAGGGATTAAAGAGGATAATGAGGGATTTGGACTGATTAAGGAGGATATCGTGAATTTCGAGTGATATCGATCTCTCCGTTATCCTTCCAACCTGCTGATATCCCCGATATCTCTACAAATTTTTGTTGATTTTCTTAATGTTAAAAACACGAAAAATCAATGTTGCGCTATAATTTTGTAGAAACAGAAAAGAGGGAATTTGCTTATAACTCCCGAGAAACCTCAAAAAATAAATGAAATCTGCTAAAATAAATTATTTTTGTTTACCCGAAATATTCTTAGGTACCGTTTCTATTTGGCTAAAAAATGGCTCTGATATGTGCGGATTTTGTCTCATTTTGTAGTTTTCTGATAAGTCGATGGGGATTATCTTTAAAAATTCAGATATGCGGATTTTTGTGGTCCTTTGAAGATTAAGAGGATTTTTTTATACTTTCTTGTAGTTTTTGCTACTTTTTGGAAGAAAAAATTTAAAAAAATATGTTTATCTTTACAGAAATATTTAAACAAAAGCAAATCAATATATTTAAACAAATTTATCAATTAATTCTCTTAATTACAACATAAGTACCTCTATAACAGTCTTCTTCATTAGAAATAAAAAACTTCAATTTTGGATTGTATTTATTGGAAAGTTGATATTTTTTACATTCAAAATTCATTTCAAATTTAACTTCAATATTTTCTGCTCTTTTACTTAAAATAATATCACATGGAACTTGGCATAATTTAATTTTCTTCACCATGTTAGAAATGTTTTTTGATGTTTCTATATGCTAAAAACAAAATATAATTTATTTTTTTTAATTTTAATTTAAAAATTTCTATTTAAGTCTTCAAAAAATATAACTTCCATTTAATATTTACGGTAATAGTTTGGAAATCGCTTTTTTTTCACCGTTTCCCTGACCATTTTGAGCTTTTCTTGTTTGATATATAATTTAACCATGATCTGTTGATTTAATGATTCTTGCCAATATTGTGAAGCTAAATCCGAGTTGGAAAAACTTTTTTTCCAATTACATAAGTCAGTTTTCGTTAATTTTAATGTCATACGACTTAGCTCGGAGGGCTCTTTCAAATCTTATATAATTTGCCATAGAACGAGAAAAAAATAGGAAAAAATAAAAGGGGGGATGACTTTCAAACTAAAACCACATTTTATCAAGTGGTCCACATTTACCTCCATAACAGTATTGTAAACAAATAATGGCACATTGTTACAACAAACTGCAGAAAATTTGTTTCCTCCATTTGACAAAATTTCAAGTAAAATGTTTATATTCTCCTCTATTTTTCTTTCATAACGATAATTAACGACAAGTTTATTTGAAATCAGATGATTGAGAGCAAATGTTAAAATATCAAGTGGCTCATTTGAACTAGAAAAAAAAAACACAAATTTAAAAAGTTGTTGGAAAAAATAACGAGCAATTTTCATTTCTTCAATATTTTTTGGATATTTTGACAATTTGAAATTAAATTCTAAATAAAATTTTGATTAAAAGAACGATTGTAACTAATCAGGGCTGGGCTAATTTCGCATATTTCACATTTTTTAGCGCAGTTTCGGACTTTGCAGTTTATTTTTAGATCTCGCCCAGCCCTTGTACAATTACCATCCGAACTATCCACATTATTACGGTCCCACAATTCAAACCCGCTAATATCAACGTTTCGGAAATCATCACAAAAAAACATAGGAATTGATTTTTCTATTGCACATTTCCACTAAAATGAGTTTATTTTAAAAGAAAATCATTTTTAAACCTTTTCCTCGAGATGTTCACTCAATTCAAATTCATAAAGTTTAGGATCTGGCTTAACAAATTCATAAAGACTGTTCTCGCTGATCTAAAATAAGTTCAAATTAGAAAGATTAATTTGTGTAAAAATTACAAATGTAAGATAATCAAATTTCTTTCGAGCCAATTTTCCCTTATATTCACCAATAAAATTTTTGAAGTAAATATTTGTTTGTTGTACTGATAATAATTGAGAGAAATTAAGACATTTACAAATATCAAGTTGAACTTCAAGTGGAAGAAAATACATTTTTATATAAACTTTTTTAGTCTGAAAAAGAAAATAAAACTATTGTACATCCCAAAACGGCGCGCGGCCATAACGGCGCAAAGCCTTAAATTGCTTCAGGATTAACAGATTTAGTATCAAACAATTCCGGGATTTGTATGCTTGACTTCGCATCAGGGATGAGCGCAAGAGACAATCTCAAAAAACGCAACGCAAGGCCAAAATTTAACGCAAATAACGCAAAACGCAATGCGCTCACCCCTGCTTCGCATGGATTTTGTTCTGCTTTGGTTTATTTTATTTTTTGATTGAAAAATGTCATTATTTCGTGTACTTTAAGGGTAACACACTTTGCCCGTTTTATCATTTATTGGTCAGCCCCGCTTGCCTTTTTCCTATCATGGCTTTTGTAGATGAGCAAGAAAATGTGTCCACTATTTAGTCTGAGATGCTATGTTGAGGTGAACGAGGAGAAAAAATATTTTTATTGACCTTTAAAATATACTAGGGCTCCCCTACAAAAGATAGATTCGCCAAAATATAGATGCACATTGAAAAATGTCATTATTATAGACTGCGAAATAGGCCGGTTGAGTCCGGACAAAAAATTTAACCATCTGAATCTTCGCTGGAAAAACTTTTTGTGCTGTTACGGAGGGTAGGCCGGGCATGGTCTTCGCTACATGATGGCCGTGCTTCGCTCAGTCGTGCTCGCTTCGCTCGCGGCGACCGTAGCGAATCGGTGGCCGTCGTTACGCTTGACATGCACGGCTTCCTCCGCAGCGGCAAAAACTTTTTCCGCAATATACTAAAGTAGGAACAAAATAAAAATCAGAACATAGACCAGAAAACAAAAGAAAAATCAGAACAATAGCATTAAATGTATGCACTCAACAGTTGGTAGTCAAATGGCCTCAAAATTTATCTATATTTTACCTAATTTTAGACGTGTCTATATTTTAATAGATTTTGCCCCTATCTATCTTTTAGTGCATCTATATTTTAATTGATTTTTGCCTTATCTATCTTTTAGCAGCTTTTGGCCGCGTCTATCTATTAAGCGATTTTACCCGTATCTATATTTTAGCCGTATCTATATCTTTTGAGGGGACACGTATACTAGCAATCTTTCCCATATGTTTCCCCATTTCCCCATAAATAAAAATAATTGCAGGGTCAATAATAAGCCATTTCGCCTAATTCCTTTATGTTTAAAAAAAGTCCGGTAATTGTTCATATCGCTAGTTAAGCTCCATGAGAGATGGGCGTTGTAATTCTGATATAAATATAGGAGAAAGCAAAAACATTTTAAAACATAACGGAATTTCTTATAACAATGTTCGGATCGAATGTTGGCGAACATTGCGTTGGCGAAATTGTGTTGACGCAAATGTCGCCAAGCTCAACAAAACTCAGACTCAAATGAACTTTTATTCTTGTTTTTGTGTTTGTTTTAATTAAATTCTGATTTTGTTGGAAATAAATTCTGATTTTTATCCCAACTTGTTTTAAATAAATTCTGACTTTGTCGGAAAGAAATTCTGATTTGTTTGGAATAAATTCTGATTTTGTTTGGAATTAGTTCTGGTTGTGTTTTAATTAAATTCTGATATCTTTCCAACTTGTTTTAAATTAATTCTGATTTTGTTTAAAACATGTTTTAAAGTTTTCCAGTTAATTGTTCAAATTTAATTCTGATTTTTAATTTAATTTATTCTCTAATAATGTCTCAAGAATCGATTGCTGACAGTAATGAAAATGTAGAAATGGCTGAAGAAGAATCTGAGGAAAATCAAGAGCCCAGTAAATATTTTTTAAAAAATTTTAAATTTTAATATTAATTAGAGTTGTATAACCACGTATTGACTGAAGAGCAAAAACAACGCAAAATAAAATGCGTTACTTGGGACGACAAAGTTGTTGAGGTAAGGTTGAAGAAAAATTTTTTAGAAAATTAATTTTTTTTTGAATTAGAAAAAAATTTTGTTAATTAAGAAAAATTTCTTTGCTGGTCCTTAACCAGTGAAAAAAATTTTAAGAAGTTTTTTGGCATCAAAAAAAATTTTTTTTTGTTTAATTTTTTAAATAAAATAAAAAATTGTTACTCTTGTCATTTGAGGGGGCCGCTATTCTCTTACCATTATGAGATTAACTTGACTTCAGATTTTGATTAACCCGCGTAATAGTTGTGAAAAATACATGTTTATTATGGTTAGAGATTACGGCCCATTTAAATGGCAAGATTGCCATAAAAAATTTTTTTGTAAAGGTTGAGTGGTATTTGATGATGCAATGCGGGGCTTTTGTTTTGCTTTGGTTTATTTTATTTTTAATTGAAAACCTTTCAATCTTTAAATTTTTTAGGGAAAGTTTGAATCTTGAAGATGCTGCCAATCCGGAGGCTTTGGATAATTTCAATTTTCCGCTCAATGAAATTACTGAAGAATGTTTTGTTAAAGTTGTGGAATGGTTGCGGAATCACCAAGGTTTAATTTTTGGGAAAATATCTTCATCAAGTTTTTTACCAAATTTTTAAGTTTTTGGGGGTGAGGGGCCAAATGGGATTTTTATGAATTTGATGAAATGAAAATTTTTTAATAAATTTGGCGGTTGCTCGCGAAAAAAATTAACTTTTTTGATCGTAGAATGGAGGTATAAAATGGAGGTATAAAAATAGAAAATTTTGACTTTTTACGTATTTTTGGTTTTTTTGCGTTTCGCTTTTATTCTAAAATCTTTTTCGGCTTTGTACAAGGGGTCAGATTTCCTTTCTCAATTCCTCCCTATTTTCTTGTGGGACCTCAAGAGACAAAAAATTTTTTCAAAAAATTTTTCTAAAATTATTATAATTTAATTTTCAAAATTTTTAGGTTTAGGCCCGATCGAAATTAAATACGACCATATCACTGGCGAGGTAATAAGTATTTTTAATAATTTGTAAATATAAAAATTTAACAAAAATATTAACCGAAAGGAAGATGATTTTTTAATTGAATGCTTTTGAATGTTTGTGAGAGCGAAATTAACTAGGGGATTGAGTTTTTCCTATTTTGTGGGGGGTTTAAATTGGCCTATTTTTGAGTTGTCTTAAATTTATAAGTCTCCTTTTGGACTCGCACTTCTATCGCACATTCAAAATTTTGGGCTGTTTTCTTATAGAGAGATTTCCCCATTTCCCCCATTTAAGAAATACTTTAAAAAAATTTTAAATTATCAGAATAAATTTAATAAAAATTAATTAGATTTTTCAGCGCAAATGGTTTACTTTGACTGAATGGGAGAAGAACTTTTTCGAGATTGATTTTGAATTTTTGAAGGAAGTTTATTTGGCTTCTAATTTTTTGGATATTAAATCCCTCTACTATTATTGTATTTTAAAAAATTATTTTAAAAACTTTTTGTTATTTAAAGGTGCTCAAGAAGCGGCACGTTGTATTATGGATAAAAGTGCTCAGGAAATACGTGATATGTTGGGATTGCCGGACGTGAGGAATTTTTGTATTTTAATCTTGAGCAAAAATCGAGTTTTAAATAAACCTCTATGTATTTAAGTGTTGGGTTTTTTGCGTAAAGACGGAAGTTAAAATTTTCTTAAGTTTTTGTGAGCAAATAATTTAAGAATATTTTTTGGACGAGGTCAAAACACCATCCGACCAAAATACAGTTAGGACATTATAGGTATTTTTCTGCACTGTATTACGATACTGATTAGGGTTGCCGTTTTCGGTTCAAGCCGACATTCGGTGCATTTTTTCTAACTTGGTTTTTTTCGATTCGGTTCGTTTTCGAGCTGAAAAGCCTCGACTCGCTCGATCTTTCGAGTTTCGGTTCGAGCGAGCTGGCAACTCTAATACTGATAGAATTTCGGGCTATTTCTTACTCTGTGACAGGCTTTTTGGTCGAACGTTTTGACTTGCATATTTTTCCAACACACTAGATCTAAAAAATTGCGAAAAATAGGCAAGGGACCGTTTCTTAAATAGAATCTAGAAAGCTTAATTTTAGTTTAGAAAATTTCTTTTGAATATTTATAAATTCTTTACAAAATTTTTTTTCTAAATAAATCAGAATTTTCCAAAAATTAAAGTTTTTTAGGATTTAACAGACGAGGAGAAGGCTGCTATTGCTAGGGAGTATGAATATCGTGAAGAGGGTACTACACCACCGCCACCACCACAAGCGGAAGTTGTGGATGAGTCCAATTTGGTCGGAACTTCCTCTTCTTTTCTTCCACAGAGTTCTTCCTCCTCTTCTTCTCAAGTTTATGCAAATGTTAATGGAAGTGAAGTGACCTTAGATTTTAATGGGGAAAGTAGTGGTAATAATAATGATAAAAATGAGGGTGATAAACCAGGAACATCCTCTTCATAATTTTGTTTTTTAAATTATTTTGGGTACTTTTTTAGTTATTTATGCCACACTCCTTTTTAATTGATAATTTTTAATGTTGGGAATGCTAATGAGAAAGAATAGGGAGAAAATTGGGAAGTTTGAGGGGAGTTTCGGCTCTATCTGAAAGGAGTGCCTGGTTGAGTTTTTTCCTTACTTTTGATAGAATTTCTTAAAATGGTCTTTTTTTATTTTTTTAACGACTGTTGATGTTTGCTTCTAAGGAAAAATGTGAGAAAAGGATTATATTTTATACACAAATTTTGTGAGCATTTACTTTTCTGTCCGAGTTCGTCCGTGTTTTGTCTGTCTGTCCGAGTTCGTCCGTGTTTTGTCTGTCTGTCCGAGTTCGTAATAACAATAAAAAATTAATCCTTTTACACATTTTTGCCTTACAACAAATATCAAATATGAATGAAAATTGACCATTTTGAGGAAGTCAATAAAAGTAAGGAAAAAACTCAACCAGGCACTCCTTTCAGATACGGTCGGAGTTTCTATTGGGAATGGATATCCGTTTTTTATTGCAAAATTATTTTGGGCCGAGTTTTGTGAGACCGTTCATTGTTGGGAGTAGGAGAGTTTGAGACTTGTTGTGTTTCTTACCCAAAATTGAAAATAACAATAGTGTGTTTGGCATAAAAATACAAAAGTACTAGAGTTCGGATTGGGAAGTTCTTACGAAAATCGAGATCGATTTCTCTAAAAATATCTCGATTTCGATAACCTTGATTTTTGTTCGATATCTCGTTATGTACTTTATTTTTAATCTCGTATTATTTGTTTTCATATTTAAAGTTGTTTTTGCGGCTTGATTATTTTTTGAATAAAAATAAAATGCTAATTATGTTGTTATAAATCAAGGCTTTTTATGAGCCTTTGTTTTTTGCTAACAAGTCCTGATGTAGGTAGAGGGGATCATTAACCCAAATCCCAATTACTTATAAATAGAATAAATCAAAATTTGAATTTAAAGTATACTAACGCTTATTTAAAAATAAATTCATGATTCTGAAAATTTTTATTAAGGGTGAAAATTTTTGTAATTTAAGACTGCCATGAAGTGGAGGAACGGAACCGACATTCGAACCGAAAAATCATCGGTTCTTCGGGCCAGAACCGTCAAACCTAGTTCTGAAGCCTCAGCTCCTCATATAAATTGTTTTATTTACCGCAGGATAATAAAAATGAAAAATAAATATTTTTAAATAAATTATACTTTCAATATGTATACAAAAGTTTAACGTAAAAATATTTTATATTTTTTACAATTTAATGATTGATAATGTCATTTTTTCAACAGCAAAACTTTGTTTTTAAATAAATTTTTTTACCTCTTTAATTGTCTTTCAAAATTATTTTTTTAAATGATTAAATTAATATTATTTTTACTTTTGCAACAATGTTATTTATTTGCATTTGAAAATAATAAAAGTAAAACTTAAAAATTTTTAAAAGGAATTAAAATGATTTCGATATATGTATTTATTAAAAAAATTGTTAAGAAATTATGTCAAGTACATAAATAAAAATAAATCCCTCAAATCTGACATTATATTTCACGTATTTTCTTAATATGTAGGTATTTAGATTTAGTGGGACACGCCCAAAAGGCATATTGGCACAAAGCTATAATTTGCTTCAAGATTTCTGAATTTTACCAAATTTAGTATTAAACAATTCCTCTCATCGAGCTAAAGGAATTGGTACCAAAATTGATAATAGCCAGAAATTTTGCAACTAGTTATGGCTTTGCTGACGCAGATTTTGTATACGATTGGGATTTTCAGTTATCTTGACCTACTTCGGGTCCAACCCTAATATTCAGACATTCTTCAAATAATTTTAATTATGTATAAGAACGATCTAAACGCGCTACTTTACCATTAGATATACATTCAATTAATGCAAGAACAAAAAGAGAAAAGCCTGGAGATGAGAATTCCAAAATAGATGGAGCTACTAAAACAAAATTTTCTGAGCCAAATGATCCGCTATGGAAGGATATGTGGTAGATTATAGTTCACTATAAGATAACCCGCTTAGTATGAAAATCTTGTCATCTTATAAGTAATTAAGTGCTGGCCATTGAGATTGTAGTTGTTATCTCAACGCCCAAAAAAATTTTTAAACTAATGGTTGTATATCGATAAGGTAGGCATTTAATAGTAGATGCCTGACTGGGTTAAGGGGCAAAACTTCGAATTTAAAAACTCGGTCAATACTAAATCTATTTTCATTGGGTGGGGTCATTTAGGCTTGGCCGTACAACGCGGATTATTGTTCCAGTTATGGGGAAATGTGTCCATTCCCCGTTGCTGGAACAATATTCGTCGTTGGAGCAAGCTTCCCTGTTTGTCCGGTCGAAGGTATTGCCCTGACACGTTCTGACTGTAATTTTATTTTATAAAATTTTAAAATTCCAATGTAGGTACGTAAACAACAAATTTTATGACTCCAAAAAGATTGATCACAATGTTATAGAAGCATGGAATTTGGGGTATACTGGTCGTGGGGTTGTTGTTTCTGTTATAGATGATGGATTAGAGATAACCCACGAAGATTTGGCAGACAATTATGATCCAGATGCTTCTTATGATGTAATTGATAACGATGAAGATCCAACGCCTAAAGATGATGTGGATCATCAAGGGACACGTTCTGCTGGTGTAGTGGCTGCTATCTTTAATAATTCACGTTGTAATGTTGGAGTCGCTTATGGGGCAAAAATAGGAGGGATTCGTCTGCTGGACGGTGATCTTTCAGCAAAATGAATTTTTTATAAAATTTATTTCATAAGACACCTATAACGACACAATAGAAGCAATCGCCCTTGGTTATAAACCTCAACACATTGATATCTATTTAGCTAACTGGGGTCCAACAGACGATGGGTATTAAATTTTAAAATGTTTTTTATTGTAATTAAAGAAAAACACTCGATGGGCCAGGAGAGTTAGCGAAGGAGGCTATATTGCAAGGTGTTAATAAAGGAAGAAATGGAAAAGGATCAATTTATATTTGGGCATCAGGGATTGGCGGAAAAGGTGAGCAAAATCTCGTTACAATTAGAGGAAAGTCGGTTATTGCTCAAATTAGGCCAGACTCGAGTTTTTAAAAAATCTTTATAAAAATTTCTCGAAAAATATGCGAATTAGTTTAAAATTTAGTAAATAGCGGGATCTAAACCTCAAGACTTAAGACAAGGGTTATTGATGTCTCGTCTAAAAAGAGAGAGAAATCTCGTCTAAAAATCTCGTTTATCGAGCTTTCTCCAAATATTGAGCTCAGTCCGGTAACTTCTACGGATAGCCATTTTATTTATTCTGATTCAACCATTCATTAAATAATTTAAAATTAACAAAATTTAAATTATATTTTAATCATAGATGATTCTTGTAGTGCGGACGGATATGTAAATTCAATCTACACAATTTCAATTTCTGCTACTACTGAAGATGGCAGAGTTCCTTGGTCAATTATAAATTTGTCTTCTGATAATTAAAGGTTATAGGTATTCTGAATCATGCAGCCCAACTATTGCAACAGCCTTCTCTGGAGGGTCTATTAATGACCGAATGATTGCTACAACACATTTACACAATTCGTGTACTTTGAAATTATCTGGAACAACTGCTGCAGCGTCCTTAGCTGGAGGGATTATTGCCTTGACATTAGAAGCCAACCCAAATTTGGGTTGGAGAGATATACAGGTACATAACTGGAATTAATGTGTCTCTTCTATACACTTTTATGAAGATCTATGTATATCCTATCAAGTTCAAAGAATTTTTGCGTGTTCGAAAGAGCCGCTAGTAAAAATTTCAATTAAGCATATTATTGTAAGAACTGCAAAACCAGATTCTTTACGTGCTGTTGATTGGCAAAAGAATGGAGTTGGTCGTTGGTTCTCTCACTCATACGGGTATGGTCTCCTTGATGCGGGTGCAATGGTCCGAGTGGCACGTAAATGGAAAAATGTTCCAAAAGCTTTAAATTGTTCAAATGTTTATAAGCAGGAAGATTTTATGTCCGTATTTACTTAAATTGATTAAAGATTAGGGGAAATTAGTAATTTATAGTTTTATTATCCAATTAATTTGGAAAATTTTAACTTTAATTATGCCAATTATTCAGAGCCATTGAAAATGGAACAAGTCTTAATGCAACTTTGTACACTGGAGGGTGCTCAGATAATGGACAGGATAATCGAGTTAATTTTCTAGAGCACGTCCAAGCAATTATTGACGTTGACACTTTTACTCGTGGCTTAATAGAAATTTATTTGACAAGTCCTAAAGGTGCCCTTTTTCTGTTTTTTTTTCTCGGGAAAATAATCAAATTTTCAAGGCACTCGTTCAAAGCTTATGTCTAAAAGGCCTAAAGACACCAGCAGTCTTGGCTATATTAATTGGGAATTCATGTCCGTTCATTTTTGGGGAGAGAGTTCTGATGGTAATTGGACTTTAGAGATTAATAACGCTGATGAAGAAAATAGTAAGTATAGTAAAGCAGAGCTGAGCTATAGCTGTTTATGTCCTTCGGCTAGTGCAAGAGGTTAGGTATTTGGCGGCTGTGAGCGATCCAGCATCTTCTGTAGACTGGACTGATGTTTTATCCATTTTACCATGCCGCCTACTGCATACCCTTAGGATTTAAGTAGCTATAGTATGCTTTACAGAGGGACATTTAACTAAAATTATTAAAAATTTACAAAAAAGTTATTGGACTTAATAAATGGCAATTGGTTCTTCATGGCACAAATGATTCTATAGACGAAATATAAAACATTTTAAATAGAATTTTAACACTGATTAAAATTTTCTGTTTAAGGTTTAAAATTTTATTAAAATTCTGATTTTAAATGAAATTTTTTATAAAATTTTCAATAAATTACATATTATAGTAATTAACACAAAATTAAATAAAAATAGATTATTTGGATTAAATTGAATGATTCACTTAACGAAAGTGAGAATATTTATAAAAAAAATATGAATTTGTTATGTTAATGTTGGGACGCCCAAAAGGTCGCGGACATAACGACGTAAAGCCATAACCAGCTGAAAGATTTCTGGGCCTTATCAACTTTGGTACTAATCTCTTTAACTCGATGAGAGGAATCGTTTATTACTAAATTTGATTGGATTTGGAAATATTGAACCAAGTTATTGCTTTGCGCCTTTATTGCCGCGCGCCCTTTTGGGCTGTACCCGTTAATGTTATAAAAAATAAATTAGTAATTAGTGTATTTAATTAATTTTAATTAGTTATTAATCAAATTTTATTCGTTTAGTTTTTAGATTTTTTAATTCATAAAATATTAACTAATTGACTACAATTTTATATACATTAAAAAATTGTTCATAAAATTAGTTTACTCATTATTGGGGGTAACAATTAGATATATCCTCTACCTAATGTTTAGTTTAAGTATAAATTTAATCCGTAAAAAATTAAGTATACCTATAAGCAAATACCGTATTTAATTAATTCTAATAAAGAATTAATATTCCAGACTATCCGTGGGTTGGAATTATTAGAGTTTAAAAATTTGAATGTCAGAAGGACATTCGGGGATGGGGAATTTATCGTTTCAACCCATCCCTGGCATTGGAAATTAATCGCGTTTGACGAATTATTCAAGAGGAAGGGGGGGGGGGGAACGAGTACTCTCGGTAAATATAATAAATACACAAAATGTGAATTATTAAAATTTCAGAAAATGCCTAGAATGCCTTTAAGAGCATTTCCATCAATCTTATTTTTAATATTTTATTCAATAATAACATCTAAAAGTTCAATTGATGATTCAAAGTTTACTTCTCTGAGTAAAATTTATAAAGTCCGTTATAAAGACATGCTTAACATGCTTAATGTTACTAACTGTAAAGGGTAAGTAAAAGCTGTATTATTTTGATGTGACATTCTACATAGCTTTTCTGATTTTCAAAACATACAAGAAACGTTCTCTAAAAATTTGACAAATTTTGATGCCATTCTGTTACCCTTTAATAGAGAATGTTAAGTAGTGAGGATAAGTATAGGCTGGTAGGCTGGTAAATAGGCTGGTAATGGCTGGTAATGGCCGTTCATGGGAAACGTTATGTTTTATATAAAAAAGATTCTATGTACTTTAGTATACAAACAAATTATTTTAATTAAAATTACAGCATACTCATTTGCTATCAAAGCCAGCTAAGTTTGCCTTCCGAGAGAAATTGGAAACCCAACAAACGATTCGAATTAACAAAAAAAGGAAAAAGTCAAATGTGCGGCTATAACTCTCAAATGGGGAATCCAACCAAAATTAAAGAAATTAAAGAAGCTGAATGGTTTGGAATAATAATTATAAAGAAAGGAAAGGGAATTTTGGAAGTTCATTCAGATATCTTACCAGAAGGGTTAGTTAAAATGAAAAATATTTAAAAGAGAGGTACTTATCTGTTATATCCCCACAAATTGAGGCGAGTCGAATTTGATCGGCCATAATTTTTTGATACTTGATCCACTGCAAATAAATTTTATATCATTCAAAAGCCCTCGAAAAGCTGTATCTTTGTTCTAATTTGAAAGATACCGCTGATCTAGTTATTTCGAATGATATAAAATTCATTTGTCTTGGATCATCTTTCTAAAAGTTATAGACGATCAAAGTCGACTCGCCTCAATTTGTGGGGGTAAACGGATAAGTATCAAAAGAACAATAAATATGCGCATATTAAATTATTTTAACAGAAAAAATCTTTAAACTTTTTAGAGAGACACTGATACTACGCGGAATAAAGCCTTATGAATTGATATCATTCCTCCTTGGAAGGGATGATTCCCTCAAACGTTTGTTATTAATTTTTTTTAGAAATTTTATGATAATTTAACAAAAAATGGGTGAAAGGGAGAGGTGGAGGGGTAATGGTGGGATTTAAATATATTGAAAACTATTTCGTTGTTCAAATATAAAACGCTTAGGAGTAAATTTAGAATTTATGGATTCTTGTCCCTATTTTTTTACTATTTTTGAAAATTTTATAGAAAAAATATTTAATGCTAGCAATGTTGATAATAATCTGTTCGGTAGCTCTAAGATAAATAAAGAATATTTAATTGACGATTTTGCGGGAATACTGGCTTTGAAATTGGAAATGATACTTTTATTCTCTAAGAACATCCAAGCAAACAATGCTGAAACGACATTATTATTTTGGAAATATGTTGGGAACTGCTTAATAAATGAGGTAGTTACTTATTATAAGGACTAATCTACACTTGTTAAGTCTAAGTGTTTTATCATATAAAGTTTTTATCATATAAAACCATAATTATTAGAGTCGGATCCGGACCGGATCTTCGGGTCCGGTAGTCCTGAATCTGGTTATTTTGATAAAACCGGATTTTCGGGATTTTGATCCAGAAGCTCTAATAAGTATTGTCCAAACTTTTTAAACTTTCTGCATTAAACATTTAATACTTAAAAAATATAAAATAAAATAAAAATAAACATAAAAAGCACAAAACATAACATATCCACTCGAACATGAGAATCAGATCTTCTGAGAAATAATATGTTTATATTTACCATATAAAAATATGAAATATCTTCTTAGGATTTATATAAAAAGAAGCTAAATAATGAACATAATATATTGCAAATATACAGTCTGGTGCATAAGTATATGATCAACTACCGTACTACCGACCGTACTACCGACGGATTTTCAGTTTTTATCGGTATCCGCATCGGCAGTACGACACAGAATACCGATTGATAAAATTTTGAATTTTATCGGTATTATTTGGTATTACAGTACGAAATACGATTCGGTTCATAATTCTGATCTCTAGTTATAAGATTTTTTAGAGGAATATGGTCAAAGCTAACAATTTGTTACGAATCTAAATTGGACCCATATATACTAGACGATGTAACTGATGATAGAATTAAAGTAAATTTAAATGAATTTGTTGTTTATTTTGTTTCCTTTAAAGCTAAGGAATATTCCGTTTTCTGGATATGCTAAAAAATGCATAAAGGCAGGCCAACACGGTATTGAGGTTCGAGTTTGTGCTAGGCGCAAATCGTTTTTACGTGATAATGACAATAATGCCTATAAAATTGAATATAAAATTAATGTGAAACTTGGCTTCTCATATACTCACAAAAGGTGGGGAAATATGTTTATTAGAGTTAGAACCCGGATCGGCTCCGGATTTTTCGGATCCGGTAGTCCGGAATCCAGGTTTTCCAAATATTGTTCTGGAAAATCCGGTCCTTATAAAAATTTTTTTGAAATCCGGAAACCGGATCTGGCATTTTTCAAATTTCGAGTCCTAATATTTAGTGTAATATTAGAAATCAGAAAATAATTATTTCAAAATTATTTAGTTTCTCCTTTGAAAAGTATGAAAATATTTTTGGAGTTATAAATAAAACGACTAATCTCCTCGAACATCCAAGTAAAGAAAATGCAACTATCTCAATTCTAAAAATCCAACTTGGTAAAAATGATACAATGTTTGCAACTTTAACTGACATAAATGAAAAAGAATGGGAATATGTTGGGAGTACAAAATTCCTGATAAGCAACATGTTTGACACAAAAGATAAAGAAAAAGAAAAAACTTTGCAAAAAATTACTGAAGGAGTAAAATTCTTTAAATTATTACTAGAGACAGGGTTCCTATGTACATGATGTCTTATGCAAAAAACACAGTTTCCGCTTGTTTTGAAGACATTAGAAGGGGTTCCAATTTGCATATAATTCATATTTTGCCAAAATTGCCCTAAATCCTCCCAAAATGGTGTAAATTTTGTAAAATATCAACAAATGACCCACCTCTCATTGAATAATGTCAAAGAAAATAGAGTGAACTTGAGGAAGATTTATACTTTTTTTGAGGAAGGATTATGTATATCATACCTATTTTACTTTTTTTAAAATTAAGAATGAGGCACTTGCACTTCTTGGTCTGGATATGGACCTTTGGAATGAAGGGTCTACTATATTAGACACTATGAAAGTCCCAGAAAGGTCATGTCATTTAAGCCTCAAATTCAATCAAAATAAATTTAATGCATCTAGGCAATGTGTAAGAATTTTATTTAAAAAAGAATTTATCATTAATGGTAAATAGAAAAAATAAAATTCTTCAAAATTTGCTCATTTTAAGGACATTCTCAGCGATAAACCCTCGATAATTAATCAATTCAAACTAAAAGCTAATTTATACAACTTGGCTTGTGATATAAATGAATATTTAAAGCATGATAGAGGATTGGATAGTTCTAATTATATATGCGATCATAAATCTGGAGATGAGAATTTACTAAGAGAGTAAACAATTTCCGTTTATCTAAATTAATAAATCATCTTTTGGCAGCTGGAATTCGGCTAATCTAACTCTTTGCTATTTAACAAAATTGGGAGAAACTGTAAAATAATTTTTTTTTAATTTTAAAGAAACTAATCAAAATATGGACTTATAATTAGGGTTGGGGGCCCGATCCGGCCCGGTCCAAAACATCGAGCGGGCATTGAATTTTGGCCCGAAAAAGACTCGGTCGGGACGGCCCGAAAAAAATGAGGCCCGAAAAGAACGTCTTCCCGACTCGAAAACCCCAACCCTACTTATAATCTTTGTTAATTTAAAAATCTCTCAGATAAAAAACAACCCTAAAAGTGATTTTGCCAAATCTTGTTCGAATAAAGGCCCTGGAAGGCACGGAATTGAATTTCGCGTCTTTGCGACCAGAGTTGGGTTTCAAATTTTTAAAAAAGAAGGACGTTATCGAATAACCTATCGAGTTGATGTGATTATTGGATTCAGTTACTCTGAATATACGTATAAATATATTTTCTTCATAAAAATATATTTAGAGAATTTTAGGATTAAATTCGGCAAAATAATCAACGCGACAGGGAAATATTTAAAAGATGAATCCTTATTTCCTTTAGATTTAGAGGAGATAATAGCTACACTTTTATCAATTTCCATTGGAAATTCTGAAAATAAATTTGCAGTTTTTATTGATGAGTTAAATGATGAAGTTTATGATTATAGTAAAGCTGTCCTCGCAACTTTAGGAGAAGGAAACATAAAAGAAATTTTGAATAAGGTAGAATTAACAGTTACGATTGAGTTATTACCGCCAGGCTACATTATTTCTTTAAAATTAACTTAATGTATCAATCAGAAATAGTACATGAAGGAAAAGGTCAACTCGAGGGACACATGTTCGCATAGAGGCATTTTTCAGTGTTATGATAATTACGGATTTGACAATTGCGGATTAAAACTTTTAAAAATTATTAAAATGATATCATGTTATTTCGATTCAGCTCGCCGAGCTCTTTAGAATGAGCTGCATTTTCGAATTTTCCACACTAAAAAGCAGCTTGGTCCCCCTATGGTCTTCCGATTTTCAGGTGGGCACAAAGGTGCCTTTTGCAGACATGTGTCCCTCGAACCGGAAATTTACTTTATATGAATACAAATATTTAATTACCTATTACATACTATATTTCATACTTCATTATATTTTATCATTATTTTATCAAATAAAAATATTTTAGGAAGGAGCCCTTTCCATGGTCGGTCCAGATATGAATTTAAATGATGAACAGATTGATGCGAATTCAATAGACATTTTATATGTATCACAAACAGGGTGTGAAGCAACACTTGATATCGAATTAAATGGAAAAAGAATTAATGAAAGATTTGATTGTGTAAGTTATGATAGATAAATATTTAGAGCACCTCGTCCTTCAAATTATTGTAAAAACAAATATTTTGTAGTATAAGCGACCAAGAAATTTGTGTGACATCCTCGGTTTGGAGAAATTTAATGAATTATCACATGCTTATGACGAATTAAAAGAATTATGGAAGACTTGTCCTTGTCATGAAGAACCTCGTCCTTCACACATTGTAAAAATAAATTTTGTTGAGTTAAAGTAGAGGTCGGTAGTGTCGGTGATCGAGGGTTGAAGTGTAGAACCTTCGTGGTTCGGGTCGGAGATTTTTGACTAAAAAATCGTCGGGCCGAGTTTCAGGGGTCGGGTTGCTACTAAGGTTGTCGGATCCAGATATCCGGATCCGAAAAAAGGCCGGATGTCCGAAATTTTCGGTTCAGATATCGGATCCGGATATCCGAAATTTTCCAACTATCCGACAACCTTAGTTGCTACACTTATAATTTAAAGTGTTTTTTAATTTAGACACTTATTTAATTAATTAATTCAAAAAAGCAAATTTAAATTCTATTTCCCAAATTTCTAAAATTTTCAGCCCGATTCTTGGTTATATCCAAATCCTAAAGGAAGGAATAAAAGGAGTGCAAATGTTTCTTTAAAACTTGGTGAGAGTGATGAGGATGAACTTGTAAATGGTTGCGAAAATGCACCTCTAATTGCTATTGGGGATCTTTTCCTTAATCACAGGCAAATAAATAAATTAAAGGAACAACAGAAGAAATGTAAATTTACATATATTACCGTAAATTCTCTAATTGAAGCACACTCTCCAATATAAACAGACCCTGCGAGAGGATTAAAAAATAGAAGGCATGTGCTTCAATTAGAGAATTTTCGGTATATTTGGATATTATGTATTTAGGCTGCAAAAATCATTCTCGAAATAAAAGACAACTAGACAGTACTTCGTCAGAAATTTTATGGAAAATGCCAATTTACTATGCATTTTACGATAATATGCTTCAGATGTGGAACAATGCTAGAAGCTAATGGATATAATGGAGCAGAACATGTAATTGGCTTGTCATATTATGGTTGTCCTAAAATATGTAAAATAATAATTCTCAAAAATAAATGATATAAGGGAAGAGTAAATACCCATATAATGTAAGCAAAATCGTAATAGTATTTTTAATTCTGTTATTTTTTAACGAATAAAAAATTTGGTACTTTTCTGTTTTGTGACCGCACGTTAAAAATGTTTAAAAAGGGTCATGAATATGGACAAACTATGTATATGTCATTCGACTTTAATAACTTTAGACTTAAGAATACCGAGCAATTTTTAGTTTAGATTCGTAATTTTTATCAGTAAATTGATAAAAGTAAGTTAAAAAAATTAATCGAACAAATTTAATAAAATTCTTTGAGAACTGAATGTTTTGAAATATCATATTTAAACGGTTTCGACTCCAAATCTTTTCCAAAATTTGTTTCAATAGAACAGCAGTTTAAGTAAACACGTGGTTTGTATGAGTAAAAATTGTCTATTAGTAACACACCTTTGCCTTAAAAAATGAAATTTTTGTAAAAATTGTTTTTATATGTATTACTATTCGGTTATATCCCAAATTTTCCTTTTATTTCATTATTTTCCCCTTTCTATAAAAAATTACAAAATGGTCAAAGGTGATTGTTCCAATTAGGGTTTGACCCCGAACGCTTGGGGAGGGGGCTTCAGGATTTTTCCCGCCGAAAATATTCTAAAGCCCAGCAGTAGTGGTGTTGCAAGGCCTGGTATTGCTGAGAGCTCACAATAACGCACCATTGGTTCCAACATACAAAACGGGGTACTTACTCATCTTCAACTCTCTAAATCCCTCTTAAAAGTTGTACGTCCTCCGGGACAATAGGTCCTCAAGTTATGTCTCATGGTTAACCTCGTAGGGAGATAACTGAATAGTACATAGTATATTTTCATTAAATATTTACCAATTTGTTTCCCGTTTAGTGTAAAAAACATATAAGGAAATTTTTTTTCTCCATCTAATTTTATAGTTGGTGGATAAACTAATCCACAACCAAAAATGTCGTTATTATCCAAGTCAATCATTTGTGTAAGTTTAAAGGATTCTTTATTCTCGTTAATAATTTCAGCTAAAGTCCAAAAACCACCCATTTCCCATCTTTATTTAAACTTCCTTCAACAATTATACATTTAACTTCATAATAATATAAAGAATAATTAAAGCTATTTTTTGGTTTTTTAAATGGATTCTCTGCAGAAATTGAAACAAATTTATGATAACCTAAAATTGTTTGTAAAGAAATTAAAAGCCAAAAACAATAATTAAAGGAAATGAATTCACAAATTCAGGCAATACTTTGGTGAGTCTACGCCTGAAGAGCTACACCCTTTAACCTGTGTAGATCTAGCTTTCCAACTTTTGAAAGGGAATATCGAGGGATTTAGAGGGGATAAGTGTTCTGTATTTTAGAACAAATGGTCCTTTTAGCGCGTATGTACATAAATATGGGTGAGTAGATCCTTTTTCTTCTTCAATTACATCAAATCCATCAAAATCCCCTCAATCCACCTATATTCCTATTTGATTCTCTTTCAAAAGTTGTAGTTTTCAGGGTCAATAGAATTCAGGGTTGAACCCACTTAGGTCTATCTTTCTCTTTTTATGGTCAATTATATATCTTTCGGAAGAGCAACGAGGGCTGAGATGAATGGCACTAAAATTGACATAATCTGACTTAAATGAACAAATTTATGATCCCTTGTTTATAACCACGCAAAAAATTCTCCGGTGAGGATTCAGCTCCCCAGCACTGTTCAGAATCATCATATTCTCTATTCCAACTTAGAGATCTTTCGACTGATCAAAGTATTACACAAATCCATTTCCTTAATAATTACCAGTAGGTTTGTTTGTATATAAATTATTGTCACAACATTTATATCCACTATTAATTTCATTCCATTTATTTTCAATTTTGACAAAATTCTTAAGAAATTGTCTAATAATTTTTTTAAATACATATATGTAAACTAACCACATATTCAAAAATTAAATTATCCAATTTAACAGATAAATTACTAAGCCTTTTATTATACAAATCATCTGTCTAAAATTTAATTTAAAATTTTAGAAAAAATTAATTTTTAATTACTTATTTACCTTTTTAATTTTTCCTTCCAAAAAATTAATTTGCTCGGTTTCTTGATTATTTTCAGCTTTCAAGTGTAGAATATTTTCTTTTAAAGTTTTAATTTTTTTTTCATGTTCTAATTGGATAACTCTAATTTTATTTTCATGATCAGAATTTGGTTTTTGAATTTTCTAAAAGAACAAAATATGTTTAAGTAACATAATCCAGTATTTTTGGCATGTGGACGTACTGGGACGGACGAACCGCGATATTTCAATATACCTATGTACATACCAGGGATGTGCCTTTCAGCTTTTTGCCGAATTTTCGTCTTTTTTGGTGCTTCGTCTTTTGCTTTTTATATTACCTTTCGCTTTTTAAAATCTGTTTCGGCACACCCCCCTGGTTTCAGGACCTATGGCCATTGGGTCTTGGATAGTATACCGTCCTATTGAGGAAAAAGATATTTTTTCACAAAAAACCCAATATGTCAGCCCCCGGTTCATTGAAAAAAATTCAATTGCTTTATATCAAACACCCCCTAGATATCAGAAGGACCCTGTTCTAATTCCAAGGAAAGTTGTTCTAACACGGAGAAGTATTTCCTCATTGTCCCTCACCTTCTTAATTTCTTTCAATTCGATTTCTAAAGACTGATTTTTCTTTTCAAGATTGACACTCTTTTCCTTCTCCTCATTAAGCTTTATTTGAAGATTGTTAAAATCATTAGAAAGTTTTATTAATCCATTTATTTGTTTATTTAGCTTAAAGAATTATTTTTTAATTAAAATATTTTTAAAATCTACTTTTGTTTCCAAATCAGAATTTGATGGTCCTTCTTCAGCCATTTTGTAGAAAGAAATTTCTTTGTTTTAAAAATAATTAAAAAATTAATCTCCCTGTTAAAAAAAGAAATCGAATTTAGATAAAAAAAGGATAAAATTAAGGGGATACGGAGAATGTTTAAATTGATTATTAAAATTATAAGTAATGAATAAGAAAATGAATAAGAAAAATGGAGAGAAGAAAAAGGAAAAAATCTTTTAAAATATTCCTTTAGGAAATTGATATACTAATTGGGTTTTTAATGATAGGCAATATAACTTTTTCTTTGTATTCTTTTAATAAGTTCAGCAGAAAAATATATATTCAAAAATTGGTAAGTTAAATCAAAAATAATTAATTAAAAAAAACAAATTTTCAATTAAATTCTTTAACAACTAAATGTTTTGAAATATCATATTTAAAAGGTTTTGACTCCAAATTATTTCCAAAGTTTGTTTCAATCGAACAACATCTCAGAACAACACGAGGTTTATCAAAATTGTCCTTTACTAATGTAGCCTTTCCTTTAAAAAACAAATTTTGTTGAAATAATATTTTAAATCAGGGCTGCCAGATGTACTTATTTTGGAAGTACAGTAGTTACAAATCGACCTTCGTACTTACTAGATTGAAAATGTACCTATTTGTAACGGAAGAAATTTGGTTTAAGGACCTACAAAATTCTCAAAACTTTCGCTTACGGCGCAGAAATTACTCATTTGGATAAGAATATAAAATATTTGGGCTAAAATATATTTTTAGATTTTATTTTTGGGGCGTACTTATAGTTTGAAAATGAAGAATTTGTACTTCCAAATTAAGCTTTCCCCTATGTACTTCCAAATTAAGCTTTCCCCTATGTACTTCCAAATTAAGCTTTCCCCTATGTACTTCCAAATTAAGCTTTCCCCTATGTACTTCCAAATTAAGCTTTCCCCTATGTACTTCCAAATTAAGCTTTCCCCTATGTACTTCCAAATTAAGCTTTCTGTACTTAACTTAACATTTTCTAAATGGCAGCCCGATTTTAATTAAATATTTACCAATTTGTTCCCCATTTTGTGTAAAGAAAATATAAGGGAATTTATTCGACATATTTGTCGGAGGATAAACTAATCCACAACCAAAAATATCATTATTATCGAAAGATGTCGAAACACTAGAAGGGTTATCCTTCTTGTTTTCAATTATAGCATACTTTGGATTAATCACAATATTTTTATTTGTATCACAATTTTTCAACCCAATATACATTTCAACTGCCCACTTATCTCTTTCAAATATACATTTAACTTCAAAATAATATAAAGAATAATTAAAACAACTTTGTGGGTTTTTAAATGAATTTTCTGCATTAATGCGAACATAATGATCGTAACCTTCAAATATTTACAGTAAATTAAAATTTCGAAAAAATTTCAATTAATTTACCTCCTTCCCCCTCCAAACAATTAATATATTTAATATTTTCATCGTCAATTAAATTTACAAATCCAAATCCTTCAATACATTCACCAATAGGGTTGTCTGTATTTATACATTCATATTCACAACATTTACGATGCCCACTATTAATCTCACTCCATTTATTTGTAATTTTAACGAAATTCTTTAAGAATTAATTTTTATAATTTGGTACTATGCGTTTATATCCAGGCATTCCCCTTTCTCGCATTTCCGAATTTGAGAGGCTATAACTTTTTATGCTCCCTGAATTTTAAATCATTCGAAGGCTCTCGATAAGCGCTATCTTTTTTCAACTGGATGGATCAGGTCTAATCGTATGTTAAAAAGTTACGAGTCTTAACGATTTCTTGCACTATAATGTCGTAACCTTTTAACGACTGGCCAGACTTGATCCAACCAGTTGGAAAAAAGAGTGTCTATAGAGAGATTTCGAATGATATGATCTAGTCGGATTGATGAAGGATAAACTCATAGCGCTCAAATTCGGGGATATCAACGCATAGTAATATTTTATTTAATTATAAACTAACCACACAATTCACAAATTTTGTCATATTACATGAACTCTGAGTTTCAGTTTCATCATCTAACTCGTCAGAACTGTCACTTGCTTTTTCGACAACAAATTGTTTAATATCATCCAAAGTGGCAGGAACTCGGCAACTGGGACAATTTTCTGCCTAAAAATTTTAAAAATAGAGGCTAGAAATAAATATTGAAGTCGTGGATTTTTGTTGTAATTACCTAAATAAACCACAAAGACTACTGATCTTTAAGGTGGAAGAGAGACACCACCAGTGGTTGGAAACTCGTACCCGTGTACGAAAACAAATAAATGGCAAGTACAAGTACGAGCAAATTTAAAAATTCCACACAATTTTATTATATACTAATAATTAGTAGATTGTCGAAACGTAGATAGTCTCTCTTATTATATTTTAAATTTTTGTGGATTATTAAAAATAATGGAAATGTTAAGAAAATTATTTGAAATTCATAAAAACCCCGACACATACTATTTGGCCAGTATAAAATCAAGAATTAAATTTCCTCACCCCTTCAGTGATCCATCGAGCAATACATTCGTAATGATATGTATGATTACAATCTTTTAAAATATAAACATTTTCATGATTCAATTGAGACTGACAAACAATACAACAACCAAATTTGTAAGAAACCTTTTTTAGATTCTAAAAGAATTTTTTTAAAATTCCAAAAACATTTTTATAAGGTTGAGATACTTGTAAATGATAGAGACGGACATTCACCCAAAAATCTTAACTCAAAAAAATATAAAAAATATTTACGCTCCCTTATGAATATTTTTAAATTGTTGATAAAGGCTAATTTGAAAGCCCTTAGAATTTTCTACAAAATACGTTAGGTCTCTTAAGTGTAAAAAATTTTGTATAGAAGTTAAGGAGGTTCTAAATTTAATTATAAACTAACCACATATTTATAATGCATATTCTTTAGTTTAATTATTAACTCATTATTCTTTTTGTCAGATGCATCTTTCTCAGCTTGTAATTTTTGAAAATTTAGCCTCATTCCTTCAATTTTCTAAAATTATTTTTCAAAAAATATTCAAAAAAATTATTCAAACTTTATCCCTTTCTTTCAACTCATTTTCAAGAAAAAAATTATTTTCTTTCTCTTCTACAAAAAATTTTTGAAGATTGTTAAAATTGGGTTGAAGTTTAATTAAATTATTGTTTTGATTTTCAATATTTGATTTTTTCATTTTATATAGAATTTTTTAAATTAAATAAATTAAATTAAATAAAAAACGAAATTAATCTCTTTAATTTAAATATTATCCAAAATTTTGAAGAAATTTTCTTGAATTTAAATTAATTTAAAAAACAAGGCAGTTTAAGACAAAAATTGAAAAAAATAGAACAATAAACTGCCTTGTTTTTTAAAAAGTTTTATAAAATTTTGGTAAATTAAAAGTTAAATTTACAAAAATTAATTGATTTTTTCTTAAACAAAAATTTAGAAATTGAATTTAAAATTATTAAGATTAATAACTATTTAGGTATATATTGAAGGGGTTTTTTGCTCAGAGAAACTTTTTGAATGGTGAGAAAAAAATTTATTTGTTGAGGGAATATTTTAAATTTAAAATAAAAACGGATAACAAATATTTAGAATTAAAAATTAAAAATAAATTAAGAAAACATAAATGAATACATTGGTTTAATGTTTGCCAATAAAGAATAAAAAATTTTGATTTTCTTTTTAACATTTTTAGTAAAATTCAAAATTTATGAGTAGAGCGTGAATTTTGGTTCAGGAAAATTTGAGGAATAGGTTCCAATTTTAGTGTTTTATCAAAATTGGTTAAAGAAAATTTTAAAAAGGCCAAAATATATCAGAATTGTGATCAAATAGGCTTAAATTTCTGTTATATCTTCTGATTTTTAAAAATTTACATTTACAAGATTGGAAGCCTTTAATAGAAAGATAAATCTTGTCAAAAAAGTGATAGGGATAAAAAATACATGTATTGTTCGACCAAATAAATATAACCAAAATTGAGGAAAGTATTTGAAAAAATTTATTTATTCTATCTCCCTTATACAAAACCTGATCGTTATGTATATGTCAACTCCTAAACGACACCTCCTAAATTTATTAGAGCCCTACAAAGAATCATTTGGGAAATTTAAAGTGATTTTAGCGAAAATAAAATTCTAAAATTAATTTTTGCAGTACTTTCATTTCGAAAATTTCCTCCCTTATGCACTTTCAAATTAAACTTTTTGCACTTAAACTTCAATTTTTCCTTAAAAATTTAAATATTTTTACATATTTATCCAACAATACAATATACAATTATTACAAGATTATATAAAAAATACATATTATACAACAACAATATATAACAAGAAATAGCAGGGAATACACAACTCAACCTGCAAATAATATATAGAATATAAGGAAATTTGTGTATATGTACTAGAAAGTATACACATATAGAGAGGCACATAGCCTAATACGTGAATATATAGATATAGGTATAGGAATGTTTAGATATATATAGGGGAATATATAGAAATGATTTTTGTTGAGATTTGGAGAATATTGGGAAAACAATTAAATAGAGAATGGAGGATTTACAAATAATTTACACAAATTATTCTCTATTCCCAAATATCTTCTCAACTTCTAGTTTTTATTCTTATCCACAAACTTCCCAGAACATCTTCTCCCATCACTTCTTAACAGCCTTCTTTCCCGTCTTTGATGTCTTCTTCGCCTCTTTGCCCTTTTCATCGTTGGTGTCAGCTTTTGCCCCCGTCTTCTCAATCGCTTCGTTTATTCTCTTCTCAAAGTCTGCATCGTCTTCACCCCACATTCTGGTGTATCCCTTCTGAAAAAAAAACAAAATTAATCTTATTTATTTTTCGTTCTCCAAATACTTGTGGACCGACATTTGTCATTATTTAATGACCAAATTTAACTAAATAGAGGGGGTTTTCTCAAAATTAACCGGCCTCTTCGATCCACAAGTGACGGCCTTTTAACCAATCCTTACCCCCATTTTCCAATGTTTGAAATCACCAGCTGCCTCAAGACCTCTTTCCTTCACATCCGGCTCATACAAATAAAGGAGTATTTTCTTGTTAATAGCCTCATCCAAATCCATTTTGTTGATGATGACGTAGTTTTTCCCGATTGTCTGAAAAAAAAATAATTTTTTTATTATTTTTAAAATAATTTAACTTACCATATTTTTAAGCTCATCTTCCTTTTGGTCAAGCTCCTTTTGTTTTTTTGCCATGTAATACCAGATAGAGAATCCAACGCCAATTACAGCCACCACCACAATAATCACAATTACCACAATCCAAACATTGCTTCCTTTTTCGGTGTCCTTTACTTCCTGTACTTTAGCTGTTGGTGGAGTAGTATTTCCTTGCTGCGTACCTGCCGTTGTTGTTTTAGTCGTTGTTGTAACTGTAGTTGATGTTCGAGGTGGAACATAAAGAAATTGATAGTCTGGCTTGTTCTAAAAGATAAAAATTAGTTGGATTTTTTGGAAATAATGCAAAATATTACAAAGCGGATGAAGAGATCACATTTTGGTTTAGTTCCAGGTTCAAACCCACTTCCTTTGGGCACTCGTGTAGCATTTGACGGAAGCAGATGAAAAACGAGCAGATATTTATCCTTCAGGTCTTCACCTCCATTGTTGATTTTCCATGTTTTTGGTTTGACAATTGCTCCTTCTTTTTTAACGCAGGAAAGGCTCTTCTTTGCAGCATTGTAAAGAGGTTGTTCTACTCCTGCTTCAAAATCCATTATGAAGCTGTTATTGTCAAATATCTCCAGATTGAATTTGATTTCGCCCATTCTGTAACCATTTTTTTGATCCAGACCCGGCGTATATTCACCAACTAAAATAAATACTTATTTGAAAATTCAAATAATTGTCCTCTTACTTAGATGGGTGTAAGCGTGTATTTCTTCATCACATTTACTCCACGAAACTTCGAGAAACGTCTGATTAATGCACCCTTTCCCGCATTTGGATATTTTAGCACAGTCATTACCTCCATAGGCCGGACCATCATTGAGATTTTTGAGTTCCTTATTGTTTCTGCTGTAGGCAAAGGGCATGCTAGAAGATATTTGTTTAAAATTTCCTAATCGGCATTTAACTAAAACTTACAGGTTTGAAAATCCATCGCGGAAATGTGCCCAATTATCCTTACAACCATCCAAGTTACAGCTACTTTTTGTTAAATCTATTCCGGTCGTGAATTTGATCATATTCGTCTTGGTGGTAAGCAGTTCAACAGTGCACCCAACGTCGCCTTTGTATCGAAGTTCACTGAAAAATTAAAAAATGTATATTTACGTATTCCCTCAAATTTTAAGAAAAATCAACTTACATGTTGTCGGAAGTGATTTTAAAATCACAGACATTCGGAAAATGCTTCTTGTATTCGTCATATTCAAGACCCGTGTTGAGCTGCATACTTCCCTCCTTGACCATCACCTGATCTCCATCCAAGGTGTGATTGGCGACTCCGACTTCATTAGCGTTGGCCTGTACAGTAAATGGAAGCACTAGGAGCACGGCGATGGATACCAGCAGCAGAGCACAAAGCGTTGACGACTTCCTTGCCAAAGGTCCGGTGTTGTGGTCCATTGGATGAAGGAGGCAGAAGAGCATGAAGTGCTGTTTTTGTTGTTGGTTTGGATGATGTTGACGTAGAGTTGAAGTGATTGAAGATTTGTGGCGTTTGGAAGGAAGAATGGAACAATCAACAAGGCTTTTATAGTAAATTTTGGTTTAGAGAGTCAGAAGTATGTACAGTTGAAAATTAATTCTCAAAATGTATAGTTACTGACACTAGGTGAATTTTAATTTAATTTATCATTTTTTTAAAACTTGGTTGGACATAATTGTTATTAAATAACAGTCTAATTTAAATATAATTAAAAATTAATCGTAAATCTTCAAACTTTATGTTTGATTAGCTACTTATGTAAGAGGGTATGCCGGAACAGATCTTAAAAAGCAAAACGCGGAAAAAAAATAAAAGATAAAAAGGCTATTTATAAGATAAAATAAAAAATTAATGTTTTTAGAGAAAATCGGTCCATTCCTGGGAGGGGGGGGGCTACTAAAATAATACATATATTCAAGTAAGTTTTGCATAAATTTTTAGATTCTTGGTGGCTTAACAATTAATTTAAATAATATAACAGTCTGTTCAATCTGCACGTTTCAGTCGGCACGGTTCATTCTCCCTTGTATATATCCTCAGTTCTAAATTATTTTAACAAAAATTTGTAAATTTTTTTAGAATTATTCAAGCTTTTTTTCAAATATTTTTATCATTTGAGCAAGGAATTTATTGAAGAAGATATAGTTAAGTAGGATATATTAATAGAAGAGATAGATTATTTGGCAAGATAAGGCCTTTTTAACTTCGAAGAATGAAATCTGAGTGATTAAATGAGAAATCAAATTTTTTGAAAACTAGCGAAGGGGCTCGCCCTTCGGGCGAGCCCCTTCGCTAGTCAAATCATTACAAAAACTTTGAATCAAAACAACTCATACTGGTACAGCTTGCCAAGATCTAACATCACATATTTACTGAACTTTCCCTTTCCGATTGTCGGTCAAACCTAACTAAAATTAACCCTAATTAAAAAATCATACAAACAAATTAAAAACATTTTATTCACAATAAAATAAATACAATATAAATATCAAAATTGGGTGAGTTTGTGAGTAGGTGAATAGGGTAATATAATTAAAATGGGACAATACAAAAAAATAAGCATATCAAATCTTGCATATAAAAAGGCTATTTTCTACCATACTAAGAAACTCAATCTCTTCTATTTAGGATCCATAATTGGTTTCAACTTAGAATAATGAAATCTGGTGTGATTAAACGACAAATTAAATTTTTTGAAAATATTTAAAAAAGAGCTTTTTTGGGGGTTTTGGCTGCTGCGGAGAGTGGTATTCTTAAAGGAAGAGCTGGGTACTTATGCGCAAGTTCTATGGCACATTTAAAACTGGCCATTATTTTACGTGTTGAAAAAAAAGAGGGGATACGAAGTTCACTTTTACCGATAATTCTGAACTATAATTTTGAAACTGAATCAGAAACTTTTTGTGACGCTGCAAGGGTTTAAAAATTTACTTTGTTAGTTTAAGTCTTATTTCGTTATCAATAAAGTTATTTAGCAATTTTTTAAAATTTATATTTTAAATGAAAAAATGTAAAAACTTTAATCAAAATTAATCAAAAATTCATTTTTCGTTAAAATCATTTAAGAATTAAGGTTTCGAAATGTCATAAATAAATGGCTTCGACTTCAAATCATTTCCAAAATTCGTTTCAACAGAACAACATAACAGACGAACATATGGTTTATATGAGTCACAATTGTCCTTCTCTAATGTAATCTTCTCTAAAATAATTTTTTTATGAAAATAATTTAACTTTAAATTTACCAATTAATTTCCCATTTTGTGTAAGGAAAATATATGGAAATTCTTCTTCTTTATCAGATGGAGGATAAACTATTCCACAACCAAAAATATCTTTATCATTCCAAGATTTTGAAGGTTGGGTTTTAAATTCAGGATAGCCATATGAAGTACAATTTTTAAAGCCAATAAATAATCATATCAACTTTACTTTTCTTTCAAATATACATTTGACTTCAAAATAATATAAAGAATGCTTTAGACAAGTTTGCGGTGCTTCAAATGAATTTTCAGCAAAAACGCGAACATATTGATCGCACCCTTAAAATAGAATATTTAAAAACAGAAATTAAAAATTTAAATATTTATTTTGTCTACCATTAATATATTTAATATATTCATCATTAATTATATTCACAAATCCAATTCCATTAATACATTTATCAGTAGGGTAATTTGTATTTATACAATTTCTATAACAACAATGGTGTTCAATTTCTTTCCATTTATTTCCAATTTTAACAAAATTCTGTAAAAAAGGATGAGAAAATTAAATTTTTTACCCTATATTTAAATTTATAAATTAAGAAATCTTAAACAAATATTTAACAAGTTTTTACAATGTATGAAATTTTGAATTCGCGATTTTCGGGAATTGCGGACATTTTTTGCGGACTCATTTATGTACGAAAAGGTCAAAAGTTCTCCCTTCCTTGATTTCATTCAATTTTCCCTGTGGCATCATTAAAGAGAGCACCAATAAAGAAAAGATTATTTTTCTTTCAAACGTCATCACCATATGTAGAAATTAAAAAAAACTACTTTGGGATAACCAATAAGTACCCGGGAATTTTACATTTTTTGGGGATTAATTACGAGGGATAGATGTACATACTAGAGGTTCTTAATTGATTAATGGATATTTAAGCGATGTAAGTGTATCAAGGATTGGGCTCTATTTGAAAAGGAGGAGATAAAGGGATTTGGGCTCTATCTGAAAGGGTCGGCTCGATCCCTGATAGAAAGGCAAATGGGATATAAGAAAAAAGTCTGACCATTTCCTCTTCGAAAATTTCTTCTTCAAAGATTTCTTCTTCGAAAGAATTAATTTTTCCATCTTTTTGTTTAAAACAACCATCATTTTTATCAATTAATTGTTGAAAATTTTGCTTCATTTCATCAATTTCATTTTTATACTCAGAATCTATTTTTTGTATTTTCTAAAAATTATTTAAGAAAAAATATTCAAAAAAACATCCAAACTTTATCCATTTCCTTCAATTCATTTTCAAGAAAATCATTCGTGCCCGCTCAACTCATCGAATCCTTAACTCATCGAATCGGCCAAAAACGCTCAACTCATCGAATCGGCTAAAATTCCTTAACTCATCGAATCGGCCAAAAACACTCAACTCATCGAATCCTTAACTCATCGAATCCTCAACTCATCGAATCGGCCAAAAACGATCAACTCATCGAATTTTTCCAAAAGGGGACGTTTGAGTCCCCGTGTTTATTTTTCTCCCGAAAGGGCTAACTGAATCTTCGGTGAAAAATTTTTTTGCTGCTATGGAGGCTAGGAAAAAGGCCTTTTGGGCATAATTGGGGTCTACTGGACTAATCTGGTCCGGTTTTACCCGGTAAAATCTCCATCATAATTTACCAGGAATGTGAGAAGACATTCTCATTATCTGATCATGTTTTCACTGGCCGGATAAACTTGGATGAGTGCCCGATCAACTAATTAACAAAATTAGTTGAAACCCCAGAAGAAAACAAAAAAAAATAAACAAAACAATAAAAAATCTAAAAAATAAACACGGGGACTCAAACGTCCCCTTTTGGAAAAATTCGATGAGTTGAGTGTTTTTGGCCGATTCGATGAGTTGAGGATTCGATGAGTTAAGGATTCGATGAGTTGAGTGTTTTTGGCCGATTCGATGAGTTGAGGATTCGATGAGTTAAGGATTCGATGAGTTGTAGGGTAGCCAAATCATTTTTTCTTTTAAGATTAGCGGTCTTTTCCTTCTCTTCAACAAATTCTTTTTGAAGATTTTCAAAATTAGTTTCAAGTTTTTTAAAATCATTTTTCTCTTTTTCTACCAAAATCCAATCAGAATTTGTTGCTTCTTCAGTCATTTTATTTTTGGGCATTTTTAATTTTAAAAAATTAAAAAAAAAAGAATTTATTTTTTTGGAAAATTTCAAAATTACAAGAATTAAATTTTAGTTGATTTACAAATGATTTATAAAAAAAATTAGGAACCTCTAAAATCCTCAAAAAACTTATTGGAATAACAAACAGGTGTTTTGTTTTTTAGATAAACTAAAATATAAATACAAAAATAAACACAAAACTTTAGGGGTCAAACGCGAAGACCTGGACCATGAAGGGCTATTGACTCTGAAGAAATATAACTTTTGAAAGGAAATCAGGGTGGTGGCCCTTTTACCATATTTATAGAGGATTTTCCCTATTTTTGACCTTTTCGCCCTATTTTTTCCCTATTTTCTCATTTGCCATATTTTTGCCCTATTTTTACCATCTTGTAAACGGCGCAAAAAATGGGAAATATCTGGATTAGGGACCTACAAAATCTTAAATTTTTTGCCCACGTTGCAAAAATGGAAGAAATCCGGTTTCTTGGCCAGCCAAAATCCTCAAAATTTTCGCCTGCGGCGCTAAAAATTGGAGAAATTTGGCTTCTTGGCCCTCCAAAATTCTCAAAAAATTTGAAATTTTAAATATGTTTAAGCTTTTAAAGCTATGCCCTAATTTTTGCCCTATTTTTGGCCGATTTCGCCCTATTTTTGCCCTATTTTTGAGTGGCTGCGCCCTATTTCAGTGTTTTGGAAGGGGCCACCCTGAAGGAAATATCAAAGGAAATATGGAGGGATTAAGGGGATATATATGGATTTGGAGTGATTGAAGGATTGAAATCTCAGGTCTTAAGAGTGTAGGGCTCAAACCTTTCTTAAACACAAAATTTAACTTTTATTGAGTGAGTTTGAATAATTTTTTAAAAATATAATAGTGATTGAATTGAAAAATACTAAAATTAATATGGTATTTATATATTGAAAGATTTTTGCCCCAAAGACTTTTATTGTATTACTTTCCCAAATAAAAAGGTCAGAAAAAATTAATTAATTTGTTGAGGGAACATTTTAAATTTATAATTATGAATAAGAAAATGTTGTGAGACGTGTTGGGCTAACTCAAGGAACCACAAATCAAGGAACGACCAAATCATGGAACTTTCTGCATTTTAAATTTTGTCTGCATTTTTTTAAATCAGAATTTTTTCTTAAATCAGACAAAACTTGTATAGAGTATCGATATTACTGATGCGGACTCACTTTAAATAAATATTTAAAATATTCCTCCAGAACATTTTCTCATAATCTTTGATTTATAGAATGAATAAAACTTACATTTCCCTCCCTTAGTTCCTCTTCCTCCTTTACTATTTATTTGTTATTTTTTAATTTATATTTTTTAAATAAATCTGAGCTTAAAATTCTACTTAATTGCAAAGGTTTTAAATTATTTTAATTTAAAATTATTAGTACTTGGGTTAGTTAAGTGTATTAAATTTGTTAGTGTAGTATTTTTGTTCCACTACATATAATCCAAATATCTAATTATATTCTTCTTTTTGTTTTCCCCCAACTATATAATTATCCTTATATGAGATTATTTGTAATAAATTTTTAGATAAAACTCAGACTTTTTCATCAAGTATGGGAATTGACAAATAGAAATTTTTTACACTGACTACCTTGACTTTTCCTAAATTGCATCATAAAGTTAATTTTTATTAAATTTTAGATTTTAATTTTACAAAATGTCTGAAGAATCTACAAATTCTGATTTTGATTTAGTGGTAACAGAAATAAAAAATTAATTTTAATTAATTTTCAGCAAAATTGGATAAACCAAAACAATAATAATTATGATTTTGATGTTCAATCAAAAGTTGCTGATCTTTTAATTGAATTTAATGAAGAGAAGGAAAAGAATGCTAAACTTGAAGGGCAAATGAATGAGGTGAAGGGGGGGGGGTATTTATTTTATCCTATAAATTTTCATTACATAGATAAATAACAGGGGGTCGCAGTTTCTTGTTTCGCCTTTAGCAAATTTTCGCGTATTTTGACCTTTGCGTGTTGCTTTTTTGAATTTAAATTTCGATTTAAATTCGCGTTTCGCTTTTTAAAATCTATTTCGACACACCACTGATAGATAACTATTTCTGGGTTTAAAAGCTTTAAAAACTTTAATTTAAATTAAAGATGAGTGTCTCATACGAAAAAAAGATTGGAGAATTAACAAATAAGTTAGAACGATTGAGTAAAAATTGCAAACGAGCGGTTAATTTTATTTAATTTTATTAATTAAATATTTAAAGCGTTTTGTGCAAATTAAAAATAAATGGGGTGAGATTAATGATTATTGTTGTTTTAATAAATGTTTACATGAAATAAACACAAATAATATAAAATGTATTAAAGGAAATGGATTCGTTAAATTAATTGATGATGAGAATTGTAAATATATTAATTGTTTGGAGGGGAAAGGTAAATAAATAATTGGATATACTTTAGCCGGTGGCCCACTCAGAAACGGGTCAACTTACATACCATTCGATTCGTCCCGGCGAGCTCAGTCGAATGGTACAACACTCTATATGCGGAAGTGCCCACGAGCCGAGATATAGGTCCTTAGACCGAAAAACCATAGGCCGGTGGCCCCCTCTTCCTTAATTTATCCACAAATTATTTTATTACTTATGTAACAGCGAGATTATTATTTTTAGGTTTTAATAAATACGTTGAGGTTTATGTTGAAAATAATTTTGCTAAACGAGAAGAAGATTGCATTAATTATTCTTTATTCTATTTTGAAATCAAAGTTAAACGGGAAGGAGATAACCCTGCTTACAACTGGATAACTATTGGTCTTGAAAATATTAATAAAGCCGTGATTAATTTGCTTCCAGTTTATGGAATAATTGAAAACGAAAGGTGTGAAGTATTTAAACTTGAAGGTTTTTGTTGGAATGATGGAGATATTTTTGGTTGCGGATTAGTTTATCCACCAACTGATAAATTACTTAAAAAGCTCCCTTATATTTTCTTTACTCAAAATGGAAACCAAATTGGTTAGTAAAAAATTTTAGTTTAGAAGATTTTAGTTATTTTTAAGGTAAAGCAGTATTATTGAAGGATAATTATGGCACTTATATGCAAGTTATTTGGTTAAGATGTTGTTCTGTAGAAGCAAATTTTGGAAATGATTTGGAAACTAAGCCTTTTTGTTATGACATTACAAAACATTTTGTGATTAAAGAATTTTATGAAGACATTGATGTTGATTGATTGGAAAGGACGAGGAAAATCGTTTTTTGAATAAATTTGTTGTTTTTGAATAATTTGTTTTATAAGAGTATACCGGATAAAACAGATTACGCATTTTGTATGGCAACCAAAACATAGACCAAAACGATTTATGGTAAATTAGAATTTTTGCAAAGTTACAAAATCAAGCTTGGTACAACTATTAAGAAAGTGTACACTTTATATAGCGTATATACTACTTCCGGGAGTATTATTTTTCGACCTTCCTACAAAGGGGAGTTATTGAAGGTGTAGTTCTAATTCAGGGGGAGTAAAATTTGCAACATTCCTCTATGATTTATCATAGGAAAATTTATTTAGAAATTCTATACCTTTTTTCTAAAACTGAGAATGGATGTTGAGTGGTTAGTTGCTCGGATTTAACTATCTAGGTTAACTAACTTACATGGGTTCGAACCAGTGCTTATAAATTAATTTTGCTCGTACAAAATTCTTACAATTTTCACCTGCAGCGCTGAAAAAGAAAGAAATTTGGAATAGGGTTGGGGCTTCGAGTCGGGCCGACGTTTTAATAATTTTTCGGGCCTCAAATTTTTTTCAAATTTTCCTCAAATTTTTTTCCTCAAGCCCGACTGAGTTTTTTCTGCCCAAATTTCAATGCCCGACTCGATCTTTCGGACCAGTTTTTATGTTAAATTTTAATGATAAACTATTTAATAGTTAAATTCATTTTAAATAAAATATTTAGTAAGTCCTAATTAAAGAGAGCAAAAACATAACAATGTTGAAAGGTAGGTAGCTAAACGAGACATGACTTGTTATATTCGAAAAAAAATTTTGCGGGATTATTTAGAAACCCACCTCCTATAAAAACCCACCTCCTATAAAATCAAAATAAATTAATTTAAAATATCGTTTTCAATAAAATTCTTTGAGAATTAAATGTTTTAAAATGTCATATTTAAATGGTTTTGACTCCAAAATGTTCCCAAAATTTGCCTCAATTGAACAACCTTTCAGGTAAACATATGGTTTATATAAGTCGAAATTATCCTTAATTAATACACCCTTACCTTTAAAATAGTTTTTGTAAAAATATTTTTAATTAAATATTTACCAATTTGTTGTCCATTTTGTGTAAAGAAAATATATGGAAATTCTCCATTCTTATTAGTAGTTGGAGGATAAACTAATCCACAACCAAAAATATCATTATCAATCCAAGAAATATTTTCAAGTTTAAGTGTATTTTCATTCTCTTTATGAATGGTATTTGCATTTGCAGAATACCAGATGTGTTTGTTAGTACACAAATTTTTAAGACCAATATTCATCCAACATACATTTGCACCTAACTCTCCTTCAAATTTAGATTTAACTTCAAAATAATATAAAGAATAATTAAAACAAATTTTTGGTTTTTTGAATGAATTTTCAGCGTAAACTCGAACTTGGCTATTCAACCCTAAAATATGTATAGAATGTGGATAGATTTAACAGATAATTCACCTGCTTTCCCCTCAATATATTTAATCTTTTCATCGTCAATTATATTTCCAAATCCATTTCCTTTAATACAATCCCCAATAGGATTGTTTGTATTTACACAATTATTTTCACAACATTTATATTCACTGTATAATTCAATCCATTTATTTTTGATTTCAATAAATTCCTTTAAAAAATTATTTTCTAACATTTTACTAATTTATAAACCAACCACAGATTTATTACATTTCAAATCATTTAATTTAATTATTAAATCACAAATCTTTTTGTCAAATAAATCATTGACCTTTTTATAAATTCAATTATTAAAATTTCAAAAAAAATTTTTAGTTAAAATTTCATAAAAAATAGCTGACAATAATTATATTATCACAAGAATGGTTTTCTGATCTTGAAAAAGACAGTATATCAGAAAATTTTGGATCCAACTATTGGCAAACCCGAAACTCTTGGAATCTTGTCTGTATATGATCAAGGATCCGCCATTCTGATTTACACTAAAGCTTGGTTGGATTTAAAACCTAATGATAATTGTTCTTAAATTGAGGACAATATTAGCTCCGAGAAATATTTTTAAAAACAACTTTATGATTTTTAAAAATAATTTGAAAATATTTTAAAAACAACAACTATTTACCTTCTTAATTTCCTCTTCTAAAGAATTAATTTTCACACCTTTTTGATCATTTTCAGCCTTTAATTGTTTAATATCTTCTTCGAATAATTTTTGAAAATTTTTTTTCATTTCTTCAATTTCATTTTTATGATCACAATTTATTTTTTGAATTTTCTAAAAATTATTTTGAAAAAATATTCAACAAAAAATCCAAACTTTATCCATTTCTTTCAATTTATTTTCAAGAAAAAAATTTTTCTTTTCAAGATAGAAAGTCTTTTCTTCAACAAATTTTATTTGAATTTCATTTTCAATTACTTTCAATTCCAAATCAGAATTTGATGATGATTCATCTTCAGTCATTCTGTAGATCTATTTAAAATATTTTAAAAGAAAACTAAAATTAAAATTTGCTAAAATTAATCTTAAATTGAAGAAAATGTTAAACGAATAATATTTTCATAAAAATACATATTAGTTTAGAAATAAATTTAAGAAAATTTATTCTATTTCTCAAAATGGAAGGAATAACTGATAAAGTAGATGTTTGCTAAATGGAATTTAGATAAATTAAAATAATAAATAAAAGTTAAATTAATAGAAAATATGTTTAAATTTTATTCAGCAAAATTTAAACTTTGGAGATATTTTAAATTTATTCTTAAAATATTAAAAGGTAGATAATTAGTAGTGCCCGGCGCCGGACCGGATCCGGCCGGATTTTTCCGGAGTCCGGGTCCCAAATCCGGGTTTTTTTGAAATTTCCGGACTAAAACCGGACCGGATTTATCCGGAAAAATCCGGCCGGATCCGGTCCGGCTCAAGTTGCAAATCCGGAATCCGGATCCGGGTCCGGCAAATTTTGAGCACCGGATTTGGGATTTTATACGGTTCTCGAATTTTCCCATTTTTTCTTGTATTTTTTATAAAAAATGAGGATTTTTGACCCTTGTCTATATGGAATTCAAAAAATTTTCGCCTGCGGCGCTGAAAAAGGATAATTCTTTATTGGCCTTACAAAATTGGAGACGGAAGGCACGACTGAGTCCCCATTGTATATACCACAACTGAGTTTCAGTACTAGGCCGAAAATAGGGTTGGTATGGAGAGTCTAAGCTTCATAACCATCTAAACTTCAAAAAATTTTTGCCTGCGGCTCTAACAATAGAATTTTTTCTCCTGAGGCCTTTTAAAATTCTCGAAATTTTCACCTCTGTCTGTGAAAACTGGAAGAAATCTGGCTTCATGACCTTCAAAAATTTTCAAAATCTTCGTCTGCGGCGCAAAAAATGGAAGAAATCTGACTTTAGGACCTTCAAAATTCTCAACATTTTCGCCTGCGGCGCATGGAAGGGATTTGGGATTAAGAGGATCCCTGGAGGAAATATTGGAGGAAATATTGCTCCTTGGACTCCAAAATGCTCAAAAATTGGCAGGTACGAGTACGAGGTAAAGAAAGGCCTGTACGAAAGTAGGAGCAAATTTCAAAATCACGAATTACTTTATTTTTCAAACTTTTAACCTCGAAAAATCCACAAAATATCCTTCATAGCCTCCAAACTCCTTAGATATCCCCCTAGCAACATTTTAACACTTAAACGACACACGTATTACTACATTTTAACACAAAAATTGATGAAAAATTTTTTTTTGAAAAATCCGGAAAAAAACCGGAGTCCGGTCCGGAATCCGGATAATTTCTGCCGGACTCCGGAAATTTTTTTTACCGGATTAAAACCGGACCGGATTAATCCGGAAAAATCCGGCCGGATCCGGTCCGGCTCTAGTTGCAAATCCGGAATCCGGATCCGGGTCCGGCAAAATCGATTTTGCCGGGCACTAATAATTAGGAAATAAAAATTGATGTATTTTATATTGAAGGATTTTTTGCCCACAGACAATTTTGTTATTAAAAGTATTTACATATAATCTTTTTCTTTAAAGAGGAAGGAATAACATGTATTAAACAACATTTAAAAAATATTAAAAAATGTGGAAAAATAATATTAAAAAAAATAATATTTAAATATCAAAAAAGAAATTCAAATTAAATATTGCCTATCATTACTTAAAACCTAAAAATTATTAAAAATAATTTATTTTTTTAAAATTTATTTTTAATTTAATTATAAACATTTTTAATATCCCTCAAAACATTTTTTATTTTTTAAATTTAAAATATTCCCTCAACAAATAAATTAATTCTTTTTACTACTCTTTTTCTCTACATACATATTCACAAAAACTGTCCTTGGGTAAAAATTTTTCAATATAACATTCATTATAAATAAATAAATTTATTTTTTATTCAGTTTTTCTTTTTTATATTTTTAAAAATAAATTCAAATTCATAAAATTTAAATTTTGTTTGAAAAAATTAAGTAAATTTAACTTTTAATTAATTTATCCAAATTTCACTTAACAAATACCGTGACAGTTTTCAATTTTTTAGAACTAAATTTAAAAAAATTTTTAAACTTTAATTTCTCCTTTTGGTAATTGTTCGGTTCGTACCCCCCACTCATTTCTCCTTTCTAAAAGTATTAAAAAATGGTCAGTCAATCTTAGGTTATAGAACTCGATGAGCTGTGTCGGATGACACCAAAATCAACCCCAGGTCTTAACTTTGAGCCAAGATACAGACAAAAAGCCTGTGCAAAGAGAAAGGTTTTGCAAAAGCGTCTCACGACTACAATAGGATTACTTTATATCATAACTTTGTCAAATCTTGTTCAATTATGTTGATTTTGATGTCATTCGAATCAGCTCGACAAGCTCTTTCGAATGAACTATTATTTGTTTAATCGAATTTTAAGCCCAAAAATTGAGCTTACTCCCCCCTATGGTTTTTTCAAATTTCAGGGACCTATATCTCGGTCCAATGTTAAGACCTTGGGTTGATTTTGGTGTCATCCGACACAGCTCAACGAGTTCTATAACCTAAGATTGACTGACCATTTTTTAATACTTTGAGGAAGGAAAAATGAGTGGGGGGTACGAACCGAACAATTACCCTCCTTTTTTCTTTACTCGCAAAATTATTTCACCGAATTTCTTTTAGTTCAAATCTTTTAATAATATTACAATACAACCTTATAATTTTTGGATTTCTAGTTTCTCTCCTCTTTACCTTTGAATGTTTCAAATAAATTTAATCGTTTTTTAATTGATTTACTTAACAAATAAATCTTTTCGACGGAATCCATATAGTCTTTACCATTTTCGGTATTTTTATGGTCTAGAATCATAAAACATAGGTTTATCTTCTCTTTTCATTTTTTTGTTCAAATTTGTGACGAACGAAAAATTATTTGTATTGAAAAAAATGTAAAATCCTGTTTTCAGAAAATTATTTTAATATGAAAACACCAAAGCAATTAGATGAATTTTCTTTTTCGACCAAAATTCCTGATAATATTACAAATAAAATTGGGGATGAAACACTTGTAGAAGAGGAAAATTTTACAGAAAAAAGTTGTACATTGGAAACATCTAGTGTTGATGGTTTGTCTACTATATGTAGTAGTTCTTTTTGTTCAACACAAAATATAAATGGAAGTTTAAAGCAACATTTGGAGAAATTGGAGGTAAAAATTTTTTTTTAATGATTTTCTAAAAGCGGATTTCAATTATACGACATCTATTTTTCTGCATGAAGGAAAATAGATTTTTAAAAAAAAATTTAAAAAAAAAAAAAAAAAAATTCACATCTATTTTTCTGCAAAATACATGCATACATATGGGATTTGACTATATATATTTAATTGTAAAAATAAATTTATTGTTTTAGTTGAAATTAAAAATTACTGATTTAACGTTGGAAAATAATAATTTTAAACTTCAAAAGGAATATGAAAATGAAATTAAAATTTTAAAACAAAATTTTCAACAATTAATTGAAGATAATAAAAAATTAAAAGCTGAAAACGATACTAATTTAAAGCAAAAAGAAGACAAAATTATTTTTTGGAGGAAAAAATTGAAAAGGTCAATGAATTTATCAATTAAATAACTGTCCCTACAAGATAAAGTCCCTCTTATGACTTAAACTTTAAAGTTGTAAATTTTAATTAAAAAATTTTGAGTGCTTTTGATTTTTCTGATATTTGCTCAAAAAGAAAATTGAAAAAGGCAGACTGAATTAAAATTATTTTCAGAGAATACAAGAACTCAAGACAGAATATGAAAACGAAATTAAAAATTTAAAAGAAAATTCTCAACAATTAAAAGAAAATATTCAACATTTAAAAGTTGAAAATGATATTTCTCTAAAGCAAAAAGACGATAAAATAAATTCTTTGGAAGAAGAAATTAAAAAGGTAGTAATTAAATTAATTAATTAATTAATTAAATTTTTTAAGGAAAAGGAAAGAAATGTGAGGAAATTTACTGAGTATATAAACAAAAATGAAATGGAAATTTTAAAGAAGGAAATGAATGAGGTGTGTGAGGATTTTTAAATTATTTAAAAATTTATAGGAATCAAATGTTAAAGTCGTTAAAATGTTATAACTCGTTAAATGTGAAAAACACCATGTTATAACTTTTAAAAGAGTATTAGACTTGATCTATTCTATGTATATAAAAGGTCGAGGGATTTTGAATGATATCGAGGGATTTCCGCTTATCGAGGGATTTTTTTCCGCCTATCGAGGGATTTCGAATGATATAAGATTTATTTGAATTGGATCAAGCATCAAGAAATAATAGCCGATCACATTCGGCTGGAACTCAGTTTGTGGGCGTATAAGTACAGGCAAATTATATACATTCGAAAGAGCTCTTCAAGCAATATTTTAAAAAATTTAATATACATAAAATTATTTTTAAATATTATTTAATTTAATTAAAAGGCAAATGATTTGATTAACAAAAAGATTGGTGATTTAATTAAAATAAATAATTTGAATTGTGTGGTTAGTTTATAATTAAATCTAAAAATTTAATTTTTTAAAGAATTTTGTTGAAATTAAAAATAAATGGAGCGATATTCTTAGTGGATGGAATTGTTGTGACAATAAATGTATAAATACAGACAATCCTATTGGGAATTGTACCAAAGGAAATGGATTTGTAAATTTAATTGACGATGAAAATATTAAATATATTGAGGGGAAAGGAGGTAAATTATTGAATCTTTGAATTTTCTAAAAATATTTTTAGGTTGTAATAACTTTGCCTATGTTTGTGCAGAAAATTTATTTGAAAAACCATATCAACATTGTTTAAATTATACTTTATATTATTTTGAAGTTAAATGTATATTTGAACGAAAGTTAAATAGTGGCAACATGTGGATAGCTATCGGTCTTAAAGATTTGAATGGAAATTACGTTATTAGATTCAGAGGGAATGAAGCTACAATAAATTACAGATTTAAACTTGCAAACTTTTCTTGGAATAATAATGATATTTTTGGGTGTGGATTAGTTTATCCTCCAATAAATAAATTAAATGACGAATTTCCTTATGTATTCTTTACACAAAATGGAAAACAAATTGGTAAATAATTAATTTAAAATATCTTTAAAATTTATTTTTTAAAGGTAAAGGTGTACTATTAAAGTATAATTCAGACTCATACAAGCCATGTGTCTTACTAGAATGTTGTTCTGTCGAAGCAAATTTTGGAAGTAATCTGGAAACTAAACCCTTTAATTTCGACATTCCAAATTATTTAGTCCTTCAAGAATTTTATTGAAATTTTTTTTGATTAATATTGTTGAATTACGCTTTTTGAATTCAAATTATCAATGTTTTAAAAATTTTTGCTGAATTTTTTAAATATAAAACTATTTGTTTTATCTTGTTTCTATTTTTTCCCTTTTTTCTAATTTTATGGCAAATTAAATATTATTTAAAGAAACGACTTAGCGGGTTTAGTAAAGTGGGAGGAGTCCGCGAGTTTTGTTCAAGGGAACGAATCCGAGCACAGTCTGCATTAGTGATGTTCGGGAGAAGAAAAAACTCGGGAAACGGGAGTCGGGTCGGGAAATGACCTCGGGAGTCGGGATCGGGAGTCGGGAATTTACAAGAAAAAATTTTTGGCACTTTAGGTACCAAAAATTCCGATTTTTTGCACCGCAGGCGAGAATTTTAAGAATTTTGAAAGGTAAGAAGCCAGATATCTTCATTATTAGCGCTGCAGTCAAAAATTTTGTGAAATTTTGAATTCTATGCGGTCAAATTTCTTCTATTTTCAGCGCCGCAGGCGAAAATTTTGAGAATTTGCAAGTCCTTAGGGAAAAAAATTCGACTTTTCGATTTCCATATTTCCCATCCCCCTTTCCCCAATTTCGTGTTTGTAGGGGGGGAGTAATATTAAAATTATGGGGACTCTCTTCTTCAAATCAATTTAGATACACAAATACAAAATATAAAATCCTTTTACTTTTCCTTTTTAATAAACAACATAAAACTATGAATGAACGAACAACGAACATGTGGGAGGGAAAATAGGGTTTACAATAAATGAGGGGAAAGAATAATTGAATGGGGTCAATAAATGGTGAGAGAAACGAAAGAAAAACGTGTGCTATTTCTTTTCAGCATCACATCCCGCTCGCTTCAGATGACGGCGTCCTCGACGTCAGAATAAGTTCTTCCATCTCGGCCTGTTTTGCGAAAGGTTTTGGGTGGCGAGGTTATTCTTTTGTTGCTCTTGGGAATAGTCAGTGTCAAGTTGATCATGGGGTTCTCGAGACCGACTCGATTTAAGGAACCCGATCTTCGATGAAAAGTTTCCAATAGGACTCCAATGGTGAGAAATTCGGTCACCGAAACCGATTCTACCAGTCCTGATCCTTCCTTTCTTTTCCTTTTCTTCCAATCTTTTTCAATTCCAACACCTTTTGACTCTTGAATTACGTCTTGTTTTATCACCGAGACAAAATACAAGACATTCTTCGGGTTCAAATCAAAAGTTATTCGGTTTATATCCTTCGAAAAATTCTCAGAATGATTAGGGACTCTGATCATCGTGACCAGTTTTTCAAAGTTCAAACACCTCCGAACTTCGAGAAAAAATCGTCCCGTGATTTTTCTTTTCAAAAATCCACATTCAAAATCTTTTCCAAAATCATTCCTTAAACTTTCTTTTCTTAGAATCTCACATCTTAGCTTTGCCAATATTCTTGCATCCCTTAATTTAGACCTTAACATCCTTCTTTTTTTAGCATAATTTTCATTTTCTTTTAAAATTTTCAATTTGTCTCTTGATGGCAGGATTTCCTTCTCAGGATCCTTTTCAAAAACCTCCAATTTAGATTCCAAAATTCCTTTTTCATCAACTTCTTCCAAAATCTCTTCCAAATCATCGCTTACTATTTCTTTCAAATCGAAACACTCCTCTCTTTCTTTTTCTTCCAAATCAACATAGTCTTCACTTCCTTTTACTAATCCTTTCAAATCATCACACTTTTCACTTTCCTTCTCCACTAAATCAACACAATCTTCACTAACTTTTTCCAAATCAAAACATTCTTCGTCTCCTTCTTCCCTTATCACTTCCAAATTATCACTCTCTCCACATTCTTTTTCTTCAGAGCATACAATTTCTTCCTTAATTTCTTCATGAGAAACAGGAATGTACTTTGCAACAATTTCTTGAAAAACATGGATTTCTGTTGGGATAGGAAATTCAACAGATACAAAATCTTGTTTTCCATTTAAGGAGCCTTTAAGTTCCACATCCAATTCACAAAATTGTTCTTTTCCAAAATCTTTCAATAACTCAATATCGAAATCTTTTTCCATCATTAAATCATTTTCAACAATTGGTACCAAATTTTCAGATAATTTTCCTTTTTCAAAATTTTCAATTTCGATTTCTTCTTTGGTCGAATCTTGATTGATTGGCATTTCAAAAATTTCCAGAATTTCTTTTGAAAATTCTTCTTTTTCAAATTTTATGTTGACCTTGTTTTTGAAAGATGGCGTGGGAATTTTCTGAGGTTTCAAATTATTCTCATGACCTTTATAATTTTTCTTTGGTTGAGGGGAATGTGTTCGCTTTTTAACTAAATCGATTGACTCCTCGACTTTGTACTCAGATGGAAGGAGCTGACAAAGGATGAAATTCTTAATCGATTTATAGTTGTAGTGCTTGGACTTAATTGCAAGCATGAAGAAACTCTTTGCCTTGCCATACAGCTTGGATTTTAGGGCAAAAATTTTCTTTTTCTCCGACCAGTCTTCTAAATATGCATCGAATTTCTTGAAAAATTTTTTAATCTCAAAACTTCCTTCGGATCCATCCAAATCGGGAATGGTTTCTAAAAGTAATTTTTCAATATTAGACTGTGATGTATTTTCAAGAGAGAAATTAAAATTTTGTTCAGTTGGAGGGATCGTTTGTGGTAACATTACTGAATAGGGATAATACATCATCTGTAGAGGCGGACCATAGTGGTAGCCGGTGTAGTAATTTGGAAGACAAAAAGGTTGAGTGTATTGTTGAATATTGATTGGATTATTCATTGTAGGAGGGTAGACTGAGTAATGTTGATGAGGGAAATATTGGTTCGAATTTTGATGAGTCGCTTCCATTTTGTTGACGAAATTTCAAATCCTATCCACCGAGGCTAGAATTTGACACGAAGAAAATTCAATCAACCCACCGAGGGAAAACTGAATAAGATTTCTTTTTTTAAAAAAATCTCAAAAAAAAGTTGTCAATCCGAAAATTATCCCACCGAGGAATAACTTTCAAACAAATTTTTGTTGTTGGTCTATCCAAAGACCTGTTGCCAAATAATCCAAATAAATTTGGTCCACCGAGGGCCAATTGAAGAACAAAAAATCAAAAAGTCAATTCGTAAATAAATTCGTTCCCACACAAAGAACAACCTCTTCCTCAGGAGCGCCAAGTAATATTAAAATAGAGGACTCCCTCTTCTTTTTTAATCAATTTAATATATACAAATACAAAAATATAAAATCCTTTTACTTTTCCTTTTTAATAAACAACATAAAACTATGAATGAACGAACAACGAACATGTGGGAGGGAAAATAGGGTTTACAATAAATGAGGGGAAAGAATAATTGAATGGGGTCAATAAATGGGGAGAGAAACGAAAGAAAAACGTGTGCTATTTCTTTTCAGCATCACAGGGGGGCTTTAGCCTCCTGGATACGCCCTTAATGTTATCATCAGTCTCGGCAGTCCGTGGCCAAGGGGTTGATTTCAGGGGTGCTAATTTCAGGGTTCTCAAATCCTTTGTTGCAAATCCTTTTTGGGTCTCAAATCCTTTGTCTAATTTCAGGGGTCTCGAACTTTTTTTAGGTTTGAAAGCTAAGAAGCCATATATTCTTCATTTTCTGCGCCGCAGGCAAAAATTTAGAAAAATTCGTGGCTAAATTAACTTTTCTACAGTTTATTCACGTTTACTAATATTAAAAAAATAACTTTACGATTTTAAAATCAAAATTAAAGTTAAAAAACATTTATTTTTCGAGGAAAAATAATTTAAATCGCATTTCCCAGCCCAGGATTCGAACCAAACCCCTTCAAAATATCAAATTGAGTTAAGTCACTAAATCTTACCACTCAACCATCGCTCATCAACAGATTTCTTGCAAAAAATTTAAATATATTTTATTTTCTATTCTCCCTTTGCCTTTTTTTTATTTTTTCCGCATTATTTTTTTCCCTTTCAAAAATAAAACTTTATCAAAAAAATCCATACTTAGGGGTGTAAAAATTTCCCGACTTACTCGGGAATTGATACCGGGAGTCGGGATCGGGATCGGGAGGCCAAAAACTCGGGAAATTTTCCCGAGTCGGGAGTCGGGATCGGGATACCCGAACATCACTAGTCTGCATACAGTTAAAGGCTGAAAGCCGAAATTTTCTCATGGCCGCCAAACGCCAATTTAAATTCTCTAAACACACCAGACGCCAAAATCGGCCAAAAATCGGCACACTAAATTGGATTGTTATTATTGTACTACCCTCGTTCTACATAAAATATTTAATACAGTAAATGTTGAAATAATTATATCTCTAATAATTACTCACTATTTTTTCTACACTATCTTTAAAAATATTTATTAAAAATGATTATCAATTTTATTAATAAAACAGTTTGACGATCTATATAAAATAAATCAAGAGATCGAAATGATTTGTTGAAGTTATCAGGGATTTTGTGGATTATAAAAGATATGGAGAAATAAAAACGATTTAGGTAGAAATAATGAAATTAAGAAGTTTTAAGGTAGATATCGAGGCATTCCCTCTATAATATCGTGTTTTAATCAAAATAAATAATAAACGCAGAATTTTTGATTTAATTAAAATTTGATTAAAATTTTTTCTCGTTAAACACGCAATAACTGTGTTATATTTTTTGAAAGTGGATTGGGCAAGCTAATACTTGGGAAATTCATTTTGAAAGAAGCCCACTTACAAAGCTGGAATTACCGTCAGTGCTGGGTATGGCTCCGGAGCCGGCTCCGGCGGAGCCGGAGCCGGAGCTAAGATTTTGGAACCCCGGAGCCGGAGCTGGAGCCGGAGCCAAGAATTTGAAGTGCCCGGAGCCGGAGCCAAGGTTTTCCAATTCCCCACGGCTCCGGCTATACACCCCTAAAGATGGGTTAGAGAAAAAGTAGTAAGCAAAGATGGTAGGCGTGAAAAGAAAAGGAAGAGAAAATTGAGACGGGTAAAAAAGATTTTCTTTCCTTTCCTTTGCAAAGTAGGTGTGGTTGAATGGATAGTGAGTTAGGTTCCGAGTTTTATCCAATCATAGGTTCGAAAAATATCCAACAAATAATTAAATAATTGTTTTTAATTGGAAAATAAATCATAATAAGAATTTTTTATTAAATAAAGCTGGATAAAATTTTAAAATTGATAATTTTAGTCTTTTTTTTCAAAATTTTTCAAAATTTTCGCCTGCGGCGCAAAAAAAGGAGGATTTTTGGCTTAAGGATCGTCCAAAATTCTCAAAATTTTCGCCTGCGGCGCAAAAAAAGGAGGATTTTTGGCTTAAGGATCGTCCAAAATTCTCAAAATTTTCGCCTGCGGCGCAAAAAATGGAAGAAATCTGCCTTAAGGACCCACAAAATTCTCAAAATTTTCGCCTGCGGCGCAAAAATGGAAGAAATCCCCCTTAATTTAGCTTAATTCCCCGATATCGCCCTTGATGCACACGATAATCCACTCAAATCCCGCTTAATCCATTGATACCCCTCTTAATCCTCTGATAGCACTCGACATCCCCCTTTATCTACCTAGATCCCCCAATGAAAAATAATTCATTGATTTTCCAGCCGGAGCCCGGAGCCAACATGGAGCGGCTCCGAAAATCGCCGGCTCCGGAGCCGGAGCTGGAGCCGGAGCCAAGATTTTAAAAGGCCGGAGCCCGGAGCCGGAGCCAAGATTTTGAAACCCCGGAGCCCGGAGCCGGAGCCAAGATTTTAAAAGGCCGGAGCCCGGAGCCGGAGCCAAGATTTTGAAACCCCGGAGCCCGGAGCCGGAGCCAAGATTTTGAAACCCCGGAGCCCGGAGCAGGAGCCAAGATTTTGAAACCCCGGAGCCCGGAGCCGGAGCCGGAGCCAACAAATGGCAAATACCCAGCACTGATTACCGTGGCTGTTGGGAATTACACCAAATTGCATGTCAGGCTATCATGCGAGGTGTAACTTAATTTTGATGATGTAGGGCTAGTGTCATAAACAAAAGGTACCGGACACTTGCCGGGATTATTTTTGGGCGAGATATGCACCTATCGACCGAGATACAAGGGCTTAAAATGGTAATAAATCGGAGGTGTGACCATTCAAATTTGCTTTTTTTTAATTATGTGTTGTGTAGTGGTATCGCTATAGTATAAAAGCCAGTGAGAGCGTCAGTCTAGGGGGGAATCATACTAGCCCGGCTATTCCCTGATCTCCGTCGTCTGTCCAAGCCCTTTCCACCTTCGCCTACATTGTTATTTCTACGCCGGATAAATGTTATTCTTGTGCACGTCAACATCAGTCAAATCTCGGACACCTCCGGTCGTAACAATGGCGCGGTCGACTACGGTTCCTGCTCGTCTACAGAACGTCTACTGCTGCGACTACGATCGACAACAGCTTCAGAGGGGACGAGTGGCACTAGTGTAGTGAGGCGAAGTGTAGTGAATTGCTATAAGCAATTAGTGAAGGAGTGTGGACTGACGTAGTAGTGTAGTGATCGGCAAGAATTGAAGATCAGTGCAGTGGACCTGTTAGTCAGAGACCTAAAAAAGGACTCAGTGCGAGTACCAGTGGTCTAAAGTTTAAGGTTAACAAAAACCTAGTTTGAGGCAAAAACCAGCCTAGTGGTCCTGGAGTGCACAAGCCGATCAAAGTCTAAATCAAGTACCTGGCATTCAAGAACATGTAAGTCCAGAAGTTGAAAAAAATTGAAATTGAAAAATAAATTATGGCCATGAACATTAAAAAGTACAAAAAACTGGCAGCCAGTGAAAGCGTAAGCCCAATACAAAAGTAAAGTCTAAACTTGGCAGCCAGTGAAAGCGTAAGTCCAAAGTAAAAATCAAGTCAAATTTGGCTGCAAAAGAAAGCGTAAGACCAAAAGTAATTCGGCTGAGGTCAAAGACCAAGAAGCCTTGTCAGTGAATCACCCAGACTACACATAGTGTACGTTCAGGAAAGTGTTGCGGTATCTAGTCTTTGAAAGAGGCAGGATGTATCAGACATCCTTTGAGTGGTTATTAGTCGTAGTATTCAAGTAAATTATTCAACCACGAGCCATCCTAAAAGTACACAGAAAAACGGCACCGTACTGCGCTCTAGCAGAAATGTTAGTGTTGTGGAGTTGAGTTCATTGAAATTCAGTAAAGCATAAATTATGCTTAAGCAGTGCCAAGATCGTAAGTAGATCCTCTGAGCCTGCAATGAAAAGTCAAGCAGTGCCAAGATGCAAAAAAAAAAGTGATCCTCTGAGCCTGCAATAAACAAGTATTAGTCAACACACGAGCAGTGACAAGATCAAAAAGTGATCCTCTGAGCCTGCAATGAAACATTAAGTGAGCTCATGGACAAGCAGTGAAAAGATCAAACAGTGGCATTCAAGGACGTGCGGTTGCCCTGTGTTGTTCCTCTGAGCTTGCTGTAAACGTCAACAAGAACGACAACGAAAGCACTGTTACAACGATGACGGATGCCAAAGAAGAAAGAAAAAGATGTGGACAATGATGACAAATTGTGATTATATAAATTATGTATTGTAAATTTAATTTGTTGTTTTGTCTCTTTTGCCTTTTTGTCATCCCACATCTTTGTATTTGAAAATGAGTGTTTGCTAAGTGAGACAGACGCTCTGGCTTTAAAGATTGAATAATAGTCTAAAAGACTATAGTGATATTTTCACAACATTGTAAAGCTTCGGCTTTAAGTGAAGCCGAACCTTTTTTTCAAGGGGGGAGGTGTTGTGTAGTGGTATCGCTATAGTATAAAAGCCAGTGAGAGCGTCAGTCTAGGGGGGAATCATACTAGCCCGGCTAGTCCCTGATCTCCGTCGTCTGTCCAAGCCCTTTCCACCTTCGCCTACATTGTTATTTCTACGCCGGATAAATGTTATTCTTGTGCACGTCAACATCAGTCAAATCTCGGACACCTCCGGTCGTAACATTATGAATGGCCACAAACTCTCAAAATTATTTCTTAAATTTTTTCTTTATAAATTGCTCTAAAAAATAAATTGCTCTTTACATTTTAAAAATTGCTCAAATTATTAAGTTGCGTCTATATAGTACATATTAGTAGGGGGCGGATTTTTATTCAAATAAATTCGCCAAATATGGCCATAAAATATGAAATAAATTGGCAAAATATTAACAAAAACTACCAAAAATTAGTGAAATATTGAAATAAATTATGGCATATTCCCTAGTAAAAATTAAAAAAATGTTGAATTGAAAAAAATCCTGTTTTCAAAATTGCGTATTAGGTTTATACTTTGGCGTTTTGGCGTCTTTTAAGAATTTTAAAAATTTGCGTTTGGCGTTTGGTGCGCCACGTGAAAATTTTTTGCGCACAGCCCTGTTATTTAATTAAAAATTCATATTTTGTTTAATATTAGCTAACTAATCATGATTGTACATGTTTATAAGATAAATTTATATTATATATATAGGGTTTATAGTTCAGTAAATCTGAGAGATGAATCTAATACAAAAGTATTGAGTTGGAACAACTTTTAGTTCGTCTAAGAATCTAGTTTTCTACATTAAAGCTCGGACATAAAAAATTTCCATAAAACTGTTGCAATAAGATTGCTAAAAGATACACTTTTTATTTAATTAAAAATTCATATTTTGTTTAACATTAGCTAACTATTGTGCTTATCTTATAGTTAGAGCCTTTTATTATTTTACAAAAATTAGAAAATCCTTCTTAATAACAACAAGTAGCCCAGTTTGGATTTCTTGATGAAATTGAAGAAGAAGCTGGACATCTTGGGCAACGTGGATTTTTACATTTTTGAGTGCGAATGTTGTAATTGTAGCATCTTGCTCTTTTAACACGAAATTGTTTTGGCTTAAGATAAATTTTATCGATATTAGATCTGGCCCATATCATCGGGAATTACTGAGGGACTTAGAGAGAGTACTTTTGTAATTTTGTGAAGTACCTAGTGAATGCCCTGAGGTAGCTTATATTATTTGCGTAAATGCATGGCCCCACATCTAATTATAAAATACCCGATCAATAGCAACAACAGGAGCAGGTGGAGGTGCCAAAAATATAAGGCAGGCCCGTAACCAAGATGGTGAGTAATAGAACCATCTTCAAATAATGGTTCTATTAACTTTTTTTGGCTGGACCAATTTCGACAAATGATTTGTTATTCGAAAGACCTCGACGAGATGAGTCGAATTAGGGGTGTCGGTATGGTACCTAGGGACGTGCCCAAAAATTGAAAAAGACAAGGGGGAGTAAGCTCTTTTGAGGTAAATGATACGAATTTGCAAATAATAGCTTATTCGAAAGAGTTCGTCTAGCTGAGTCTAACTTGTTTCGCAAAGTTATGATTAAGGCTCGCAAAAATATGGACGAAAAATCGCAAAATATGGACAAAAATTTGAAAAATATGTATGGAAAAAATCGTAAAATATGGATGAAAATATGGAAAAAATGGCTAAATATGGATGAAATATTGAAATAAATCTTAATTTTATTTTAGTTTTTTGAAAATTTTTTCTAAAATTTGAATATTTTGAGTAAATTCCGGGGGTGTGTAAAATTTCGGGGCCTGTAACTCGGCCCTATGAAGTCAGATTTCTTTGATTTTAGTGTCATTCGACTCATCTCGACGAGCACTTTCGAATGAGCTATAATTTGCAAATTCGAATTTTTCAGTCAAAATCAGCTTGGTCCAAAATCACCGTTTTTTCAATCCAAAATCACCGTTTATACAGGCCCAAAAGATTTTTGGCAAAGGTTAATGATTTTTTGACCTTTTGGCAAAATATGGTTTCAGCCTTATTGTCAATATGCGGACTTTTACCCTTATTGGCATTATATTGGTTGGCATTATATGCTATTGACATAATGTTTTTTGCCCTTTTTTGGCATTTTATAAGTTTTTAGTCTTGTTGCCACGATGATAATTGAACAAAAGGCCAATATTTTTGCGATTTTTAGCCAAAAATGCTTAAAATCTCTTAAAAATGGCGAAATATGGATGAAATATGGAAATATGGACTAACTTACAAAATATGGAAAAATATGGAAAATATGGAAATGAAAGTCCTCATTTTTGAAAGCAACCAGCACGGAAAGTGTGTTTTTCGTGCGTTTCAGAACCTAAGCAATTCAGGAAAAAAATATGGATTTCCATATAATTGCGAGCCTTAGTTATGATAGTCCTGTTTACACTTGCCCTGATTACACTTCTGAGGGCCTATTACCCTGAAGACCTACAAACTTTTGATCAACACTATTTTTAACATACTTTTTATTTATTTAAAAGTTTAATCGGAAGGATCTGGAGGGGTTAAAGAGGATAATGGTGGATATGAGATATCGGAAATTTTTTTATTTCGGTTGAGGATTTCGATCCAATATTGAAAATTTTTGATAAATTCTAGATAAATTAAAATAATAATTTATTTAAATTTACAAAATTGAATCAAAAATAAGTTTTTGATATAACAAATTAAAAGAAAATATTTAAAGAAAATGTTTTGAAATATCATATTTAAATGGTTTAGATTCCAAATCATTTCCAAAATTAGCTTTAACAGAACAACACTTTAGCCAAACAAATGGTTTATATGAATCAGAATTATCCTTTAATAACATAGCCTTACCTTTAAAAAACAATTTTTGAAAAAATAATTTTTAATTAAATATTTACCAATTTTCTTCCCATTTTGTGTAAAGAAAATATAAGGAAATTCTTTACTTAATTTATAAGTTGGAGGATAAACTAATCCACAACCAAAAATATCGTTATTATTAAAACATGTTGAAAGTTTCAAGGTTTCACATTTCTCGTTATAAATTGTAGAATCATCAGTATAGTAATAAATATTTTTGTTTGTACTCAAATTTTGAATACCAATAAACATCCATTGTTCAACTTTACTTAACCTTCCCTCTAGTTTACATTTAATTTCAAAATAATGTAAAGAATAATAAAGACAATTTTGTGGTTTGTTGAATGAATTTTCTGCATAAACCGCAACATATTATATCCTAAAATTATTTCCGATAAAATTCTAAAAAGTCTAAAAATTTACGTCCATCCTTCACCACATATTTAATAATTTCATCATTAATTAAATTTCCAAATCCATTTCCCTCAACACAACTACCAATAATTTTGTCTTTATTTAGTATACAATTATTGTCACAATATTTACTGTATCCTCTATTAATCCCACTCCATTTATTTTTAATTTTAACAAATTTCTTTAAAAAAATTATTTAATAACTTATTTACTTATAACTAACCACAAATTTATTACTATTCACAACTTTTGTCATATTACTTGAACTTTGAGTAAACTCATCACCAAACTCATCAGAACTGTCACTTGCTTTTTCGACAAAAAATTGTTTAATATCTGTCAATGTAGCGGAAACACGGCAACAAGGACAATTTTTTGACTTAAAGGGTGTTAAAAAAAATGTACGGGGAGTGTTAAGGATTTCACATATTTGTTATTCGTAGTCATAACCTTGCTAACATGTGATTAACAACCAAAACTAGACCCGATTACTTCCCCAATCTGGGTGTGTCAGCAGAATGCAAGTCGGGGTAGAGGTTGGGAATAAATTTTGGACTGATTTGAGGATTTTACTAAACTAAGGAAAATATCAAGAAATTAATTGAATAAGAAACTAGCCAGTATTAAAGTAAAAAATTAAAGTAAAAAATTAAATTTTTTCACCCCTTCAGAAATCCAACGAGTAATACAGTAGTGATGATATGCATGATTACAATTTTTCAAAATATAAACATTTTCATGATTCAATTGAGATTGGCAAATAATACAACAACCAAATTTGTATGAAACCTTTTTTAGATTCTAAAGGAAAATTAATTTAAAATATTTCAAGTTATATTCCAAAATATTGGAATAATTATATTCCAGAATAAAATATTCCAAAATATTCCAATTAGAAGTTTGTGAAATGGGTTAAAAATAAGAATAAAATAATTTAAAAAATTTTAAATTTAATTATAAACTAACCACATATTTACGATACATATTCTTCAATTTAACTGCTAACTCATCATTCTTCTTGTCAAATAATTCACTTGCCTTTTTATATAAATTAAATTTTTAAAATTAGTTTTTTATTTAAAATTGTTAAAGAGAAATATTCAAAAAACAAAATTTTTCAACAAAAAATATTTTTATTTTTACCTTTTTCATTTCTTCTTCCAAAAAATTAATTTTCTCGTCTTTTTGTGATAAACAAGCATCCTTCTCAGCTTGTAATTTTTGAAAATTTTGCCTCATTTCTTCAATTTCCTTTTCATTGTCAAAATTAAGTTTTTGAATTTTCTAAAATTATTATCAAAAATATTCAAAAAATTCAAACTTTATCCCTCACTTTCAATTCATTTTCAAGATTTAAATTCCTTTCCTTTTCTTCAACAAAAAATTTTTGATGATTTTGAAGTTTAATTAAATCATTGCTTTGATTTTCAATATTTGATTCGTTCATTTTGTAGATAATTTCTTAATGTTTGTTAAAGTCTGAATAAATTAAAATGACTTATTTAAATTTACAAAAAAGAAATTAATTTATTTATTTAAAATTATCCAATAAGTTTAATGAATTTTCTTGAATTTTAATTTTATTTAATTTAAAAAACAAAGGCAGTTTAAGACAGAAATTAAAAAACAGAAACGATAATTGTTTTATAAAATTTTGCTAAATTAAAAGTTAAATTTACAAAAATAAATAAATTTTTTCTTAAACGAAAATTTAATTTTTATGAAGTTTAAATATTGAAATTGAATTAATAATATTAAGATTAATATATTTATATATGTATTGAATGGTTTTTTGCCCAAAGAAACTTTTGTTTTGAATGTTGAGAAAAAAATTATTTGTTGAGGGAATATTTTAAATCTAAAATAAAAACGGTTTTAAAATACTTAGAATTAAAAATTAAGAATAAATTAAGAAAAAATAAATGATTAAATTGATTAATGTTTTAATCATTTCACAACAAGCAACACCTTCAGCGTATACGACACCTTAGTTATACATATGTCTACTTTTAAACAGAAGGAAAGAGAATGTCCTCAAATAGAACGGAGTAGCTATAAAGTAATTAAGGAGTTAAGAAGGGTCATCACTATTGGAGGGGCCATTCAATTAGAATAAATATAATATATTTTTTTCACAACACACATATTTTATCTCTCATTTTAAATTTATTTAAGAAAATTCTCTCTGCAAATAATTCCGTTCATCTTCTAAATTAAAAATATTTTAAATTAATTTTTCTTAACATTTTTAGAAAATTCTAAACATAACTTTAAATTAAATACCTAATATTTAAATAATCAAGAAAGAAATTTAAATTAAATATTTCCTGTCATTTTATAAAAACTTTGTTTATGTATTTTTTAAGAGTTGTTTTTAATATAAATATGTATTTTTAATTATCCCTCAAAACATTTTTTAAATTTAAAATTTCCCCTCAACAAATAAATTAATCCTTTTCTCCTCTTTTTTCTCAATAGACGAATACATAAACTTTCTTTGAGCAAAAAATCCTTCAATATATAAATAAATTAATTCATTTCTAATTCATTTGCCTTTCATACTTTTAGAAATTATTTTAAATACTCTCCATAAAATTTAAAACTTTGTTTAAGAAAATTTAATTTTTTATAAGTAACCAAAATTCCATAAACAATATTTTTTCAATTTTGTTTATAATAAATTATTTTAAAACTCTATAATTTACATAGGTTTTAACTCTATATAACCTGAAAATTATTATAAGAAATTCTTAACTTTGTTTATACCAGGGTTCCGATCGACAAAATGCCTATCAAAAGTATAAAAATCTCGATTTAAAAGTATATAGGGAGAAAATTTCCAAAAAAAAAGTATATTCAAAATTAAATCAGAAAATATTTATTCGTCCTCAAATTTTCGATATTTCTCTCCTAAATGAATCCTTTCTAATAATTTCTTGTTTCCACTTAGCATTTTGTGCATTTCAATGCATGACATGTCAAAATTTGCTGACACAAGAAGTAAAGCCCTGACAGTTTTAACCTCAAGCAAGTTTCTTTCTTTCGTCCATTGAATACTTGCCATTGAGAAGATGCGTTCTATAAATGCATTTGAAACTGGGATCTTTAAAAAATAAATTTAATAAATGAAATATAATACGAAATTCGACCGAAATAGCTGCACTGACGATTCGGTACAAGTTTTTGTATTTTTTTGTAGCTCCAGAAACATCAAAAATCATTTTCCATTTTTGCTCTGTTGTCTTGAGATAAAAATCCTCTTCATTAATGCCATTCAGAGTTTTGTTCAATTGTGAAACTTCGTCAAAAAGTTCATCATTTTCTGAATTACATGATATGCCCAGGTTCCTACAATTTAAGATTAGTTACTAGTATTTAATAAAATAAATACCTTCTGCGGCTGCAACTTGCATATCTATTGTACCCAGAACTGCCTTATTCCTTACAAAACTTCTCATTGTCTCATTCTTCATTTTTTCCTCTTCAATTTCCTTATGTTTCTTTTTGTCTTGATGCTGCGTGATGGCAGAAACTCCCATTGACTCAATGTTATAATCTTTCTGACAAAATAAGCAGAAAAAATAGCCATCGCCTTTTCTGCTTTTTTTTACAAAATTATATTGCTTCTCCCAATCGGGATTGAATGAATTTCTAAAACGTTTTAAGCTCATCTAAATTAGGTTACAAATAAAAATTATTGTATAAATAATAATAAAAGAAAACTATTTAGCGAAATAACATTTCAATATTACAGAAACAAACAAATATTTACACTTTGCCAACAATATTTTTAAATTTTTTAGTTAACTTTCATTTTTTATCCAAAATGTTGATTTAAAAGTAGATACTTTCAAAAAAGTAGAAATTCAATTTCGTAAGTATGGAGGTCGATTTAAAAGTAGAATACTTTTAAAAAAGTAGGAATCGGAACCCTGGTTTATACGTTTCTCCCCTCCTATAAGTAAAATTATTTCCCTGAATTTATTTTGAGCAACTTTACATATTTTCAATTAATTTTATAATTTTTGGAGTACTTGTTCTATCCTTTTAACTTTTTGAATGTTTTTGGATTTAACCTTTCGTGTGATTTACTTAAAAATTATACCTTTCGGGTGAAGGATTATTATTCTCTATTTATATTTTAAAATTGAAAGACGTAATTAAAAATGGATTTTTTGAATAAAATATTAGTTTTTGAGAATTTAACATTTTTTTATTTTTTGTCCAAATTTGTGGAAAAAAATAAAAATTAGTTGTATTGATATAGAATTTAAAATTCCTAATTAATTTTCAGAAGATTATTTAAAAAATAAATATGAGAACACCGAAACAATTTGAAGAATGGTTAAATTCTGATAATATTGAGGATGATTCAGATAAAATTGGAGATGAGACACTTGTAGAAGAACAAGAAAATTATACAGAGAAAAGTATTTTGGAGACAACTAGTGTTGATGGGTTGTCAACTACATGTACTTCTTGTTGTTTATCAAAAAATATAATTGAAGGTTTAAAACAACGTTTAAAGGAATTGGAGGTTAAAAATTATTTTCATTGAATTACGAGGGGTAGATCTCACTTGTGCGACTAATCATTTAGTGTCACTCCCAAATAAGTACAGATTTTCTTTTCGAAAGAAACACAAGTCAATTTTTTCACAAGTCAAATTTTTCACACAAGACACAAGTCTTTACATTTTTTTACCCCCTATATTTTTTCTGCATGAAGGTGTTGTACAGTGATACAGAACTGAATTTAAAAATAAATTTACTATATTTTAGTTGAAATTGAAAAATAATGATTTAACTTTGGAAAATTGTAGCTTAAAATTTAACAATGCAAGTTTTCTTTATTTCCCATCTAATACTATTTTTTAATATTAATTATAGAAAATCCAAAAAATAAATTCTGAACGTGAAAATGAAATTAAAAATTTAAAACAATATTTTCAACATTTAATTGAAGAAAATAATAAACAATTAAAAGATGAAAATGATGCTTATTTAAAACAAAAAGATGAGAAAATTAGTAATTGTTTGGAGGAAGAAATTAAAAAGGTAAATGAAATAATTTATTTCTTAATATAAGCTAATCACATTTGCTGATTTGGAATTAAAAGTAAATTCAAGAAAATATAATTAATTTTAAAAATTATAAAAATTATTTTTAAAGTTGCATAATCAAAGCAATGATTTAATTAAACTTCAAACTAATTTTAATGATCTACAATTAAAATTTAATGAAGAGAAGGAAAAAATGTTAATTTAGAAAAGAAAAATGTTTTTCTTGAAAATGAATTGAAGCAAATGGATAAGGTTTGGTTATTTAAAAATATTTTGTTGAAATTATTTTAGAAAATTCAAAAAATAAATTTCGATTATAAAAATGTAATTGAAGAAATTAAAAAAAATTTTCAAAAAATAAATGATGAAAATGTTCGAAAAGATGAGAAAATTAATTCTTTGGAAGTTGAAATTAAAAAGGTAATTAATTAATTTGTTGCTAACAAAGTCAATATTTTAAAAAGCCGTAGCTGCAAAATTCCAAATACCCTTAAATGATTTTTAGTTGAAAATATTATTAAATTAAATAGTACTTTACTATTATTTTATCCTATTTTTTCTGTTGCCAAATTGATTTTTTGTTTTGGTTCTCTCGACGGTTTCTATACAAAATAGGTATAATCAGGGTGGCCTTTTTACCCTATTTATAGAGGATTTTCCCTATTTTTGATCTTTTCGCCCTATTTTTCCCCTATTTTATACTTTTGCCATATTTTGCCCCATTTTTAGCATTTTATAATATCTTTCAAATTTTTTGTCATTTGTAAGAAAAATGCGAAAAAACCAAAGAAAACTGACTCTTGGACATCAAAATTTCCAAAATTTTCGCTTGCGGCGCTGAAAAAAGTCAAAATCTCTTCTCTTGGTCATCTTAATTTCTCAAAATTTTCGCCTGCGGCGCTAAAAAAGGGAGAAAGCTGTCTTCTTAAGCTTTCAAAATTCTCGATATTTTGCTAAAAATGGAAGAAATCTGACATATTGAAAATTCAAAATTTGAAAAAATTTTCACCTGCGGCGCTGAAAAGCAGATGCAGGCTTATTATTAGAGGCAGATAAGAGAAAGTATCTCTAAGGTATTTTAAGTTATTTCGGTGCCAAATTCGGATATCTGAACTAGAGACCGGATCGAGACGAGATCTCGAACGAAAATCTAGATTATCGAGATCCAGTTTTTTCAGACATTCGGACCTTCTCAATTTAGTTAAAATTAGTAGAGAACATGCGGAATAAAGCTTTTTATTTAAAATTTTAATTATTTTTATGTTTTTTTCCCTATTTTTGCCCTATTTTTGACCGATTTCGCCCTATTTTTTCCCTATTTTTGAGTGGCTGCGCCCCATTTTAGTGGTTTGGAAAAGGCCACCCTGGGTATAATCCTAAAATATCACACATCCAAAATGTGATCATCGGATCGTTTTCGGATCGAAAAAAGACCGGGTTTCGGCTCTCGGGTGTAAATGACCCGTCCAATCCCTGATGGACATGAATTTTGGCATTCATATCCGGCGGATATCCACAAACATGTGGATATTATCTGTATACGTATCCGTGTGTAAGGATGGTTCCAACAATGGAAAACAATGTTCCAACAACGAGAAATGTTGTTCCAGCTCTTTTTAACAGTGTTTATATTTTAAGAATTTAATTTTTGATAATCTCCTTTAAAAAATTAAAAATTTTTTAAATTTATTTTCTCCAATTAAACTTTTAAATTTAAAATAATTTAAGAGAAAATGGTTTAATTTAAATATTTAAAATAAAAAAATATTTTTTAAATTAATTAAATTTAATAAAGGCAAATGATTTGACTGACAAAAAGTTTGGTGATTTATTTAATTTCAATAATTTATATTCTGTGGTTAGTTTATTGAATATGGTATTTGTTAAAAGTAAAAATAAATGGAAAGAAATTGATAGTGGATGGAGTAAATGTTGTTCAAATAATTGTATAAATACAAACAAACCTAGTGGAAATTGTATTAAAGGAAATGGATTTGGAAATATAATTAATGATGAAAATATTAAATATTTGGTGGGGAATGGAGGTAAGGTATTTTGAATTTTTGGGATACAAAAATATTTTCAGACTATGATCAAAATGTTCTTGTTTATGCAGAAAATCCATTCAAAAAACCACAAAATTCTTTTAATTATTCCATATATTATTTTGAAGCTAAATGTAAATTTGAAAAAGAATTAAATGGTAGCAAATCAGATATGTATATTGGTCTTAGAAATTGTAGTACAAGGAATTTTATTTGGTATTATGCAAAATATGGTGAAATATATAACGGAGGATCATTTCGACTCTCAACATTCTCTTGGAATAATAATGATATTTGTGGTTGTGGATTAGTTTATCCCCCAACTAATAAATTGAATGAACAATTTCCTTATGTGTTCTTTACACAAAATGGAAAACAAATTGGTAATTACTTAATTAAACTAATTATACAAAAATTGTTTTTAGGTAAAGGTGTATTATTAAAGGACAATTTCGATTCATATAAACCACGCGTTTTCTTGAACTGTTGTTCTGTTGAGGCAAACTTTGGAAATAATTTGGAGGCCAAACCTTTTAAATACGATATTTCAAAACATGTAATTATTAAGGAATTTTATTGAAATTGTTTTGATTAATTTTGTTTTCTGATTACTTTAAATTTAAATTATCAATCTTATAAATATTTTTTTAACTTTTAAATAACGGACATTTATATTTCCAATTTATCTTGCTAAAAATATTTAAATTCTCTCCATAAAATTTAAAATTTGTTTAAGAAAAATTAATTTAATTTTTTCATAAATTTAACTTTACTTATTTTAACAAAATTCCATAAAACAATAATTTTTATGTTTTTAATTTTTGTTTTAGAATGACTTTTTTTAAATTTATTTTTAAATTAAAAAGATATTATCAATACCACAATTTTTTTATTTTTTATTAGACCAATTTTTTATTAGACCACAATTTTTTTATTATTCAATTTTTTAAACACTCAACGCCAATATTCGTAAAGAATTGTTTTTAAACACAATTATTATTAAATTTTACTTTTTGTTTTATAAAAGAAATTAAAAATTAGTTGACAATTTGAATTTTTAAATTTTAGTAAGTGATGATTCTAAAAAAGAAAAAATAGTAAAAGAAATTTCAACTTTTTTAAAGTTTTGTAATTGCCCCTTATTATTCTCAATTAACGACATGTTTTTAAAAGAAATATTTTTAATAAGGAATTAATTGATTAAATTTTAGAAGCAAGAATTGAGTGAAATTGATAAATTTTTAAAGACAATACAAAAACCCGAATGCAAAATCACTAAAAATTCTGCATTAAATAAATTTTGAAAAAAATTTTGGGAGGAAAGAAAAAGGGATAATAAAGTTTAAAAAATATATTTTAATTCTTTCGATGATTTAAAGAAAAACTTAATAAATTATCAAGATTTTTATATAATTTTTAATAAACTAATCAGGATTCCTTAAAATATATCCTTAATTAAATTGATATTTCCTTTTAATTTAAAAATAAATTTTAAAAAGTCATTCTAAAACAAAAATTAAAAACATAAAAATTATTGTTTATTGGAATTTTGTTAAAATAAGTGAAAGTTAAATTTACTATAAAAAATTAAATTAATTTTTCTTAAACAAAATTTAAATTTTATGGAGAGAATTTAAATTTAATTTTTAAAAATACAAAATGGAAATATAAATGGCCATTTTATTTAAAAGATTAAAAGAAATCTTCAAAAGATTGATAATTTAAATTGATGAAAAGTAATCGGAGAACAAAATTAATCAAAAGATTTCAATAAAATTAAATAAGAATTGAATGATTTGAAATATCATATTTAAATGGCTTAGCTTCCAAATTATTTCCAAAATTTGCATCAATAGAACAACAGATCAGAAAAACAGAAGGTTTGAATGAGTCAGAATTCTCGTTCAATAAAATACTTTTCCTTCAATGCACATAAATTCATTTTTTAATTTTGATTCTTTCCCCAAGTAAATAATTTTAACTTTTTATACCTAAAAATAAAATAAATAATCAAAGACAACATTTTCCTCTTAGTCCCAAGAAAAATTCATAGATACTCAGACGTAGAAACCTTATAGATAGCATAGATATCTATGGCTATAATACCCATCTCCACAATTTAAAATATGGTCCTGTATTATGGGAATACATGTGAACTCGCAACCATAGCTGACTATTTTTAGGAGTGTCTTATGTCAAACTTAAGCCAAATATTATTGGCGTAAGACACTCCTAAAAATAGTCAGCTATGGTTGCGAGTTCACATGTATTCCCATAATACAGGACCGTATTTTAAATTGTGGAGATGGGTACTTATAGCCATAGATATCTATGCTATCTATAAGGTATCTACGTCTGAGCATCTATGAATTTTTCTTGGGACTAAGAGGAAAATGTTGTCTTTGATTATTTATTTTATTTTTAGGTATAAAAAGTTAAAATTATTTACTTGGGGATAATTTTTTTACTCAAAATGGAAAACAAATTGGTAAATATTTAATTAAATCATTAACAAAGATTATTCTTTAAGGTATGGCTATATTATTAAAAGAGAATAATGAATGATTCATACAAACCACATGTTTGGCTGGAAAATTGTTCTGTTGAATCTAATTTCGGAAATGATTTGGAAACTAAACCATTTAAGTATGAAATTTCAAAACATTTTGTTCTCAAAGAATTTTATTGAGAATTTAATATTTTTTTGATTTTACTCATTTTGATTTATATACATATTTTTAACAGTTAAAATACATAACCAGTTTTCTAAATTTTAAATAATAAATACATAATTAAATTATTATTAATCAAATTTTCTGCTCTTATTGTGGTAAAATTCAATTTCGTTCCCCCTTCTTTTTACTTCATCAAAGTATTAAAAATGGTCAGTCAATCTTTAGTTAAAGAACTCGTCGAGCTGAGTCGAATGACACCAAAAAGCGCGATTGGATATGGTTTGACAAAGTTATGACATGAAGAAGACATATCGGATAGTGATGGTCGGGAGTTAAAAAAACCCGAGAGTCGAGAGTCGAGACCGAGACCGGGAATCGACCCCGAGACCGAGTCCCGGGTCGAGACCGAGAGTCGAGACCGAGAGTCGAGACCAAAAGATTAGGAGGGATATCACTTGATATACACTTAATCCCCAAAAATTCCTATATATCCTTCATAATCCGCCAAATCACTTGAATCCCCAAATCCACAATATAATTTTACTCCTAAATCTACAGATATCCACCTTAATCCACTGATATTCACATTAAACGCTTAAAATCCTCTTATATCCCTCCAAATCCAACAATATCTTCTTGATCCCTCGATGCCATGCACAAGTCCTTTGATGTTTACTTTAATCCTTCTGAATCCTCAGATATCTCTCTTAATAAGATATCTCTTAATAAACCAACAATTGTCAGAGCCGCAGGCGAAATTTTTTTGAGGTTTAGAAAGTTACAACTTTTAAATTTGCAACAAACGTTGCAAGGCTTTGAAGCCATAAATCCTTCTATTTCATCCATTTCCTGCGCCGCAGGCGAAAATTTTGAGAATTTTGGAGGTCCTTAAGTCAGATTTCTTCCATTTTTTACCGCCGCAGGCGAAAATTTTGAGAATTTTGGAGGTCCTTAAGTCAGATTTCTTCCATTTTTTACCGCCGGAGGCGAAAATTTAGATAATTTTGTAAGGCCTTAGGTGAAAAAATTCAATTGTCAGAGCCGCAGGCGAAATTTTTTTGAGGTTTAGAAAGTTACAACTTTTAAATTTGCTGCGCCGCAGGAGGAAATTTTGAAAAATTCATGACTAAATTAAAATTTTTAATGTTTTTTTCAAGTTTAAAATATTAAGAAAAAATAAATTTAAAATTTTAAAATCAAAATCAAAGTTTTAAAAACATTTATTTCCGATAAAAAAAATTTCACAACTCCATTTCCACCTTAGGATTCGAACCCAACACTTCCGAAATATTTAAGTGAGTGAAGTCAGTCAACTTAACCACTCAACCATCAACCAACAAAAGCAAATGGGAGAAATTATAAATATTCCTTTCCCCTTTCCTTCAAAAAGTTCAAAAAATTTCCGTCATTAGGGGTGTAAATTTAGTCTCGTTTTCCGAGACTAAAACACCGAGACCGAGACCGAGAGCTCAAAAAACCCGGGAAATTTCCCGACTCGGGAACCGAGACCGGGAATCCCGACCATCACTAATATCGGAGTCGGCGGCTTATGTCGTAATTTTGCAGATCTTGTCCAATTACGTTGATTTTGGTGTCATTCGACTCAGCTCAATGAGCTCTTTCGAATGAGCTATCATTTGTATAAATTTTCATACTTATGGTTTTTCGCCCTTATGGTTGTTCAATTTTCAGGGGTCTGTATCTCGGTCATTAGAATAAGCTTTCAAATCTGATTCGAATGAAGCAAAATAAGGCAAGTAACTTGTTCATGAGCTGAGATATGGTTTTTTAAAGAAAAAAAGAATATAGTAACTTTAATTTTTTAGGTGAAATTTTCAAAAATTTGATTATCGACTATTTCGATGCTTCTAATCGAGACAAGTCGATTTGTACAAAAAATTCATGGCAAAAACACAATAGTACATAAACCGCATATATACAAGTTGCTGAAGCTGTTTGCGAAACAGTGATGCAAAAGTTCCAGTTCCGGAACTGGAGCCGTAGATAATGATTGGTGTAAGATTATTAGGGGTGTATCATTAGGGGTGTCACTGCACTAAATCACTGCACTAATTAACAAAAGCAAAGGATTTATAGAACCTCCACTTTTACAATCTTCACAATTAAACTAGGCAATGAAGCAACTTCTTTCCTACTTAAACTGGAATTAGCGGCAAAAGATTGGATTATGGGTCAAGTGCAAAATATAGTTAATTTGTTATTTAGCAAAAGGGATGGATAACAGGAGAATAGTTTTCAAATGATTGCTGAGGGGATATTATCTAAATGTTTTTTAAAGTCAGAATAAACAATCTTAATTTAGACAAATTTTCAAAAAAATCTGGCTCCTTGACCTTCCAAAATTCAAAACACACCTAAATGACGGAAATTTTATGATAAATTCCTTAAAAATATAATATTCCTTACATAAATATAATATTTTTATGTCTATAAATATATCCCCTCAAAATCATCCTCTTCGTCTTCTGGTTCATCATCCTCCTCCTCCTGTTCTTCATCTTCTTCGTCGTCCTCTTCTGGCTCTTCCTCCTCTTCTATTTCTTCACCATCTGTCTCTTCCACTTTTGACTTTTTCTTCTCTGGCTCTTCATCTGTATCTTCCTTCTCTGAGTCTTCCGATTCTTCCTCCTCTGAATCTTTCTCTTCTTCCTCTTCCTCTTCTGTCTCTGATTTATCTGATGCTTCATCTTCACTTTCCTTTAATGATAATGCTCAGTATCGTTTACAAAGGTAGACTTACAATTAACGAATAAGTAGAATCATTTCCTTCTGGGAAATGCAGTTTGTACCCAAAATTAATTCTGTTCCCAAAGATTTTACACTTTGCGGAGAAGCATTTTATCCAATCTTCGAACTCCTTTTTTGAACATTTGTATTCTTTGTCCACCGCACCACCGATTTGATAATCATTTATTAAGTAATCTTTAAAATCCTCTTTTTTATTTAGAACCTGCAAATTTACTAACTGATAGTTGATAATTAAACAATAAGCTACCAAATGACCAAGTCGTGTAAGAACGTTGATCGTTGTTTGTTTAATATCTTTACTATTTTTGAATAGTTTACAAATATTGTCCAACTGGTTTGCATCCAGCACACCATAAGTCATTAGCATATCACTTTGCATTCGGCTAAAAAAAATCAGCTTTCTGTTTAAGACGTTGATCGTCATCATTGTTTTTTGCATATCTATGCACAGAAGATAAATGATTTGCTAGTGGGACACCAATAAATTTGCAGCATTCAGGACACATTCGAGGTGAAAGAGGCATTTGTAATGGTCTAGTTGTTATTGGACCTAATAGTTATACATATAATATTATTGAATTGCATATTTTTTCTCAACTATCAATACATACAAAACCGGAACGGGCCACCTGATCGTGAGCCATTTGAGCGTGGGACGTTTGAGCGTGGCCAGTTAAATTCATGCTTACTATTTGAACAATATCCCGTGCCTTAGTTCAATATCCTCCGCTGTTTGAATATGTTCCATGTTGCAGGAACAACCTTCTCCGTATTGGAAATACCTTTTCCTGTCATTGGGACAACTTTCATGCAACATTCCTTTCTATTAGTTCAACATTCTCCGCTGTTTGAACCTTTCTAGTAGGTAGAACAATATTCCCCATATGTATTTTTAAGTCATGCTCAAGTTACCCCCGCCGTATTAAAACATTATATCTACCCTATCAGCTTATAAACAATTGTTTACAAATTTGATTTTCTCCATATTACTATAGAGAATTAACTATTCTATTTCACCCTGCTAATATGTATGTACGCTTTTTAAACTTAATTTACCTGCAATAAAACGGCTTCGTTTCCAATAGTTATTATTAGTTTTAGATGAGAAATTTTCAGGTATTGTTTCTTCATTGAAGTTTCTGAACGTTCTTTTTCCAAACTTTTCAACATACAATTCAGATTTTCTATGTGATTTAACGTTATTATACTTATCGTTGCCATCGGCTGGACGCTTTCTCATTGTCACCTTACTAGTTTTTGTTGACATACACTTTCTGCGATTAAAGCCAGTAATCTAAATATTAAAATTTGCTTTTTTACAAAATATTTTTAAGTTTCGAATTTTACTTTTTGGATTTTCTCAGACTTAATGTAAAATTTTATAAAATGGCTCTTTATTTAATTCGCCTGGTTTTGAAGCGAAATAAACAAAATTAAGTCGGAATTTTTGTGAAAATTATATATAATATTCCGAAACATGTGATGATTAAAATTTGAACTTTCAAATATTTCGCAATAATTTCTTACTGTAAAGCAGGGCTGGGCTTATTTTGCGCTTTCGCGTTTCGAATCTTTCGCATTCTCGCATTTTTTAGCGCGAAAAGTTTCGCATTTCTCATTTCGCTTTTTATTTTTTCATTACGCCCAGCCCTGCTGTAAAGGTCGAATATCAATAGGACCAATATTTTTTGACCGTAAAGAATAGTTCTCCGAAAGGTTTAGACGGCCGCAAAACTGACTTTTTATAACATATGAGTACGTAAACTTTGTATTTTTTAAGTAACTAATAAAGTTAATTGGATACCTTTTTAATTTCTTTTTCCAAAAAATTAATTTTCTCGTCTTTTTGATCATTTTCAACCTATAATTTTTGAAAATTTTATTTTAAATTTTTACTTTCATTTTTTATAATTGGCTTTGTTTTTCCGGAAATTCTATTAAGTTTAGTGAGCCTTATTACAATTCTATTTTCAAAGTATATTCTCATAATTAATTATAAATCTTATTTTTGTATATTCCCATATACAAAAAATACATTTTTCGAGTAAAAAAATCGACTCAGAAAATCCCGGGCACTTGGTAAAATTTTACTTAAAATTTTCAGATTTTTAACTCTATATTGCTTTACGACAATTCATTATAAAAAGAAAGGCGACAAAGTGTAATTGTCGCAGTATTTATTAAATAAAAATAATTTTCTACCTCTAATTTCTTAATACGTTTTTCTAAACTTTTAATCGGCTTTTGTGGTAAACAAAAAGAGTTACATGTAGTAGAAAAACTACATGTTTCTTCTTCAAAATTTTCTTCAACTTGTGTTTTGTACCCAATTTTATTTTTAATATTATCAGACTTTGTTGTAGAAAATGACCAATCTTCTAATTGTTTTACTGTTCGCATTTTCATTTTTTAAAAATAAATCTTCGGAAAATTAATTATAAATCTTAATTTCTTTGAAATAACAATTTTGCTAATTTGTCACAAATCGAAGTAAAGAATACAAAAATTTTAGATTTTCAAAAATTCTTATTTCAGATCAGAAAAAATACTTTAGAATTAGACTTTACGATTTTAACACATGAAAATACGTAGACTAAGAATCACTTGAAATAATAATTATTTAATGGTTTCTCTCGAAAAAATTTACTTATGTAATAAGTAAACAATCAAAGGATTAAATTAATCAAAACTTCGACAAAGGTAAAAAGGATGGTGTTACGACCGGAGGTGTCCGAGGTTTCACTAATGCCAACGAGCACAATAATAACACTTTATCACGAAGAGAAATAAACAAAGTAGGCGAAGGGAATGGGACAGACGAAGGAGATCAGTGACTAGCCCCGCTAGTATGATCCAAATAGACTGACGCTTTCACTGGCTTTTATACTAAACACTTTAAGGGCTGACGCCCATACACAACACCTCCCCCCTTGAAAAAAAGGTTCGGCTTTTACTTAAAGCCGAAGCTTTACAACTTTAACATTCACTATAGCTTCCACGCTATCAATACAATTAACACTAAGCCAGAGCGTCCAGTCTTTCACTAACACTCAACTCACAACAAATACAACAAATGTGGGATGACAAAAGGAAAACAACAAATTAAAATTACAATACAACAATTACAAAATCACAAAATTTGTCATCTTATTCCACATTTTATTTTTCTTCTTGCAGCGGTCATCTACAGTGCATACAGCAGCTCACAACAAGGCAAATCGCACGTCCTGATTTGGGGTCACACTTGTTGATCACTGCTTGTCCATAAGCATTTCACTTTTATTTTTCACTTTTCTTCACTAATCACTTTTTATTTCACTTTTATTTTTCACACTTTCTATTGCGGCACTCCATTTACTTTTCAACACTGTGCCCAATAACTTCACTGAATTGCATCACTAACACTATTTAATGACTTAATGAAGTCAAACACCACAACACTAACATTTAGTTAGTGTGCAGTTCGGTGCCGTTTTCCCGTGTACTTTTAGGATGGCTCGTGGTTGAAACTAACACTTGAATACTACTACTAACTAACCACTCAAAGGATGCCTGTTACATCCTGCCTCTGTCAAAGACTCAGGTACCGCAACACTTCACTGAACTTACACTATGTGTAGTCTGGGTTGCTTCACTCACTTGCGCTGGTCTAATACTTCAATCACTAATAATATTCACTCCTCAGCGCCTTGACTCACTGCAATTCACTTCACTCAAAATTTCAAACTTCACTATTTGGTCTTACCCACCTTTCTTGGCTGCCAAATTTATTTTACTAACTACCATTTCAACTTCTCTATTTGGTCTTACCCACCCTTAGGCTGCCAAATTTAACTCTTTTACACTTTTCACTTTTCTCAATTTCTGGACTTACATTCTCTTGAATGCCAGACACTTCAAAACTTGATCGGCCAACATCTGCGCACTTCCAGGACCACTAGGCATTTCAGCCTTAAACTAGGCATTTCAGCCTTAAACTTCGACCAATGGCACTCACACTGAGTCCTTTTCAGGTCACTACTAACTAACAGGTCCATGCGCACTAACAATTCACACAATTCACTTTCGACTCATGCCGATCACTAAATTACGACGTCTGTCCACTCACAATCAAAACAATCACTCACTAATTGCCAAAGCAATTCACTACACTTCGCCACACTTCACTTTTGTCGACCGCGCCATTGTTACGACCGGAGGTGTCCGAGGTTTCACTAATGCCAACGAGCACAATAATAACACTTTATCACGAAGAGAAATAAACAAAGTAGGCGAAGGGAATGGGACAGACGAAGGAGATCAGTGACTAGCCCCGCTAGTATGATCCAAATAGACTGACGCTTTCACTGGCTTTTATACTAAACACTTTAAGGGCTGACGCCCATACACAACAGATGGAATCAAGAACTTAAAAACTTGTAAAATAGATTTGAAATATTACTAGAAAGTTTACTAATTAAATGCATTAATTTGGCAAACTAAAGTTAAATTTATAAAAAAAAATTGAATTAATTTTTCATAAATAAAATTTAAATTTTATGGAAAAGATTTTAAATTTATTTTTAAAAATATAAAAGAGAGAATTGAATAAAAAACTACTAATTTATATATTGAAGGATTTTTTGCCCAGAGACTGTTTTTGTTGAGTATACATATATCTGTTGAGAAAAAAGAGGTAAAAAGGATTAATTTTTATTTATTGAGGGAAAATTTTAAATTTAAAATAAATTAAATGTTTTGAGAATAATTAAAAATGTTTATAATTAAATTGAAAATAAATTTCAAAAAATAATAAATTTGTTTTTAATAATTTTTGAGTTTTTTAAATAATGACAGGCAATAGTTAATTTAAATTTCTTTTCAACTACTTTTATGCATGAAATCTAAATTAACTTTAATTTTAGTATCCAATTAATTATTGTTTCAAATATACTGATCAGCTTTACTATTTTACTTTTTAATTTACTCTCATACATTTAAAATTATAAATTTCAGTTGGGAAGTTTTAGATCAACAATTGATATTGGGAAAATTCAGAAGTCTACTCTGCTGATTAAATAAAGGAAATTAAGAAGAATTTAATAAATAAATAAATTTGGTAATCTTGCGCTTTACTGGTCCCTAGAAAAAAATGTAGAAAAAGTGCTAGTTCGACATTTTTGAGGTATGCCAGTAGGTAATCGAGTTTGCTGAGTCCGAATCTGAGCTTAGAATTCGTTTATTTCCAACCCCGGACTCGAATTCGACCATGTCAAACATGGGGTAAAACTTCAAAATTTCAAATTTTATGTCTAATCGGACTAGTCTCTTCGAGCTGAGTCGATTGGTATCAAAATTAATACGTTTCGACATCTTTAGACTAAGCTATGGTGTCTGATCCATACACGGAAGTCTAACCAAGCGTGTATTTAATTGATCATAACTCAGTCTAAAGTTGTCGAAACACAATAATTTTGATATCATTCGACTCAGCTTGAGGAGATGCGTCAGAATCGCGATAGCATAATACGTTCGAATTCTTACCCCGAATTCGACTAGGTCGAATTCGGGTTCGGGGTTCGAAATAAACAAATTCTAAGCCCATATTCGGACTCAGCACACTCGATTACCTACTGGTGTACTTCAAAAATATCAAAAAAGTACTTCTACCACATTTTTTCTAGGGACCAGTAAAGCGCAAGATTACCATAAATTTAACATTAGTTTGTTCAAATCAACAATTTTATTAAATATAAAATTGCCGTTTTTATTTTTAAATAAAATTATTTATATATAAATTTAGTTTTTATTTTTGATTGTGTTTTACTCTAATATTTTTAGAAAAAATTAGCCTGAAAGTTTTCCAATTAGGCATAAAAAATACCTAATTTATTTTTAAAGCAAAATTCTGAAATTAAATTAAAATAAAATTAAAAACTTTTGGATTATTCATCTAATTATCAAATACTACTAAATAATTACTACTAAAATATAAAATTAAAAAAAACTAGCTAATTAATTTTTACTATATTTGTAAATTTTATCCTTCATCTAGTTATAAAATATTTTTTCCGAATTTATAAATTTAGTCATCAACACTTTGATGATTGACCGCACACACAATGTTGATTGCCTTTTTTAATTTTCAATTTTCTATCATTTTTAATTTTTTATGTTGGTGCTAGAATAATTATTTTTTTAGTTTATATTTTTAAACAATTTTAATAGATAAATTTTTAGTTTTTTAAATCATTTAATTTATATATTCGGTTACTTCATTTGATAAAGTGTCACATAAACGATTATATAGCCACCCTACAGCACTGATATATAGTCTAAGATTTTTCAGATTATTATCATGATTTCTTAAAATATAATGCTACCTCCATCTGTGGTTAGTCCCTATAGTGTGTTCATAACTAGATTTAAGTTTAAAGATTAAAAAGTTTTTTAGATTTTTGTTAGGATGGTTATATGTAGTGACTAAAGGCATTTTTAGCTACTTTAAAAAATTTAGTTAATTTATTCCATCCAAATAATGAATTTTTAAATTTATAAACTATTTAATCGTTTATCTGTTGAATCATATTTCTGTTGATTTCCTTTTTTAATTTTATAAATAAATTTATTTTTGTGCGTACTAATATTAAATTTTCTGTTAACACGTATTTTTAATTTTCATTTTAGTTTAGCTTTAGATAAAATATTTTTTAAATTTATTCGTTAGCAGTTTTATACTAATATGTAGTAAATGAATAAATTTAACCTCTTACTCTCTAATATCACCCTTAATATTTGATATAATCCCCCTCTTAATCCACCATACCCCACTTGCTTAAACCTTAAAATCTTTCTTATTTCTCGAATTTTTGATTTTTAAATTATTAAAAACAGCTAATTTTTGAACTCGAATTATTCACTTCAAATTCGACTTTAAATTTTATTTTAGAATTTTCCTATCTCTAAATAAAACTGAATAGAATGTCAGTTTGGAAGGTATCTGAAAAATAGAACCCGGGCATTCTATTAGAGGTAATACGGTATATTCCCTATCGGTTCTCATGGTAGATTTATAACGAGGGTTAAATCTAGGAAATAAAATTCTTTAAATTTTCAGAATTTTCAAAAAATGATTATAATGCCTTTACAGGCATTATTAGCCATTTTAATGGTTTTTTGTTTTCGTATTTTTTTAACAAATTGTTCAATTAATGATAAAATCTTCGAGCCTATAAGTACTGTTAAAGTAATTATGGAAAAGGACATTATTGCTGATAAAATACCGGTTGATAATTTGGCTGGGTGTAGCGGGTAAATAATTAATTTTGATAGATATTTGGAGTCAGTCAATTTTTTTAGAATAGGGACAAAGATAAATTAGGTAATTATTACTTATAAAATTTCAGAATTTTATTCTGCTACCCCAGCCAGCTTTCTCCTAATTCTGAAGGAAATTGGAAACCATCCAAGGCCTTTGAATTAACGAAAAAAGGTGACAGTAAACTCTGCCTCAATTCGGAAATGGAAGCTAATCTTGGAAATGAGAAAAATATTGAATGGCACGGCTTCATGGTATTTAAAGATGGAAAAAATGATGTGGAAATATTTGCCGATATTTTCCTTGATGAGTTTGGATTTAAATTAAAAATTGTTTTATAATTTGGGTAAAATATTGGGGAGGAATATTCCCAGAGAGGACTACTATTATGTAAACAAGAGAATTTTTGGCAGAATTAAAAATATTGAAATTCTTCACTCTCAAACCCCCCATATCCAAAAATAAAATCCACTAAATAGTCTTTCTCTTTTCTCTAGAGTTGAGCGAGATCGGGATCCCGACGTAAAAACGTGATCGAGATTTTGGAATAGTCCCGACCGGAAATTTTTGGCAGAATTAAAAATCCCGATCCCGCCCAGCTCTACTTTTCTCTAACTTTTAATATATTTATAATTATATTCAAATTTAATTTTTAATTAATTTAAAGTAGCCGAATTCTCCTACACGATACCACACAATCGGTACTTTTCAATTTCTTGATAGGAAAGGATAACTCTTTAAAAGGTATATCTAAAATTTCAACTAAAACAAAATTTTATTTTTAAGGAAAGATTTTATTAGATAGTAAAGTTGACAACAACTTAACAAATTCTATTAAAAAGCCAAGGCCGTTGCTTAATGATTTTCCTGGCATTTTGGCGTTAAAATTGGATATTATGTTGGAGGAACAGTCTAGTAAAAACATCGAGACTAAACCGACAACCCGAAAATTTATCTGGAAATTAATAAATAAATGTTCCATAAATAAGGTGGTGGATAGTTAAATACTTGGAATTTTTATAAATAAGAAGACTATTTTAAGCATATTCCTGAAATTTGTTTCTATGTAAGGAATTAAATTTAAAAATTCAAATACCTCCTATGTAGAGTATCAAAACAATTTATTTGTTTTTATCAAAGCAAATAGAAAAATATTTCTAAGAAATATTTTTATCACAGGATATATTCAGTACGAATCAAAATTTTGTTACAAATCACTTTGAATTATGGGCATCATTGGAAGACCTTGCTTGTAATAATGAAGAAGCAAGAGAGCAACGATTATCCGGAATTGATGCATCAGAAACATGCGTAAATAAATCTAGCAACTTAAATGAAATTAGAGAGTATGTTTTATAACTCCCGTATTTTCTCGATTAATTCCCCTCCTTCGAATAATTCCCCTCCCTCGATTAATTCCCCATGCCAAGGAAGGGTTGAGAAATAATTCCCCAGGGGAATTAATCGAGAAGATACGGTAATTAATTTTTATATTGGTTAATTACGTGAGTTCACCTATGTATATCGAAACCAAGTATTAAGTTCAATTTGGAAGGTAAATTTATTCTGGACAAAAAAATAAACTTCTTTTTTTGGCGCTGCAGGCGATAATTGACCGATCTTAAAGATCGGTTAACCTAACCATAACCGAGCGTCAATAATCGAAAATCCGTGATAATCGAAGTAACACTCTATTTAAAAATAAATTTTAGTTGGAACTCAGTCAACTTGACAATCTGTTATGTGCCTAAATTAGGAAACCAGGCGAGTAATTAGATTATTAATTATACATTTATTTTAGATAAAAAATAATCAAAAAAGTGATTACGCCAAACGTTGCAACAAAGATGGAGATGATGCTGGATATGAAAAACATGGAATTGAATTTAGAGTTTATGCAACAAGAGTTGGATTTGAAAGATTAGAAGAAGAGTATTGGGTTAATTTTGCTGTTAACGTTATTGTTGGGTTTTCATTTTCAGAGAAAATGTAAATTATTTATGAAAGATAGTTGAATACTTTAAGTATTTACATAGAATATCTCACAAAGTTAATCATAGATTAATCTTAAACTACAACATAAATACATATACTCTAGAGTTTCACCGGAAGTTCCGGTTCCGGTTCCGGGAACCGGAACTCAAATTGGATCCGGTTCCGGCTCCGGTTTACAAATTGGTTCCGGCCAAACCGGAACTTTTTTACACCCCTAAGGATTAGTTTTTTTTTAAATATTAATAAACAACTCGTACTCTCATACTGTAATAAAAAAAATCGAAAGAAATATGTTTATTTTCTTTCAATTCCCTTCTGATGAGCGGGTGTCCGAGTGGTTAAAGGTTTAGGCTTTACTCAAGGGGTTAATGATTTTAAGTTGGGTTCGCTTCCCGGTCGTAGGACAATAAATTCTCAAATTTTTCTTTCAACAAATAACTCATTTTATGAGTTTAATTTTGTTTTAAAAATTATTTTATTTTTACATGGAGTAATTAAGGTTTTTTGGCCCTATAAAATTCTTAAAATTTTTCGTATGACTAATAAATGGTGAATTTTTTTGCTTACAGCCTTCAGAAATTTTCAAAATTTTCGCCTGCGGCGCTGAAAAAGAAAGTTGAATGGTATAACGGATTATTTGGATGGAATAACGTGGATTTTGAGTTATATAGTGTGCTACCTTATTCCACTGATATCCCTTAAACCCACTTACTATTCTGAACCTTTACATCGCCCGATATCAAACACTTATATCCGACAAATCCGTTTATACACCACTCTAATCCAAATATATCACTTATCGCCGACAAATTTACGGTTCGGTTTTGGTTAATCAAAAGTTTCGGCTCGGTTAGTCGGTTCGGTTTAGATTAACCGAAGAATTTGGTGAACATTCAACCCTACATAAACTACAAATTTTTTAAAATTTGCTAGCAAAAATTTTTTTAAAAGTTCCGGTTCCGGTTCCGGGCCGGAACTTTGAAATGTTCCGGTTCCGGTTCCGGGAACCGGAACTCAAATTGGATCCGGTTCCGGTTCCTGTCAAAATTTCGGTTCCGGTGAAACACTAATATACTCCCATCATGTATTTTTAGAATTGAGTTTAACAAAACAATAAAAGTAACTGGAAAAATTGAACATATTATGGCGGAGAACGCTATCTTGACATATTTAACAGAACAGAGAGTTATATTAAATTATTTTCAATACAATTGGGAAATAATGGGACAAATTTTGCAATTCTGACTGATGAAATAAATGGGAATATTTATGATTATGGAAGTTCTATTATTGCAAACCTTAAGCATAAAAGCATTGAGAAAATTTTAGAAGAGGTAAAGTATTTATGGTTCACTACTAGGGGGAAAAATTAGGTTGATAAAAACCATGGGGAATATTTTCGAGAAGGCAGCGCCACGGGAGGGGATGGGCCCAAATTTTACCTTTTTTAGCGCCACAGGCGAAAATTTTGAGAATTTTGGAGGTCAAGGGCTAGATTCCTTTCTTCTGGGGTTTAAAGTCAAAAAATAACATTTAAAGTACCCTGACTTTCGGGGACGAGGATAAAACATACACTACAGTAATACATGGTTAGACAAATGTTTAGTTACAGTCACATTTCGAAACTGCAACTTCCTATCTCTATTGACTAGATTAGATTAGTTATTCTGTTTTTGTTTTTACTTTTTTAGTTTTTGGTTTTTGATTAATTGAATTGAATTACTTTTTGGGATGTAACAGTTTTATTAATTAAATATATAATATTCTTATAACATCAGGATGGTGCAATCGCAATAATAGGACCTGACATGAATTTAGAAGGAAAACCAATGTCGGCTACAAACTATGATTTTTTATCAGAATCAAAAAAAGTATGCAGTGGCAGTGTAGACCTAAAGCTAAATAGTGAGCTAATCAAGAAGGAACTTAGCTGCGTGAGTTTCTAAAGGCTTGTTTTGCTTGGAAATTGTTATCAAAGTAAACAAGAAGAGAAGTCTAAAAAGTTTCAGTTTCCCTATTAGCTGAAAACCCAATTAGCTGAAAATTTTGGTGTCACTATTGTATAGGCCCAACGAGTAAAGGTATTTACCATTCGATTAATCTCGCTAAGTTAAAATATCTAATAATTTTTTGCCGGATACCAAAACTCGCAGAGATATAAGCCCCTGAAAATCGTAAAACAATAGGGAGTAAGACGCGAAGCGAGGGATTTTGCATGTGCCTTGCCAACGCCCACAGGGTTAATTTGTTTGATTTTCGAATAATTTCCTTGGTGACAAATATTCCGCTGGAGACGAAAATTCCGAAAATTTTGGGACGGAAGTTCCGGAGACGAAAATTCCGGCACCTAAGATCTGTTGTGTCCGCACTTGCAGAGAGAATATAAATGAAAATAAATGACCTATCATCGGACTCGAGTGCCGGAAAATTGGGCTCTGGAAAATTGGGCTCCAAGATTTTTCGGAAAATTGGGCTCCAACTTTTCGGAAAATTGGGCTCCAGCGGAAATTTGGGCTCTACGCGAAAAAAACGGAAAATTGGGCTCCAATTTTTTAGGCGCGGGTAATTGTGGGCGTCAGAGTGAATTTTTGGATTTCAACGAAAAATGACACAAAATCAAACAACGTAAACCTATGGGCGTCGGCGAGGCGCTTGTGCAAAATCCCGCGCTTCGCGAGGGATTTTGCGGCACGCGCCTCGCGGGAGTCAACGGTCGCTGGGTCTACAACAATAACATAAACCTATACCTTTTACTTATTTTCAGCTTTGAAATGCCGACCTACCCACTAAGTATCAGCACAAAAATAGTTATTCCAGAGAATTTTGCGATATTTTTCGAATAAATCCAAAAATTCACTCTGACGCCCACAATTCCCCGCGCCTAAAAAATTGGAGCCCAATTTTCCGTTTTTTTCACCTAGAGCCCAAATTTCCGCTGGAGCCCAATTTTCCGAAAAGTTGGAGCCCAATTTTCCGAAAAATCTTGGAGCCCAATTTTCCGGACACCATCGGACTCTCCGCGTTCGCGAGAGTTATTCCTATCATCGCTGGTTGGACATGCCTTGTTTCCTCAGCAGCAGCAAAAAACGGCAAGGAGACTATAGGTAGGAGCTAAAACAAACGATCATAACTTAGTCCAAACTTGTTATATCGTCAATTCTTCTGATCGGTCCAAGCAAAATAAGTAATACATGAGATTTAAAGCTTATTAAATTTTTTAGTATAAACGGCCAACAAATCAATGTGATCGACTTGGACTAGAGGAATATAAAAAACTGAATGAATCTTTCAATGAATATAAGGAATTACGAAAAAAGTGCCCTTGTGATAGAGAACCTCGCCCATCATCCATAGTTAACAGACAAAATTAATAACGTCGTTATAAAATTTCAGACTGAGGAACAATTAAATGTACCTCCCGAAACTAGAGGTAGACGAAGTGTAAAGGATGACATTTTGTTGGGAACTCGTGATGCTAATGGTTTGGTTCGTGGTTGTGAAGATACTGATTTTCTTGGTTTTGGTGATGTTTCAACGTTTCCAGAGGATATAGCCTCTAGGATAGAAGATCAGCGTGAATGTAAAGTTTAGTTAATTTGGGACCTTTCCATCCTATTATTTATAACCAAGTTAGATATATTATTAGAAATAATCACTATAGTATAATATATGGGACCGAAACCCAATTTTAAAATATTTACCAAACAATTCCACACGCCAGGCTGATTTCGAATATAGATAATTTGGCAATCCCGGAGAATCGTGGTCCCTTCGGAAAAAAATCTTAAAAATAAGAAAAAGGATTTTTCTAGGGTAAAAAATTATGCTGATTACGAATCTGAACTCGGATTTTGAAAAAGTCGAACCCAAACCCGAATATAAGTCCTCGAATATCGAAAAACCATAGGGGGGACCAAGCTGATTTTGGGGTAAAAAATTCGAATATGCAAATTAAACCTCATTCGAAAGAGCTCTTCAAGCTGAGTCGAATGACACCAAACTCATCGTGATTGAACAAGATCGGACGAAGTTATACCACAAAAAACAAACAACGTAAGCCTAAGTTTTTTGTGTCATAACTTTGTCCAAACTTGAACAATCAAGCTGATTTTGATGTCATTCGACTCAGCTCGTCGAGCTCTTTCGAATGATATATTATTTGACCAATTTGCGATCTGTTTGTTATTCGAAATTTTTCTCAAAATGTCAAATGTCCGAATTTCGGGTTCGGGATTCGACTCTTTCAAAATCCGAGTTCAGATTCGTAATCAGCATAATTTTTTACCCTAGAAAAATCCTTTTTCTTATTTTTAAGATTTTTTTCCGCAGGGACCACGATTCTCCGGGATTGCCGATAATTTTTCTAGGAGACGAAAACTAGCAGAGATACAGTCCCCTAAAGATTGAAAAACCATTGGGAGACTAAGCTGATTTTTAGATGGAAAATTTTAATTTGCAAATTATAGCTAGTTCGAAAAAGCTCGTCGAACTGAGTCGAAAGACACAAATTGACAAGTTTGGACCGAGATATAGGGTTTGAACTGGTCAAAACCATAGGGGAGAATAAATGTTCCTTACTTAATACAACTTTACACATAAGGTTGTAAAGAAACTTCACGAGGACAATCACGTCGAAAGCGACAACTTGCTATTTCTAAGAACATCTTTTGGGAAATGCCCGTATTTTATACTCTTACTGATGACGATGGTTCTAAATTTAAAAATTTATTTTGATCAAAAAGGTTTAAGGAGAATGGTTAAAAATATAAACAAAGCTCTGAATTCTTTATGGTAAAAACGCTAATTTATATTCTGAAAGTATGTATTAACTGTAAAATACTCTTCAGAGGTTAAATAATGCCACAACTTAATTGGCATGTTAAGCTTTAAAATTATTATTATTTATCGTCCTCGAAAAATTTCATAGTTATTTAATTACTAATTAGTAGAACGTGTCATTTTATGTTTTTAAACCTCGCTAACTGATCATCACTGACCACTCTTTTGTATTTTAACTCATCATTAAGATGAGGATTTATAGGCAAGTAGGAACAGTGAAATAGGCGCCTAAAATAGTCACCAAAATGCCAAAATATAAAGAAAAATAAAAAAATAAACTTAAGAGAGACAACCAATATTTAAAAAAAATTTTAGAAAAAAATGATCAAAATATGACAAAATTTTAAAAAATACGCAAAAATTGCCTAAATATGCACTAATATGCACATATAGTCGAAAGTACCGAAATATGCAAAAATATGCTATACGAACCGGGTCCCTAATGTTCCTACCGAAGCCGGGTCCCTAATGTTCCTACGACTATCAATTTCTTTCCATTTATTTTTAATTTTAACAAAATTCTTTAGAAATTATTATTAAATTTAATTAGAAACTAACCGCATATTTACAAGACATACTAGCAGTTAATTTAACAATTGCTAAATCACTACTCTTTTTGTGAAAAAAATCATTTGCCTTCTATACATACATATATAAAATAAATTAATTTTTTCAATATTTTTTAAATTGTTTATAGCTCCTCACTTTTTTTAAAGATTTCATTTTCAAACACAAGTCAACTAGTTATAGGTCCCGAATTGAAATGTTTATCATAAAAAATTTAATGAATTATCTATTCGTGAAGTACCCCTTAATTTTATTTTAAAACTCAAACAGTTTGAGTAGAGATTTTGCTCGAACTTTGAGTCAACTCATCACCAGAAACGTCAGAACTGTCACCTGCTTCTTCGACAAAAAGTTGTCTAATATCAATTAATGTAGGTTCTCGGCAACGAGGACAAACTTGTGACTGGAGATGTTAAAAATAGATTTGATATAAATTTCCCTAACCCCTTCAGTAATCCAACGAGTGACACATTCGATATGGAATGTGTGATTACAATTTTTCAAAGTATAAACGTTGTCAGAACGCAAACGAAATTGGCAAACAGTACAACGACCAAATTTGTAATAAACCATTTTTAGATTCTAAATAATTAAATTAAAAATTCTTCAAATAAAAAAATATTAGAGATAAAGCATTATTAATAAAAAAAATTTAAAATCAAAAAGCTTTTAATGATTTTCATTTAAAAAGGAAAAATTTTTTATTGAAATATTCAAGATTACCAAACATGTATTTATTTTTCAAATACTATAGAAGGGAAAACCTCAATAAACGGAGAAAAACTTTTAATAAATATTTTTCTCCCCTCCCTTTATTTCTTGAATTATTACAAATTATTTCTCATCATGACATTTGTCTGCTGTTTTACTATAAATTCAAAGTTCCAAACATTATATCATTAATATATAGGTCAAATTATCTTTGTTTAATATAATATTTTATTTTTAAATATATGCTTTAGGTAAAAAAACGTAAATAAAAAATAAATATAGTTTAAATATATTTAGTTCAGGCAAAAGTAAAGGAGGAAATGTCATAAATAAGAGCAGTAAAAAAATTTTTTTATTGAAAAGCTTAACCTTTCTTTTAAGCTATAAATTTGTGTACATATTCAACTTGCCCTGTTTTCAACTCCCTTGCTTGGTCTTATCTGGGGTCTTCATAGCAGCAAAGACAGCCACGGATAACTTTGTAAATTAAGTCAGATTTCGTTGATTTTGGTGTCATTCAACTCAGCTTGAGGAGCTCTTACATTTTTTTACAATTTTTAATAAAATTTATTTCCAATTTATAATAATATTTAGTGTCTATTTCCATATTTATATCCATATTTCAGGATTTTTATCCATATCCTATGTCCATATTTTTCGATTTTATATCCATATAATTAAACACCCTAATAATTATTATATTAATTTATTTCCTATGTAATAATTAAAATAGAATTTTGTATCTTTTAGAATAAATAAAAAAATTTTTCAAAAAATGACTGAAAGTTCATCAAATTCTGTTTCGGAATTAGAAGTAAATTTTTAAAGAATTTATTTTTAAAAATTTTTAAGGTATATAAACAAATTGATGAGTTAATAAAACTTCATACAGAATTTAACAATCTTCAAATCAAGTTTAATGAAGAGAAGGAAAACAATGCTAATCTTGAAAAGAAAAACCAGTCTCTTGAAAATGAATTAAATGAAATGAATAAAGTTTGTTATTTAAATTAATCACTGATAATTTCTACTACTATATTCTATCCATAGTTTTAGAGGAATTAAAATTTTTTTAATTTTAATTTGAAAAAATACATAATTACATTTTAGAAAATTCAAACTACAAATTCTGAAAATGAAAATAAGTTTAAAGATTTAAACCAAAATATTCGACAATTAAAAACCGAAAATGATCAAAAAGATTGTAAAATTAATTTTTTGGAAGAACAAATTAAAAAGGTAGTTAATTATATTGTGTTTTTTGTTAAAAATATTTTTTAATAAAAAATTAAATATAAAATAAAGGCATAACAAAATTTTACGAGTCCGGACGAAGTTTTATGAAATAAAAAGTTAAAAAAATTTTTTATTGGTGCCATGAAGATGTCCGAGACTTTCAAGTGTTTTTTCTCTACTATCCCTCAAGACATTTTTTTAAATCACTTGATATCCACCTTAATCCTTAAAATCACCGTCTATCCCTCGATATCACGCAAAAGTTTGTCACATACAATTCTCCGATTAGTACCCAAATCGTACCCAAACTAACTTCGTTGCTAGTACCCAAACAAAGAAATCTTTTGCTAAATTTAAATAAAATATATCTCTTAAATTAATTTATAAAAAGGCAAATGATCTATGTGAGAAAAAGTTTTATGATATAGCGATTAAATTGAACAATATGATTTTTAAATATGTGGTTAGTTGTTAACTAAATTTTAAAAAATAAATGTAATTTTTTAAAAGAATTTTGTTAAAATTAAAAATAAATGGGTTGAAATTTGTAGTGGATGGAAATGTTGTGAGAAAAATTGTATAAATATAAAGAAACTTAATTGTATTAACGGAAATGGATTTGGAAGCATAATTAATGATGAAAATATTAAATATGTTAAATGTTTGGAGGGAGGTAAATTATTGTAGTTTTTGTATTTTTGTAAATATTTTTAGGTTATGATACATATTTTCTTGTTTATGCAGAAAATACATTCAACAAGCCACAAAATTGCTTCAATTATTCTTTATATTATTTTGAAATTAAATGTATATTTGAAAGAGAGTTAAATAGTGGAAAAACATGGATTAGTATTGGTCTTGAAAGTTTGATTGGAAAAAAATTTATTAGGTATTCTGCAAAGGATGCTACAATTCACGATAATGATAAAAACGAATCATTTCAACTTTCAACAGTTTTCAATAATAATGATATCTTTGGTTGTGGATTAGTTTATCCTCCAACTAATAAAGAAGAATTTCCGTATATTTTCTTTACACAAAATGGAAAACAAATTGGTAAATATTTAATTAAAAAATTTTAGAAAAATTTGATTTAAAGGTAAAGGTGTATTACTGAAAAACAATTTCAATTCATATAAACCATATATTAATCTGATATGTTATTCTGTAGAAGCAAATTTTGGAAATGATCTGGAGGAAAAACCATTTAAATATGACATTTCAGAACATTTAATTCTTAAAGAATTTTTTTGAAAATTTTTTTGAAAATTTTTTTGATTAATTTTGTTTTAATTTTTTAAACTTCAATTTAAATACCTATTTTAAATATTTTTCTACCTGTTAAATAAAAACTTTTTATTTGGTCATTTTTTAATCCACAAAGATCATCTTTCGATTTTGTTTGTATTCTGAATTACTTTATGCACCTTTTATTTTGCAGATAGAAAAATAATTCGGCACTACTGAAGATTATGGGGCACATGAGATAGCGACCTTTTACGGCTAAATGTTCGATGTTAGAAAATAATTTTAAAAATCGAAACTATTATTTAATCATAAAGAATTTATTGGACGCATAAAAATTCCATGGAACTCATAAAAGTTCATTAGAAAACTTGATTAGGGCCCAAATTTTTTTAAATATTTTTTAAAGAAAATTTTAATAAATATTTTCCAATTTTAATTTTGAAGAACCACAACAATAGTACATATTATTATTTACCATTTAACTAAGAAATAAGTTTTGAGAGTAAAATAAGTATAATCAACTGAGCTATAATTAATGGTATCATAACAATAAATACATAAATTAATTGAAATGTTTTATTGGTGGTTATCCAAAAATATCTAACTGCTGGGGATGTTGAAATAATACTAGGACTAGTTGTTGTGTTATATGATAAAATTAAATTAAATGATGAATTGGACATTTTTATATTTCTAATTTTAAATATAATATTTAATAATAAAATTATTTAAAGTGTTTGAGAATAAAAAATTTATTAAAATTTGAAAATTGTAAAATATTAAATATTCAGCTGACAAATTTATGTAATTATGAAATTAAAATTTTGAATTTTTAAAAGAAGTAAAATAATTGGTGCGTAAAAATTATTTTTTAATTTTTAGTAATTATTAAGTACATTATGTCTAAGATACTGTAATAATAACGAAGATACTTTCAAATTTAATCATTCATTCATAACCAATTAAAAGATTTATTTAATGACCTCTTTTTGTGTTTAGTATATTGTTACTTTAAATTACCTATTAATTTTTTACATTTGAATAAATATATTTTACACAAGCTTTAACAAGCTTTTTTAACAAGCAAATAATTGTAGTATTTTTAAGTCATTATATTTTCCCGCACAAGTCGGGGAAATCAAAGGGTTTGGGCCACTTTTCGCTCCCAGATCCACCAATTCCGTGCACAGAATTGAATTTGGTCTGTCGGCATGATCAAGGGGAAATCAAAGGGTGTGGGGCGTTTTTTGATTGATAGGTACAAGTGACAAGTACAAGATTTTGATTGATTACACGTACAAGGTACGTACAAGGTATGCCTTGCACTTGTACAACGTACAAGTGCAAGTTGGGTGACAGGCGAGTTAATTTGTTTAATTACTTGTACAAGGTACTGTACAAGGTTTCAGTCTGGGACTGAAATATTCATACCAAAAAGCCTAAATAATTTCTAAAATAATTAAATTCACCGAGCGGAATCGAACCTTCACCATTATCCCATATGCGGGTACCTTTTGTTTAGGACACTAGCCCTACATCATCGAAATTATGTTACACCTCGCACGATATCCTGACATTCAATTTTGCGGTGTAGTTCCCAACAGCCACGGTAATTCCAGCTCTGTAGTGGTCTTCTTTCACAATGAATTTCCCAAGTATTAGCTTGCCCAATCCACTTTCAATAAAATATAACACAGTTATTGCGTGTTTAACGAGAAACAATTTTATGGAATTTTAATTAGAATAAAATGATTTATATACGCATGTTTCTGATGCTTTAATTCCCGATAATCGTTGCTTTGTTGCTTCTGCACTATTACAAGCAAGATTACGCAAAGATGCACAAAATTCAAAGCGATTCCTAACAAAATTTTGATTTGTAGTAAATACATCCAATAGAAAATATTTTTTATTTAAGCTTTAATTCAAATTAAATTCCTTACACAATGGCTAGTGGTATGAAATTTATATCCATCAAGTTTTAATGTTAAATGAAAAGATTTTGAAGGAAATTCTATCTCATCATAAAGTACTCATAATTCCACAATCCAAGAAGTGAAATTGCTTCATTCTTTAAAGAATAAAAAATATAAGTAATATGTTTTAAAATTTAACTTACTTAATGAATCTTGGGGTCACTTTAGTACGTGGGTGCCGGATTTAATATACAAATTAGATCAATTTTAATTTTTTTAATTCTAGACATTATTTTGTTGGATATATAAAATAAAATGGTTTTATTTGGATATTCTAGATTATATGATTCTAAACATTATTTTAATTTGACGGGGTTTTAAGAACCTAAATCAATCTTTAAAAGAACTTCTTTAATATTTCTAGGTTTAGATATATGTAGAATTATAATCAAATTTTTATATGAATTGGGAGAATTAGATCAGATACTCTTATATTCGTTAAGCATTGCCAAGGTCTCTATCTCTAGTCACCCTCATGCCAATATTAGTATTTAAAATATTTTGAAAAATATGTGACATGATGAAGATATTTTAATTGTAATACAAATACTAAAAAATAAAATTTAAAAATTCAATGCCCCTTCAGCAATCATGTTATAAAAAATAAATTCGGTAAATAAAAATAAAACAACTATGAAAAATTAAAATATTATTTATTTAATGTAAAAATTAAAAATTTTAAATGAAAAAGTCAGAATATTAAGAGCAATCTAATAACAATATTACGATCAACATAAAACTATTTGTTCATCTTTAATGACGTGATTATTAAGATGACGTGTTATTTTTTGCCTGTATTTGAATAAAGAAAGACAATTATTGTTTAATAAAATATAAAATGATAAAAATTTTTTTAGTTATTTTAAAATTTAACGGTGGATAAAAAGTCCGGAAAAGGAATGCCTTAGTAAGAAAAGGAAAGTTTCATTAAATAAACAAGGAAATAATAATTTATAAAAAATTAACGGTGGATAAAAAGTCAGGAAATGAATGTAAGAGGAAAGTTTCACTAAATAAACAAGGAAGTAAAAAAAAATCTTAGTAAACATACATATTATTTTTAATTTTGCTTGAAAAAACAGCTGATTAAAGTCTTATAAATAAGAGAATAATCCGAACACAATAAACATAAATATTTTTAAATTCTAATCTTAAAACCCCGTCAAAATACTAAAATAAAAATGTATTCTTCAACTCTTTGCTTTTTATTCGTAGTTGCTTTAATTGCACAAATTGTGGATTTGGCACCTCCACCTGTTGCTATTGATCAGGTATTTTATAATTAGATATGGGGTCATGCATTTACGGAAATAATATAAGAAACTACCTCAGGGCATTCACTAGGTACTCCACAAAATTACAAAAGTACTCTCCCTAAGTATCTCAGTAATTCCCGAAGATACGGGCCAGATCTAATATCGATATCATAAATTTATCTTAAGCCAAAACAATTTCGTGTTAAAAGAGCAAAAAGATGCTACAATTACAACATTCGCACGCAACAATGTAGAAATCCGCGTTGCCCAAGATGTCCAGCTACTTCTTCAATGTCTTCAAAAAATCCAAACATTGCTACTTGTTGTTATTAAGAAGGATTTTCTAATTTTTGTAAAATAATAAAAAGCTCTAACTATAAGATAAACACAATAGTTAGCTAATGTTAAACAAAATATGAATTTTTAATTAAATAAAAAGTTTATCTTTTAGCAATCTTATTGCAACAGTTTTATGGAAATTTTTTATGTCCGAGCTTTAATGTAGAAAACTAGATTCTTAGACAAACTAAAAGTTGTTCCAACTCAATACTCTTGTATTAGATTCATCTCTCAGATTTACTGAACTATAAACCCTATATAGATCCCAGCAAGTGTTCAGTACCTTATGTTTAGGGACACTAGCCCTACATCCTCAAAATTAAGTTAAACCTCGCAGGATAGCCTAACATTCAATTTGGTGTAATTCCCAACAGCCACGGTAATTCCAGCTTTGTATACAAGGATTTTTTGTTCTATTCTTCCAAAAAGAGTAAAGACAAGGAATATAAAGGCTTAAGAATAATTATTAAAAAAAAAATTATTCAAAAAAAAATAAATTTAAACCTTTTTATTTTGTTTTTACCTTTTTATTTTGTTTTTCCACAGAATTACTTTTCTCATCATTTTCAGCTTTTAATTGGTGAAATTTTTCTTCAAGTAATTTCTTAAAAGTAAGATTCCTTTCTTCATCTTCATTTTTACGATCAAAATTTATTTGTTGAATTTTCTAAAATTATTCTAAAAAATATTTCTAAAAAATCCAAACTTTATCCATTTCCTTCAATTCATTTTCAATAAAAAAATTTTTCTTTTCAAGTAGGGTTGTGCCAAACCGTTTAATTTTGAAAAAACCGTATACCGTTTATGCCGTTTATCTGAGACCCGTATACCGTTTCGTTTATTTTTGAAGACCCCGTTTAAACGTCCGTTTACCGTTTATTTTTAAAATTTTTTAAAAACTATTCATAATACAAAAAAATCAAAGAAAAAACATTAATTTTGTTCATCCCTCTTTATAAAAATTATAATTCAACAATAAATTCATCATATCGATGGATTGGAAGGGCTAAAAATGTCAGAGTATTAAGAGGGCCTGGTGATTAAGAGTGATATCAGTGGTTTTGGAGATTTGAAGGATTTGAATATATATCGGAGGTTTGAGGTGGAATATCGGTAGATTATGAGTTAGGTATTAAAGGGGATCAGATGATTAAGGTGATCAGGATCGTATATCTTAGGATTAAGGTGAAGTAATGGGACTTAAAAGGATTGAGGGGATTTGAAGGGATACCAGAGGAGTAAGGTGGATATAATGTGATTTAGAGCGATTAAGGGATTTGAAGGGAAATTTGGGATTTGAAAGGATAAAAAGGATCTTCTATTTTTGCGCCGCAGGCGAAAATTTTGGAAATTTGGAGGTCCTTAAGCCAAATTTCATCCATTTTTTGCGCCGCAGGCGAAAATTTTGGAAATTTGGAGGTCCTTAAGCCAAATTTCATCCATTTTTGCGCCGCAGGCGAAAAAAGCTATGGGAAGCTATTTAGGGTTATTTAGAGGGGTAGAAATCTATTATTTTATTAATTCGAGTGGATTCTATTCGAAATTATCCAAAAATACTTAGTTTATGAGCTATGGGAAGCTATTTAGGGTTATTTAGAGGGGTAGAAATCTATTATTTTATTAATTCGAGTGGATTCTATTCGAAATTATCCAAAAATACTTAGTTTATGAGCTATGGGAAGCTATTTAGGGTTATTTAGAGGGGTAGAAATCTATTATTTTATTAATTCGAGTGGATTCTATTCGAAATTATCCAAAAATACTTAGTTTATGAGCTATGGGAAGCTATTTAGGGTTATTTAGAGGGTAGAAATCTATTATTTTATTAATTCGAGTGGATTCTATTCGAAATTATCCAAAAATACTTAGTTTATGAGCTATGGGAAGCTATTTAGGGTTATTTAGAAAGGTAGAAATCTATCATTTTATTAATTCGAGTGGATTCTATTTGAAATTATCCAAAAATACTTAGTCTACCCCTCTAAATAACCCTAAATAGCTTCCCATAGCTCATAAACTAAGTATTTTTGGATAATTTCGAATAGAATCCACTCGAATTAATAAAATAATAGATTTCTACCCCTCTAAATAACCCTAAATAGCTTCCCATAGCTCATAAACTAAGTATTTTTGGATAATTTCGAATAGAATCCACTCGAATTAATAAAATAATAGATTTCTAACCCTCTAAATAACCCTAAATAGCTTCCCATAGCTCATAAACTAAGTATTTTTGGATAATTTCGAATAGAATCCACTCGAATTAATAAAATAATAGATTTCTACCCCTCTAAATAACCCTAAATAGCTTCCCATAGCTCATAAACTAAGTATTTTTGGATAATTTCGAATAGAATCCACTCGAATTAATAAAATAATAGATTTCTACCCCTCTAAATAACCCTAAATAGCTTCCCATAGCTCATAAACTAAGTATTTTTGGATAATTTCGAATAGAATCCACTCGAATTAATAAAATAATAGATTTCTAACCCTCTAAATAACCCTAAATAGCTTCCCATAGCTCATAAACTAAGTATTTTTGGATAATTTCGAATAGAATCCACTCGAATTAATAAAATAATAGATTTCTAACCCTCTAAATAACCCTAAATAGCTTCCCATAGCTCATAAACTAAGTATTTTTGGATAATTTCGAATAGAATCCACTCGAATTAATAAAATAATAGATTTCTACCCCTCTAAATAACCCTAAATAGCTTCCCATAGCTCATAAACTAAGTATTTTTGGATAATTTCGAATAGAATCCACTCGAATTAATAAAATAATAGATTTCTACCCCTCTAAATAACCCTAAATAGCTTCCCATAGCTCATAAACTAAGTATTTTTGGATAATTTCGAATAGAATCCACTCGAATTAATAAAATAATAGATTTCTAACCCTCTAAATAACCCTAAATAGCTTCCCATAGCTCATAAACTAAGTATTTTTGGATAATTTCGAATAGAATCCACTCGAATTAATAAAATAATAGATTTCTAACCCTCTAAATAACCCTAAATAGCTTCCAATAGCTCATAAACTAAGTATTTTTGGATAATTTCGAATCCCGAGGGATAAATCCCGAAAAAATCCCGAATTTCAAAAATCCCAAAAATGATTATCCGGGATCCTGACCGGGATTCAGGATTTTTTTCAAAATAAAAAATTTAAACTGTATATTAAAGCATTTGTATATTAACATTTGTATATTAAAGCCGGCACTCACGTACTAAAGTACAGCCTGAATCTTTAAAAGAACTTCTTTAATTTTTCTGGGTTTAGATATATGTAGAATTATAATCAAATTTTTATATGAACTGGGAGAATTAGATCAGATACTCTTATATTCGTTAATCATTGCCAAGGTCTCTATCTCTAGTCACCCTCATACCAATATTAGTATTTAAAATATTTTGAAAAATATGTGACATGATGAAGATATTTTAATTGTAATACGAATACTAAAAAAATAAAATTTAAAAATTCAATGCCCCTTCAGCAATCATTTTATAAAAAATAAATTTCGGTAAATAAAAACAAAACAACTATGAAAAATTAAAATATTATTTATTTAATGTAAAAATTAAAAATTTTAAATGAAAAAGTCAGAATATTAAGAGCAATTCAATAACAATATTACGATCAACATAAAACTATTTGTTCATCTTTAATGACGTGATTATTAAGATGACGTGTTATTTTTTGCCTGTATTTGAATAAAGAAAGACAATTATTTTTTAATAAAATATAAAATGACAAAAATTTTTAATTATTTAAATTCTAACGTGGATAAAAAATCCGTAAAAATAATGCCTTAGTAAGAAAAGTAAAGTTTCACTAAATAAACAAGGAAATAATAATTTATAAAAAATCTAACGATGGATAAAAAGTCAGGAAAAGGAATGTAAGAAAAGGAAGGTTTTACTAAATATCTTAGTAAACATACAACTTATTTTTAATTTTGCTTGAAAAAACAGCTGATTAAAGTCTTATAAATAAGAGAATAATCCGAACATAATAAACATAAATATTTTTAAATTCAAATCTTAAAACCCGTCAAAATACTAAAATAAAAATGTATTCTTCAACTCTTTGCTTTTTATTCGTAGTTGCTTTAATTGCACAAATTGTGGATTTGGCACCTCCACCTGCTCCTGTTGTTGCTATTGATCAGGTATTTTATAATTAGATATGGGGCCATGCATTTACGGATAAGCTACCTAGGGCATTCACTAGGTACTCCACAAAATTACAAAAGTACTCTCCCTAAGTACCTCAGTAATTCCCGAAGATATTTGCCAGATCTAATATCGATATCATAAATTTATCTTAAGCCAAAACAATTTCGTGTTAAAAGAGCAAAAAGATGCTACAATTACAACATTCGCACACAACAATGTCGAAATCCACGTTGCCCAAGATGTCCAGCTACTTCTTCAATGTCTTCAAAAAATCCAAACATTGCTACTTGTTGTTATTAAGAAGGATTTTCTAATTTTTGTAAAATAATAAAAAGCTCTAACTATAAGATAAACACAATAGTTAGCTAATGTTAAACAAAATATGAATTTTTAATTAAATAAAAAGTGTATCTTTTAGCAATCTTATTGCAACAGTTTTATGGAAATTTTTTATGTCCGAGCTTTAATGTAGAAAACTAGATTCTTAGACAAACTAAAAGTTGTTCCAACTCAATACTCTTGTATTAGATTCATCTCTCAGATTTACTGAACTATAAACCCTATATAGATCCCAGCAAGTGTTCAGTACCTTATGTTTAGGGACACTAGCCCTACATCCTCAAAATTAAGTTAAACCTCGCAGGATAGCCTAACATTCAATTTGGTGTAATTCCCAACAGCCACGGTAATTCCAGCTTTGTATACAAGGATTTTTTGTTCTATTCTTCCAAAAAGAGTAAAGACAAGGAATATAAAGGCTTAAGAATAATTATTAAAAAAATTATTCAAAAAAATAAATTTAAACCTTTTTATTTTGTTTTTACCTTTTTATTTTGTTTTTCCACAGAATTACTTTTCTCATCATTTTCAGCTTTTAATTGGTGAAATTTTTCTTCAAGTAATTTCTTAAAAGTAAGATTCCTTTCTTCATCTTCATTTTTACGATCAAAATTTATTTGTTGAATTTTCTAAAATTATTCTAAAAAATATTTCTAAAAAATCGAAACTTTATCCATTTCCTTCAATTCATTTTCAATAAAAAAATTTTTCTTTTCAAGTAGGGTTGTGCCAAACCGTTTAATTTTGAAAAAACCGTATACCGTTTATGCCGTTTATCTGAGACCCGTATACCGTTTCGTTTATTTTTGAAGACCCCGTTTAAACGTCCGTTTATCGTTTATTTTTAAAATTTTTTAAAAACTATTCATAATACAAAAAAATCAAAGAAAAAACATTAATTTTGTTCATCCCTCTTTATAAAAATTATAATTCAACAATAAATTCATCATATCGATGGATTGGAAGGGCTAAAAATGTCAGAGTATTAAGAGGGCCTGGTGATTAAGAGTGATATCAGTGGTTTTGGAGATTTGAAGGATTTGAATATATATCGGAGGTTTGAGGTGGAATATCGGTAGATTATGAGTTAGGTATTAAAGGGGATCAGATGATTAAGGTGATCAGGATCGTATATCTTAGGATTAAGGTGAAGTAATGGGACTTAAAAGGATTGAGGGGATTTGAAGGGATACCAGAGGAGTAAGGTGGATATAATGTGATTTAGAGCGATTAAGGGATTTGAAGGGAAATTTGGGATTTGAAAGGATAAAAAGGATCTTCTATTTTTGCGCCGCAGGCGAAAATTTTGGAAATTTGGAGGTCCTTAAGCCAAATTTCATCCATTTTTTGCGCCGCAGGCGAAAATTTTGGAAATTTGGAGGTCCTTAAGCCAAATTTCATCCATTTTTTGCGCCGCAGGCGAAAAAAAAAGCTATGGGAAGCTATTTAGGGTTATTTAGAGGGGTAGAAATCTATTATTTTATTAATTCGAGTGGATTCTATTCGAAATTATCCAAAAATACTTAGTTTATGAGCTATGGGAAGCTATTTAGGGTTATTTAGAGGGGTAGAAATCTATTATTTTATTAATTCGAGTGGATTCTATTCGAAATTATCCAAAAATACTTAGTTTATGAGCTATGGGAAGCTATTTAGGGTTATTTAGAGGGGTAGAAATCTATTATTTTATTAATTCGAGTGGATTCTATTCGAAATTATCCAAAAATACTTAGTTTATGAGCTATGGGAAGCTATTTAGGGTTATTTAGAGGGGTAGAAATCTATTATTTTATTAATTCGAGTGGATTCTATTCGAAATTATCCAAAAATACTTAGTTTATGAGCTATGGGAAGCTATTTAGGGTTATTTAGAGGGGTAGAAATCTATTATTTTATTAATTCGAGTGGATTCTATTTGAAATTATCCAAAAATACTTAGTCTACCCCTCTAAATAACCCTAAATAGCTTCCCATAGCTCATAAACTAAGTATTTTTGGATAATTTCGAATAGAATCCACTCGAATTAATAAAATAATAGATTTCTACCCCTCTAAATAACCCTAAATAGCTTCCCATAGCTCATAAACTAAGTATTTTTGGATAATTTCGAATAGAATCCACTCGAATTAATAAAATAATAGATTTCTACCCCTCTAAATAACCCTAAATAGCTTCCCATAGCTCATAAACTAAGTATTTTTGGATAATTTCGAATAGAATCCACTCGAATTAATAAAATAATAGATTTCTAACCCTCTAAATAACCCTAAATAGCTTCCCATAGCTCATAAACTAAGTATTTTTGGATAATTTCGAATAGAATCCACTCGAATTAATAAAATAATAGATTTCTAACCCTCTAAATAACCCTAAATAGCTTCCCATAGCTCATAAACTAAGTATTTTTGGATAATTTCGAATAGAATCCACTCGAATTAATAAAATAATAGATTTCTAACCCTCTAAATAACCCTAAATAGCTTCCAATAGCTCATAAACTAAGTATTTTTGGATAATTTCGAATCCCGAGGGATAAATCCCGAAAAAATCCCGAATTTCAAAAATCCCAAAAATGATTATCCGGGATCCTGACCGGGATTCAGGATTTTTTTTAAATAAAAAATTTAAACTGTATATTAAAGCATTTGTATATTAACATTTGTATATTAAAGCCGGCACTCACGTACTAAAGTACAGCCTGAATCTTTAAAAGAACTTCTTTAATTTTTCTGGGTTTAGATATATGTAGAATTATAATCAAATTTTTATATGAACTGGGAGAATTAGATCAGATACTCTTATATTCGTTAATCATTGCCAAGGTCTCTATCTCTAGTCACCCTCATACCAATATTAGTATTTAAAATATTTTGAAAAATATGTGACATGATGAAGATATTTTAATTGTAATACGAATACTAAAAAATAAAATTTAAAAATTCAATGCCCCTTCAGCAATCATTTTATAAAAAATAAATTTCGGTAAATAAAAACAAAACAACTATGAAAAATTAAAATATTATTTATTTAATGTAAAAATTAAAAATTTTAAATGAAAAAGTCAGAATATTAAGAGCAATTCAATAACAATATTACGATCAACATAAAACTATTTGTTCATCTTTAATGACGTGATTATTAAGATGACGTGTTATTTTTTGCCTGTATTTGAATAAAGAAAGACAATTATTTTTTAATAAAATATAAAATGACAAAAATTTTTAATTATTTAAATTCTAACGGTGGATAAAAAGTCCGGAAAAGGAATGCCTTAGTAAGAAAAGGAAAGTTTCACTAAATAAACAAGGAAATAATAATTTATAAAAAATCTAACGGTGGATAAAAAGTCAGGAAAAGGAATGTAAGAAAAGGAAGGTTTTACTAAATATCTTAGTAAACATCCAGCTTATTTTTAATTTTGCTTGAAAAAACACCTGATTAAAGTCTTATAAATAAGAGAATAATCCGAACACAATAAACATAAATATTTTTAAATTCTAATCTTAAAACCCCGTCAAAATACTAAAATAAAAATGTATTCTTCAACTCTTTGCTTTTTATTCGTAGTTGCTTTAATTGCACAAATTGTGGATTTGGCACCTCCACCTGTTGCTATTGATCAGGTATTTTATAATTAGATATGGGGCCATGCATTTACGGAAATAATATAAGAAACTACCTCAGGGCATTCACTAGGTACTTCACAAAATTACAAAAGTACTCTCCCTAAGCACCTCAGTAATTCCCGAAGATATGGGGCCAGATTTAATATCGATATCATAAATTTATCTTAAGCCAAAACAATTTCGTGTTAAAAGAGCAAAAAGATGCTACAATTACAACATTCGCACACAACAATGTCGAAATCCACGTTGCCCAAGATGTCCAGCTACTTCTTCAATGTCATCAAGAAATCCAAACATTGCTACTTGTTGTTATTAAGAAGGATTTTCTAATTTTTGTAAAATAATAAAAAGCTCTAACTATAAGATAAACACAATAGTTAGCTAATGTTAAACAAAATATGAATTTTTAATTAAATAAAAAGTTTATCTTTTAGCAATCTTATTGCAACAGTTTTATGGAAATTTTTTATGTCCGAGCTTTAATGTAGAAAACTAGATTCTTAGACAAACTAAAAGTTGTTCCAACTCAATACTCTTGTATTAGATTCATCTCTCAGATTTACTGAACTATAAACCCTATATAGATCCCAGCAAGTGTTCAGTACCTTATGTTTAGGGACACTAGCCCTACATCCTCAAAATTAAGTTAAACCTCGCAGGATAGCCTAACATTCAATTTGGTGTAATTCCCAACAGCCACGGTAATTCCAGCTTTGTATACAAGGATTTTTTGTTCTATTCTTCCAAAAAGAGTAAAGACAAGGAATATAAAGGCTTAAGAATAATTATTAAAAAAAAAATTATTCAAAAAAAAAAATAAATTTAAACCTTTTTATTTTGTTTTTACCTTTTTATTTTGTTTTTCCACAGAATTACTTTTCTCATCATTTTCAGCTTTTAATTGGTGAAATTTTTCTTCAAGTAATTTCTTAAAAGTAAGATTCCTTTCTTCATCTTCATTTTTACGATCAAAATTTATTTGTTGAATTTTCTAAAATTATTCTAAAAAATTTCTAAAAAATCCAAACTTTATCCATTTCCTTCAATTCATTTTCAATAAAAAAATTTTTCTTTTCAAGTAGGGTTGTGCCAAACCGTTTAATTTTGAAAAAACCGTATACCGTTTATGCCGTTTATCTGAGACCCGTATACCGTTTCGTTTATTTTTGAAGACCCCGTTTAAACGTCCGTTTACCGTTTATTTTTAAAATTTTTTAAAAACTATTCATAATACAAAAAAATCAAAGAAAAAACATTAATTTTGTTCATCCCTCTTTATAAAAATTATAATTCAACAATAAATTCATCATATCGATGGATTGGAAGGGCTAAAAATGTCAGAGTATTAAGAGGGCCTGGTGATTAAGAGTGATATCAGTGGTTTTGGAGATTTGAAGGATTTGAATATATATCGGAGGTTTGAGGTGGAATATCGGTAGATTATGAGTTAGGTATTAAAGGGGATCAGATGATTAAGGTGATCAGGATCGTATATCTTAGGATTAAGGTGAAGTAATGGGACTTAAAAGGATTGAGGGGATTTGAAGGGATACCAGAGGAGTAAGGTGGATATAATGTGATTTAGAGCGATTAAGGGATTTGAAGGGAAATTTGGGATTTGAAAGGATAAAAAGGATCTTCTATTTTTGCGCCGCAGGCGAAAATTTTGGAAATTTGGAGGTCCTTAAGCCAAATTTCATCCATTTTTTGCGCCGCAGGCGAAAATTTTGGAAATTTGGAGGTCCTTAAGCCAAATTTCATCCATTTTTTGCGCCGCAGGCGAAAAAAAAAGCTATGTGAAGCTATTTAGGGTTATTTAGAGGGGTAGAAATCTATTATTTTATTAATTCGAGTGGATTCTATTCGAAATTATCCAAAAATACTTAGTTTATGAGCTATGGGAAGCTATTTAGGGTTATTTAGAGGGGTAGAAATCTATTATTTTATTAATTCGAGTGGATTCTATTCGAAATTATCCAAAAATACTTAGTTTATGAGCTATGGGAAGCTATTTAGGGTTATTTAGAGGGGTAGAAATCTATTATTTTATTAATTCGAGTGGATTCTATTCGAAATTATCCAAAAATACTTAGTTTATGAGCTATGGGAAGCTATTTAGGGTTATTTAGAGGGGTAGAAATCTATTATTTTATTAATTCGAGTGGATTCTATTCGAAATTATCCAAAAATACTTAGTTTATGAGCTATGGGAAGCTATTTAGGGTTATTTAGAAAGGTAGAAATCTATCATTTTATTAATTCGAGTGGATTCTATTTGAAATTATCCAAAAATACTTAGTCTACCCCTCTAAATAACCCTAAATAGCTTCCCATAGCTCATAAACTAAGTATTTTTGGATAATTTCGAATAGAATCCACTCGAATTAATAAAATAATAGATTTCTACCCCTCTAAATAACCCTAAATAGCTTCCCATAGCTCATAAACTAAGTATTTTTGGATAATTTCGAATAGAATCCACTCGAATTAATAAAATAATAGATTTCTAACCCTCTAAATAACCCTAAATAGCTTCCCATAGCTCATAAACTAAGTATTTTTGGATAATTTCGAATAGAATCCACTCGAATTAATAAAATAATAGATTTCTAACCCTCTAAATAACCCTAAATAGCTTCCAATAGCTCATAAACTAAGTATTTTTGGATAATTTCGAATCCCGAGGGATAAATCCCGAAAAAATCCCGAATTTCAAAAATCCCAAAAATGATTATCCGGGATCCTGACCGGGATTCAGGATTTTTTTCAAAATAAAAAATTTAAACTGTATATTAAAGCATTTGTATATTAACATTTGTATATTAAAGCCGGCACTCACGTACTAAAGTACAGCCTGAATCTTTAAAAGAACTTCTTTAATTTTTCTGGGTTTAGATATATGTAGAATTATAATCAAATTTTTATATGAACTGGGAGAATTAGATCAGATACTCTTATATTCGTTAATCATTGCCAAGGTCTCTATCTCTAGTCACCCTCATACCAATATTAGTATTTAAAATATTTTGAAAAATATGTGACATGATGAAGATATTTTAATTGTAATACGAATACTAAAAAAATAAAATTTAAAAATTCAATGCCCCTTCAGCAATCATGTTATAAAAAATAAATTCGGTAAATAAAAATAAAACAACTATGAAAAATTAAAATATTATTTATTTAATGTAAAAATTAAAAATTTTAAATGAAAAAGTCAGAATATTAAGAGCAATCTAATAACAATATTACGATCAACATAAAACTATTTGTTCATCTTTAATGACGTGATTATTAAGATGACGTGTTATTTTTTGCCTGTATTTGAATAAAGAAAGACAATTATTGTTTAATAAAATATAAAATGATAAAAATTTTTTTAGTTATTTTAAAATTTAACGGTGGATAAAAAGTCCGGAAAAGGAATGCCTTAGTAAGAAAAGGAAAGTTTCATTAAATAAACAAGGAAATAATAATTTATAAAAAATTAACGGTGGATAAAAAGTCAGGAAATGAATGTAAGAGGAAAGTTTCACTAAATAAACAAGGAAGTAAAAAAAAATCTTAGTAAACATACATATTATTTTTAATTTTGCTTGAAAAAACAGCTGATTAAAGTCTTATAAATAAGAGAATAATCCGAACACAATAAACATAAATATTTTTAAATTCTAATCTTAAAACCCCGTCAAAATACTAAAATAAAAATGTATTCTTCAACTCTTTGCTTTTTATTCGTAGTTGCTTTAATTGCACAAATTGTGGATTTGGCACCTCCACCTGCTCCTGTTGTTGCTATTGATGAGGTATTTTATAATTAGATATGGGGTCATGCATTTACGGAAATAATATAAGAAGCTACCTCAAGGCATTCACTGGGTACTTCACAAAATTACAAAAGTACTCACCCTAAGTACCTCAGTAATTCCCGAAGATATGGGCCAGATCTAATATCGATATCATAAATTTAACTTAAGCCAAAACAATTTCGTGTTAAAAGAGCAAAAAGATGCTACAACTACAACATTCGCACACAACAATGTAGAAATCCACGTTGCCCAAGATGTCCAGCTACTTCTTCAATGTCATCAAGAAATCCAAACATTGCTACTTGTTGTTATTAAGAAGGATTTTCTAATTTTTGTAAAATAATAAAAAGCTCTAACTATAAGATAAACACAATAGTTAGCTAATGTTAAACAAAATATGAATTTTTAATTAAATAAAAAGTGTATCTTTTAGCAATCTTATTGCAACAGTTTTATGGAAATTTTTTATGTCCGAGCTTTAATGTAGAAAACTAGATTCTTAGACAAACTAAAAGTTTTTCTAACTCAATACTTTTGTATTAGATTCATCTCTCAGATTTACTGAACTATAAACCCTATATAGATAAGATAAATTTATCTTATAAACATGTACAATCATGGTAAATATATATCAGGGCTGTGCGCCAAAATTTTCACGTGGCGCACCAAACGTCAATTTTTAAAATTCTTAAAACACACCAAACACAAAAACGCCAAAATCGGCTAAAAATTGACGCCAAAACGCCAAAATATAAACCTAATATGCAATTTTGAAAACAGGATTAACTTTTTTTAATTAAACATTTTTTTAAATTTTTACTATGGAATAAGCCATAGTTTATTTCAATATTTCATTAATTTTTGGCAGTTTTTGTGAATAATTTGCCAATTTATTTCATATTTTATGGTCATAATAATTTGAGCAATTTTTAAATAGTAAAGAGGGCAAAAATTTTTAGAGCAATTTTTAAAGAAAAAATTTAAGAAATAATTTTGAGAGTTTGTGGCCATTCAGAATTTTTAAATTAGCAAATTTGAATGGTCCCCCCTCCGATTTATTACCATTTTAAGCCCTTGTATCTCGGTCCATAGGTGCATATCTCGCCCAAAAATGATCCCAGCAGTGTTCAGTACCTTTTGTTAAGGGACACTAGCCCTACATCCTCAAAATTAAGTTAAACCTCGCATGATAGCCTGATGTAATTCCCAACAGCCATGGTAATTCCAGCTTTGCATACAAGGATTTTTTGTTCTATTCTTCCAAAAAGAGTAAAGACAAAGAATATAAAGGCTTAAATTATAATCAAAAAAAATAAATTTAAATAAAATATACATAATATATAAATCCAAGTAATATACAAATAATTGCAGTTATTGGATATCTTCTTTTTTCAATTGGAATATCATCGACATTAATTCCTGTACAATTATAAATTTTATCAAAATTTTCACGATTCCATAATATAAATTCCATTTTATTGTTGGTAATTAATTAACAAACAGAAATGATGATTAAATAGAAGGGTACTTCAATTTACTAAGATCTTGTAGGAAATGCACATATCCTTTACAGTATTATTCTAACCAAATTTTTAAGATGAATGGATTGAAAATATAGAAAAGCTCTAAATATTTTTCGTTAAGTGGTTAATTTTAAATTCTGATAAATTTATTTATTCTTTAATTCTTTTAAATTAATGCATCATCTAAATTGGAATTTAATCATCTTTAAATAAGTGACAGTTTGGTGCCAAAATTAAAAAAAAAATTGTCATTTTGAGGAAACAATAATTTGTGCAGCCGCGTAGAATTCATAAGAAAAGTTATTTAAATAAACTAATGTTTAGTGTAAACAATAATTGTCATTTACAAGAGGATGATTTCTATTGTTAAATTCGAGAATCTATTCTTTAAAAAATACTCAAAGGTTCATTCAAAATTTATAAGCAAAATTTAAAACGCTCTTTTGAAAAAAATGACAAAATGTATTTATTTCTCGAGTTCAGAAAAAATCTTTAAAATTGATAAAAACGGAAAAATAAAATTAGTAAAAATCGTCAAATTCTTTAAGAACTAAATGTTTTGAAATATCATATTTAAAAGGTTTTGATTCCAAATCGTTCCCAAAATTAGCTTCAATTGAACAACATTTCAGCCAAACATATGGTTTATATGACAAAGAATTGTGCTCTACTAATTCACAATTATCTAAAAATTTATTGATTAATAAATTTTTAATTAAATATTTACTAATTTGTTCTCCATTTTTTGTAAAGAATATATAAGGAAATTCTTTTTTCATTTTATTATTTGGCGGATAAACCAATCCAAAACCAAAAATATCATTGTTATTGAAATTAGTTGCATTTTCTTCTTGTTCATTAAAATGTGTAGCAAACTTAGCAGAATATCTAACATACTTAGTGACATCCTCAATATCTAACATACTCTATCGCAAATGAGGTGCGTAATCATATTTTTTGCTCCTTCCTTTCACAAGATCTAAATAGAAAATTTTTCCTGAGTATTTAATGTGTGTTGATTTTGAAAAATAATGCATTTTCTGCCCGAGTTCTGTCTGTCTGTGTTCGTCCGAGTTTTGTCTGTATCCGTACACGGACAGACACACGGACGAACACGGACAGAAAAAAATGTAAAAAATTAACCCTCTTGCACTATTTTTCTTTAAGGCAAAATCAACACATATTAAATAACAAGGAAAAAATTTTGCATTTTGACCTTGTGAATGGAAGGCGGAAGAAATATGATTACGCACCTCATTTGCGATAAAGCCCTCAGTTGTACTAGAATTTCTAATCCCAATCCTATTCATAAATTTGTCGACATTATTTAATTCTCCTTCAATTATGCATTTAATTTCAAAATAATATAAAGAATAATTAGAGCATATTTGTGGTTTGATGAATGGATTTTTTGCAGAAACAAAAACACATTTATTATAACCTAAAAATATTTATAAAAACTTAAAATTCAATATGTAATTAACCTCCTTTCCCCATCACATATTTAATATTTTCATCGTCAATTATATTTCCAAATCCAAATCCTTTAATACAATTACCATTTGGTTTTTCTGTATTTATACAATTTCTATAACAACACTCGTATTCACTATCAATTTCGCTCCATTTATTGTCGATTTAAACAAAATCCTTTAAAAATTATTTAACAATTTAAATAAAATTACACACTAACCGCATATTCAGTACAAGGCAGATTTAATAAATTAACTGTCAAATTACCCATTTTTTTCTGAAATATTTTATTTCTTTTTAACTATATAAATTAATTGTTTTGAAAACCTGGCTCCTTAGCCTTCATAAATTCTCGCCTACGGCCCCAAAAGTAGAAACCCCTGATATAATAAAATCTCCTTCAATACTAGAGCTAGGAGGATATCAGGGGACCTCCGATATAATAACAAATACCACGATACCCCTGCAGATACATTGATATTTCCTTAATCCCTTCAAATCACTCGATATTCCCCTGATCCCAATTAATACTATCAACTAACTTCCAGATTCGCTTTGGATCGGATATACGAAATCTTTGGTTCGGCTCCATGACAGCTCTGGACGGAAGAGGGAAGGAGATAGACAATGTGATGGGTTCATTCGATAATATTTTTAACAAAATAACCAATTTATCCATTTACCTTTTTATTTTGTTTTTCCACAGAATTACTTTTCTCATCATTTTCAGCTTTTAATTGGTGAAATTTTTCTTCAAGTAATTTCTTAAAAGTAAGATTCCTTTCTTCATCTTCATTTTTACGATCAAAATTTATTTGTTGAATTTTCTAAAATTATTCTAAAAAATATTTCTAAAAAATCCAAACTTTATCCATTTCCTTCAATTCATTTTCAATAAAAAAATTTTTCCTTTCAAGATTAAAAGTCTTTTCCTTCTTTTCAATAAATTTTATTTGAAGATTGTTAAAATTAGCTTGAAGATCGTTAAAGTTAGTTCGAAGAGTTAATAAATCAATGCTTTGGTTACATAGCTAAAATAATTAATTTATTTTTTATTTATTTTTCATTAAATATACTTTTAATTCCAAATCAGAATTTGACAATCCCTCTTCAGCCATTTTAAATTTTTAAGTTTGAATAAAAAACAAAATTTAAATATTCAAATTTTGTTAAAATAAATCTAAATTGAAGAGAATTTTATGTGAATAATATTGTGTATATATTTAAAAGAATGATAATTTTAAAAAATTATTTTAAAAGATTTTTCTAAAAACGAATTGAAAAAATAAACGCAATGCTTGTTTTATAGAATAAATTAGTTAAAATGTTAATTAACTTAAAATGTCATTAGTTTAAATATTAAATGTTAATTAATTTATTAAAAAATAATTAATTTTTCTTGACCAAAAAATTTTATGGAGAGGTTGAAATTTACTCTTATAAAAAGTATTTAAAAAAATATTAAAATAAATATATGTACTATTTATATATTGAAGGAATTTTTGCCCAAAACTGTTTTAGTGTAATATACATACTTTGAGAAAAAGGAGGTAAAAAAGTATTAATTTTTATTTGCTGAGGGAATATTTTAAATTTAAAATATAAAAATGTTTTGAGGAATAATTATATGTTTGAGGAATAATTATTCTTTTTATTTAATTAAATTTCGATTTTCAAAACTTGAGCTGTCAAAAATACCGAGAAGAATATTACAATTGTTTTGTATCAAAAAGACTATCAAACATTCAAAAAGATTCCCAACAATCAAATTCAAAGTTTTTTGATTATAAAAGTCTAAATTATTGTTTTTGTTGAATATAAACAAGAAGGAAAAATGGAAATTGATATTTTTTAATTGTCATTAAAATCCTCAATTAACTTTAAAAAAGATTAATTTAAAAATAATTAATTAAATGTTTCCAAAAAGTTCGAGGAACTTTTTTAGCAATCCATTGAAGTAATTTAAGACGTATCAATTAATTTCCAAAAGCTAGGAAAGTAATGAAAATTGGGTCTATAGAATTCAAAATTACTGCGAAGCCCTAACTTTTGGAACAGAAAAATATTTATTCTCATTTCCTTTTTTTATCCAGATTTACACCACGAACGCTCGGGGGCGGGTGTGTCGGGGGACCGGGTCTTCGAATTGTTTCGGGGGGGGGGGGGGGGGTCGGGCCGGGAAAAATTTGAAAAATCTTTCGGGAACGTGGTCGGGGTGCAACTCTAATATAAAGGAAAATACTTTGGGCAAAAAGTATTTTATTTCCAATAATTTGGGAAAAATTTTAATTCTATTATTTACATTTTAGGCAAATATTAAACCAATTTATTCATTTGTATTTTTTAATTTTCTTACTTTTTAATTCTAGGTGCTTAAATACATTTTTTATTTTAAATTTAAAATATTCCCTCAACAAATAAACTTTTTTCTCATCATTTATACTATGTATATGTTCAAAGAAATTTTTCCAGGCAAAAAATCCTTCAATATATAAATATGTTAGCTTATACATATATTTTTTAATTTGATTACATTTTCTAACTTTTCTAACTTTTACATTTTCTAATTACATTTTCTAAAATTTAAATCTTTGTTTAAAAAATATTAATTTATTTTTGTAAATTTAACATTTAATTTACTAAATTATTTATTTAAATTAAAATAATTTTATTTAATAAAAGGTTATTAAATAAGTTTTTCATTTTAAAGATATTTTTCGATTTAAATTACCAAAGTATACTTTTTAAATTTTGGTTCTTTCATATATTTTAACTAAAAATCCTAACAAAATGACCGAAAAAGAAGCATCAGATTTGGTTGGGAAAATAATCAATGATTTAATAAATCATCAAACTAATTTTAACAATCTTCAAACAAAATTTTTTGAAGAGAAGGAAAAGAATGTTAATCTTGAAAAGAAAAATCAGTCTTTAGAAAATGAATTGAGTGAAATTAAGAAAGTCTGTTTATTTTATTTATTTATTTATTTAGGGGCACACCCCGTATATCGAAACCCTTTATTTTGAGACCCTATATGTCGGTTCGCTTTATATTAAATACTGGGAGTGTGCTGAACAGCTTTAAAAAATAAAAGGCAAAATGATAAACCTGTTATATAATCCTCCCTGCATATCGAAATGGGGTTTGTTTGAACAGTGGGAAAGTTTGTTCCTACAACGTTATTCCAATGACGGAAAATCCTGTTCCTGTTATGTCAGAAGTTTGTCCTAGATTTTCCTGAGTCGATGAGCACAAAAATAACAGTTTTCCTATATAAAAATGACAATGTAGGCGAAGGTGGATGTGCCTGGTTCGACATATATCCGGAACTATCCAGCCTAGTATGATTCAACTATACTAACGCTGAGACCGGCTTTTACAGTACTGACTTAACATCAATACACAACAGTTCCATCGAGGGAAATTATCCCAATAAAGGAGAAAATTGTTCGTACAACCGGAAACAATCTTCTCCGTTTTTTGAACAACGTCTTCAGCTATTAGAATAAGGGTTCCTATTAACGATATACATTGGTATCGATATAGTGTGTCGATATACATATGTGGTTTACCCTGTTACTTAAATATTTTAAATTTAAATTTCTAGAAAATTCAAAAAACGAACTCAGACAATGAAAATAAAATTACTAAAATAAATTCTGTTAATGAGAATAAAATTCAAGTCATACAATTAGAATATGAAAAGAAAATTAAAATATTACAACAAAATATTTTACAATTACAATCTAAAAATATTCAAAAAGACGAGAAAATTAATATTTTGGAGGGTAAAGCTAAAAAGGTAAATATGTACATGATTAAAAATGAAATAACCTAATTAGGGTTGTCAGTTCTGGACCGAGCCGAAGAACCGAGGATTCTTCGGTTCGGTTCTTTGGTTCGGTTTCGGATTTCCGAAGATTTTCCAAGAACCGACAACCCTAAACCTAATTAAGGATTTGCTTAAATAATTTTTTGGCCTCATTAAGTTGTTTAAATTATGGTATTTTGACTAAAATTTTTTTACAACCCCAAAAAAATTTGGATTCTGGTTCGGAATCCATGTAAATAACATTTTGAATTAAAATGTAGTTTTTTTCCGAACCAAAGATTTCTCGATATCCGCTTTTTTGGATCCGGATCCGCCAATCTTGCTGACATACCCGCCTTTTAGCGATAGTGTTGCAACTTTAATTTTAATTTAACAAAATTGAATTTTAATAAATTTTTAATGGAGAATATTTTTTAAAAATTAATCTAATTTTTATATAAAAAGGGAGATGATTTATATAATAAAAAACGTGGTGATTTTATTGAAGTGCGCCATTTTATTTTTAAATCTGTGGTTAGTTTATGTTTAAATAACATTATTTAATAATTTTATTAAAGAAATTTGTCAAAATTGAAAATAAATGGAAAGAAATTAATAGTGGATACAAATGTTGTGAGAATAATTTATATACAAACAAACCTACTGGTAATTTTATTAAAGGAAATATAGATTTGGGTAATATGTACTTTGGTTGTCATTGAGCTTTTTCAAAACAGAAAAATCTTCAAAAATCGTTAGAATCTAAAAACGAAATAAGTAGTTAGTCCCCAGTCGGTGTCGCGGCTTGTAATCCCTTGTAAACATGTACCTTTACATCAGTGTCGCGGGGGTGGAGGGGTCCGACAAAACCAAAAGGAAGAGGGCAGGTCGGGAGTCGCGCGGCAAAAAATCAAAAGGCAGTGGGCATATCGGCACTGTCGCGGGTCAGACAAAAGAGAGAGTATAGTGGGAAAACCAAAAGGGATGGACATGTTGGCACAGTCGCGGGGTCAGACAAAAGAAATAGTGTTAAGACCCAAAAGTAGTGGACATATCAGCAATGTTTTGTGGGATTAGTAAGAAAAAGGAAGTATGCTAATTTGTAAGTCATTGACGTTGCGGGTGGAAATTACACATGTAATCATGTCTGTTTCTGTGTTATTAAGCATGCAATCTTGTTGTATGTGGAAGTAAACCAAAAGGATGAGAAGTAATTTGGGAGGTGTATGAGTAATTTTTACTAATAATGTCAACAGGAGTTAAACCTTGTCAACATAATTACAATCATGTAATCTTGTTCCGATCAATCATGTCTGAGTATGATCATATCACCGAGGCTACTTGCTAAATACTCAGGGGTCTCTTCCTCTATTATCTGTTGATAGTTAATCAGCCAAGTTTGTTGTACAATAATATAGCTCGTCAATTTTCTTGTTAGTCAATTACATGTAATTTGTTTGGACAAATATTTAGTTTACAAATTTGAAATGTTGGCGCAGGTCCTTAATCCTTTGACTGCCGCCGCTCTCTTCTTTCCTTTTATTTTTTTTTCTTTATTTTACACCCGGTCGGTTTTCTCTTTTTTACGACCGCCGCCGCCTTTTCTTTTCTTTTCTTCTTCTCTTTCTCAGCAGTCGAAGATTTTTTTGGCTTTGCCGACAAAAGAAAATTTAAATTTTTCCCTCTTAATCTTTTCTTCTTTTTTATTATCGACAGTCGATACTTTCATATTTCCCGACTGATACTTTTTTCTCTTCTCTCTTTTCTTTTTGGCTCTCTGCCAATCGTTTAAATGTCAATAATTGAATAAAAAAGCAACGCTGAATTTGAATAAAATAAAAACGCTAGCTTATTGATTTTTATCGAAACGAAAGGGCGAGTATAAAAACGAGAAAAAATCCACTTTTTGCATCATTCGTCAAATTTTTTAAAAAATAAAAAACAATTTTTATTTTTAAATTTATTTAAATAATTTTTAATAAATTAGTTAATTTAATTTTACAAAACTCCCTTAAATTTTCACTCTTTGTGAAACTTTTCCCTTAAAATTTTAATTAATTTTTTACTTTAAAAAATTTTTTTTGCTCCTTAAATTTTGTTTTAAAATTTATTTTTTAATTTAATTTTAATTTAATTTAAAATATTTAATATTCCCTTATTAGTTTTTCTTTTAGGTTTTAATTAAAATTTTTAAACTTTAATATTTTTACTTCGTTAGCCAATTTCCTAAGTTTCCTTTCTTGAATCAATAATATATTGATTCTTAATCCTCAATTTCACATTAAAAATTTTTATTTTAAATTTTTTAAAACTTTTAATTTTTAGCTTTTACTTTTTATTTTCTTTCTGAATCAATATTCATATTGATTCTTACTTCCCATTTTTTCATAAGTTTCATAGACCTTTTTGTTTTAATTTTTAAACTTTTGCTTTATTTAATTATGGACTACATTCCACCAACAAAACGCGCAAGAGCGTTTTTCATCGACAACCTCCTCTCTCTTAATCAATCAGGAGGAGGAGCTGCTCCACAACAATATATTGAGGAGCTTGAAAATACAACAAAATTCATCAACAAATTCAAGATCACCAAAAACTACACCAAATTTTTAATCAGTAATATCCCGGCCGACCCTGAGGCCTTATTATCAGGGATATTCCAGCATTGCTTCAATGAGGCAACAAACAACGCCAAAAATAATGGGCTTGTTCCAGAGGAGCTGAGTTGCACTGTATCAAGTGAGTTACTAGATTCAGATATTTGGATCCCCCTCAGGCCCACCTCACAAAACACATTTAACACCCTGCTTAACCAATTTAATAAGGTTTCCCAGAGTAAAAAGCAAGCAGGAGTGACCCTTTGGGGAAAACCTTTTTCAGTAAATGTGATGGTTGTGGACAAGAAAAACTTGTCCAATGAAAACAACATTATTGGAGGAGCTCCACGCAGAATTGCTCCTGTCCATCATCAGATCAAGGAGAAGAACCTGATCAAAATAAACAACAAAAACGACGGATATTGCTTATTTTATTCTTTATTAGCAACACTTGTTCGACTAATTGGCAACATGTCCCGTTCCCAATTCTACAACTACATTCACGGGAGGTACGCGTCTAGACAACGCTTTGAGCATGAAACATTGGAACTTATGCAGCAAATTGGAACTCCTCTTGGCCGAGAGGAGTACAATGCTGAAGAATGGGTTCCTCCCGTGGTTGACTACTGGAATGAAATGTATTCAGGCCGGTTTTGTTTTAAAGTTTTTGTTTTTGATTGTCTGGGACATTATAAGCCTTGTTTTAAATATGGGCCCGAAAATTATAATTCACCTCTCCTCCTCTATTTTGATGGGTCACATTTTAACGGTGTAACGAGTACGGGAGGTCTTTTTGGTCAGCCATATTGTTTGGAGTGTGAGACAGTGTATGAACGCCCCCAAAGCCATTCCGCAACATGTAGAGCGCGTTGTCTGAATTGCTCCCGTGTTGGTCCACTTTACCCTTGTCCCCCTAGGAATAACTTTTTGAAAAAATGTGATGGATGTTTGAAGAAATTTATCAATGAGGACTGCTTTAACCACCATCTTAATTCGAAATTTTGCCAACAGTCCAAGCGTTGTGAGAAGTGTGGAGTCATTTGGGATACGAAAGTCAACAGTAAGAACGGCAGGAATGGTCATGTATGTAATGAGAGGTATTGTTCTACATGTAATGCCTACCACGACCCAAAGCGTGGATGCTTCATCAAACCTTTGGAATCCAAAGTTCAAAAGCCTTACCGATTCGTGGCTTTTGATCTTGAAACCATGCAACATCTATCTTCTGGCAACAAAAGAAATCATCAGGCAAACTTTATAGCAGCAAGAGTAACCTGCCCGAAATGTATCGAAGAGGAGGAAGTGGAGTGTAAAGTTTGTGGAATCAACAGATTGGTCACTTTTTCTGAGCGCCCCTTTTCCAAAACGCGCGTGGATCTTCAGAAAGTTACCAAGGATCCTATCATCTCATTTGTAAAATGGATAATTGAGCTGACAAATGAGTATGACACCATCGCCTTTTCACATTTTGGAGGGAGATTTGATATGGTAATTGTGTTTAGAGAGCTGTTTCTTCTGGGTTTCACCCCTGAAATGCTGAAGAAGGGGAACAAAATGTATGAGATGAAGGTCAAAGTTGGAAAGAAAAGTATGTTGATCTTCAGGGACAGCTTTAATCTGATGCCAATGTCTTTGGCATCTCTTGTCCCCGCTTTTGCGCTTATGGTCGAGGATAAACCATTCTTTCCCCACCTCGCCAATCAACCTAAAAATTATGGAAAAGAAGTTTTTCCCATCCCTTCTGACTTCTTTGCAGATGGGATGATGCCTGAGAAGAGAAAAGAATTTGATAGATGGTATGAGGACCACAAACAGCAACCATTCTTCTTGGACGAGGAGTTGGCGTCTTATTGTACAAATGACGTGGAAATTCTTCTGGCCGCTCTTATTGCTTTCAGACGGGAATTTATGGATGTGACTAAAAGGGGTCCTTGTGAAAGAGCCGCGTCAAATAAGGCTCACAATGGTATCGATGTTCTGAGAGAGTCAATGACTATTGCGTCTGCGTGTATGAATCACTTTAGGACAAACCACTTGAAAGAAAACCACCTGGCTCTGGTTCCCGAGAAAGGGTACGACAATGTGGATAATCAGAGCCGACTCGCCCTCAAATTTATGAAATGGTATGAGGAAGAACATGGGGTTAAAATTCAGACAGCTCATTCAGATGGAGGAGAGAAAAAAGTTGGGAACTACAAGTTGGATGGTTGGATTGAAGAAGAAAATTTAGGGATTGAGGTGAATGGTTGTGTATGGCATGGGTGTGAGAGATGTTATCCGGAAGAAAATTCAGTCCTCCCAAATGGTCTTACAGCAGGAAAGCAAAGAGAGAAGGACGCAAGAAGGCTGGAGTTCATCAAAAATCAGGGAATAAATGTGCAAGTCTTTTGGGAGTGCGAGATTAGGACAATGTTGGACAAAGACCGTGAAATGAGAAGCAGCTTTAAAAAGTACTTGGACGATGGCCCAATTGATTTGCGAGCGTGCCTTTTGGTGGACGGACTGGGCCTATTTCCCTCTTCTATTCCGCCAAAGAAGGAGAGAAAATTGCATACTACGACGTGACCTCCTGTACCCATTTATTAATGTTTCTACCAAGTATCCAGTGGGACACCCGAAAGTCCATATCCTCAATGAAAATGTTCACTGGAGTAGACCAGAGGATAACAATTTTGACTTGGCAATATTGAAAGTTTTTGTGATCCCACCAAGGAGTATTGATGTCCCTGTACTCCCGATGAAAGTTGGAGAAGATGATGAGAGACTTCTTTTTCCACTATGCTCTCAGTGTGCAAGGGAAAATCCTGAAGGAGGAGTGAATGAGAACTACTCCTGTCCACACACAGATCAGCAACGTGGATGGGTTAGTACTTGTACTTCAATTGAACTGAATGCTGCACTTGAGGAAGGATATGTTGTGACAAAAGTTTTCAGGGTTTTGGAGTATGATAGTTCCGATGATCAATTGTTTGCCCCCTATATTAGTGAATTCATGGCGCAAAAAATCCATTCATCAGGGTTCGATAATTGTATGAGGGGTAATTTTGAAAAAGAGGAAGAGTTCATAAAGGAGTGTAAGGAAAAGTTTGGTATCAATATAGAGAGGAGTAAAATGGGACCTAACAAGGGGAAGCGTACCCAGGCAAAATTAATGTTAAACAATTTGTGGGGAAGATTTTCTTTAAGGAATTTTGGGTTGTCTCAATGTGCAATCACCGACAACCCAGCAGAACTTCACAAATTTTACAACGACAAATCTATTGAAATCACTGGTCTGGATGAACTTACAGACGAAATATTGCTCATCACATACATCAAAAAGAAGGATTGGATCGAGGAGCACAACTGCTCCAACGTGGTCATCTCGTTGTGGACAACGTCGGCAGCACGAATTCATTTGCTTCGTGCCATGCAGAAAGTGGTCCGGACAAATGGTTGCAAACTACTCTACACGGACACCGACTCTTTGATTTTTGCTCATCCAATCAACAACTGTCCTCTGCCATTGGGACCTCATCTGGGTGAGCTGACTGATGAGTACCCATCGCACAACATTTTGGAATATTGCTGTGGTGGAGCTAAACAATACGGTCTCAAACTACAACGGAAGAATCAACAAAATGTTGGCCATGAATATGTTCTGAAAGTGCGTGGAATGACGCTCAATTGGGACGTGCTCAACAACCAGGGACTACAATACAACACTTTCAGAGAACAGGTACTTTCTTATGCGAAAACTGGAGAAAATGATCCTATTGATATAATTTATCCAAATTTTTTGCGACCATCGATTAAAGATGGTCGTGTCACTTCCCAGCCCCAACATAAATTGTATAAACCTGTTGTCAGTAAGGGAATTATTCGCCCTTCTGACTTTTCTGTACTCAATTTTGGCTTTGTTAATAATCGCCACCCTCGTATTTCACCCCCATAATTTGTTCATTTATAATTTTTTGTCAATTTGTCCCAATTATTCTAGGAGCCGGAAAGTAGTCAGGGGTACTCCTTATCTGCTCTATACCAACCATTGTTTCGATGAATATCAAGTGTGTCGTTCACATATTGTGAGGTCGTCCTCTCATTGTTTACGATGATTATCAACATGTGCCATTCACATGTTGTGAGGCATACCTCTCATTGATATACAGTGGTAGCGGACTGAGTAAACTATTACATCCCTGGTTGAGTCTGATAAAGGAGTCGAATGGCGAAGCCGGTCTCCTACCCATCCCTTCTATTTTCTTTTTCTCAACTTTTATTATTGCAATTTTTATTGTTTTACATTTCACGTTTAATAAATTTTTTATGAAAAAAACTTGCAATTTTATTGTTTAAAAGTAGGTGATTTTAGGGGTAAAAGTGCACAATTAAGAAACTAATGAGCAAAGTTTAGAGTTTGAAAAAGCTGATTTTAGGGAGAAAAGTGCATAATTTAAGTGAAAAAGTTGCAAAAAAGCAAAGTTTGCAATTTTAAATAGATGATTTTAGGGGTAAAAGTGCATATTTTGTAAAAATAAAATGCAATTTCTATATTTTATTAAAACTTATGAATTTTAGGTATGCGTGCGTGTTTTTGGCATGCGCGTGTATTTTTAAGCCCAATGTGTTTTTGATACAAATTTTAAAATGTTTTTAAAAAATATTTATCCAAAAATAAATTGATACAATTAATTAATTACCAAAGTTCAAAATTAGAAATTTCTGAATTAGGTATTTCTTGATCTTTTTCAAAATAATTACTGGACTCTTCGGCTCTTCCGAAATTGTTAGCTTGTTTGATAGCTCATTGGAAAGTTTATTCACCCATTTGCTAGCAAGTCGATCCTCTTGTTCAGGAACAAACTCGAGCAATTCCAATGGGTAATATCTGTCCTCTCCTCCAAATGGAAAGCGCTCAACGACACATTGCAAGTATGGATAGCGTAAACGAATCCTGTGTCGAGCATAATAGTGAGCAGCAACGCTCACGTTGTAAGGAAAAGGTAATCTCCCATAAGCAACGAGAGAATTTCCTCCATGGCGGGTAAGGCCATCTATACGAAAAGTTTTCTTGAATCCATTTTGATCCTCATAGGTCGTTTGGACTTTTCGACCGAGGATTTCCTTAAAGATAAGCACGCGGTTATCAGGATGGTTGAGGTGGTCTCTTAAGGACTTTTCAGAGCACCCCAAAATTCGCGTGCATTCATCGATTACTTTATTTGAAGAGGTCTGAGAATTCATTTTTTAAAGAATGATTTTTTTCCAAAAATTTCTCTCCTTAAATACTAACAATTTTAGATATTTTGAAAGTTTACATTTTGATATTTAGGTCAATTTTGTGAACAAGTTGAATTTTTGATTTCCGCCCATTTTCAAAAATCATTTTAAAAATTTTTCAAAAAATGAGCTCGTCTACAGAAGAAGAATTTATTAAGTATATGCATGGGTCATGTGAGTATAGAGAATTTCACAAAAGGAAGTATATGAACGCTTTAAGTCAGGCTATCAAAGATGGTGCCCAACTGGACTTGGGAGCAAGACTGAGTGTACTCATAAACTACTTCAGAGCTGGAAAGTGGTGCCATGACTGTCTAAAGTTTGTTTTGAGTCGTTTGCAGTGCGAAATTATAGTTCCAAAATATGAACATAATTTTAAGTACGAATTTTATCTATGTCCTGATTGTTTTAAAATTACAAAAAGTTATCTCGAAATACATAATAATTAATTATTTATCATATTGTTAACAATTTTAGTTACAAATAAATCTGTATTATTGATTGACTCTAATAATGTTAAATATTTGGGAAGGGAGTAGCCTTGGGATAAAAAATATATTAGGGAGATACAGTGGTGAGCACAAGATTTTGATAGGGGTGATTGGTATGGGTTAATATTTCTTTTTACATTTTTAAAATTTTTTAAAAATGATTTAACAATACATGAACTTATAGGTAGTGCAAGACTATCGAAATAAAATATTTGATCTTTTTCTAAATAAAGTGTAATCCAATGAGACCCTTCCATCTCATGAGAATCCAAATTAACAATAAGAGTTGTAGGGTATTTCAAAGTATTAGGGAAGGGAGCAAGTCACAAGGGAAGCACCCCTCGAAGATTTTGCTCGTCTTTTGATTTGATCTCAAAATTTGAATTATCTGGCTGCTGTACATTGTTTTGCAAAATGTTTAATTTTACCCAAAGTATTGATCGAAGTTGATAAATGATTAGGCTTATAATGAGGAGAGCATACAAACAAATCATCCCCCAGCAAAATATATGTCCATAAATATCTCCTGGTGTCTCCTTACATAATTGAATTGGAGGGAGACCAAAAGGTTGAGGAGCAGACATAATAGGAGTAGGCATACTTGGAACAGTCTTGTTCCTCTTTGGGGATATCCCATTCTTTGTAAATGCTCTCTGTATTCGGGAAGATTTTGAACGTCCACAGTCCCATCTGTACTAAGGGTATTAACTAAAGGAGTAAAAACTCTAATTAAAAATAAAATTTTGGCAAATCTTAACATTTTTATTTAAAATGAATAGAAAATGAACAATTTTTAGGTTTATATAGTGGTGTCACTAGTTATGGATCGATTTTTGTCTAACATTATAAGGGCATCTGTCTCTCCCATTACTATGAGCATAACTCCGCCTTCTGGAACAGCTTGGCTAAATTTAATATTTACAGCTGTTGACCCATTTTTTATTAGATCAAATGTTCCACCATTATCTTCTCCACTATTTGTAAGGTTAAAGACATAAATGCAATGGGTTCTTCCAAATTGTTGGTATGTTATTCCATTGTTCTCTGGTGTACCAGAAAAGCCTATAGCCTCGTTCATGTCATGAAATGCTCTCGCGTATCGATTTGAACCATAGTCAAAATCATAAGGAGATTGGGGAAATGAGCGTCCATTCGCTCATTTCCCCAATCTCCTTATGATTGGGGAAATGAGCGTCCAGATTGGGGAAATGAGCGTCCATTCGCTCATTTCCCCAATCTCCTTATGATTTTGACTATGGTTCAAATCGATACGCGAGAGCATTTCATGACATGAACGAGGCTATAGGCTTTTCTGGTACACCAGAGAACAATGGAATAACATACCAACAATTTGGAAGAACCCATTGCATTTATGTCTTTAACCTTACAAATAGTGGAGAAGATAATGGTGGAACATTTGATCTAATAAAAAATGGGTCAACAGCTGTAAATATTAAATTTAGCCAAGCTGTTCCAGAAGGCGGAGTTATGCTCATAGTAATGGGAGAGACAGATGCCCTTATAATGTTAGACAAAAATCGATCCATAACTAGTGACACCACTATATAAACCTAAAAATTGTTCATTTTCTATTCATTTTAAATAAAAATGTTAAGATTTGCCAAAATTTTATTTTTAATTAGAGTTTTTACTCCTTTAGTTAATACCCTTAGTACAGATGGGACTGTGGACGTTCAAAATCTTCCCGAATACAGAGAGCATTTACAAAGAATGGGATATCCCCAAAGAGGAACAAGACTGTTCCAAGTATGCCTACTCCTATTATGTCTGCTCCTCAACCTTTTGGTCTCCCTCCAATTCAATTATGTAAGGAGACACCAGGAGATATTTATGGACATATATTTTGCTGGGGGATGATTTGTTTGTATGCTCTCCTCATTATAAGCCTAATCATTTATCAACTTCGATCAATACTTTGGGTAAAATTAAACATTTTGCAAAACAATGTACAGCAGCCAGATAATTCAAATTTTGAGATCAAATCAAAAGACGAGCAAAATCTTCGAGGGGTGCTTCCCTTGTGACTTGCTCCCTTCCCCTAATACTTTGAAATACCCTACAACTCTTATTGTTAATTTGGATTCTCATGAGATGGAAGGGTCTCATTGGATTACACTTTATTTAGAAAAAGATCAAATATTTTATTTCGATAGTCTTGCACTACCTATAAGTTCATGTATTGTTAAATCATTTTTAAAAAATTTTAAAAATGTAAAAAGAAATATTAACCCATACCAATCACCCCTATCAAAATCTTGTGCTCACCACTGTATCTCCCTAATATATTTTTTATCCCAAGGCTACTCCCTTCCCAAATATTTAACATTATTAGAGTCAATCAATAATACAGATTTATTTGTAACTAAAATTGTTAACAATATGATAAATAATTAATTATTATGTATTTCGAGATAACTTTTTGTAATTTTAAAACAATCAGGACATAGATAAAATTCGTACTTAAAATTATGTTCATATTTTGGAACTATAATTTCGCACTGCAAACGACTCAAAACAAACTTTAGACAGTCATGGCACCACTTTCCAGCTCTGAAGTAGTTTATGAGTACACTCAGTCTTGCTCCCAAGTCCAGTTGGGCACCATCTTTGATAGCCTGACTTAAAGCGTTCATATACTTCCTTTTGTGAAATTCTCTATACTCACATGACCCATGCATATACTTAATAAATTCTTCTTCTGTAGACGAGCTCATTTTTTGAAAAATTTTTAAAATGATTTTTGAAAATGGGCGGAAATCAAAAATTCAACTTTTTCACAAAATTGACCTAAATATCAAAATGTAAACTTTCAAAATATCTAAAATTGTTAGTATTTAAGGAGAGAAATTTTTGGAAAAAATCATTCTTTAAAAAATGAATTCTCAGACCTCTTCAAATAAAGTAATCGATGAATGCACGCGAATTTTGGGGTGCTCTGAAAAGTCCTTAAGAGACCACCTCAACCATCCTGATAACCGCGTGCTTATCTTTAAGGAAATCCTCGGTCGAAAAGTCCAAACGACCTATGAGGATCAAAATGGATTCAAGAAAACTTTTCGTATAGATGGCCTTACCCGCCATGGAGGAAATTCTCTCGTTGCTTATGGGAGATTACCTTTTCCTTACAACGTGAGCGTTGCTGCTCACTATTATGCTCGACACAGGATTCGTTTACGCTATCCATACTTGCAATGTGTCGTTGAGCGCTTTCCATTTGGAGGAGAGGACAGATATTACCCATTGGAATTGCTCGAGTTTGTTCCTGAACAAGAGGATCGACTTGCTAGCAAATGGGTGAATAAACTTTCCAATGAGCTATCAAACAAGCTAACAATTTCGGAAGAGCCGAAGAGTCCAGTAATTATTTTGAAAAGATCAAGAAATACCTAATTCAGAAATTTCTAATTTTGAACTTTGGTAATTAATTAATTGTATCAATTTATTTTTGGATAAATATTTTTTAAAAACATTTTAAAATTTGTATCAAAAACACATTGGGCTTAAAAATACACGCGCATGCCAAAAACACGCACGCATACCTAAAATTCATAAGTTTTAATAAAATATAGAAATTGCATTTTATTTTTACAAAATATGCACTTTTACCCCTAAAATCATCTATTTAAAATTGCAAACTTTGCTTTTTTGCAACTTTTTTCACTTAAATTATGCACTTTTCTCCCTAAAATCAGCTTTTTCAAACTCTAAACTTTGCTCATTAGTTTCTTAATTGTGCACTTTTACCCCTAAAATCACCTACTTTTAAACAATAAAATTGCAAGTTTTTTTCATAAAAAATTTATTAAACGTGAAATGTAAAACAATAAAAATTGCAATAATAAAAGTTGAGAAAAAGAAAATAGAAGGGATGGGTAGGAGACCGGCTTCGCCATTCGACTCCTTTATCAGACTCAACCAGGGATGTAATAGTTTACTCAGTCCGCTACCACTGTATATCAATGAGAGGTATGCCTCACAACATGTGAATGGCACATGTTGATAATCATCGTAAACAATGAGAGGACGACCTCACAATATGTGAACGACACACTTGATATTCATCGAAACAATGGTTGGTATAGAGCAGATAAGGAGTACCCCTGACTACTTTCCGGCTCCTAGAATAATTGGGACAAATTGACAAAAAATTATAAATGAACAAATTATGGGGGTGAAATACGAGGGTGGCGATTATTAACAAAGCCAAAATTGAGTACAGAAAAGTCAGAAGGGCGAATAATTCCCTTACTGACAACAGGTTTATACAATTTATGTTGGGGCTGGGAAGTGACACGACCATCTTTAATCGATGGTCGCAAAAAATTTGGATAAATTATATCAATAGGATCATTTTCTCCAGTTTTCGCATAAGAAAGTACCTGTTCTCTGAAAGTGTTGTATTGTAGTCCCTGGTTGTTGAGCACGTCCCAATTGAGCGTCATTCCACGCACTTTCAGAACATATTCATGGCCAACATTTTGTTGATTCTTCCGTTGTAGTTTGAGACCGTATTGTTTAGCTCCACCACAGCAATATTCCAAAATGTTGTGCGATGGGTACTCATCAGTCAGCTCACCCAGATGAGGTCCCAATGGCAGAGGACAGTTGTTGATTGGATGAGCAAAAATCAAAGAGTCGGTGTCCGTGTAGAGTAGTTTGCAACCATTTGTCCGGACCACTTTCTGCATGGCACGAAGCAAATGAATTCGTGCTGCCGACGTTGTCCACAACGAGATGACCACGTTGGAGCAGTTGTGCTCCTCGATCCAATCCTTCTTTTTGATGTATGTGATGAGCAATATTTCGTCTGTAAGTTCATCCAGACCAGTGATTTCAATAGATTTGTCGTTGTAAAATTTGTGAAGTTCTGCTGGGTTGTCGGTGATTGCACATTGAGACAACCCAAAATTCTTTAAAGAAAATCTTCCCCACAAATTGTTTAACATTAATTTTGCCTGGGTACGCTTCCCCTTGTTAGGTCCCATTTTACTCCTCTCTATATTGATACCAAACTTTTCCTTACACTCCTTTATGAACTCTTCCTCTTTTTCAAAATTACCCCTCATACAATTATCGAACCCTGATGAATGGATTTTTTGCGCCATGAATTCACTAATATAGGGGGCAAACAATTGATCATCGGAACTATCATACTCCAAAACCCTGAAAACTTTTGTCACAACATATCCTTCCTCAAGTGCAGCATTCAGTTCAATTGAAGTACAAGTACTAACCCATCCACGTTGCTGATCTGTGTGTGGACAGGAGTAGTTCTCATTCACTCCTCCTTCAGGATTTTCCCTTGCACACTGAGAGCATAGTGGAAAAAGAAGTCTCTCATCATCTTCTCCAACTTTCATCGGGAGTACAGGGACATCAATACTCCTTGGTGGGATCACAAAAACTTTCAATATTGCCAAGTCAAAATTGTTATCCTCTGGTCTACTCCAGTGAACATTTTCATTGAGGATATGGACTTTCGGGTGTCCCACTGGATACTTGGTAGAAACATTAATAAATGGGTACAGGGAGGTCACGTCGTAGTATGCAATTTTCTCTCCTTCTTTGGCGGAATAGAAGAGGGAAATAGGCCCAGTCCGTCCACCAAAAAGCACGCTCGCAAATCAATTGGGCCATCGTCCAAGTACTTTTTAAAGCTGCTTCTCATTTCACGGTCTTTGTCCAACATTGTCCTAATCTCGCACTCCCAAAAGACTTGCACATTTATTCCCTGATTTTTGATGAACTCCAGCCTTCTTGCGTCCTTCTCTCTTTGCTTTCCTGCTGTAAGACCATTTGGGAGGACTGAATTTTCTTCCGGATAACATCTCTCACACCCATGCCATACACAACCATTCACCTCAATCCCTAAATTTTCTTCTTCAATCCAACCATCCAACTTGTAGTTCCCAACTTTTTTCTCTCCTCCATCTGAATGAGCTGTCTGAATTTTAACCCCATGTTCTTCCTCATACCATTTCATAAATTTGAGGGCGAGTCGGCTCTGATTATCCACATTGTCGTACCCTTTCTCGGGAACCAGAGCCAGGTGGTTTTCTTTCAAGTGGTTTGTCCTAAAGTGATTCATACACGCAGACGCAATAGTCATTGACTCTCTCAGAACATCGATACCATTGTGAGCCTTATTTGACGCGGCTCTTTCACAAGGACCCCTTTTAGTCACATCCATAAATTCCCGTCTGAAAGCAATAAGAGCGGCCAGAAGAATTTCCACGTCATTTGTACAATAAGACGCCAACTCCTCGTCCAAGAAGAATGGTTGCTGTTTGTGGTCCTCATACCATCTATCAAATTCTTTTCTCTTCTCAGGCATCATCCCATCTGCAAAGAAGTCAGAAGGGATGGGAAAAACTTCTTTTCCATAATTTTTAGGTTGATTGGCGAGGTGGGGAAAGAATGGTTTATCCTCGACCATAAGCGCAAAAGCGGGGACAAGAGATGCCAAAGACATTGGCATCAGATTAAAGCTGTCCCTGAAGATCAACATACTTTTCTTTCCAACTTTGACCTTCATCTCATACATTTTGTTCCCCTTCTTCAGCATTTCAGGGGTGAAACCCAGAAGAAACAGCTCTCTAAACACAATTACCATATCAAATCTCCCTCCAAAATGTGAAAAGGCGATGGTGTCATACTCATTTGTCAGCTCAATTATCCATTTTACAAATGAGATGATAGGATCCTTGGTAACTTTCTGAAGATCCACGCGCGTTTTGGAAAAGGGGCGCTCAGAAAAAGTGACCAATCTGTTGATTCCACAAACTTTACACTCCACTTCCTCCTCTTCGATACATTTCGGGCAGGTTACTCTTGCTGCTATAAAGTTTGCCTGATGATTTCTTTTGTTGCCAGAAGATAGATGTTGCATGGTTTCAAGATCAAAAGCCACGAATCGGTAAGGCTTTTGAACTTTGGATTCCAAAGGTTTGATGAAGCATCCACGCTTTGGGTCGTGGTAGGCATTACATGTAGAACAATACCTCTCATTACATACATGACCATTCCTGCCGTTCTTACTGTTGACTTTCGTATCCCAAATGACTCCACACTTCTCACAACGCTTGGACTGTTGGCAAAATTTCGAATTAAGATGGTGGTTAAAGCAGTCCTCATTGATAAATTTCTTCAAACATCCATCACATTTTTTCAAAAAGTTATTCCTAGGGGGACAAGGGTAAAGTGGACCAACACGGGAGCAATTCAGACAACGCGCTCTACATGTTGCGGAATGGCTTTGGGGGCGTTCATACACTGTCTCACACTCCAAACAATATGGCTGACCAAAAAGACCTCCCGTACTCGTTACACCGTTAAAATGTGACCCATCAAAATAGAGGAGGAGAGGTGAATTATAATTTTCGGGCCCATATTTAAAACAAGGCTTATAATGTCCCAGACAATCAAAAACAAAAACTTTAAAACAAAACCGGCCTGAATACATTTCATTCCAGTAGTCAACCACGGGAGGAACCCATTCTTCAGCATTGTACTCCTCTCGGCCAAGAGGAGTTCCAATTTGCTGCATAAGTTCCAATGTTTCATGCTCAAAGCGTTGTCTAGACGCGTACCTCCCGTGAATGTAGTTGTAGAATTGGGAACGGGACATGTTGCCAATTAGTCGAACAAGTGTTGCTAATAAAGAATAAAATAAGCAATATCCGTCGTTTTTGTTGTTTATTTTGATCAGGTTCTTCTCCTTGATCTGATGATGGACAGGAGCAATTCTGCGTGGAGCTCCTCCAATAATGTTGTTTTCATTGGACAAGTTTTTCTTGTCCACAACCATCACATTTACTGAAAAAGGTTTTCCCCAAAGGGTCACTCCTGCTTGCTTTTTACTCTGGGAAACCTTATTAAATTGGTTAAGCAGGGTGTTAAATGTGTTTTGTGAGGTGGGCCTGAGGGGGATCCAAATATCTGAATCTAGTAACTCACTTGATACAGTGCAACTCAGCTCCTCTGGAACAAGCCCATTATTTTTGGCGTTGTTTGTTGCCTCATTGAAGCAATGCTGGAATATCCCTGATAATAAGGCCTCAGGGTCGGCCGGGATATTACTGATTAAAAATTTGGTGTAGTTTTTGGTGATCTTGAATTTGTTGATGAATTTTGTTGTATTTTCAAGCTCCTCAATATATTGTTGTGGAGCAGCTCCTCCTCCTGATTGATTAAGAGAGAGGAGGTTGTCGATGAAAAACGCTCTTGCGCGTTTTGTTGGTGGAATGTAGTCCATAATTAAATAAAGCAAAAGTTTAAAAATTAAAACAAAAAGGTCTATGAAACTTATGAAAAAATGGGAAGTAAGAATCAATATGAATATTGATTCAGAAAGAAAATAAAAAGTAAAAGCTAAAAATTAAAAGTTTTAAAAAATTTAAAATAAAAATTTTTAATGTGAAATTGAGGATTAAGAATCAATATATTATTGATTCAAGAAAGGAAACTTAGGAAATTGGCTAACGAAGTAAAAATATTAAAGTTTAAAAATTTTAATTAAAACCTAAAAGAAAAACTAATAAGGGAATATTAAATATTTTAAATTAAATTAAAATTAAATTAAAAAATAAATTTTAAAACAAAATTTAAGGAGCAAAAAAATTTTTTAAAGTAAAAAATTAATTAAAATTTTAAGGGAAAAGTTTCACAAAGAGTGAAAATTTAAGGGAGTTTTGTAAAATTAAATTAACTAATTTATTAAAAATTATTTAAATAAATTTAAAAATAAAAATTGTTTTTTATTTTTTAAAAAATTTGACGAATGATGCAAAAAGTGGATTTTTTCTCGTTTTTATACTCGCCCTTTCGTTTCGATAAAAATCAATAAGCTAGCGTTTTTATTTTATTCAAATTCAGCGTTGCTTTTTTATTCAATTATTGACATTTAAACGATTGGCAGAGAGCCAAAAAGAAAAGAGAGAAGAGAAAAAGTATCAGTCGGGAAATATGAAAGTATCGACTGTCGATAATAAAAAAGAAGAAAAGATTAAGAGGGAAAAATTTAAATTTTCTTTTGTCGGCAAAGCCAAAAAAAATCTTCGACTGCTGAGAAAGAGAAGAAGAAAAGAAAAGAAAAGGCGGCGGCGGTCGTAAAAAAGAGAAAACCGACCGGGTGTAAAATAAAGAAAAAAATAAAAGGAAAGAAGAGAGCGGCGGCAGTCAAAGGATTAAGGACCTGCGCCAACATTTCAAATTTGTAAACTAAATATTTGTCCAAACAAATTACATGTAATTGACTAACAAGAAAATTGACGAGCTATATTATTGTACAACAAACTTGGCTGATTAACTATCAACAGATAATAGAGGAAGAGACCCCTGAGTATTTAGCAAGTAGCCTCGGTGATATGATCATACTCAGACATGATTGATCGGAACAAGATTACATGATTGTAATTATGTTGACAAGGTTTAACTCCTGTTGACATTATTAGTAAAAATTACTCATACACCTCCCAAATTACTTCTCATCCTTTTGGTTTACTTCCACATACAACAAGATTGCATGCTTAATAACACAGAAACAGACATGATTACATGTGTAATTTCCACCCGCAACGTCAATGACTTACAAATTAGCATACTTCCTTTTTCTTACTAATCCCACAAAACATTGCTGATATGTCCACTACTTTTGGGTCTTAACACTATTTCTTTTGTCTGACCCCGCGACTGTGCCAACATGTCCATCCCTTTTGGTTTTCCCACTATACTCTCTCTTTTGTCTGACCCGCGACAGTGCCGATATGCCCACTGCCTTTTGATTTTTTGCCGCGCGACTCCCGACCTGCCCTCTTCCTTTTGGTTTTGTCGGACCCCTCCACCCCCGCGACACTGATGTAAAGGTACATGTTTACAAGGGATTACAAGCCGCGACACCGACTGGGGACTAACTACTGAAATAGAAATTAATTTTGTGATATTTAATTTCTTTACAAAAATTTAAGGTTATGAGAAATTTGTTGTAATTTCTGCAGAGAATCCATTTAAAAAACCGAAAAATTGTCTCAATTATTCGTTATATTATTATGAAATTAAATGTATAGTTTTTGAAGGAAGTTTAAATAAAGATGGAAAATGGATGGTTTTTGGTCTCAAAAATTTAAGTACTTTTAATTGGATTAGATGCTTCACGAAAGAAGCTGAAATTACTAACGAGAATAAAAAATCCTTTAAACTTGAACAAATGCTTGCTTTGAATAATAACGATGTTTTTGGTTGTGGATTGGTTTATCCACCAACTAAAAGATTAGATGGAGAAGAAGAATTTCCTTACATGTTTTTTACATTAAACGGGAAACAGATTGGTAAATATTTAATAAAAAGGTCTGAGCAGTTGAATCAGGGATTGATTTAACGTGTCGTTCTGACTACATATTTCTCCATTGTTACCTATATTCACTACTGAGCCTTTTGAATATATGTACATACTTCTAGCTGGGAATAGATCCTGAGAGTATTGTAATAGTTATCTTTGACCATTTATAATTTTTAGGGGAAAGGGGAATCATAAAAAATAATGGAATCATAAAAAATTATTTAATAAAAAATATTAAGAAAATTTATTTTTTTAAAGGGAAAGGTATTTTATTGGAAGACAATTTCTACTCATACAAACCACGTGTTTACTTCAACTGTTGTTCTATCGAAACAAATTTTGGAGGTGATTTGAAAACAAAACCGTTTAAATATGATATTACAAAACATTCAGTTCATAATGAATTGTACATATTAAAATTCTTTCGATTGATTTTATTTTTTAATTGCTTTTATCAATTTACTGATAAAAGTTATCGTCTAATACTAAAAAAATTAGTTAGAAATATTTTCTAAATTAGAAACATTCGTTTCAGAATGAAAATCAGAACAAAAAATCAGAACAAAAAAATCAGAACAGAAAAATCAGAACAGAAAAATCAGAACAAAAAAATCAGAACAGAAAAATCAGAACAAAAAAATCAGAACAGAAAAATCAGAACAAAAAAAATCAGAACAAAAAAATCAAAAAAATATCTAGGAAAAAATAACTTCGGGCGCCTATTCGTCCCGCGCCTATTCGTCTCGCGCCTATTTGTTTCCGCGCCTATTCGGCTGCGCCTATTAGTCCTGCTCCGGTCTAATTTTATTTTTATCGAATTTAAAAAAATCGGGGTTTCCGGGTTTTCATGGTTTTAGCTCGAAAAACCTGCCCGGGTCGGTTTGGAAAAAAACCCCGAAAAATGTTCGAACCAGGGGCGGGCGCATTGCATTTTGCGTTGATTTTTGGCCTTGCGTTGCGTTTTTAGAAATTGTCTCTCGCGCCCGCCCCTGGTTCGAACTCTAATAAGAATGGAAAATGGATGAATATTCTGTAAAGGATGCTATAATTTTTTATTCATCTAATATACAAAATTTAATCTACAATTATATTAAACAAGTAATATATAGTAGCGGCAATATGTTTATGCAGTAGATTGATAGAAAAGTATAAACTCGATTTAACCTCAAAAATTTGTATCACTTTATAATTTAGTTCATATATGTACAGTAGTGATGTTCGAGAGTTAAAAAAAGCCGAGACTCGAGAGTCGAGACCGAGAATCAACCCTGAGACCGAGAATCAACCCCGAGACCGAGACTCGACTCGAGACCGAGAGTCGAGACCGAGAGTCGAGAGGTTAAGAGGGATATCACTTGATGTCCATCCTAATCCCCAGAGTCCCTTGATATCCTTTATATTCCAAAATCCCTTGAAACCCAAAACACGATATTCTCCTATGTACTAGTGATGTTCGGGTATCCCGACTCCCGACACCCGACTCGGGAAATTTCCCGAGTTTTTGGCCTCCCGATCCCGACCCCGACTCCCGATGTCAATTCCCGACTAAGTCGGGAAATTTTTACACCCCTAAGAAAGCCTTTTTTTGATAAAATATTATTTTTGAAGGGAAAAAACAAATAAAAAGAGGAAAGGGAAAATAGAAAAAGAAAAAGGAAGGGGAAAAATATATTTAAATGTTTTCCGGACACCTATTGTAGACCGATGGTTTAGTGGTTCGGTTGAGTGACTTCACTTACTTAGGTATTTTGATGAGGCTGGGTTCGAATCCGGCGATGGGAAATGTGAGTCAAGTAATTATTCTTTCGAAAATAAATGTTTTTTAACGTTGATTTTGATTTTAAAATCGAAATTTATTTTTTTATATTAGTAAACGTGAAAAAACTGTAAAAAATTAATTTAGTCATGAATTCTCATAATTTCTGCCTGCGGCGCAGAAAATCGAAGAAAGCATTCCAAATTTTTCTAAATTTTCGCTTGCAGCGCAGAAAATGAAGAATATCTGGGCTCTTAGCCTTCTAAAATTCTCAAAATTTTCGCCTGCGGCGCTGAAAAATGAAGAAATCTGGCTTCTTGGCCATCCAAAATTCTCAAAATTTTTGCCTGCGGCGCTGATGGAAGAAAAATTTGTCTTATAGGTCTTCAAAATTTAAAAAATTTTCGCCTGCGGCGCAGAAAATGGATGAATCTAGCTCCTTATCTTTCGAATTCTAAAAATTTTCGCCCCCAGCGTTGAAAATTGAAGAAATTTTACCGCTTGGCCTTCAAAAATTCTCAAAAATTTCGCCTGCGGCGCTAATAAGGAGGATGTCGGCCTCTTGGCCTTCCAAAATTCTCATAATTTTCAATTGCAATGCAAAAAACCGGAATTTTTTGGCGCCGAAGGCGCCAAAATTTTTTTTATTCTAAATTCCCGACCCGACTCCCGTTTCCCGATTCCCGAGTTTTTTCTTCTCCCGAACATCACTACTATGTACTACCTCTAATATTTTCAAAATCTTCGAAATCGAAAGAAAAATAACTTCGAAAATCGGAAATCGAAAAAAGATTTTTTAATAAAAAAATTGGAAAATTAATTTTTGATATGTAGGTCTCAAGTGACATAAGATCTGTCTGAATTAAGAGGGATAATGGAGGATTAATGGAGGATCTTGATTCACGCATCAGGGCCTACTCCAATTAGCGCCGCAGGCGAAAATTTTGAGAATTTTGGTAGATCCTTAGGCCAAAAATCTTCTTTTTTCTGCGCCGCAGGTGAAAATTTTTTAAATATATTATGTCCGATAAGTACATGAAGTACGAGTAAAATTTAAAAAATTTCCGTCATTAGGGGTGTAAATTTAGTCTCGTTTTCCGAGACCAAAACACCGAGATCGAGACCGAGAGCTCAAAAAACCCGAGAAATTTCCCGACTCGAGAGTCGAGACCGAGAGTCTCGAACATCACTAATGTACAGGGTGCGGCAAGGGAACTTATTCTTTTGCTTATATCTCGCTTCAATCTTTACGAAAATTGATAATTCTTTTTTTATTTTATTCCCAACACTCTAAGAAAATTTTTGGAACCAAATATTAGAAATTTGGTTCACAGATATTAAAGATATTCCCGTCCGAACATCTAAAATTGTCAAAAAACATTTTTATAGCAAAATTTACATGGCCATAACTTCGCTCATAATGATCCAATCCTAATAATTTTGGTACCAATCAACTTGTCTCAAAGATTAGCATCGAAAAAGTCCGTAAAAACATTTTTGAAAATTTCACTTAAAAAATTTCAGTTTAACACCTATATTCCAATCTATCGTTTAAAGATCCATATCTCGGCTCAAGAACAAGATAAGAGACTTATTTAACCATCATTCAAATCAGCTCGAAGAGCTTATTTGAATGACATAAACTTTGCCAATATCAAAATTTTAGCATTGATCCCAGGCCAACTTATATCAAAAAAATTTTACTCAAACTTTAAAGAAAATTAAGCAGGCTAAATTATAAACTTTAAAACCAATTATGGTATCAAAAATTTTCTTAGTGTTGGGAATAAAATAAAAAAAGTTCATCGATTTTCGTAAAGATTGAAGCGAGATATAAGCAAAAGAAAAGGTTCCCTTAATTTGCCGCACCCTGTATATTATAACCCCTTTTATGCTCTCTTAAATCATATATTTAATTTTTTTTCATTTTGTTTTATATAAAAATACATCCGATTACAACCGCTAATGTATTAAAATAACTTTAATTTTGCCATACTTGATTTAATCCTTCAATTGGGTAACAATCCATAAGATTAACAAGAATCCATTCACCTTCCGGATTTTCCCAATACCAATTTGGTTCATTGGAACCTTCCACAGTCTAAATTTTTAGGTATTTTTAATTTAATTTAACAATCAGTTTTTCGGGATTATTATAAATGCAACTCTAAAAATAAAAACAATTAGCTTCTTGGTTCCCAAGATCCTGAAGTTTTCGCCTGCAGTGCAAAAAGGAAGAATTTGAGGAAATCTGTTTTAGATACAATGAATTATGTAAAAGTTCATGGAAAATTTTAAGAATTCAGCATTTTTTCCTTTAAATTTTTTATTACCTTGCAGTAAAAACATGTTCGATAACGACAATCTGGATTTGGATCATTATCTTCTACGCAGTCATTTCGACGAAAGTATTTACCATTAATCTTAAATAAATCGTTGAACTAAACTAAACATAAAACAAACAATCATCGCATCCTTTCTAGGGCATCGTAAGCAAACTCCAGGTCCAAAGTGTTGTTTAACAATCCTCTTTCCATCGGGTCCGAATAACAAATTTCCTTTTTCATCTACCTCGTATAATTCTTTTCGAGTTTGCAAAGTATTTGAATCCCAAATTGATTTACGCACTTCTTTGCAATTTGAAGAATCTTGTGAAGGTGCAAGTTCTAAAAAATAATTAAATATTTATTTATAGGTTTAGACTTTTTTCCATTTAATCTATTAAATAAAACTATTTCTGTGCAATTAAGGTGTATAGTACAAAATTAATCAGACCCACAAATATCTTAAATAAATCAAATTTCTTTAAGAGCTATATACTAGGTATAGGTCCTGTATAGGTTTATTATCTTCAATATTAAAAATATGGTGTTCGTTTTTTGAATTATACTTCTTTAAAATGGCATACTTTCTGGAGCATCATTTTGAGTAAAAAATTAGTTTAGTATATTTTTACAATTTCCATGAAATAATTTACCTTTTTGGTAACTAATGTCATATTCTCCTATATTTCCCTTTTTCATGATTAATACTTCAGTATCATCTTCAGAATTAATAGTTAGAAGTCTGTTATGCTTAATACAACATAATTTAGCTCCTAAAATATTTTTTGAAAATATTTTTAAAACGAAATTACAGACCAGTTGCTGTTTTATCTTTGAGATATTTAATTTCTATATAATTATCTTTACAATAAATTTTACAGTCAAAACCTTCCAATTTCTCTATTGTTATTATTATACGTTTTGCTTTGATTTTATCATCATTCTGTTCTAACTAAAAATATGAATCAATTCTAGTAAGAGTAAAATTATTTATTTTCCACCTTCATGGCGAAAAAGCATTTTCCTCTTCCAAATTCTGCCGAGACATATTGTTTCTTAACTTTTGCAGTTAATTTTATAACCCTGCAGTTGTCATCTAAAATTTTTTTATTTTCGTTTTCAATCAAAATAGGTATCTAAATTACATTCATATTCGGTACAATCATCTCCACCATATCCTCGAGGACATAAACATTTACAATCATTTAATGGGTCTGGATACCCACCATTCTTACATTTTCCATAATTTAATTCATATTCTTTTATATCACATTTCAAATTTATTGGTTTAGATAATGTATTAGCTAACATATTCCCCAATTTAGATAACATATCCCCCATATTCTCCCATTTAGATAACATATTCCACCGTTTATGTGGATATTCTCGAGTGCCTTAAAAGATATTAGATTTCTATTTCATTCTGAAAATTTTGTGAGACTGGATTAAAGATCTTTTTAGATTTTTGCAGATTTTGTTAAACTAAGCTTGTATTATCTAAAATTAAATTATTTCCTACAGTAAAGTCTGTTGAGAAGTTTTACGTCCTTGAAAGAAGGTTCATATTCCCCCATTGAATTTTGATAGTCATGTTTTAATGCAACAATTGTATATTTACTAAATAAATTATTTATTCAATTTTTACTTCGTTTAATTTACTTCCCATCAAGTGGAAAATCAGTTGCTCCATAATGCATTATTGAGCCAAAATCATATGGCATTCCAAAATTTATTGTATTTTGTCGAAAAAAATTAGAATGATTGGTCTGAATTTTTGTTTATTATGAAATGATATAATTTATATTTTCTAACTGTATTAATATTGTCATAATTAATCCACACGAATTTACTTCGATCATTTCGAGCCATTTCATGGCGTAAACCTAATGCGTGCATAGTTTCATGAATTATAGTTCCAATCTAGTTTATATTTAATTATAAATTTAAAACAATTTAAAATAGATTAAACAAAAACGACCCATGAGCAGGAAAAGACACATGAGTAGGGTTATCTCACCCATTTTTTCTTCTCCTTTCCCTTTCTCCAAAAAACATGGTAAAGGTAAGTTTATTTCGCGTTCACCAACCAGCTTTTAAAATAGAAATGAATCAAGATTCGATTGAACTCATAAAGTCAAGTAGAACCAAAAATTCGAATATACAAATAATAGCTCATTCGAAAGAGCTCGTCGAGTTGAGTCGAATGACGCCAAAATCAACGAAATCTGAGTTGATTTGACAAATCAGCTTACTCCCCCTATGGTTTTTCGATTTTCAATCGCCTGTATCTTTGCGAGTTTCCGTCACCCGCAGAAAATTCTTACATATTTGAACTCAGCTCGGCAAGACGAATAGAATGGTATATACTTCGAGTTCCGATCTCGGTGAGCCTATATTAAAGCAACTCCCAACTACTTATTTTAGAGAAAGGCAAAAGTGGAAAAATATAATGCGGGGAGATAACATAATAGTAACTATAAATATTCATAATTAAAATATTAATTACCCCTCCACATCCATTCCATGGAACATTAATATGCTGTGACGTAATGTTTGTATCTTTTGATTTTGTTTTTGTATCATTTCCAATATACGACCAGCATCCTTTACCATCAATTACAAATTCGATATCATGTGGGGAGTAACTACCAACCCGTTCAAATTTTAAACATGTCAATTCACTAAAACAATTTTAAAAATTATGCCTCAATTCGGAATTTAAATGAAAGTATTAAAATTGTCCTCGTATTTTGAAATCAAAAATGGATTTAATTAATATATTAAATTAACATTCTCAAAACTGTTTAATAATTTACCTTAAGGTTATAAGAGCTTTGTCTACGTTTTCAATCAAATCATCTAAAAATTTAAATAGTTAATTAATGTTTGATATTTTAAACCTTCAGCGTCAATAGAAAAAGAATAAATTAAAGGCATTTTCCACAAAATAGATTCTATCTTCCCATTAGCAGTAAATTGTCTTTTAGCACGAATTTGTCCGTTATAATCATCTCCTTTACAACCTAAAAATATTTATATATGGGGATTTGAAATGATGGGGATTTGAAAATGCCCATGGTACAATAATTTCAATTAAAATTTTACATTTTTTTCGATCCTTAATTAGTTCAACTACATCCTCGTATATCAATAATTCGTCATCAAAAGCAATATATTCAGCGTCTTCACAACCATAAACCAATCCATCAGCATCAATAGTTCCCAACGAAGGGTCGTCTTTTACACTTCGTTTATTTCTAGCTCCAGGAGGTACAATTAACCAATCATCAGTCTGAAAAGTCATCTTTTAGTCGAATGTTTGGAACTGCTTTAGGTATAAAAGTACATCAATCTGGTGTACGAATGGATTTTTTGACTTTTGAACTTTGCCTTTGGTTAAGTGTGGGATTGTCGTTTTATCGAAAATTTTCGGAAAACCGAAAACGAATCTGTTGTATATAAATTAAATCTTATGTAAAATTTTGATATTTACATATGTATGTGGCATTTATGGTATTAATAAAATTTTATAAACTCCAAATAATTTTACTATTTCTGGAGGACGCGGCTCTCTTTCACAAGGGCATTTTTTAAGCAATTCCAAATATTCATTAAAAGCATCTTTTAATTTGTTGTATTCCTTTAAGCCAAGTTGATCACACTGATTTTGTCCACGTTTATACTAAATATAATTTTTATGAAAAATACCCAAGGTCGCTTTAAAACTGAGCGATCTTTATATGTCAAAATATTTTTGACACAAAACATCTATCACAAAAACATATGCGATTCAGATTCCGATAAGAAAAAAATTAATTACAGATTAAAAAACGTAAGGTAAAAACGGGATAAACCCAGAATTTAAGACGGAAATTCTCTCACACAACTGTCGGGCCGACTACATTGTGGGACAGCCCGACTACATTGTGGGACAGCCCGACTACATTGCGGGAGAAAAAAATCCCTTAAAGCAAATAAGTGTTGGATATGATCCATCTGGATTAATCCCACAAATCGTGCAAAACTTGGAAGTCTCTACTCTGATTTTAATTTTTGACCAAATCCAAATTTACAGTTTCGCATTCCCAAAATTTTGGAACCAAATAACAAGGAATATCTTGAAACTCAACTTTTCAGATACAAATTTCCTGCCAACGTGTAAATGAGAAATGTCAAAAAAACTCACACAGCTAAGTTCTTTCTCAACCAACTCATTGTTTATCTTTAATTCCATTGAGCCATGGCATGATTTCTTTGGGACAGATATAATTTCAAAATTTGTAGAAAACAAAGGCCTTCCTTCCATATTCATGTCAGGACCTATCATTGCCATAGCACCACCCTGTTTATTTTGTAATTTCTTTTATTAATTTATAGTAAAGAAGGGGAATGTTAGCTTCCAAAATTTTCTATATTCTAATCAACTGTAAATTGTCGTCGAAATTTCAAGAAAATTTAAAACAAATTCAAATTTAGAATTAACAAATCAAGATAGATATCAAGTCCCAAAATTTAGAAATTGGTTTTGTCTAATTTCGAATAGTATGCATCAACTTGTGAAACCAATCAAAAAAAACTTAAATTTAAGTTAGAATGTGCATGTTTCTTTTAAGCTTTCTTATCGCTAACTATAAACCAACCTCTTGTATAATTTCCTGAATGTTTTTATACTCAAGATTAGCAATAACAGAACTTCCAAAATCATAAACATTTCCATTCATTTCATCAGTTAGAATTGCAAAATTCTTTCCATTATTTCCCAATTGTATTGATAATAATGAAACATTATTTTCTGTTCGATTTACCGAGTCAAGATAGCGCCTACCTCTAGGAAAGGTTCCAATTTTTCCAGTTACTTTTATTGTTTTGCCAAATTTAATTCTAAAAATTAAAACAAATGTAGTTGAATAGTTAAGTGCTTTCTCCAAAATTTTATAAGGAGTTCAGAAAATTTGGAATTTATTTTAATTTTATAACACTGCAGGCTTTTAATAAGTCCTAGTTTGCGAAACTTTTGATGGCTGATTTTTCACATATAATAAATCCCAAATAAAAAACAAACGTTTTCTCTGTAAAAGAAAATCCGATAACAACATTAACACCAAATTTAATCCAATACTCGTCTTCCAATCGTTCAAATCCGATCCTTGTTGCATAAACTCTAAATTCAATTCCATGTTTTCCAAATTCATCATCATCTTCGTATGTTTTACAAGCTTTGGCATAATCACTTTTTGGATTATTTTTTATCTGAAATATTTATTAGTGAAAGATCAGCATAACTCTATTTAAATCATCAACCTGCTTGCCAAATTTAGTATAATAGCAAATTGTCAAATTAAATGAGTTCCAACTAAAGTTTAATAAATACCAATGTATAAATTTATTATTTACAAAAACCCTACTTTCTCATAATGTTTGATTCATCAGATTTATATTTACATACATTTGATGACTCAATTCCAGATAATCGTTGCTTTTCTGCTTCTTCAGAATTACAGGCAAGGTTATGTAAACGTGTCCATAATTCAATGCGATTTGTGATGGAATTTTGATTGTAGAAGAACTTATCCTGTTAACAGTAAAAGTGTTACTTTATTGAAGTGAATCACTCATCATAACCATGCTTGTACTAAAGCTTTACAAGACAGACTATGAAAAGATAAAGCCTTTCACCTACCAAAGCCACCCTAACAAGAGTAAGAACAAAACATAAAATCGCTAGGAGCCGTTTTAATTTAATTCCTTACACAATGGGTAGTAGTATGAAATTTATATCCATCAAGTTTTAATGTTAAATGGCAAGATTTTGATGGAAACTCCATTTGATCATAAAGACTGCTAAAATAATTCCACAATTCCATATCTAATCCAAGAAGTGAAATTGCTTCGTTCTTTATGAAATAAATAATTTAAGATTAGTAAGAAAGTTTATAATTCAAACATTAATATAAGTTAAACAACACTTAGCTTCAAATTTTATAGGGACAAGGAGAATTATAAATTTTGGAACTATAAGGGAGTTTTCCAAATCTCAGATTCAATGACATTCGTTGGGCCTAGTCCACCACTCACCAATATTAAAATATTTTGAAAAATATTTAGTGTTGAGAAAAATGCTATCAAAATAAATTAAAAAAATTTAATACCCCTTCAGCGATCATTTGAAAACTATTTTCTTTATGTCCATCCCTTTTGCTAAATAACAAATTAATTCTATATTTTGCACTTGATCCATAATCCAATTTTTTCCCGTTTATTCCACTTAAAGTAGCGAAGTGTGTGTCTTCATTGCCTAGTTTAAGTGTGAAGACAGTAAAAGTTGCGTTTTCCTTTGATGGATGTTCCATAAATCCATTGGTTTTGTTAATCAGTCCAGTAATGGTCACAGAATTTTGAAAGGAAAAACTTAAATATATTAAGGATTTAATAAGTATTAAATACTCCTTTCCGGTTTTTTTAGGTTGACACGTCTATCTGAAAAGCTATACCCGTGTAGGTCAGTGCGGAAGCAAAACCCCCAAAAAATAGAAAAATAAATTACTAACAAACAAAAATCCTGGTAGAAAACTCAAATAAAGCCCAAAATTAATTTAACTTTTTCTATTATAAGATGTACCAAAAAATTATTATACCTTTTGTGGGTGAAAGAAAATCCAATTTTTGAATAAACATTATATTCAATTTTATATTCATTTTTAGCATTATCACGTTCAAGAGATTTCCTACGAGCACAAACACGCATTTCTATGGCGTGTTGTCTTGGTTTTTTGCATTTCTTCCCGAATCCATTTTCTTTATTTTTGAGCTGTTTTTAACAAATCTCTAATCAAAAAATTTCCAATAAAATACCTCAATACGTTCATCATCCCCTTCCAATTTCGAATTATAGCAAATTATAAATGTTGACCACATTTCTCTTTAAAATTTGATTGGATTAGTTAAATTAAATTTAAAATCTTTTACTCTTCGCATTCCTCATTATATCCTTTATCAATTTCTTTACATTTTTTATCCAAATCTTTTTTGTTTATTTTTTCATATTTCCCTGGAAGACAGCCTAATTCATAAATGTTTGCCAACAATTCTAATTTATGAGGGCTGTAAGCTTTTGGTCGACGTTTATAGAAATCCTTAAAAAAGAATCACTTTTAAACTCTCATTTTAAATTTATTACTATTTCTTTGATTTCAACTACAATTTAAGAAAAGGGGAATTAATCTAGATTCTTTTCAACCAAAAATCTTTCCCTTCCTTGTTGTGTATCGGAATGGACGGGTTACCTAGGAGCGACGTTCAACTTTATTCTTAACCCTGCCCTTCCTTTTGATGTAAATTTGGAATTTAACAAAAGTAGAAAATATTCTATAAAACGTCTCCTTATTAAATTCCAAGCAATAATTAATTAAAAACTCTCCACACCTCATTTACAGGACATCTATTTACTAGCTTCCAGAGAAATTGACGGTTAATTGGTTTAGTCTCGATGTTTTTAATAGACTTTTCGTCCAACATAATATCAAGTTTAATGCCAGAATTCCAGGAAAATCATCAAGCAAGGGCTTTGGCTTTTTATTAGAATTAGTAAAGTTTTTGTCCACTTTACTATCTAATAAAATCTTTTCTTAAAAATAAAATAAAATTTTGTTTTTTATTTGAAATAATTTCAAATACCTTTCAAAGATTTATCCTTTCCTATCAAGAAATTGAAAAGTACCGATGGAGTGGTATCGTGTAAGAGAATTCGATTACTTAAATTATTTGAAATTTTATTAAAAATTAAATTGGAATATAATTAAAATATATTAAAAGTTGAAAATAAAAGAGACGATTTAGTGGTTTTATTTTTAGATAGGGGGTGGGGGTAGGGAATGGAAAATTCCAATATTTTTTAAATTATGCCAAAAATTCTTTTGCTTAAATAAAAGTAGATTTACGTCTCTCATAAATTCTGTGCCCATAATTTAAATCATTTTGTAATAGTCCCCGCGCGTATTTTAATGGCATCTTTAAAAAGGATCATTAAAAAGTCCTCTCAATATTCCTCTCAATATTTTGAAAAAATTTTAAAACAATTTTTAATTTAAATCCAAACTCTTCAAGGAAAATATCAGCAAATATTTCCACATCATTTTTTCCATCCTTAAATATAATCAGGCCGTGCCATTCAATTTTTTTCTCATTTCCAAGCTTAGCTTCATTTTCCGAGTTCAGGCAAAGTTTGCTTTCACCTTTTTTCGTTAATTCAAAGGCCTTGGATGGTTTCCAATTTCCTTCAGAATTAGGAGAAAGCTGGCTGGGGTAGCAGAATAAAATTCTGAAAGTTTATAAGTAATAATTACCTAATTAATCTATGTTACCCGCTACACCCAACCACATCATTAACCGGCATTTTATCAGCATTAATATCCTTCTCCATAAGTACTTTAACAGTACTTATGGGCTCGAACATTCTGTCGTTTATGGAGCAATTTATTAAAAAAATACGAACACAGAAAACCATTAAAATGGCTAAAAATGCCTGTAAAGGCAGTATAACCATTTTCAATGAAAATTCTGAAAATTTAAAGAATTTTATTTCCAAGATTTAATTCTCGTTATAACCATGGGAACCGATAGGGAATATACCGTATTACATCTAATAGAATGCCCGGGTTTTCTATTTTTCAAATACCTTCCAAAAGGGCATTTTATTCAGTTTTATTTAGAGATAAAAAAATTCTAAATCAAATTTGAAGTCGAATTTGAAGTGAATAATTCGAGTTCAAAAATTAGCTGTTTTAGAATAATTTAAAAATCAAAAATTCGAGAATTAAGAAAGATTTTGAGGTTTAAGCAAGTGAGTATCGGGGATTAAGAGGGTGATTATATCAAACATTAAGGGTGATATTAGGGAGTAAGAGGTTAAATTTATTCATTCACTATTAGTATAAAATTGCTAACGAATAAATTAAAAAAATATTTTATCTAAAGCTAAACTAAATGAAAACTAAAAATATGTGTTAACAGAAAATTTAATATTAGTATGCACATGAATAAATTTATTTATAAAATTAAAAAAGGAAATCAACTAAAATATGATTCAACGGATGAACGATTAAATAGTTTATAAATTTAAAAATTCATTACTTGGATGGCATAAATTAACTAAATATTTTATAGTAGCTAAAAATGCCATTAGTTACTATAACCATCTTAACGAAAATCTAAGAAAATTTTTGATATTTAAACTTAAATCTAGTTATAAACACTCTATAGGGACTGACCACAGACCATTATATTACCATTATATTTTAGGAAATCATGATAATGATCTGGAAATCTTAGATTATATATCAGTGCTGTAGGGTGGCTATATAATCGTTTATGTGACACTTTATCAAATGAAGTAACCGAATATATAAATTAAATGATTTAAAAAACTAAAAATTTATTTGTTAAAATTGTTTAAAAATATAAACTAAAAAATAATTATTCTAGCACCAACATACTAAATTAAAAATGATAGAAAATTGAAAATTAAAAAAGGCAATCAACAGTGTGTGTGGTCAATCAACAAAGTGTTGATGACTAAATTTATAAATTCAAAAAAATATTTTATAACTAGTCGGAGAATACATATATTTACAAATAAAGTAAAAATTAATTAGCTAGTTTTTTTATCTTGAACTTTAATAGTAGACTATTTAGAGTATTTGATAATTAGATGAATAATCTAAACGATTTTAATTTTTTATACTAATTTCCGAATTTTGCTTATAAAAATAAATTATTTTTTGTGATTAATTGCAAAACTTTCAGGCTAAAAAAAATTAAATATAAAACAATTTTATTCAAAAATAAAGCCAACAATTTTATATTTAATAAAATTGTTGATTTGATCAAACTAATGTTAAACTCATTTATTAAATTCTTCTTAATTTCCTTTATTTAATCAGCAGAGTAGATTAAATACTTGAGAATTTACCCAATATCAATTGGTGATCTAAAACTTAGCAACTGAAATTTATAATTTTAAATCTATGTGAGTGAATTAAAAAGATTAGTCTCCAAATCATTTCCAAAATTAGCTTCTACAGAACAACAAGTCAGAGCAACACATAGATTATACGAGTCAGAAATGTCCTTTAATGATATACCTTTACCTTCAAAATAAAATATTTATAATTCAACTTTGAATTATTACCAATTTTTCCACATTTAGTGATACTTCACTTTTTAATTGGAAAATGGCTATTAATTAATAAAAAAGATTTTTCCATTTTTGGCTTGTGCTGCGTTTTTTGAAATTTTTAATAAAATATATAAAATTTATAGAGCAATAATTTAATAAAGAAAAAAGTATTTAATTAAAAGACAAAAAATCGGTTATTTTAATTGATAATATAATATATAAATGAAAACGAGTAAAATGAAAAAACAATTTAAAATTTCAATAAAATTCTTTGAGAATTTCATGTTTTGAGATGTCATAATTAAACGGCTTAGCTTCCAAATTATTTCCAAAATTAGCTTCAATAGAACAACTGATCAGAAAAACACAAGGTTTGTATGAGTCAGAATTCTCCTTCAATAAAACAGCTTTACCTTTAAAACAATCTTTATTAAAATAATTATTTAATTAATTAATTACCAATTTGTTTTCCATTTTGTGTAAAGAAAACATAAGGAAATTCATTCGACATATTAGTTGGAGGATAAACTAATCCACAACCAAAAATATCATTATTGTGCCAAGAAATATTGTCGAGTTCAAAATCTTCATGTTTTTCGTTAAAAACTGTAGAAGTCACAGCAGAAAAGCTAATAAATTTATTAGTACCACAATTTTTTAGACCAATATACATGCATTTTCCATTTTGATCTAACTCTCCATCAAATATACGTTTAATTTCAAAATAATATAAAGAATAATTAAAACAAGTATGAGGTTTTTTAAATGAATTTTCTGCATAAACATAAACAATGGCATTTTTTCCTAAAAGTATTTGCAAAAAATTAAAATTAAAATAGGTAAGTTACCTCCATTCCCCTCCAAACAATTAATATATTTAATATTTTCATCATTAATTAAATTTAAAAATCCATTTCCTGTAACACAATTACCAACAGGTTTGTTTGTATTTATACAATTATTGGAACAACATGTATAATAAATTTCACTCCATTTATTTTAATTCCAACAAAATTCTTTTACAAAATTATTTAATAAACATTTTAATTATAAACTAACCACAGCACCTTGCATAGTTTTTTGAGGTGTTTTAATGTTTGAACTTCCACCACCATCATTTGTTATAATTAGAGAGAGTTTTTTTAGGTTTTTTCCTATTTTTTTTGCGAACTAGTTATGATGAGATAAGCACAAAAAACACTGTTTTGGGTCGAAATGATGAATCTATATTCGACCTATTCGGACCTAAAAAACCTATTTTGGCCTTTTTGGACCTAAAACCTATTTGCGACCTATTTTGGACTTTTTTGAACCTATTCTAGGTTTTTTGAAAAAAAACTTAAAAATCGCCTTTATTTTTGCAAAATTGGCGTAAAATGTTAAAAATATAGTGAATTTTAGAGTGTTTAGGTCAGATTCACACTAATTCCGTGCCCTTTTTCTTGCCAAAACCAATAAAACCCCATATCTTTTTAAAAAAAAAGTAAAAAAACTCATATTTTCAAACACTGTATAATCCTTAAAGTTTGCCGAAAAATTTTATTTTTTTCTTTGTCTCCGAAAACATATTGACTTAGAAGATGGATTTTTTGTTATTGAAGTGGATGAGGAGATATCGGGGGATTAAGATCAACTCATCCAAAGTTATGGTACCTCAATAGTTGTAGGTTTCATTGTCAATAGGTATTGAGAGTGACGGTTTTAAGGGTGTATGACTTCAAGGGTGGACTCACAGATAGAAGATCAAAAAATAGGGGGGAGTATCCATTTTTGAGGTGAAAATTCGATTTTTTGAATAATAGCTAATTCGGAAGAGCTTCTCAAGCTGAGTCGAATGACACCAAAATCAGCGCAATCTGACTTTATAGGGCCGAGTTATAGACCCGTGAATATTGAAAAACCATAAATTGAAGACAAAAAATTGAAAAAACCCTTAAAAATTCAAACCTATTTTTAAAAATTCGCACCTATTTTGCCACTTTTTGAACTTTTTTGAACCTATTTTAACCTTTTTTCGAACCTATTTAGGTGCCTATTATCGGTTTTTTCGGACCTAAAAAAACTCTCTCTAGTTATAATCCATTTTTGGGGGTCATTTGGATCTTGTTGGAAAGACAAATTTCCTGAATAAAAATTTTTTAGAAAATCAACCAAATTAAAGAAAAAAACCTAAAGTAATTATTTGCTGAGACCAGTGCTTCGAAGCTCGTACCAAAATTCGTACTCGTACCTCGTACTCGTACTCGTACCTGGTACGAAGTACGAGTACGAGTACGAGGCCAAAAAAAAGTGAAAAGTACGAGTACGAGGCCTAAGTACGAGCTCGTACTTCTCGTACTTGGTGTTAATAGGAAAAATTAAAAAATATATTTAATTCCTTTCATTCGGCATTATAGTAGCGAGTGGCCGAGTGGTGAAGGTGCTTGGATGCACCAAAGTTTGTAGTGATTTGATGTTGGGTTCGCTTCCTATTCGCGGGCCAGTGAATTTTAATATTTTTTTCATAAATAACTTATTTTTAAGTCTAATTTTGTTTAAAAAATTATTCTATTTTTACATGAGAAATTATGGATTTTGGTCCTCTAAAATTCTTAAAATTTTTCATTGTACCACTAAAAAGTGAGTTTTTTTGCCTACGGCCTTCCGAAATTTTCAAAATTTTCGCCTGCGGCGCTGAAGAAATAAGAAATTGGATTATTGGCTTCCAAATTCTAAAATTTTCGCCTCCGGCGGTGAAAAATAAAAGAAATCTGGCTTCATGGCCATCAAAATTTATCAAAATTTTCGCCTGCGGCGCAAAAAATAGAAGAAATCTGACTTAATGACATCCAATTCTCAAAATTTTTTGAAAAAAGGGATTTAAGATTAAGAGGGATATCAGGTGATTAAAGTGTGAAAAGTTCGATGGAAAAGATAAAAAGTTCCATGTAAGAAGATGAAAATGGATGCAAAAATGTCAGATTTTGGGTAGCCCGACCCATCTTGGAGACAATATTTTTCCTCGCACTCCAAAATGCTCAAAAATTTTGCCTGCGGCGCAGAAAATGGATTATATTGGAGGATTTACGGCTTCAAAGCCTTCAAAGATTCAAAAATCATCACATACAACGCTTAAAATTTAAAAATAGATGCCCTAGGCTCCAAAAAATCATAAAAATTTCCGATTTTTTGCTTTTTTCTCATGTACGAGTAAGTACGAGGTACAAGTACGAGGTACGAGGCCAAAAATATAGGTGGTACGAGGTACGAGCACGAGTACGACGCCTAAAATAAGGGTGGTACGAGGTACGAGCACGAGTACGACGCCTAAAATAAGGGTGGTACGAGGTACGAGTACGAGGCCAAAAAAAGAGGTGGTACGAAGTACGAGTACGAGTACGAGCAAATTTGAAATTTCGAAGCACTGGCTGAGACTTTGAAACCGGAGTGAATAGTTGCTGAGTTTGTTGTGGCTCTGCTTTGGAGACGAAAAAAGTCTCAGCCTGAGACTTTGAAACCGGAGTGAATAGTTGCTGAGTTTGTTGTGGCTCTGCTTTGACTGGTGACTTTTCTGGTTCTCCTCTCTGCTAAGTTAATAAAAAAAATTTAAATTTATCCTTTAGAATTAGAATTTTGGTAGTTAAAAATAAAAATTTTGTCTGACGTATAAGAAGTACAGGGCTCCAAATCCGTACTTATTTTGATAGTACACTTACAAATTGACCTCCGTATTTACGAAAGTGAAAATGTATTTGTTTGTAACTGCGCACTTAAAATTGACTTATCAATAACATAAATAAATAACAATCCCTTCATAAGTTACAGGGTCTTAGACTCAGTTGAAATGTACCCAAATTAATTAATATTTATATTCACCTTTAAAATCTCTTCTTCCAAAGAATTAATTTTTTCGTCTTTTCGATCATTTTCTTCAATTAATTTTTGAAAATTTTGCTTCATACTTTCATTATCAAAATTTATTTTTTCAATTTTCTAAAATTTATTTTTACAAAATAATTTAAAATCTCCAAACTTTATTCATTTCCTTCAATTCATTTTCGAGAAATACAACTTTCTTTTCTAACTTAACACACTTTTCTTTCTCTTCAACCAAATTTTTTTCAAGTTTTTCAAAATTAATTTGAAGTTTTTCCAAATCATTTTTCTCCTCTTTTTCAACCAAAAGCCAATCAGAATTTGATGATAATCCTTCCTCAGCCATTTTTAAAGAATTTTTTAATAAAATAAGTAAAAAATATTCTAAAAACGAAACTAAAAATTAAGAATATGAGGTTAACCTCCAATACCTAAAGGGATCAACCCTGAAGACCTAGACACTAAAACCCTCCATTTTGATAAAACAAAGTTTTTATTTCCTTACAAGTTTAATAAAGGAATCTAAAAACATTAAAGGGAATAATGGAGAATACAGATTTTCCGCTCATTTTGCGCACTCCCTTTAATCTCCTAATATTCTCTAGTCCATAATAATATTGGTAATAATAAATTAATGGATTCTCTCAAAAACTTATTTAGCCACATTTAGATTTGTTATATCCATTTATCCCTTTTGTCCAAACAAATTCTATTAATTTTAATTTTTTCAGGAAATGCTTAAACAAGTGATAAAAGATAAATGTATTAATTAAGGGTTGAATTTATGTATTATGTCTAAGCCTCAAATAAATATTTAAATTGAACTCTCTCAATTGATGAGGATTTACTTAAACAAAAAAATTCAAAATAATAAGACATGGAAAATTTATGAGTGATAGAAAGAGCAGGGGAAGTTGAATATGTACAAGTATAGGTTAATGGAAACGTAAAAATATAAAGAGGAATAAATTCAAATAATGTTTTGGAGAAATAAAAATTGATAAAAATTAAAGAAAGGAAAAAATATTTTCCGAGGGAATAATTTGAAAATAAATTGGTGAAGGAAAATATTTAAAATATGTCAAATAAATATATAAATTTAAATTATTTTATAATTAGACTGTTTTGTCCATTCCTCTTTTAGCCTGACACGTTTTGGAAAACTTGTTTGCCCCTTTACCAAAATTCCCTCAAAACATTTTATTATCTTTTATTTTTTAAAATATTCCTTCAACAAATATTTCATAAAAATAAATAATTCTAAGTTCATTAATAAATATTTTTACAACGGAACCGCCTCTTTGGGCAAAAAACTTTTCAGTATATAAATATTTTGTTTTTTTATGTTTTTTATTCATTTATGTTTTAAACTCAGCATAAAATTTAAATTTAGAAAAATTAAACTTTTTTAATGGTAAATCTGTTTTAAGAAGATTTTTTTTTAGATTTAAAAAAATTTATTCAACTTTTTAAGAAAAAGTTGAATTTATTTTTAAAATTAATCACCCAATCCAAAATAAGCTTTTCAGAAAATAATTTTTAAAAAATATGAAAACACCAAAACAATTGGAAGAATGGTCATTTTCTACTGACAATTCTGATAATATTAAAAATAAAATTGGAGATGAAACACTTGTAGAAGATGAAGAAGATAATTTAACTGAGAAAAGTTGTTTGGAAACATCAAGTATTGATGATTTGTCTACTATATGTAGTAGTTCTTGTTCCACACAAAATATAAATGGAAATTTGAAGCAAAGTTTGAAGAAATTACAGGTCAAAAGATTTTTGTTTAATTACTATAGATCTTGCTTGTATAGCAGCTCATTTGTAAGACAGTCCAACATTAAAGGAGTGTCTTACAAGCGAAACCTTTCGTCCATAGAAATTGTTTACTTAAATCTACTCGAAAGGTTTCGTACAAATGAGAGCAGGCTGAATTTGGATAAAATTAGAAATAATTTTATTTTAGTTTAAAATGGAGAAGAAAAATCTGTCTTTGGAAAAAACTATTTTTGATCTTCAAAAGGCAAGTTTTCTTTATCTTTTTTTCCATTTCCTATCTACTCAAAATTTTCCAAAACTAAATAAGTTTGTGTTAATGGGTTTACTTGTATAGTATGTTAATAGTCTTACCAATAAATTTTTGGAACGCTGTAACGTATCTGACTTGGTTACGTATCTGAACACTCGATCAATCAAAATTAATTAAACACAGCACCGTATTATAAAATTTAATATATTTCTAATTTTAGAAAATACAAACAATAAATTTTGATCATAAAAATGAAATTGAAGAAATAAAGCAAAATTTTCAAAAATTAATTGAAGAAAATATTAAACAATTAAAAGCTGAAAATGATATCTCTTTAAAGCAAAAGGACGAGAAAATTAATTATTTGGAAGTTGAAATTAAAAAGGTAAATAATACATTTTTTTATAAAGAACTAAATTTAAATAAAAACTAAAAAGCCAAATTTCTAAAAAATCGGAGCCGGAGCAGAAAACTACCAAATACCCAGAATCGATTTTTAGATGAAAATATTATTTAAATATGTACATTGTGCGTTACTGTTATCTTCTCAAAATTTATCTTTTGATTTAATGTTTTTTGGTTTTGGTTTGACTCGACGGTTCCTATATAAATATCAGATCTTTAGGAAAAATTCCGTCATATCTACCGGAAACCGATTCGAACAAATGATATGTCATTCGAAAGATCTCGCCGAGCTGAGTCGAACGACACCAAAATCAGCTCGTGATCTTGATTCTGAGCCGAGATAAAGAGGCTCAACGTAAACCTATGGGGCGTCGGCGAGGCGCTTGTGCAATCATCGATGAGGTGGGCATGCCTGGCTTCCTCCGCGGCAGCACAAATCTCAACGGATACCATCTACTTAAACGTGTTGATATTTTAAGGATTTAATGTTTTGAGAAGTTACATTAAAAAATTCAAAATTTTTAAATATAATTTCTCCAATTAAACTTTTAAATTCAAAATATTTTAAAAGAAAATGATTTAATTTAAATATTTAAAATAAAATAAAATAAAAAATATTTTTTAAATTAATTAAAATTTAATAAAGGCAAATGATTTGATTGACAAAAAGATTGGGGATTTATTTAATTTCAATAATTTGAATTCTGTGGTTAGTTTATTGAATAATATGGTATTTGTTGAAATTAAAAATAAATGGAAAGAAATTGATAGTGAATACAGTAAATGTTGTGAAAATAATTGTATAAATACAAACAACCCTATTGGTAAATGTATTAAAGGAAATGGTTATGGAAATATAATTAATGATGAAAATATTAAATATGTGATGGGGAATGGAGGTAAATTATTTTGAATTTTTGGAATTTTTAAAAATATTTTTAGGTTTTGATTACTATGTTTGTGTTTATGCAAAGAATTCATTCAAAAAGCCACAAAATTCTTTTAATTATTTGTTATATTATTTTGAAGTTAAATGTAAATTTGAAAAAGAATTAAATGGTAGCAATTCATATATGAGTATTGGGCTTAGAAATTGTAGTACAAACAATGATATTCGGTATCCAACATTCTCTTGGAATAATAACGATATTTTTGGTTGTGGATTAGTTTATCCTCCAACTAATAAAATGAATGAATTTCCTTATATTTTCTATACTCAAAATGGAAAACAAATTGGTAAATATTTAAATAAATAATTTTACAAAAATTGTTTTTTAAAGGTAAAGGTATAAAATTAAAGGACAATTTCGATTCATATAAACCTCGTGTTTTCTTGGAATGTTGTTCTGTTGAATCTAATTTTGGAAAGGATTTGGAAACTAAACCGTTTAAATATGACATTTCAAAACATTTAATTCCTAAGGAATTTTACTGAAATTTATTTTGATTAATTTTATTATTTATTTACTTTTTTCTTCAATTTAATTTTTAATTTTTTCAAATATTTTTCGAAATTTGTTGAATGGAAAATTTCAGTTGATTTGTTTGCCTTTTATTGTTCGATTTTTAAAATTTAAAAATTAAAGCTATTCAACGAGACAATTATTTGGAAAAATAATTTTTGGAAAAAAACTTGTATTCACTGTCTAACTTATTTTTTGATCATTTTTGGGTGAAAAAAACACGATTTTACATACGTCTTATTATTTGTCTACTGAAAATTATGCTTTTTAGACCACAATTTTTTTATTATTCGATTTTTTAAATACTCAACACCAATATTCTTAAAGAATTGTTTTAAACACAATTATTATTACATTTTACTTTTTGTTTTATAAAAGCATAAACTTCCGTAAAATAAAGACATAAACTTTATAAAAGCATAAACTTCCGTAAAATAAAAACATAAACTTCCGTAAATAGATGTGAAATGTAATAAAAATGGAAATTAATTTAAATTAAATTATTTTTTAATTTTATAAATTTAAACGTGGTCTAGAAATAATTAATTTTTAATCATTTATGATTAAAAACAAACACAATTTAAATAATTATTATTCTGCAACAAGACTGAAAATTATACTTTTTAGACCACAATTTTTTTATTATTCGATTTTTTAAATACTCAACACCAATATTCTTAAAGAATTGTTTTTAAACACAATAATTATTACATTTTACTTTTTGTTTTATAAAATAAATTAAAAATTAGTTGACAATTTGAATTTTTAAATTTTATTAAGTGATGATTCTAAAAAGGAAAAAATAGTAAAAGAAATTTCAACTTTTTTAAAGTTTTGTAATTCCCCTTATTATACTCAACTAAGGGCATGTTTTTGAAAGAAATATTTTTTTGATAAGGAATTACTTGAGTAAATTTTATAAGCGAGAAATAAGGGAAATAAATAAAATTTTAAAGACAATACAAAAACCCGAATGCAAAATCACTAAATATTCTGAATTAAAGAAATTTTGAAAAAAAATTTTGGGAGGAAAGAAAAAAGGGATAATAAAATTTAAAAAATATATTTTAATTCTTTCGATGATTTAAAGAAAAACTTAATAAATTAGCAGGATTTTAAAATAATTTTTAAATAAACTAATCAGGATTCGTTAAAATATATCCTAAATTAAATTGATAATATCTTTTTAATTTAAAAATAAATTAAAAAAATGTCATTCTAAAACAAAAATTAAAAACATACAAATTATTGTTTAATGGAATTTTGTTAAAATAAGTAAAAGTTAAATTTATGAAAAAATTAATTTTTCTTAAACAAAATTTAAATTTTTGTGAGGAGAATTCAAACTTATTTTTAAAAATATAAAAGTGACCGTATTATTATTATTGATATAAAAGTGACCGTATAAATGACCGTATTATTTAAAAGTTAAAAAAATATTTAAAAGATTGATAATTTAAATTGATAAAAAGTAATCAGAAAACAAAATTAATTTAAAAAAATCTTGAAGTATTAAATGTTTTGAGACGTCATTTGTAAACGGTTTAGCTTCCAAATCATTTCCAAAATTAGCTTCAACAGAACAACATTGAAGGTAAACGCGTGGTTTATATGAATCGAAATTGTCTTTTAATAATAAACCTTTACCTTTAAAATACAAATTTTCTATAATTATTTAATTATTTACCAATTTGTTTTCCATTTTGTGTAAAGAAAACATAAGGAAATTCATTCATTTTATTAGTTGGAGGATAAACTAATCCACAACCAAGAATATCGTTATTCTTCCACGAGAATGTTGGAAGTTTAAATTCATCATCTTTCTCGTTATTTATTTGACCATATTTTGCAGAATAGTAAATAGTATTGTTTGTACTACAATTTCTAAGACCAAAACTCATATATAAATTGCTACCCTTTAATTCTTTTTCTAATGTACATTTAACTTCAAAATAATATAAAGAATAATTAAAACAATTTTGTGGTTTTTTGAATAAATTTTCTGCATAAACAATAACAAATTTATCATAACCTAAAAATATTTTTTAAAAAATTCCAAAAATTCTAAATAATTTACCTCCATTCCCCATCACATATTTAATATTTTCATCATTAATTAAATTTACAACTCCATTTCCTTCAATACACTTACCAACAGGGTTGTTTGTATTTATACAATTCTTAACACAACATTTCAAATAACTATCAATTTCTTTCCATTTATTTTTAATTTTAACAAAATTCTTTTAAAAAATTATTTAAATTTTAAATTTAATTATAAACTAACCACATATTTTAAAAAAATCGAATTATCTAATTTATTTGTTAAATCACTAATCTTTTTGTTAAACAATTCATTTGCCTTTTTATAAATTAATTAAAAAATTAATTAAATGTAAGTTCCAGAATATTTATTTAAGGTGTTAAATATTTATGAATGTCGCTTCATGGATATACATGTTCTATATACCATTCGAAAGCTTAATTCGTATCTCGTTTGACATGTTTAGCGTTTTTTTTAATTTAAAATTTCTGAGATATACAGGGGTAAATAGGTTATGGTCGGATATGTCAAATCCTGGCAAAATAAATTTTTTATAAAAGATCTAACATAAAATGTTTGTTCGAAATAATTTTATAAGGCAGACGCAAAATAGTTCAGGGTAAAAATGTTTTTCCTAACCCAAGATTTCAAATGGTATGCATAATGATATAGTATTCATCGAAAAACATGCTAAACCGAAAGAACTTATGTAACACCCTAAGTAATTTAAACGAAAATATACTAATTTAATTAATTTACCTTTTTAATTTCTTCTTCCAAAGAATTAATTTTCTCGTCTTTCTGATTATTTACAGTTTTTAATTGTAGAATCTCTTCTTTTAAACTTTTAATTTCATTTTCCTGAGAATTATTTTTCTTTTCATGATTAGCACTCTTTTCCTTTTCTTCGTTAAATTTAATTTGAAGATCGTTAAAAAATTACAATTAAAATATCTTCATCATGTCACATATTTTTCAAAATATTTTAAATACTAATATTGGTATGAGGGTGACTAGAGATAGAGACCTTGGCAATGCTTAACGAATATAAGAGTATCTGATCTAATTCTCCCAATTCATATAAAAATTTGATTATAATTCTACATATATCTAAACCCAGAAATATTAAAGAAGTTCTTTTAAAGATTGATTTAGGTTCTTAAAACCCCGTCAAATTAAAATAATGTTTAGAATCATATAATCTAGAATATCCAAATAAAACCATTTTATTTTATATATCCAACAAAATAATGTCTAGAATTAAAAAAATTAGTTGCATTATCAAGAAGATAATGCAACTAATTTCAATAACAATGATATTTTTTGTATAAATACAGAAAAACCAAATGGTAATTGTATTAAAGGATTTGGATTTGGAAAGGAGGTTAAGTACATATTGAATTTTAAGTTTTTATAAATATTTTTAGGTTATAATAAATGTGTTTTTGTTTCTGCAGAAAATCCATTCAACAAACCACAAATATGCTCTAATTATTCTTTATATTATTTTGAAATTAAATGCAAAATTGAAGGAGAATTAAATAATGTTGAAAAATTTATGAATAGGATTGGGATTAGAAATTCAAGTACAACTGAGTATGTTAGATATTCTGCTAAGTTTGCTACACATTTTAATAAACACGAAGAAAATGCAACTAATTTCAATAACAAGGATATTTTTGGTGTTGGATTGGTTTGCCCGCCAAATAATAAAATGAAAAAAGAATTCCCTTATGTATTCTTTACACAAAATGGAAAACGAATTGGTAAATATATTTTAAAAATTATTTTTTAAATTTAATTTTAAAGGTAAAGCTACATTATTAGAGGACAATTTTGACTCTTATAAACCATATGTTTGGCTGAAATGTTGTTCAATTGAAGCAAACTTTGGAAATGATTTGGAGTCAAAACCGTTTAAATATGACATTTCAAAACATTTAGTTCTTAAAGAATTTGAAGATTTTGACTAATTTTATTTTTCATTTTTTATCAATTTCAAAGATTTTTTTCTGAACTCGAGAAATAAATACGTTTTGTCAATTTTTTCAAAAGACTGTTTTAAATTTTGCTTATAAATTTTGAATGAACCTTTGACTATTTTTTAAGAATAGACTCGTATTTAACAATAGAAATCATCCTCTTGTAAATGACAATTATTTTTTAGACTAAACATTATTTTATTTTAGAGTTGATCAAGACGAGACCGATACCGAGATTCTCGGCTTTTTTCCAATATCGGTCTCTGTTTTTTCATTCTCGTTCTCGAAACCAATACCGAGATTCTCGGTCCATTTCTCGGCGAGAAACGATACTGACTCAAAGAAACAAAATCCTCAATATTGTCCAAGACATTTTTCAGATGAAAACCCTGGTTTATTAACAAAACATTTAAAAAATTTTAATATGCAGTATCTACAGGGTGCGTAAAAAGTTGATTTTCCTTCAGATGAAAACCCTGGTTTATTAACAAAACATTTAAAAAATTTTAATATGCAGTATCTACAGGGTGCGTAAAAAGTTGATTTTCCTTCAGATGAAAACCCTGGTTTATTAACAAAACATTTAAAAAATTTTAATATGCAGTATCTACAGGGTGCGTAAAAAGTTGATTTTCCTTCAGATGAAAACCCTGGTTTATTAACAAAACATTTAAAAAATTTTAATATGCAGTATCTACAGGGTGCGTAAAAAGTTGATTTTCCTTCAGATGAAAACCCTGGTTTATTAACAAAACATTTAAAAAATTTTAATATGCAGTATCTACAGGGTGCGTAAAAAGTTCCCGGAATTAATCAAAATGGATTTATTTTCTTGTATATCATAATAAAAATAAGTTTACACATACAAAACGTTAATAAGGATCATGTAAATAAATAATCATAACAAATTTTCAAAATGAGATCCGACAGCCGAGATACACGCACCCAAACACTACCGAAAAATTCCTTCGTGGGTCGCGCACCCCTCTTCTGTTATTGATCCCCAGGAATATTTTAATGCCGTCCTAAGTGGCTCTGTTGACGTGTGTCGTGTGCAGGGGAGTCTCTGCTACAACATAGACCAGACCGAAAATCCATTGGATTGAGGACCGGTGAGTTACAGGGCCAAATATCCTTTCCCCAAAATCCATGAAACAACTTTGCATTGAGGTTAATTGTTGTTTTAGCTCCATGTGCTGGTACCAAGTCCTGTTGTAAAATAAAATCATTTTCACCAAAATGTTGATGCTTCCAGGGAAGTTTTTTATAGACTAAATGTTTTCTGAACCAAAAATAGTGCTGAATATGATTGTGAACGAATTTTGTTTTAATAATCAATGTTTAAACCAAATAGTTGAAATTTTAAAAATTCCGGGAACTTTTTACGCACCCTGTATTCTATAATAACGTCGAAATACAAATTAAGTCAAGCATGGTCATTAAGTGCAACAATTTTTATATACATTTTTAAAATTATTTTTTTATTTAAAATTTGTTGCTGTTATTTATTTAAGCTTCTCTTTTAGTAATTTAAAAAATTAAAAATTCCAAACGAATTCCCTTCTATTTAATCATCATTCCTGTTTGTTAATTAATTACCAACAATTCAAACAAACAAAAGTTTAAAAATATAAAATGGAATTTATATTATGGAATCGTGAAAATTCTGATAAAATTTATAATTGTACGGGAATTAATGTCGATGATATTCCAATTGAAGAAAGAAGATATCCAATAACTGCAATTATTTGTATATTACTTGGATTTATATATTATGTATTTTTTGAATTAAATTTATTTTTTTAAAATAACTTATAAGCCTTTATATCTTCCCTGTCTTTACTCTTTTTGGAAGAATAGAACAAAAAATCCTTGTATACAAAGCTGGAATTACCGTGGCTGTTGGGAATTACACCAAATTGCATGTCAGGCTATCATGCGAGGTTTAACTTAATTTTGAGGATGTAGGGCTAGTGTCCCTAAACAAAAGGTACTGAACACTTGCTGGGATCATTTCTGGGCGAGATATGCACCTATGGACCGAGATACAAGTGCTTAAAATGGTAAAAAATTGGAGGTGGAACCATAAATATGCAAATTTGCTTGTTTAAAAATTCTGAATGGCCACAAACTCTCAAAATTATTTCTTAAATTTTTTCTTTATAAATTGCTCTAAAAATTTTTGCCCTCTTGCTCAAATTATTAAGTTGCGTTTATTTATTAGTAGGGGCGGATTTTTATTGAAATAAATTCGCCAAATATGACCATAAAATATGAAATAAATTGGCAAAATATTCACAAAAACTGCCAAAAATTAGTGAAATATTGAAATAAACTATGGCTTAAAGAATCTAGTTTTCTACATTAAAGCTCGGACATAAAAAAATTTCCATAAAACTGTTGCAATAAATTTGGTAAAAGATACACTTTTTATTTAATTAAAAATTCATATTTTGTTTAACATTAGCTAACTATTGTGTTTATCTTATAGTTAGAGCTTTTTATTATTTTACAAAAATTAGAAAATCCTTCTTAATAACAACAAGTAGCCCAGTTTGGATTTGCTGATGACATTGAAGAAGAAGCTGGACATCTTGGGCAACGTGGATTTTTACATTGTTGCGTGCGAATGTGGTATTTGTAGCATCTTGCTCTTTTAACACGAATTTGTTTTGGCTTAAGATAAATTTATGATATCGATATTAGATATGGCCCATATCTTCGGGAATTACTGAGGTACTTAGGGAGAGTACTTTTGTAATTTTGTGAAGTACCTAGTGAATGCCCTGAGGTAGCTTATATTATTTCCGTAAATGCATTACCCCATATCTAATTATAAAATACCTGATCAATAGCAACAACAGGAGCAGGGGCCAATCAAAATTAAGGAGACAATCGACAAACGATAGATATATTTTTCATGTTTGTCGTTCGAATACGTCGTTTGTCGAATACCTCGAATAAAAATAAATATCTTTATCGTTTGTCGTTTATCGTCTCTATTATATCGATTGTCGTCGAGATTTGTCGTTTATCGTTCGAAATTAGTCGTTTGTCGTTTCAAACGATAATTTATTACGGTAACAAGTGAAAAACTACGGTTTTTGAACGATAAATTTATCGGATGCTAAACCCTGTCCCCCAAATTTATTGTTTCAAATTTTAAAAAATTTTTAAAAATCCAAATTCAACCTAAAAATTCCAAATAAAATATTTTTAGATAGATTAGAATGTGCTCTATCTTTTGATATAAGTTTCAGAAATTTTTCTTCAAAAATAAATTTACTAGAGGCTCTCGCGTAAGGTACATCCATTTTTGAGAGAAATTGGGACTCATCCTCTCAAATAGGCCTTTAATTTTTGATTAAGCGTCTTATAAATTTTATATCTTTTAGGAAAGTAAAGCTAAAATTCTGATTTTTACTTATAATATGTAAAACACTCTCCTCTATCTATTGGTATAAAAATTTGAAGGATTAAGCGGATATCGGTGGATAATGAGGGATATCGGTGGATTAAGGGTGATATTGGTGGATTTGGAGTTTAAAAAATTTTTTAAAAAGCTGCGGTTAAGCTTTGAACTTTCACGGATAATTTTTAAAAATTGAGGGGATACCGTAAGATTGATGGAATTAAGTGACTGCGAATCTGACAGATTTTTTGGCACCATTCGATAGAGGATCCTAGACTTCCTATTGCAAAGTGATATCCGTTTTCAAGCAAAACGACTTTGGGCCAAGTTATGGCCAGTCAAAGTTTCAGTCCTCGGGTGTGTTTGAGTATAAGGAAAAGAGAGAAAAGGAGTGAGATATCTAGTTGTTTCACTCTCTCTGTTTGCTTTGCATTTTTTTACAACGTTTGGAAAAGAATATATGAGGCTCGAGGAATTAAAAAGAATAGAGAGGAAATTCTTCTATTATATCGTTTGTCTCCTTAATTTTTATTGGAGGTAAACGATAAATGACAATTGACAATTGATAAACGATAATTTCCATAATATCGTCAGCTGACATATTCAGACGACATTCGATATATTTCAGACGATAAACGACATATTTGTAATATATCTATCGTTTGTCGATTGTCTCCTTAATTTTGATTGGCCCCAGGTGGTGGTGTTTTTACTAAAATTTACCAAAAAATGACCAAATATGGACCAAAATATTCAAAAAAGTACAAATATTGATATAAAATATGGATATAAAGGCTAAATATGGAATAATATGGAAAATATGGATTTTAAAGACCATTCTAGAAACCCTAAAACAAGCCAAAAACATGTTTTTCGTACGTTACATCGTCATAGGAATTCAGGAAAAAAATGGATTTCCATATAAATGGGAGCCCTAGTTATAAGTAAATAAGTTATTAAATAATTTTTTTAAAGGAATTTGTTAAAATTAAAAATAAATGGAGTGGGATTAGTAGAGGATACAGTAAATGTTGTGACAATAATTTTATACAAAATAAAAACAAAATTATTGGTAGTTGTATTGAGGGAAATGGATTTGGAAATTTAATTAATGATGAAATTATTAAATATGTGGTGAAGGAAGAAGGTAAATTTTGAACTTTTTAGAATTTTATTGTATATATTTTTAGGCTATAATAAATATGTTGTAGTTAATGCAGAAAATTCATTCAACAAACCACAAAATTGTCTTTATTATTCTTTACATTATTTTGAAATTAACTGTAAACTAGAAGGACTGATAAGTTATTTTTATATTTGTAAATTCGAATTTTTTACCTCGAAATGAGCTTACTCCCCCTTGTCTTTTTCAATTTTTGGGCACGTCCCTAGGTACCATACCGACACCCCTATTTCGACTTATCTCGTCGAGCTCTTTCGAATAACAAGTCATTTATCGAAATTGGTCCATCCAAAAAAAGTTAATAGAACCATTATTTAAAAATAAAAAAAACAAGGAAATACATAATAATGTAAAAAATATTTTAATATACCTGATTAAAAAATTGTTTGTAAAATAATTTTAAAATTTTCTTAATATTTACATATGTCATAAAAAATAAATTTCGGGAAATAAAAATAAAATAAAAACTTAAAATATTATTTATTTAATGTAAAAAGTAAAAATTTTAGATGAAAAAGTCGGAATATTAAGAGTAATTCAATAACAATATTACGATCAACATCAAACTATTTATTTTTCTTTAATGACGTGATTATTAAGATGACGTGTTATTTTTTGCCTGTATTTGAATAAAGAAAGGCAATTATTGTTTAATAAAATATAAAATGACAAAAATTTTTAATTATTTAAATTCTAACGGTGGATAAAAAGTCCGGAAAAAGAATACCTTAGTAAGAAAGGGAAAGTTTCACTAAATAAACAAGGAAATAATAATTTATAAAAAATCTAACGGTGGATAAAAAGTCAGGAAAAGGAATGTAAGAAAAGGAAGGTTTTACTAAATATCTTAGTAAACATACAACTTATTTTTAATTTTGCTTGAAAAAACAGCTGATTAAAGTCTTATAAATAAGAGAATAATCCGAACATAATAAACATAAATATTTTTAAATTCAAATCTTAAAACCCGTCAAAATACTAAAATAAAAATGTATTCTTCAACTCTTTGCTTTTTATTCGTAGTTGCTTTAATTGCACAAATTGTGGATTTGGCACCTCCACCTGCTCCTGTTGTTGCTATTGATGAGGTATTTTATAATTAGATATGGGGTCATGCATTTACGGAAATAATATAAGAAGCTACCTCAAGGCATTCACTGGGTACTTCACAAAATTACAAAAGTACTCACCCTAAGTACCTCAGTAATTCCCGAAGATATGGGCCAGATCTAATATCGATATCATAAATTTATCTTAAGCCAAAACAATTTCGTGTTAAAAGAGCAAAAAGATGCTACAACTACAACATTCGCACACAACAATGTAGAAATCCACGTTGCCCAAGATGTCCAGCTACTTCTTCAATGTCTTCAAAAAATCCAAACATTGCTACTTGTTGTTATTAAGAAGGATTTTCTAATTTTTGTAAAATAATAAAAAGCTCTAACTATAAGATAAACACAATAGTTAGCTAATGTTAAACAAAATATGAATTTTTAATTAAATAAAAAGTGTATCTTTAGCAAACTTATTGCGACAGTTTTATGGAAATTTTTTATGTACGAGCTTTAATTTAGAAAACTAGATTCTTAGACAAACTAAAAGTTGTTCCAACTCAATACTTTTATATTAGATTCATCACTCTGATTTACTTAACTATAAACCCTATATAGATAATATAAATTTATCTTATAAAAAAGCTTTAAAGCGCCACAGGCAAAAATTCTGCGAATTTTAGAAGGCCAAGAAGCCAAATTTCTTAAATTTTAAAATAAAATATTGAATCCAAAAAAGTACAACTCTTAGTGGTGGAAATTTTTAAATGCTCAAAAAAGTCGAGACCAAGACAATGACTACACCCCAAAACCAAGACCGAAAAAAACGCAAGAAAAGTCTTGAGTCAAGGCTCAAAAACCAAGACTCATGGACATATCTAATTGAGAGGTTCTAAATATTAGTGAGCAAGCTGGATCTAGATCCAGAACTTGATTTTTTCAAGATCCAGAGCCCAGAATAAGGCACTTTTCAGTGTTCCTTGATTTTTTCTTGCCTTGATTTTTCCTTGATTCAAGTTCTCATTGAGAACTCTCGCCCAAAAATGATTTCAGCAAGTGTCCGGTACCTTTTGTTTAGGACACTAGCCATACATCATCAAAATTAAGTTACACCTAGCATGATTTTGCGGTGTAGTCCCCAACAGCCACGGTAATTCCAGCTCTGTAGGGGTCTTCTTTCACAATAATTTCCCAAGTATTAGCTTGCCCAATCCACTTTCAATAAAATATAACACATTTATTGCGCGTTTAACGAGAAACAATTTTAATGAAATTTTAATTAAAATAAAAATGCTGCGTTTATTATTTATTTTGATTAAAACACGAGTATTATGGAGGGAATGCATCGATCTCTACCTTAAAACATCTTAATTTCATTATTTCTACCTAAATCCTTTTTATCTCTCAAATCTTTTATAATCCACAAAATCCCTGATAGCGTCAACAAATCATTTCGATCTCTTGATTTATTTTATATAGATCGTTAAAATGTTTTATTATTAAAATTGTTTTTAATAAATATTTTTAAAGAAAGTGTAGAAAAAATAGTGAGTAATTATTAGAGAGGATTAGAGAGGATTATTTCAACATTTACGGTATTAACTATTTTATGTAGAACGATAATAGTACAATAATGAAAAATAATTTATATAAAATACATTGTATGAATTTTTTTTAAATGTCTCTTTATCATAAAGTATTTTTTTGTTTTAAATTAGTAAATCAATAATTTTTCTTTAAAATTTCAACGCTAGTATAATTTTATAATAAGTAGAAATTATTTAACTTCGAGAAAATTCAATTTTAAAATTTTTAAATCGATAAAAATTTCTGAAACTTTATTTTTAGTTATGTTTTGGATCTCTGCTAATGTAGGAAAAAATAAAACAAATGATATTTTAGGGATCATGTATTTTTTACAAAAATTTGGGGGGTGCTTATACTTTCTTAACGCAGTGTATCTTTTCAAATTTTCAAAAAATTAAATTTCTATTACTGTTGTATGTATATTGAAGGAGGGTTTCTTAATAAGACGTAAAATTTATTTTTTATAATACCTAACTAAGTCTATTATCTTGTTTTTTCGTTATCTTTAGCATTTATTATGTTTATTATTCATCAACACATACACTAATTATTACATTAAATAACATTAATTAAAGTTCTTGGATTATATTTATCTAATCCTTTAGTTGGGTAAGAATACTAGTAACAAATCCAATCGCCTTCAGGATTCTCCCAATACCAATTTGGTCAAAAATGCGAAATAATTTCAATTTTAGTTCATAAATTTCAGCGTCAAAGCAAAAATTAAAAAAATTCCAATAGTGAAAAAAATTTGAAGAAAAATTTTTGGGCTGATAAAAAAATTGACCAAATTTTTGAAAAATTTTGAATTTTTTTCAAAAATTTTCGAAAATTTTTATTAAAAATCGAAATTTTATGAATAAAAGCCCAAAATAGTTGACAAAAAAGTGAAAAAATCACAAAAATATCCAAAATAGGTTACAACCTATTTTAGGTTGCAAAACGCCAAAATAGGTTCAAATAGGTCATAATAACTCCCCGTAAACAAAAGATTTTCAAGAAATAACAACGGATTTGAGCTCAATTCATCAGGACTATTTCGTAGAAAAAATAGGTTATAACCTAAATATCCGATCCCTAATTATTATATTAATATTTTAAATATTTAATTTAATATTTTAATAATATATAAAATTTTAATTATTAATATTTTAAATATTTATACTAAAGTTATATAAATACATAAATAAATTAAAAAACAAAAGAATTTAACTTCTTTTATTTTCTTTTAACTCCCCTTTATTTAATCCTTCAATTGGGTAACAATCCATAAGATTAACAAGAATCCATTCACCTTCCGGATTTTGCCAATACCAATTAGCATCATTTGAACCTTCCACAGTCTGAATTTTAAATTTATTTATTTAGTTTAATTTAGCATCAGAGTTTAACATCATAAAATTAATATCATTCCTAAAATTGTCCTTTTAAAGTTGTAACAAGTTAACTTTAAACAGAATGAATATGAACATAAGAGATGGTCTTATATGCTTAATGACAATTGCACATAATCATATGATGATTTGATTAATTTACCGACGATTCAAATCTTATCAAGAATAAATAAATTCTAGATCATTCAAGATCTAGAATTAGATCATTCAAGTTTTCACTATTCAGATCCGGGCCGAAAAACCCCAAGAAAAGACCGAAAAAACACGAAGAAAAGTCACGAGTCAAGACTCAGAACAGGATCTTGGACATCTCTAATTAACATAACAGATGCAGGTTCTTTCAGTTCAGACTCTCTAAACTATGTAAAAATTCCCGATGTTTGCATTGAATAGACAAATATCCCGTCATTTACTAAACTTCTTATTACCTTGCAGTAAAAACATGTAGTATAATAACATTTTGGATCTGGGTTTTTATCTTCTACACAATCATTTCGACGAAAGTGTTGACCATTAATCTTAAATAAATGGTTGAATAATTTAAATGTAAAAACAAACAATCATCTGATTCTCATTATGACAGTTTAAGCAAAATGTAGGGCCAAAGTTATCCGGTGATGGAACCATATTTCCTTCCGGTGTTCGAAGAAAGCCACCTTTTCCATCCGCTCTATGCATTCTTCCGTATATTTTTAAATTATTTTGATCGAAAATTGATTCATGCACTTCTTTACAATTTGAAGAATATTGTGAAGGAGTAAGTTCTTAAAAATATTTAGGTATTTATTTAAGGCTTTAGAATTATAATTCAATTAGAAATTAATCAGAAACACGAATATCTAAAATAAATCAAATTTCTTAAATCAAGAGCCTAGACTGAGTCCTTGATAGGTTTATTATTTTATACTTCTTTAAAATAGCAAAATTTTTGGAGCACCATTTTGAGTATAAAATTAATTTGTATAATTTTAGAATTTCAATTAAATAATCCACCTTTTTGGTAACTAATATCATATTCGCCAATATTTCCCTTTTTCATAATTAATACTTCAGTATCCTCTTCAGAACTAATAGTTAGAATTCTGGCATAATCAATACAACAAATTCTAGCTCCTAAAGATATTTTTAAAAATATTTTGAAGCACAAAATCCAACCAGTTGCCGATTTATCTTTTCGATATTTAATTTCTATATAATTATTTTTACAAGTAGTATCACAATTGTAACCTTCCATTTTTTCAATATTTAATAAAATACGCTTTGCTTTGATTCTATCATCAGTTTTATCAAGCTTAAAATTAATTATTAAGTAAAACATTATGTTAATAGGTAATTTATTAATAATCCTTTTTTTCTTTCTCTTTAATTCTATTGTTTTGCAAGTTTGATCATTTTGAATTATTGGGGAAATATTGTAATTGGATATATTGTGGAAGAGGGAATATCGGCATCTATTTTCGTGAAATTAGAGTAAAGTTTTTAGTTGTAATTACCACTTTCTCTTATCTAATACGTAAATAGGTAATTTTTACAAGAATATTTTAATTTTTTAATCAAGTTCTTTATATTTATTTAAGAATCACCTTTATGGCGAAAAAGCACTTTCCCTTATCAAATTCTGCCGAGATGTATTGTTTTTTAACTTTTGTAGTTAATTCTATAACTTTGCAGTTAGCATCTGAACGTATTTCTAATTTTTCTGAGATAAAATATGCAAATTACGTTTATATTCTTTACAATCATCTCCACTATATCCTCCAGGGCATCGACATTTACAATCTTTTAATGGGTCTGGATACCCACCGTTTTTGCATTTTACATAATTTAATCCATAATCTTTTATATCACAGTCCAAATTAATTGATTTAGATAATGTAGATTTAAATGGATTATCACTTGTACCTTAAAATATTAGTGAAAGCTAAAGAATAATTAGAGTTTTTAGTGATTCATTTTATAATTTTCAGTAAATTTTTTTAAATTTTACTTTAAATTTAATTATTTATTACAATAAAGTCTGTTTAGAAGTTTTACATCCTTGAAAGAAGGTTTATCATCTTTTACATTGTATTTTGATAAGCATGTTGCAATGCAATGATTGAATATTTTCTAATTAATCAATTAATTTTATATTTTAATTAACTTATTACGTTCTATCTATATTTGAGGTAGTAATTGGAGGGTAGTGCATAATTGAACCGAAATCGTATGGAGTTTCAAAATTTAATGTTTCTTCACGGCGGTAATTAGGCCATTCACTCTTAATTATGTAAATCTAAGGAATTGTTAATGTATTTAAGAGATAAGTAAAAGCTAATGGCGAAGAGTGAATGATCAATTGATTACTCTTTCAACAGAGAGAGTGATCTGTTGATCAAGAGAGAAGTGATCAAAGGATTAACAATGATTATTTATCATCTAAATAGTAGATTTTTGAATAATAGTTTTTTGTACAAAAATAAAAATAAATCAAAAAATTTATTCCGACGCCCACAATAATAGCACCGAAAATTTTTAGAGCCCAATTTTCCATTTTTCTATTTAAAGCCCAATTCCGACGGAGCCAAATTTTCCGAAAAATCTTGGACCCAATTTTCCAGAGCTTAAATTTCCGGCAATCAAACCAAAATTCGGAAATAGAATTCCCGAGAAAAATTTAATTGCGATTTTCGGCCAAAACGACCCAAAAACGTCGAAACCCGAAAAACGATTTTCGGAAATCGGGTCGACTAGAACCTTGGTACACGCACAGGGCTTAGAACTAGTTTACTCCATCTTTACGGAACAAATAAATCCTCCTATCGTATTTTTCAGTAATTACAATAAAACACTAATATTACAACAAAAGCCCAACAAACTATTTTAATGTTACCAAAGTAAATCCAAGCGGATTCATTACGATCCTTTCGACTCTGTTCATGCTCCACGCCTAATGCATGCATAACTTCGTGAATTATGGTTCCAACCTTAAATTGATTCAGTGATATTTATACGTGGATTAGATACAGGTTTCTCAATAACACAAGTATACTGCCCCTAGTATTCTATGCGACTTCTGTGGTGAAAGTGATTGGTTATCAGTGAAGTGAAAATATTAGATTTATGGTTGCCGTTTTCGATTCGAGCCGACGTTCGGTGCATTTTTCGAGCTTGGTTTTTTTTCAATTCGGGTCGTTTTCGAGTTATGATTTTTTCGATAATTTTTAGTCAGAGATTAAACTCCGAAATCTTATATCCAGAAAGCGATTTAAAATCGTTCGATATATAAATTCTATAGATAGTTATATTTTAAATTTTGTCATAATGTTTAAGGAAAAGAGTTAGCTATGTTGTTTTCGCGCGTGCAAATATAAAGATTATTAAATAAATTTGATAATTTATCACCTTTCCACAATTACTCCATGGTACGTAAATTTTATGTGGTGAATTTGTATTCCTATTTCCAACAGTTGATGAGCAAGTCCTACCAATATTTATAAATTTAAGATCACTCCAAGATTCTGTCCTGGCTTGTTCAAATTGCAAACATGTGAGACTTCTAAAAATTACAAAATTTTTTATACTTTGTATGGTCTCTATAAACGGCTTTCCTCAATGATTATTTGAAATTAGTAATCTATAGATAATATAAAAAGGGTAAATAATATAATGTAGAAAGTAAAAATAGCTGACATATCATAAGATTAGATGTTTACCGTAAATCATTCAGAGCTTTTCTTATAATTTTAATCCAATCCTCTTAAAATTTTTATTTAAATTTATTTTATTAGTTTAGAACCTTCATCATCAGAAAAATCATAAGATAAAGGCATGTTCCAGAGAAGGTTCATATTCTCCTCCATAACAAAAAATTGTCTCTTTCGACGAGATTGTCCACCATTAGTACAACCTTCATTATAAATAATTACATTGAATAAATAAATCCACACCCGTTCATTATTTTTTAATCTCTCGCAAAAGTACCCATAAAAGAAATGTCTACAATTAATTAAAAGTTACATTGACGCTGCTTTTTTATCTTTCGCGCAATATCCGTTGGATGCATCAAAATATCACCAAAACCAAGATTAACGGAATCTTCACAACCGTAAACTAATCCGTTAGCATCACGTGTTCCTAACAAAGATTCATTTCTAATACTTCGTTTATTTCTAGCTTCAGGAGGTACATTTAATCGGTCATCAGTCTGAAATTTTATTTTTTGATGTTAATAACTTTATATTTGTTGTTAACTATGGATGGGGGGCGAGGTACTCTATCACAGTTGCACTTTTTATACAATTCCAAAAGTTCATAGTAAGAATTATTAAACTTTTTGTATTCCTCCAGTCCAAACTCATCACATTGAGTTGGTGGGCGTTTATACTAAATAAATATACATATTTGACAAAATATGAGGCATTTAAGATTTCAGCTGTGTATCAGACGGAGTGATAATTTTAGAATATGCCAATTCCAATTACTTCCATCTGATAATTTCCTAGTCTTAAAAACTCACGCAGCTTAATTCCTTCTGAATTCGTTCATTGTTTATCTTTACATGTATTGTGCCAGTGCATGATTTTTTTACTAAAGATATAAATTCAAAATTTGTAGCCAGCACACGTCTTCCTTCCAAATTCATGTCAGGCCCTATCATTGCAATTGCTCCGCCCTGTTAATTTTAAGCTCAGACTGTATAGTACTTGAACGCAAGGTGGATTTTACCCGATTTATGGAGATTTTCTCATTTTGATATTTTTCCCTTTTCCATAAAGGTAACGAAATTTGGACGTGGAATCATTCCTATTTCGTTAATACGAAGGTTCGAGGCTTTAATCTACCTCAAAAATTTTTAAGTTAGGTCAAATACCCTTCCCGAAAATTTTCCAAGAACGAAAAACGCTGATATCCAGACATATGTTATCTTAATTTTTAATCTCGATTTACTCAATTTAATTAAAACTATTAAAAAATATGCAGCATAAAGCCTTTTATTTGAGATTTTTTACTTCTCCAATAATTTCCTTGATGGTTTTAAGCTCAAGATTAGCAAGAACAGAACTTCCATAATCATAGACATTTCCATTTATTTCATCAGTTAAAATTGCAAAATTGGTTTCATTATTTCCCAATTGTATTGAAAATAATTTAATATAATTTTCTGTCCTGTTTAAAAGGTCAAGATAGCGTTCTCCGCCATAATAAGTTCCAATTTTTCCAGTTACTTTTATTGTTTTGTTAAACTCAATTCTAAAAAATATTTAAAAAGAACCTTTTATAGATTGTAACTTATAGATTGTCTTTTTATTTATGAACCGATTTAAAGTCACCTGACAACTTTAATTCATCCAAATTAGGACTATAATCATTACACAACTTTTTTATTTGCAATTTATAATTTACAATTCAATCTCCTTACGGAAAGAATGTGATTTTGGCGACCTCGACTATAAATCACACCATTTTTTAAAAATATTCTATGACAATTTTGTGTATTTTGCTAAGGGTGTGTATTTTGCCATTCAAATACCTACATTATTATTTACGACTATTATTATTACAGAAATCGAAGGATAAAATAAAAACAAACGTTTTGTCTGAGAAGGAAAAACCCGATAACTACATCAACACCAAATTTAACCCAATACTCTTCTTCTAGTCTTTTAAAGTCAATTCTCGTTGCATAAACTCGAAATTCAATTCCATGTTTTCCAAATTCATCATCATCTTCATACGTTTTACAGGCCTTGGCATAATCACTTTTTGGATTATTTTTTATCTGAAATATTAGTTAAAGATTATTAGTACTAGACGATCTTGTTGGTCCATATTTCTGATTAACATTGAAATTAGGCCTGGAAACTAACGAATTTGGCCCGAAACATATTACTGTCAATAACTTTTCAGGGATTAACAGATTTTGAGTCTCTTTGCTTTAAAATGAGCTTATATTTTGAATTTTAATTAGATTTTAGTCAAGTTTAGGCTAAAATACATACCTGCTTGCCAAATTTAGTATAATAGCAAATTGTCAAATTGACCGAGTTCCAACTAAAATTAATTTTCAAAAATTAATATTTAATTTTTAGTTTTAATAATTGATTATTTTAACATCATTTGCAAAAAAACTTACTCTCTCATTTTGTTTGTTTCATCAGATTTGTACACACATATATCAGACTCCTCAATTCCCGACAATCGTTGATTTTTTGCTTCCTCTGAATTACAGGCAAGATTAGTTAAAATTGTCCATATTTCGATTCGATTTGAGTTGAAATTTTGATTTGTAAAGAATAAATCCTGTTAAATGTACGAAAATATTATTTTATTAGACAGAAACGCTTGGACACGAAATTTATTACTCAGAAAATATTATTTAAAATTAAATTCCTTACACAATGGCTAGTAGTAGTATGAAATTTAAATCCATCAAGTTTTAATGTTAAATAACAAGATTTTGATGGAAATTCCATTTGATCATAAAGGCTACTAAAATAATTCCACAATTCCATATCTAATCCAAGAAGTGAAATTGCTTCGTTCTTAAAGAATAAGGATATTACAGATACTTTTACATAATTATTTAGGGTTTAAAGATCTCAGATATAGAAGTCATGTTTAATTTTTTATCAGGTGTAGATTAGAAGGGGCGAGGTTTACAAAAGACAGCCTTATAATAATATAGATATAAGCCAGTATCAGCACTAGTAAAATTCCGATTCCCGACTTTTAGGATTCTCTCTAGTTACCAAATCTAGAACACCTCCCATTAAATTCCTTAAAATAAAATTCGAAAACATATTTCAAAGATACAAAATAATTTCAAAAAAATTCAATACCCCTTCAGCAATCATTTGAAAACTATTTTCTTTATATCCATCCCTTTTACTAAATAACAGATTAATTTTATATTTTGCACTTGATCCATAATCCAATTTTTTCCCGTCTATTCCAGTTAAAGTAGCAAAGTGTGTGTCTTCATTGCCTAGTTTAATTGTGAAGATGGTAAAAGTTGCATTATCTTTTGAGGGAGGTTTCATAAATCCGTTGGTTTTGTTAATTAGTCCAGTGATGGTCACAGAATTTTGAAAGGAGAAACTTAAAAATATTTAGTTTATAATTATGAAAGTATTTTAAATTTATAATATATTTAAACAGTATTACAGAACTTCGTACGCAAATACAAGTTTTATGAATAATTAAGAGCTATGTAACTGTTTAATACCGGGCAGCGCCTGGCAGTTACTCCGTTCGATCTCAATATAAATTACTCGTACATTCCCTCAAAACAAAATTGATTATTTTACTATTACCTTTTGTGGGTGAAAGAAAATCCAATTTTTGAATAAACATTATATCCAATTTTATATTCATTTTTAGCATTATCACGTTCAAGAGATTTCCTTCGAGCACAAACACGCATTTCTATTGCATGTTGCCTTGGCTTTTTACAATTTTTTCCGAATCCATTTTCTTTATTTTTGAGCTGTTTTTAACAAATCTTTAATCGAAAAATTCCCAACAAAATACCTCAATACGTTCATCATCCCCTTCCAATTTAGAGTTATAGCAAATTATGAATGTTGACCACATTTCTCTTTATTTATCTATCAACATAAAAAAAAATGTCATCGAAAGGGCGTGCCACTTACTTCGACAACAATGTCGTAGTGTGGCACTTAAAAAAACGCAATATAAATATAAAAAAAAACAGCATAAAAACAACAAAGTCAATAATAATATAGAAAAAAAACACATAAATTAAATTTTAATTTGTTTATTTGTTTAAATAAATATACTCCGTACCGACTATTTTGCGAAAGTGCATTAATAAAATTATAAATTTAATTTCTGTTGCAATTTTGTCAAAATTTAAAGAATTAATTTCTTCAACTATTTTGCTGCGTTTTTCATTGTTTGAAATATTTGCTGCAAAATTTAATGGAGAGAATTCAGAAGAATTGCGCTTAGACATTTTTAGTCAAAAATATTACCCAAATGTTTTAAATTTTCCAAAATGTCCTAAAAATAAAAATTATTTTTTTTTATAAAAAATAAATTGGGAAAAGTGTAAGAAAAAAAATAAATATAAAAAATAATTTTTTTAGAAAGAAAATATTTTTAATCTAATGAGTCATCAAAAAAAAGAAATAGTACGGATGAGAAAGAGACAATTGGATGAATTGTCATTTAATGTATTTTTGAACATAATGCCAAACAATAAATTTTACTTATAAATTTGAAATTTTCTTATTAAATGTGCAGATTAGTAGTCATTTAAATATAGTAGACGAGAGTAAGGAAGAAGAAGAAAAAAAAACAAAGTAAAAACAAATCAAGTAAAAAAAAAAAAAGAATTTCTTAATTTTTTGCAATAGAGAAACAAATTGGATTAGATCTATTGAATAAGTATTGCTTTTACTTTATTTTTAAAACTAAGGGTTATTTTTGTAGTCCTGATTTCATCATTTAAAACGTTCCACATCTTAGTTACCCTATTAACAAATGAGTTGGATGATTTTGAATTTTGATTTTTAGATAATAAATAACATTTTTTTCTATTTGATATCTTAAATAGATTGTCTGATTCAAGATGTGTATATCCATGTAGGATTTTATGAGCTAAAACTAGATCATAAGCCTTACGACGGTTTTCCAACGTAGGAAGATTAAGAAATTCTAATCTTTGAAAGTATGGTATGTAAGGTAGTGAGCATTTTTTAAGAAGGACTTTTGTAAAGAATTTCTGGCATTTTTCAATTTTGTTAACTTCAGATCTTTGTTGTGGATTCCAAGTTTCGGGGGAGTATTCTAGCAATGGTCTTATATAACTTTTATAGATAGTAAGCCATGTTTTTATAGATTTTGACTTAATTATTTTAAACACAAAATTCATTTTTATATACGCCCGAATAATTTTTTGTACATGTTCTTGAAATCTAAGTTTATTATCAATAATGATGCCTAGATCTCGTATAGAATCTACTTCGTTTATAGTTGTATCAAAAATTTTATATTGATCTTTAGGGTTATTTTTACCAAGGTAAATTATATATGTTTTATTAATGGCTATATCTAGTTTCCATTTGGTTGCCCAATGTTCAATATTCTTGATAGCATTTGTAAGCATTATTCTTTCATTTTTTGTTTTGTGTATAACATATACTTTAACATCATCAGCAAAAAGTTTAATTTTTATACCATTTGGGATTATATCAGGTAAATCATTTATATAGATCAAAAATAATAATGGGCCTAAAACTGATCCTTGTGGTACACCTGATTTAATATTTCTAGGTTTGGATAATTCATTGTTTATTTTAACTCTGAAAATTCTATTAGAAAGAAATGATGAAATCCAATTTAAAATTTTTCCTCTTATACCTATTCTATATAATTTGTTGATTAAGAGATCATGTGGTACTGAGTCAAATGCTTTTTTGAAGTCAATATATATACAGTCGATATTCTTTTTTCCCATTATTGCATCGTACCAATCTTCTAATGTAGAGATTAGTTGTGTTGTAGTAGATCTATTTTTTATAAATCCATATTGGTCTTTGCTAAATAGATTGTTATCTAACAGAAATTGAACAATGTATTTATTAAGAACCATTTCCATGACCCTGCATATGGCACATGTTAATGCAATAGGCCTGTAATTTTCGGGATTTGATTTTTCTCCTTTTTTGAATAAAGGTATTATTATAGATTCCTTCCATATATCAGGTAATATACCTGAATCTAGTGATATTCTAAATATTTCCGATAGAAAAGGAGCTATAGAGGGAAGTACAATCTTTAATATTTTATAATTTATATTATCAGGTGAAGTACCATTTCTGTTAGGTAATTTTTTAATGAAGCTGATAATATCAATTATATCAAAATCAACATCTTCGATGATAGGTATTTGATTACTATCATTGTTATTATGGTTATATTGCATATTAGTATTGGAGAAATTTTCAAGAAAGATATCAGCAAAAATTTCAGACTTATTTATTGATTTAGTGATATAACTATTGTTATGATAAAGCACTGGAATTTCATTATTTGTAAATTTAAATTTTTTTAGGTATTTATGAATAGAATCTCTATTTTTGGTGATATAAGCATTTTGTTTTTTATTATGAAAATTTCTAGTTTGAATTTTTATATGCAATGATATACTATCATATAATTCTTTATATTTTAGTTTATCAGTTTTAAGTTGTCTATAAATTTCGGCTTTCTTTTTAATAGATGCTTTTAAGTGAGGTGGGTAATCATGTTTAAGATCTTTCTTAGTTATAAGTTTTTCTGGTACAAATAGATCGAGAGATGTTAAGATGTTATTTATGAAATGATTATATTTGTCTTCCAAATAATAATTATGTGTGGATATAGTCGGTATGACAGAAGATAAAAATCTATTTAGTAAAGATGTATTAGCCTTATTATATTTTCTATATTTAATTGGTTTGACTTCTTTTTTGATTATAGGGAATGATAAATCAAAGATTAAAGCATCATGATCTGAATTAAACAAGGACCCATCAACATAAATCTTTTGAAATAGATCAGGTTTATTTGTTAAACAAACATCTAGATAAGCATCGTTTCTAGTGGGACCTGGTGTAGTAGAAGATAAATTCATAGAGTTGAAAAAACTGAGAAATAGATCACCTAAGCTATTTTTACAATATGGAATATTATTAACCCAGTTAAGATCTTTGGTTCCAAAATTGAGGTCTCCTAAAATGATACAGTTAAAAGAAAAAGCTTTCCTCCGAAAACTCCCGCGCATTTTTTATTGAAAATATTCTTCCTTCAATTATTTCTTCACCAAATTTAATTGATTTACCGCAATCCGGCCAGGGGCATCCAGAAAAATACATCACAAAATTAGAACAACAAATTATACATAATAAAAAATTCCGCTACACCAAATACCACACGAAATTCCAAATCAAGGATGTTCCCGCAGACCCCGAAGGTCTTCTCGCTGGTATATTCGCTTATTGTATTGATTCAGCAATTGAAGAAAGTCGTGAGAAAGGTTATGAAGCAGATCATTTAGGATGTATTATTAGCAGCGAATTACTCGATCCGGCTGTGTGGATCCCTATTAGACAACTTAATGACAACACTGTCGATTCCATTTTAAATCAGTTCCTAAAAGTTGGTCAAAGTAAAAAACAACAAGGAACAACACTGTGGGGAAAACCTTTTGATGTAAAAGTAACTACACTCGATATGAGAAATCTACCTGAACGTCTAAGAATTGTTGGAGGTCGTAAAAATGCTACCACACATCACCGAATTAACCAGCAATGTTTGATTAAAGTAGGATATAAAAAATTTTTTAAATAAAAGATTTTTTAGATCAATAATATAGACGGTAAAAATCATTGCCTTTTCTTCGCTTTACAAGCAACACTTGTTAGCAACATTGGAGGACTTTCCAGATCACAATTCTATGATTATTTACACAGCCGCTATGGATCTAGAAATAAATTTAAGAAGGAAACTTACGAGCTAATTAAAGAAGTTGGAGCTACTTTTGGATTAAAAGAATATGTGGCAGAGGACTGGGTCGGACCAATTGTTGATCATTGGAACAACAAATATAATGGAAATTTTACATTCAAAGTCTTTATTTTTGGATCATCAGGGAACTACAAGCCAAAATATAAATATGGCCCCGAAATTTATGATACACCTATAATTCTTTATCACGACAGCAATCATTTTGATGGTGTTCAAAAAGTTGGTAATATTTTTGGTCAACCTTATTGCCTTTCTTGTGAAGTAGTATACGACAAACCTCAAACCCACAGTGCTAAATGTTGTTCCCGCTGTTTAAAATGCTCTCAAACGGGACCAAAGTTCCCTTGCAAGAAGGAAAATTTTTACAGGTATTTTAAGTAACTAATTTTTTATTAATAAATTTTTAATTATTCAGGAAATGCAAAGATTGCTGCAAAACATTTGAAAATATCGATTGCTTCTTACATCATTTAAATAGTGGCTTCTGCAAAACTTCTAAACAATGTGAAAAATGTGGTGAAATTTATAACTATCATGATAACAACAAAAATGGTCGCAAAGGACATGCATGTTTTGAAAAATATTGTGGGAAATGTGGGGATTATCATGATCCAAAAAGAGGGTGCTACATTAGACCTCTTAAACCTAAACAACGGGATCCATATCGATTAGTGGCATTTGACTTAGAGACAATGCAGCACAAAATTACAAATCCAGCTAAACAACAAAGAATTCATGAGACCAACTTTATTGCTGCAAAGATTGTCTGTCCGAAATGTATTACAACAGGGGAATGGAAAAGAAGTTTAAAAAATAAAATTTGCAAAGTATGCGGCCCCCACCGCACTGTTACATTTCACAACAACCATACAACGATACTATTACTGATCATAAAATAATTTCACAAAATCCTCTAGAAGCTTTTGCCCTATGGGTACTATACGATCTTCCAAACAACTATGACACCTACATCTACTCCCACTTTGGTGGACGTTTCGATATGGTTCTCGTCTTTGAAAAATTATACAACCAAAATTTAAATCCTGAATTAATTATGAAGGGCAACAAACTTTATGAAATGAAAGTAACGAAGCGACCAAATTCAAATCCTAATATTGTATTCCGAGACTCCTATAATTTAATGCCTATGGCTCTAGCAGCGCTGGTCCCAACATTTGGCTTAGAAGTAGAAGACAAGCCATTTTTCCCGCATTTATCAAATCGACCAGAAAACTATGGAAAAAGAATATTCCCTACAAAAGAAGATTATTTGGCGGATGGAATGATGCCCGCTAAGAGAAGAGAATTTGATATTTGGTATGAAGAGAACAAGCACACTCCCTTCTTATTGGATGAAGCGTTTGAGAACTTTCCACGTTGAGAACTTTCTAGTGTTATGTCATCAAGTTCAGGATAATACTAAAAATAAATATTTTAAATGCCATCCCCCCCCCCCCCCCCCCCCCCAATAGGCATTGGGAAAATTTTCATTATAGCGGGGTTTTAATGCGTGGATGGATATGGACGTATGTATCAGGGATCCTGCCGACAAAAAATCAAAATTCCCGATTTCGGGAATCGGGAATTCCCGACAAAAATAAAATTCCCGATTTCGGGAATCGGGAATTCCCGACAAAAATAAAATTCCCGATTTCGGGAATCGGGAATTCCCGACAAAAATAAAATTCCCGATTTCGGGAATCGGGAATTCCCGACCAAAAAACGTCGGGAAATTCCCGATTTTCGGGAATTTTGTTGATTTTTGGCAGGGAACTTGGTAATACATAAGTTTGTGTTTCCCCTTTTTTTCTTTCTGCTGTAGTGTAGTGTACCGGAGGTAAATGTTCGGGACGTGACATATGTCATTCGATTCGTCTCGACGAGCCGAGTCGAACGGTACCAATCACTACTTTAGGAAATAATTCTGGACCGAGTTATATTTGCATATTCGAATTTTTAACCCCAAAATCGACCTTACTCCCCCCTATGGTTTTTCAATATTTTCAATATATACTACAGCCGAAAAAAAGGGGAGACACAAACTTAACTATTACCGGGGGCTTTTTAGGTATCCCACTTAATAAAATAAAAAATCTTTTTAAAACACCTCCAAAAAGGAATACATAGAAAAATAATTCCATTTATTTTATGGAATTTAAATAAATAAATTTATCTAAAATTAAGGGAAATTTTTTCTTCTAAGAGACAATTTTATTTTTTTAGTGAAAATATGAAAAATTTTTGGAATGAAAATTCAATTCAATTTTCTTTTTTAATCTAAATGTGAGTTTAAGACATGAAAATCAAAAAAAAATATATTTATATACAGAAACAGTTTTTGCCCAAAGAGTGTAAAAATATTAAAAGTAGATTGAAAATTATTTTTATGAGAATATTTGTTGAGGGAATATTTTAAAAATATAAAAGATAAGAAAATGTTTTGAGGAAATTTTGAATTATTTCCGGGAAAACACAGACATTCTTATAGGGAGAATTTTCATCAATTTGACCCAGACATTTTTATTATCAAAATATCGTCCTTCTCCATATATTTGAAAAAAATATTTCAACTCAAAATGTAATGAGGCAAAATAAAAAATAAAAGAAAAGATTTATTTTTAGGAATTATTATAAAGGTAAAATTGAAGTTATTCCGGATCCCAGACCCGAATTCGAGCTCGAGGTAACGATCAGTTTAGATACAAAATTTGTAATTTTAAAATTGAAGTTAAATTTGGGTCCGGGGTTCAAACGAATAAAATTTGAACTAATACTCGGACTGATGACTCTCGATTACCGCCTGGCAAACCTCAAAATTATCGAAAAAGCCCTTCTTCCTCATATTTTCTAAAGAAATGGAAGAAGCCCACTGGGTCTGGGGCTAAGCCCACTGGGTCTGGGTCCATTCCTTACCCTATCCCTCGAAATTTCGGAAAGTTATAGCCAATTTTTAAAAATTTCGGAAAAACAATTATAACTTTCCGAAATTTCGAGGGATAGGGCAAGGAATGGACCCAGACCCAGTGGGCTTAGGTCCCGAACATAAAGAAATGCTTTGGAACCATACCCCAACTTTGCAACACCAAGAAAAATCGAATTTTTTGTTGATTGGACGCATAAACTGTCATTGGACGCATAAAAGTCGATTGGACGCATAAACTGGAGTAGAGCCAAAAATTTTTGGAATGAAAATTCATTTCAATTTTCTTTTTTAATCTAAATGTGAGTTTAAGACATGAAAATCAAAAAAATATATTTATATACAGAAACAGTTTTTGCCCAAAGAGTGTAAAAATATTAAAAGTAGATTGAAAATTATTTTTATGAGAATATTTGTTGAGGGAATATTTTAAAAATATAAAAGATAAGAAAATGTTTTGAGGAAATTTTGAATTATTTCCGGGAAAACACAGACATTCTTATAGGGAGAATTTTCATCAATTTGACCCAGACATTTTTATTGGCAAAATATCGTCCTTCTAAAATAAGTATACTTTTTATCCGGTAAACTCTTATAAAATAAATTATTCAAAAGCAACAAATTTATTTTAAAAAATGATTTTCCTCTTCATTTCCAATCAATCAACATCAGAATCTTCATAAAATTCTTTAATCACAAAATGTTTTGTAATATCATAACAAAAAGGCTTAGTCTCCAAATCATTACCAAAATTTGCTTCTACAGAACAACATCTTAACCAAACAACTTGCTGATAAGTGTCAAAATTTTCTTTCAATAATATTGCTTTACCTTAAAAATAACAAAAATCTTCTAGACTAAAATTTTGCTAACCAATTTGGTTTCCATTTTGAGTAAAGAAAATATAAGGTAACTTTTTAGGTAATTTATCAGTTGGAGGATAAACTAATCCGCAACCGAAAATATCTTCATCATTCCAACAAAAATCTTCAAGTTTAAATACTTCACATCTTTCGTTTTGAATTATTCCATAAACTGGAAGCAAATTAATCACAGCTTTATTAATATTTTCAAGACCAATAGTTATCCAGTTGTAACCAGTTTTATCTCCTTCCCGTTTAACTTTGATTTCAAAATAGAATAAAGAATAATTAATGCAATCTTCTTCTCGTTTAGCAAAATTATTTTCAATATAAACTTCAACGTATTTATTAAAACCTGAAAAATAATCTCGTTTTCACATAAGTAATAAAATAATTTGTGTAGAAATTAGGGAAGAGGGGGGCCACCAGCCGATGTTTTTCGGTTTTTAAGGACTTATATCTCGGCTCGTGGGCATTTCCGCATATAGAGAGTTGTACCATTCGACGTAGCTCGCCTACACGAATCGATTGGTATGTAAATTGACCCGTTTCTGAGTGGGCCACCGGCTAAAGTATATCCAATTATTTATTTACCTTTCCCCTCCAAACAATTAATATATTTACAATTCTCATCATCAATTAATTTAACGAATCCATTTCCTTTAATACATTTTATATTATTTGTGTTTATTTCATTTAAACATTTATTAACACAACAATAATCATTAATCTCACTCCATTTATTTTTAATTTGTACAAAACGCTTTAAATATTTAATTAATAAAATTAAATAAAATTAACCGCTTGTTTGCAATTTTTACTCAATCGTTCCAACTTACCATAAATCCTCTAAAATAGACCCCGGGGCTTATTTTTTTCGATCGACCTCTAGAGGGGGCTTATTTTAGAGGGGGGGCTTATTTTGGAGGGGGGGGGGCTTATTTTTTTGATGTCTAAATTTTTGAAAAACTAAAATTTATTACCAAACATTTAGAAAAAATTTTCTAAAATTCAATAAAATTCATCCCTTTACTAAGTCTCTTCAAGAAAAACCTTGTCCAAAAACTCATCAAGTACTCTGTCAATTCGATCGACCTCTAGAGGGGGTCAATTAATCCTTCAGCTTAGATATGCCTTTAAGTTGGAGATATCGGAGGATTAAGGTGAATATTGAGACTTTTAGAGGGAGCATTTTGTGTTTTGGGAATTAGTAGCGATATTAAGGGATTTTGGATGATTAAGAGATGTCGGGGGGATAAAGGTTAAAAAGCAACTTCAGAAATTAAAAGGGTTATTAATGGATTTGATGAGATTTAGAGGATATAGCGAAGAATTTCCCAGATATCCGTCTATCTTACGAGATCCATGACTCCACTTAATCCTACGATCTTCCTACAAATGACGAATATTTCTGAGATCCAACAAAATCCCCGGATATCCGTTCAAACCATCTTAATCCAATGAACTCACGATTAATCATTGAAATACTGTTAATCACCGAAATTTCTTAATCTCTTAATCTCCAGAAGTCCCTTTTAATCCCCCCGATATGCTTCCTAATCTCCCCTAATCTTCACTATCCATATATATCCCATTAAACCTACAAATCCTCCGATATCGCTATTAATCACCTCAAATCCATCGATATCTATGTACATTGATCCCTTTATATATCATTAATTTCCTTTAATACATTTTATATTATTTGTGTTTATTTCATTTAAACATTTATTAACACAACAATAATCATTAATCTCACTCCATTTATTTTTAATTTGTACAAAACGCTTTAAATATTTAATTAATAAAATTAAATAAAATTAACCGCTCGTTTGCAATTTTTACTCAATCGTTCCAACTTATTTGTTAATTCTCCCATCTTTTTTTCGTATGAGACACTCATCTTTAATTTAAATTAGAGATTTTAAAGCTTTTAAACCCAAAAATGGTTATCTATCAGAGGTGTGCCGAAACAGATTTTAAAAAGCGAAACGCGAATTTAAATTGAAATTTAAATTCAATAAAGCGACACGCGAAAGTCAAAAACGCGAAAGGCGAAACGCAAATCTGGGACCCCCTGTTATCTTCAAGGTCATTAAAATTTATATGATAAAATAAATAATATTCCCATTCCCCCTTTTCACCTCATTCATTTGTTCTTCAAGTTTAGCATTCTTTTCCTTCTCTTCATTAAATTTAATTAAAAGATTAGAAAGTTTTGTTTGAATATCACAATCATTATTATCAAATCACTGTTTCGGGTTATCCAATTTTGCTGAAATTAATTAAAATTAATTTTTAATTTTTGTTACCACTAAATCAAAATCAGAATTTGTAGATATTTCAGACATTTTGTAAAATTAAAATCTAAAATTTAATAAAAATTAACTTTATAATGCCTGAAATTTAGGAAAAGTCAAGTTAGTCGGTGTAAAGAATCTTTATTTGTTAAGTCATGTTTTGCTGAAAAAAGGGGAAATAAGGGAGGGTAATGTAAGTTTTCTCATTCTATTAATCAAAAATTATGAGAAAATGTTCTGGAGGAATATTTTAAATATTTAAGGTGAGTTCGCACATGTATGTACATCGATATCCTATATATGTACCCTATACATGTTTTGTCTGATTTAAGAAAAAATTTGATTTAAAAAATGATTTGGTCATTCCATGATTAGGTCGTTCCTTGATTTTTCTGTTCCTTGAGTTAGCCCGACACGTCTCAAAACATTTTCTTATTCCTAATTCTAAATTTAAAATGTTCCCTCAACAAATTAATTAATTCTTTTTGACCTTTTTATTTGGGAAAGTAATACAATAAAAGTCTTTGGACAAAAACCCTTCAATATATAAATACCATATTAATTTAAAAATTTTTTAATTCAATCACTCTTATAATTTTAGAAAACTATTCTATCACTCTTAATAAAAGTTAAATTTTGTGTTTAAGAAAGGATTGAGCCCTACTCCATCAAGACCTGTGATATCTATTTCCTTCAATCCTCCGAATCCATCGATATCCCCTTAATCTCCCCCCTTATTTCCTTTTTGATATTTCCTTTCAAAAGTTATATTTCTTCAGAGTCAATAGCACTTCATAGTGTAGGTCTTCACGTTTGACCCAAAAAATTTTTTTGTATTTATATTTTAGTTTATCTAAAAAACAAAACCCCTGTTTGTTATTCCAATTCGTTTTTTAAGGATTTTATAGGTGCCTAATTTTTTATAAATTCATTTGTATATCAAATAAAATTTAATTTTTGTAATTTTGAGATTTTTCCAAAAAATTAAATTTATTTTCATACATAATTTCGTCGTCAATTTCTAATAGAATTTTTAATAAAATAAAATTTTTCTAATTTTTAAAATTAAAAATACCCAAAAAATAAAATGACTGAAGAAGAAGCAACAAATTCTGATTGGATTTTGGTTGGAAAAGAGAAAAATGACTTTAAAAAACTTGAAACTAATTTTGACAATCTTCAAAAACATTTTGTTGAAGAGAAGGAAAAGACTGCTAAATTAGAAAATGAATTGAAGGAAATGGATAAAGTTTGGATGTTTTTTGTTGAATATTTTTTCTTAAATAATTTTTAGAAAATTGAAAAAATAAATTCTGATCACAAAAACGAAATAGAAGAAATGAAGCAAAAATTTCAACAATTAATTGATAAAAATGATAGTTGTTTTAAACAAAAAGATGGAAAAATTAATTTTGTCGAAGAAGAAATCTTTGAAAAAGAAATTTTCGAAAAAGAAATGGTCAGACTTTTTCCTTTTATCCCAATTGCCTTCTATATATTGCCTACAAACAATCAAAAAATCATTAATTTTTGGTATTTAAAAAATAGTAAAAATCCGGTAATTACAAACTTTGCCCCTCCCTTTTTTCTTTAAATTTATATAAAAATAATACATATGCTACATTTTTGAATTACCCATCCTGGTATAATTCACCTTCGTTCCCCACTCCTTTTTCCTTCCTCAAAGTATTAAAAAATGGTCAGTCAATCTTAAGTTATAGAACTCGTCGAGGATATAGTTTAGTATACCGGAGTCTTTGTTTCGATACAAAACCCATACCATTCGATTCGTCTCGGCGAGCTAACTTAATCCTATTCCTATCATCGATGAGGTATACTAAACTACAGCCAAATATAGTATATTCCCTTACATTTTGGGGGCACTAAAAATCTTTTTTGATTGTATTTAGGCAAAATATAAAGAAGCAACTAAAATGGAACATTCTGCACATACATAGTAAAAACTTGCCAAATATTTGTTTAAAATTATAATTAGAGATGTTTAAAATTAGAGATAAAAAATTTTAATTTTCTTATCCTTTTTTTACAGAATTTTGTTAAAATTGGAAATAAATGGAAAGAAATCGAATATAATTGTTGTTATAGAAATTGTATAAATACAAATTATCCTACTGATAAATGTGTTAAAGGATATGGATTTGTGAATATAATTAATGATGAAAATATTAAATATATTAATTGTTTGATGTGGAAAGGTGGGCAAGTTATTGAAATTTTTAACTTTTTTTTTGGAAATATCTAAGGGTGCGATCAATATGTACGAATTTGTGGCGAAAATTCATTTAAGAAACCTCTTAATTGCCTCAATTATTCTTTACATTATTTTGAAGTCAAATGTATATTTGAAAGAAAGAAGAGTGAAGTTGATATGATTATTGGCTTTAAAAATTGTAATGCGTATGACTATACTGAATTTAAAACCCAACCTTCAAAATCTTGGAATAATAAAGATATTTTTGGCTGCGGATTAGTTTATCCTCCAACTAATAAATTAAATGAAGGAGAATTTCCCTATATTTTCCTTACACAAAATGGGAAACAAATTGGTAATTATTTAATTTAAAATTATTTTCATAAATTTTTTTAAAGAGAAAGTTACATTAGAAAAGGACAATTTTGACTCATACAAACCATATGTTAAATTGTTATGTTGTTCTGTTGAAACAAATTTTGGAAATGATTTGGAGTCGAATCCATTTATTTATGACATTTCGAAACATTTAATTCTTAAATGATTTTAATAAAAAATGAGTTTTTGATTAATTTTGATTAAAGTTTTTACATTTTATCAATTTAAATTATAAATCTTTAAAAACTTGTTAAATGAAAAACTAGGGAAATAAGACTTAAACGAACAAAGTTAACTCCTTGCAGCGGCACAAAAAGTTTCTGATTCAGCTTCAAAATTATAGTCCAGAATTATCGGTAAAATTGAACTTCGTATCCCCCTACTTTCTTTTTCTTCAACACCCCCTCCCATCTTTTCTAAAATTGTCACAGAACTACTATAGGCATAATTTTATTTAAAAAATCCCACAACTTTATAATATCTATCAACTACTTTTTAAAATTACCTTAGAGGTTTTAATGAAAATCGGTAATATTAAAGAGTATGGCCCCCCTTTTTTCCTCCCCAATTTTCCCCCTATATTTTTACAAAATGGTCAGACTTTTTCCTTCCATCTAATTTGCCTTTCTAATTTTTGCCTACAATCAGACAAAAAGGATTATTTAATTCTATATAAGTGAAAGTACATGCAAAAAATAAGTAAAAAGGATTTTTGGTATTTAACAAGTTTTAAGAAGACTCACTTTCTCAATTAAAAAATGGAACAACTCAAGAATTTTAAACCTTTTGATTTACATGAAAATTTACGTTTGAGCGATAATCCAACAACATATACTACCCGGCACAATTATTTATACAGACCTTTGGCGCGCATATGGGTCTATTCCAAAGCTTCCAGAACAATACATCCACGCCACTATTAATCATTCAAAAGAATACGTGGATAGCGAAGATCCCAATATCCATACTCAGAACATTGAATCATTGTGGTCAACTTATAAACGAAAATTCAGACATCAAGCTGGCAACAACACTGGAACGTATAAAAGTTATCTCCCAGAATTTCTTTGGCGAAAACGTTTTGGTGATATTGAAAATATTTTTTATAATTTTTGGCATCATGTTTCGCTTTTTTATCCTTGCGAAAGAACTGAATAAAGAATAATTCCTTTTAATCTGTATAAAAAATATAGGAAAAAATTAGGGGAAAAATAATCCTTTTTGTCTGATTGTAGGCAAAAATTAGAAAGGCAAATTAGATGGAAGGAAAAAGTCTGACCATTTTGTAAAAATATAGGGGGGAAATTGGGGAGGAAAAAAGGGGCCCATACTCTTTAATATTACCTGAAAATCTAGTGAAGGTGAAATTTTAATTTTTATATTCAAACAATGAATACCGTATTTTTCCCAATAGAAGCGCACGTCCCATTTGAAGCGCACGTCCCATTAGAAGCGCAGTCTAGAAGAGGATTGAAAAATACAAGCGCAGGTCCTATTAGAAGCGCAGGTCCCATTAGAAGCGCACCCTATGAAGTGAAAAGGGTGCGCTGAAAATTTATGAAAATTTATTTGGGATGGATAGTTGAAGCATGGGATGCAATTTCTAAAGAAAATGTTACAAAATCTTTCAAGTGTGCGGTATTGGAATTTCGAGTGACGGTTTCGAAGATGATGAAATAAATTGTTTTAAGCCTCAGGCCCCTAGCGCCGTGCATTATTAAAACAGGCAAGTGACGTCTCAGAGGCACGTCTCAGAAATCCCTCCAAATCCCTGATATCTTTTTAAATCCACCTTAATCCCAGTAAGCTTTTAATGAAGATAATGAAAATGGAATTGAATGTGATAATTCTATAGAGATTTAATTTTTGTTAAATTTCTATAATGTTATAAAAATTAATTCGCACAGGAGTTGAAAAATACAAGCGCACGTCCCATTTGAAGCGCACGTCCCATTAGAAGCGCAGTCTACGAGGAGGTTGAAAAATAGAAGCGCATGCGCTTCTATTGGGAAAAATACGGTACTTCATAATTTTGAAAGCCTAATTTTTGGTAAACTTGTATGTGGCTGTTAGAACAAAATATCGTCCAATCAACACATTCACTCTAAAAAGTTTTTAATGGACTAGATAGAGAATATCCTTCAATATATAAACATTCACTCTAAAGTTAAAAACGAGAATTTCGATTAATTTACATTTGCATAAAAATAATTACCGAGATTTTTTTAAAGAAATTCTGACTTTTTGTTTGGTGTAGCTGTAAATTCAATCAAAAAAGTCAAAAAAAAACTATTAAAATTTTGTTTATATTTTTTAAATTTATTTTTAATTTAATTCTAAACAATAATTATCCCTCAAAACATTTTTTATTTTTTAAATTTAAAATATTCCCTCAACAAATATAAATTAATCTTTTTTCCCTGTGTATTTTTCTCTACAGATAAATATTCTCCAAAAACTTTCTCTAGGCAAAAAATCCTTCAATATATAAATAAATTTATTTTTTATTTTAGTTTTCCTCTATATTTTCTAAAAAACAAAATTAAATTCTTTCCATAAAAATTTAAATTTTGTTTAATAAAAATTAATTTAATTTTTATAAAGTTAACTTTAATTATTATACCAAAATTCCATAAAACAAATGCCCATCTCTGTTTTCAATTTATGTTTAAAAGAATGTCCCTTGTTTTCTTTTTAATTTATTTTAAATTTAAGAAAATATTATCACTTCAATAATTTAAAATATGTTTTAGTAATATTTCAAATTTATTTTTGTATTTTTTCTTCCTCCCCTTTTTATCATTGTGGATAGGATTTTCTGTTCTTGGAAATTCTTTGGATATTTTAAAATGAACCTCGGTTCTTTGGTTCGGTTCCGAATAGACTACCATATTTGTGAATGTTTTGAATAAATTTAATCTTTTAATTTATTTATTTACAAATAGATTTCTCAAGGGAACCCATTAAATGATAATGGAAAACCTACCTAAGATCGAAAAACCTAATTCAATTATTTTTTTTTTGATTTTGGAAAACTTCAGTTTGTGATGCATTTTTTTATCATTCCTCCATTTCTTTAGAAAATATGAGGAAGGACTGTTTCGATAATTTAGAGGTTTGCCAGGCGGTAATCGAGAGTCATCAGTTCGAGTATTAGTTCAAATTTTATTCGTTTGAACCCCGGACCCAAATTTAATTTCAATTTTAAAATTAGAAACTTTGTATCTAAACTGATCGTTACTTAAAGCTCGAATTCGGGTCTGGAATCCGGAATAACTTCAATTTTACCTTTAATTCCTAAAAATAAATCTTTTCTTTTATTTTTTATTTTGCCTCATTACATTTTGAGTTGACATATTTTTTTCAAATATATGGAGAAGCACGATATTTTGCCAATAAAAATGTCTGGGTCACATTGATGAAAATTCTCCCTATAAAAATGCCTGTGTTTTGCCGGAAATAATTCAAAATTACCTCAAAACATTTTCTTATCTTTTATATTTTTAAAATATTCCCTCAACAAATATTCTCATAAAAATAATTTTCAATCTACTTTTAATATTTTTACACTCTTTGGGCAAAAACTGTTTCTGTATATAAATATATTTTTTTGATTTTCATGTCTTAAACTCACATCGTGTCGGGCTAAAACACGGAACGGACACGACACGGAACGACAAAACACGGTCGGACAAGACACGGTCTTACCAAAACACGGAACGACCAAAATACGGACCATACCAAAACGAGGAACAGACAAAACACGGTCTTACCAAAAAACGGAACGACCAAAATACGGTCCAGAGAAAAAATATACATTTTCAATTTTACCTATTCAAATTTGCCTATCAAAAAATTATTATTTAACAATGATTAAAGATGACTGTGAAAAAAGGAAAAGAAAATTGTTATATATATACTTTCTCCTACAATATATTAATCCTTTTCACCTTCTGTACTGAATAAATTCAGTAAGGAAAAATAAAAAATAGAGAATTTCCCGGATAATTCTCAAAAAAATAAAAGATCAAGTATTTTTCAATTTATTCCTTCCAAAATAAAAATTCGTGTCGACAAGAAAAGGCCTTTTTAGAGAGTAAAAAAATGGAAAATAAAATGTTTTTAGGAAGATGATTGTTTTTGGACTTTTCTTGTCTTTTTAAACAAAAAATTTTTAAGGCGGTTCAAAAATAAAAATAAACAAAAATTATTATTGTTTTATGATTAATCATTTTTAAATATTAAAAATAAATTCTTTCGTTGCAATTCGCAACACTCGGGGCGCCAAAATTTATTGTTGTCGTGCTGCTTGAGTTGTAAGAAGAAGAACACGAGCAAGTTGAAAGAGAAGTGTTGCTAAAGGCGCTGGGTGTCGTTGTGCAAGTTCAGTTAAATCTCTTGCTAAATTTTCAGCAGCATTTGGCGGAATGCTGTTGTTTTGATGAGAAGGCGCTATTTCATTATTTTGTTGACCACAATTAGCTAACGGACAATTTTTAGCCAAGTGTTGTTTATTACCACATAAGAAACAACTTTTTACAAAGTTGGTGTGTGGTCGTTTGTTGTAACAATTTGAAGATCCACCAATCTCTTCTTTTTTAATTTTTGGAATTTTATAATTTGCCAACGGACGGGGTGTTGTTGAACTTGGAGTCGAGGCAGATTGTATTGTAGACGTTGTTCCAATTGCTGAAGTGGCTGATGGAATAAATGTATTTGTTGATGTTGATGATGGTCCAGAAATATATGTTGTTTGTCCCCCGAGTGCCGATGTAGAGCAAACATTTGAACCAGTCGTGGGACGGTTTGCTAACCAACTTTCAAAAAGAGATTCCAGTTTAGCTCTTTTAATTTTTCTCTCTTCCTGGTTGTTTTCCGGCGAGGTTCTTGGACCTTCCTGTATATTTTCAATAGAATTTCTTTCTCCTGTATTTCCCACCTGAATTTGGGGATTAGAAAGATTTGTGGGTTGAAGGCCTATATTTTCAAATACCAAAATTGTATCATTATTATCGTCACTTTCCAATAATTTACTAAACCATTCTTCCTGAGTCTCATTTGGATCATTAGTTGGAGTTAAAGGAGAATAACCTGGTGATCCAAATACAATACCAAACAATGTAAACAAAACAACAATATTAATCAGATTTTTAGCCACTTTCATTTTTACAGAAAATTCAACCAGGGAAAATTTATTTCCCAAAAAATCCTCCTGTTTTTCTGGTTCAACCTGAATAGAAAAATTCCATTTCTTTTCCTGGTATTTAATTTCTACCTTTTCTTTACTTCCAGAAACCATATTAATTTTTAAAGTACTTTCCAAATCATCCTGATTTTTTGGTTCTTCAATTTCTTCCTCATTTAAAGCCTGAAAATAATTTCTATTTTTATCAATTTTTCTTAAATTTCCAGCATTTAATAATTTATTTAAATCCCTATTTTCCAAATTTTCAATAAAAATTGAACTCAAGGGATAGAACTCTTCTGCACTCCTAAATGAGTGACTAACTATTAAGCCTGGTCCAGTGTCAAAATTTTCTTCCTCAGGATTAATTATTACCTTAGATTGAGTGAGATATGCCTGGTACCAAGATTCATCCATATTTAAAGGTTTAACAGCATGTAAGAATTTTTCCTTGACCAGTAACCATTCACCTACTCCAGTAATAGGTGTAACTAACCCGTTGACCTGGTTCAGCAATCCATGCATTTAATTCACAGTCTTCGTCTTCCAAATTTTTTAAGGCTGTAGAGATAATGTCCCGTGAATTTGATGATTTGTAAAGTAAATAGGGCACATCCTGTATTTCACAATCCAAAATAAGTGCCGAATATTTTACTAAAGAATTATATGAAGACATTAAATAAATTGTATTTAATTTATTTTCCCTGAAAACAAAAAATAAAAATAAATTTTTATTTAAAGAATAATTTTTAAAAATAAAATAATTTTTATAAAATCTTTTATAAAAAGAATGATTTATATAAAAAAATAAAGAAGAAGAAGAGATGCCAAATGCCTGGTTGATCTCTCCTATATAACCAACATTATTCATAAAAAATTTTTTCTCTTCTGTGATACACCCTCCGCGGGTGAGAGAAAAAAGAAAGAATAAAAATAGAACAGTGAATAATCTTGAGTAACCAAAAAAATAAGGGACCATCTTCCCAATAATTTTTATAAAAATACAAATGAGGATAAAAGCGATTATAATGAAAATTATAATCTTCCAATTTAAATAGTCCAATAATAATCCTTTAAAATCAATTAGTGGGAAATTGCTCCAAATCTCATTTATCCAAGAAAAGTCACTTTTATTTGAATAAATTTCCGGAGTTCCATTCTTAACAATTACTTTAACTCTCTCAACCAGAAAGTATTCTAATCTACCCTCTAATGTAAATTCTGATTTTCCAGCTGGACATAAAACTTCACACGTTTCCAAAACTTTAGCTTTATTAAAAGAAAGTACAACATATTGTTCTGTACCTATTTTTGAACATTGGGCGGTAAAAGTATTATCCTGACATTTTATCTCAGCCAGAGTATTTCCTGAATTTGTTTCACATTTAAACCTAAATATTGAACCAAAACATGAATAACATCCTGTTAATTTTATTGGTTCGACTTTACATAAAGTTAATTCAGTATTCGCGGCAATTGTCCAATTATCTATTCTCACCATTACTTGAATAGGCAAATAATTTGTTTCACTAAATATTTTCTTTCCAATACTGCGCAATTTTACCCTTTGAACATCCAGAGGCAGTATTTTAGTAGGGTCATTAAATATCCTTTCTATCGAATTATCTAAACAAGTACATGAAACTCTTTCCAGTTCATTATCTTCCCAACATTCCTGACAAACTTTAGGGTCTAAAGAACACATAGAAAAATTCCTGAAATTTCTACCACAATCCAAATACGAAGTAAATTCATCAACAATAGCAATTCCTGAATTGCTAACAATGAATCTACTATTTAGTATTGGCGCAATAGGCGGTGTAAGATCCCATAAAGTAATTTTTAAATCTTTCCAATGTACCGTCAGACCAGGATGAAGTAAAAATTTAGTTTTTTCCCTGTTTTTATTAAAAATCATCGACATTTCGACATCAACCATATAGTCCCAGGTGGGACATGTGACTAATGTATAAATTTCATCCGATTTTGGTGTCGCGTATATCCTGTAAAAATAGCAGGTTGTTCCAGGCAAACCGCATTTATAACCCCACAGTGATTGACCTTCAATACAAAACGAATTTCCAGGGTAATTTTCAAATTTTTCCAATTCTAAAACTCTTTCATTAGTTTTAATGTTTCCACATTTTCCTGCTCTACACGTGCCTGTAGATGGACATTTCTTTACTGATTCAATATTAACGTCAAAAGAACGTAAATATTCTAAAATTTCCTGATTACAAGTAGTAGAAAGAGCTTTCATAACAAATTCTAATTCTCCAATAATAATTCCTTTCTCATCCTTAATGGTGAATGAAGCTACTTGATTATCAGGCAGCAATGTAATTGTATTTACAGTACTAATTTTACAGAATGATTTTCCAGATTTTTGATAACAATCTTCCGATTTTGCCTGTACCGAAACAACTTCCACTTCGGCATTAATTAAAGGAAAAACGCTAAAAATTATTGCCAATAATCCTAATTTTCTCAAACGTCTATTCCTCCTCCTGTCTTTATTAAATTTTATTACAGGATTTTTTAATAATGATTTATTATCATCGCCTTTATTTGGTTTCTTTTTCTTCCTAAATATCCTGATAATCATTTTTATAATCCACCAAATAAGTGACATTATTTTTCCGAAAATAAACATTTTACAAATACATAAACATATACTGAAGAATATGCTTATTAAAAATCCGATGACAATTCCAGCAATAATTAATATTTCTTTTGGCTCACAATGAATATTAATTATTCGTTCCATAAATCCTGATACAATTTTACAAGGATTAACTGCTGGGCATGTTATTCTATCTTTATATTTTCTATTCCTTTGGCAATTGAAAATGTAGGCTTCTCCTGCCTTCCGTATTCACTACGCATTTTTCCATACAACAAATTTCAATTTTGCGAATATATGGATTAACAAAAGATATGACTCCTTTGTCCGTGCATCGCAACCTACAATCCCTACAGTTCCGAATGGGATAACCATTTAAGGCAAGACCAAATGTAAATAATCCAAATAATTGAATAATGGTCAATGCAATAGCTTTTGACCGTGTAATCATTGGATGTAAATTTTTATCTGCTTTTTTATCCTTTATTAGTTTATTCTGTTTTATTTCTATTTCCTCTTGCTCCCCTCCTATCTCCAGGGGAAATAGTTTATTAATAGGCCTGATTAAAGTCTTTTTTCCTATTTTTACCTTCGCACTTTTCACTGGATTACCATCTAATTCTAAAATTCTGCCAAGTGGCCAAGTATTTCTGGGTTGACCTTCCTGTTGAATATTTACAATCTCACCAATTTCTGGTTGCCTTAAGATTGTTGATCGTCCATTCTGATGGTTCCAGCCTGACTTATCACGTAGTGTTACCAAATAATTTTTTACCCAATTTTCCCAAAATTTATTAAAAATTTTTTGAGTTTCCTTCCATCTGTTTTGTAATTGTTTAGCTGTACTTAATTTACCTAGTACGAATTCATCCGAATCACTATCTTCGGCCGAAAAATAATTAAGTTCAACTTCCGGAATTAAGAAATCCAATGGTCGTATTGCTAAAATTCCATCATTCTCTGTTGAAACATAAGTAAGAGGACGGCAATTAATTGCAGTTTCAACTTCTTTAACAAATGTTTTGAGTTCCTCCAAATTTAAAATTGTACTCCCTAGTGACCTTTTAAATGCATCCTTTACTAATTTAACCAAACGCTCATAAAATCCACCAGCCCAAGGTGAGAGGACATTTATGAACTTCCATTCAATTCCTTTCTTTAATAAAAATTTATTAAGCCTAAAATCATCGTTTTTAATTAATTTATCGTTCCAATTTCCTTTAATGTTAGCTCCAATAATATCTGCTACCGCTTTAAAGTGTGTGCCATTATCCGATATGATTTTCTTAGGGCATCCTCTTAAAGCAATAAACCTTCTCAATATGTGTAAAAATGAGGATGCCGATAAATCCAAAATTATTTCCAGATGTATTGCCCTAGTTGACAAACAAGTAAAAAGTGATATCCAGAATTTTATCTTTTCTCCATTTATTTTACACGTCGATGGACCTAGATAATCTACTCCTGTAAACTCAAATGTCCGAGATCTTCTAACACGTTCATTAGGTAGTGTTGGCATTTCCGGTAATCCGAATTTTGGGCCTTCGATTTTTTGGCACTTTTTACAATTTTTAACAACGTTTTTAGTTTCTTTTCGAGCACCAGGTGTCCAGAATTTTCCTAAAAAATTAGCCAGAGTTGAATCAACACCTGAATGCATCAAATCCTCATGTTCCTTTCTAATAAGTATTTTTATTAATGGACTGTCTTTTGGTAACCAAATTGGTCTAGAAAAATCTCCTTCAATATTACAATTACTAATCCTAGTTTTAACATGTAATACTCCGTCCAAATCTTCTTCTAAATGTAGACTTTTATCGATTTTCCTATCCAGAGATTTTTGTGCTAATTTATAAATAAATTTCTCCGTTTGCCTCTTCTCATGTGTATTCAATTTTAAATCATTGTTAAAATTATTTAACAAATTCCCTGAAATAATTTTGCCTGATTTATTCATCCAAATTTTTAAAAATTTTGCTACCAATGAAATACACATAACTAATTTATGCCAATTATTCCAGTTAGCAAATTCTATAAATTTGTCCTTTTCTTTCCCATCCACACAAAGGAGTGGTTCAACTTGTTTTTCCTTTTCATCTAACTGAGTATCATCCCCTAAGGGTTCAGTTAAAATGAAATTTAATTCATTTGGCCAATTTTCTTCCTGCTGTTTCATCCAATCAGGACCTGTCCACCACAGACTCGAATCTTTTAATTCCAACGGCGTGCAACCGCGGGTGCCTATATCCGCCGGATTATTGTGTGTTTGGATATATCCTACTTTTAATCCAATATTTTTTCTTATTTCTTTTAATCTATTAGCAATAAATTTTTCATTAATTTGCCCTGTTTTAACCCAAAATAAAACTGGTTTTGAATCACACCACAAAAAATATTCCGAAATTAAAATTCCAATTTGCTCTCTAACAAATTTTAGTGCCCTATTTGCAATTAAAACGCCTAATAATTCCATCCTCGGAATACTAATAGGCATTTTTCTGGGCTTTAACCTGCTTCTAGCATAAACTAAATAACTCATTACCTTATCTTCGGATGTAGTCCTGAGATAAACACAAGCTGCATAAACATCCTTTGATGCATCTGAAAAGACATGTAATTGATAACTAGCATTAGAAACTGTTATCCTCCTTTCAATCTCAATTGGAGGTATATCCCATACCTTTGTAATTTCTTCCCAGATTTTTATTTCTCCAGAATCAAGTATGTCATCCCAACCTTTTTTACTGTCCCAAAGTGATTGGAAAAACAATTTAGCTGCCAATAAACTCGGAACAGCCATCCCTAAAGGATCAAAAATACTTGCCAATTTACAAAGTACTCCTCTCTTTGTAAATTTATTTTCACCCTTTTCAGTTGAAAAATCAATATAAATTTTATCCGAATTAATATTCCAAGGTATTCCAAGAATTTTAGGCATTTCTTTTTCAAGCCTATCTTCCACAGGAAATTTTTTATTTAAATTTTCGTCATTGCTAATAAATTCTCTTAAATTCATATTAGCAGCTTTAAATACCTTTTTTAATTTTTTGTATGCTTCCCAAGCTTCTTCCGGTGTTTCCAAACCTATTAATATATTATCCACATAAGAATTATTTTTAATAATCTTAGCCAGTGGATCATTCCAATTTTCAAGATGATATTTTACTGTCGCTGCCAACAAAAATGGACTAGAAATAACACCGAAAGGTACTCTAGTAAATCTCAAATATTGCACATTTTCTAACGAAACCGGTAAATTAATATCTTTTAACCAAATAAGTTTCAGGACATCCCTGTCCTCATTATCAAGCTCCAAAGAATGGAAAGCCTTCTCAATATCCGACCACATTGCTATTTTAGGAATCCTGAATCGAATAAGTAAACCAGCAAGATCGGGCATTATAATTGGCCCCCTAAATAAATGATCGTTTAGACTTGTTCCTCCTCGTATATGTGCCGATGCATCATATACAATCCTAATCTTTTTTGGGGAAATGACTGGATGATGAGGCAAGAAATGTTCGATGCCACAAGTTTTTGAAGTAATTTCTAACACTCCTCTTTGCCTATCATCTTCCAATATTTTATCATATTCCTTTAAAAGCTCTGGAGTTTTCCTCAATTTTTCTAACAGTCCGAGGAACCTTTTGTAAGCCAAATTAAAATTAGAAGGTAAACTCTCCTTCTTAATCTTCCAAGGCCATTTAACTATATATCTGCCATTCTCTCCCATTTTAATTGTCTTTTTAAATGCTTCCATAGCTACCTGATCATCCTTTGTTATTGGATCATCTCTAACTCCAATAGCTTCTAAACTCCAGAAATTAGCTAAAGAATCCTCTTCACTTTTAATTTTTGTCCCAATAACAGCTACTGGCTGTCCTTCACTTTTAAATTCAACTAACTTATTTTGTTCTATTTCACCACAAATCAACGGTCCTACCGTTGTCTCTATTTTAAATAAATATTTAGTCAAAGGAATCAGTTTTTTGAAAAATCTCCAGAAATGTTTCATGCTAATTAAAATATCTGGTATCACGTCTCCTATTTTGATAATACATGTTTGTATGTTAGCACATTTTATTCTTGGCATCATGTCTTTATTTATTTTATAAACCAGAATTTCTTCAAAACTTCCATCATTTAACATAATTTTAATTAAAAAACGAGAGGTTTTAAGTCTAATCGGGTCAACATTTGCAAATGGCAGAATGTTAAGTTCCGTTTCACTTGCCTTTTTTAATTGTAATTCATTTGCCTTGTCTTCCGTTATGAAACTAATAGTCGACCCTGTGTCGAAAAATGCTTTTGCTCCAATTACACCTGTACCAGTACCCGATAAAATATTGACCTCCGTATTCATTAACAAAATACTAGCATTTTCTTTTGTAATCGAATTTACGGGTTCAACCTTTTCTGGTGCTTCCTGATTTGAATAATTCTTATAATTGTTATTTCTGGATTTTTCATGGCCTTTAGTGCATACCACCTTATTATGGTTGCCTTTACATAAATTACAACAAATTTTTAAATTACAATTCGATTTTACATGACCTTTTTTAAGACATAATAAACACCGATTTTGCTCCGATAAAATTTTCATCCTTTGAAACGGAGACTTTATCTGTTCACAATTCGTTGCCAAATGCGGTTTTTGACAAAACCAGCAAGATAATCCCTGTTTCCTATTTTTATTTAAATTATTCTGATTTTGCACCGAAAAAACCCTTCCCTGTTCTATTCTACCACTAAAATCCTTTTTCTGATTAAAATTCTTTTGACTGTTCAGATTAACAAATTTTTGATTGCTCATACGCGAGCTCAAAGTTTGTGTGCACCTGTGTGCCTCTTCTCTCAACTGGACCAATTCAGCTAAACCTTTCCTTAAATTTCCTACATTCCATTCAATATTTTCTGCTCTTTCCATTTTTAGCAATTCTAACACAACATTGCGCGGTAATTTATTTTTAATAGCCATTAAAACAATATCTTTATCTTCTAGATGCCCCATGACATCCAAAGAACGACAAATACGCTCTACTTCTTCCAAGTAATTGCGTAAAGAGGCTACTGACTCATTAGCCATTGGTAGCCCTATCAATTCCGCGTGTAGTGTTTCCCTAATTGCTTTTTCATTTCCAAACTGCCTAAACAAGGCTTCTTTTAAAGGTAAATAATGTTCTGAAATTGGCCTATAGCCCCAAACGGCCCTCTTGGCCTTTCCCCTTACGCATTGCAACAAATAATGCGCTTTTAATCCATCATCAATCCTCAAACAGTCAACGGTTCTTTCAAATCCCTGCCAAAATTCTGGCCATCTTAACTGATCGCCCCAGAACTCAGGGAGTCGTGTTTTTGGTAAATGACTAGGAACACCAAAATTAACAAAATTATCGGTTTTTATCTCATTTTCTGCTTCATTCCTTGTTCCATTCATTGTTTCATTTCTTACGTTATTTCTTGGCCTAACACCTAATTCCTCAGAATAAGAAGAACCTGTACTATCTTCATCGTTTGCTAAAAGTATCTCAATTTCATCAATAATTTCTCTGCCTGAATCTATCCATTCAGCACAATGTCTTTCTCCTTCTGAGAAATTATTAAATATTTGTTCCTCAGCTGCCCTTTCGTCAGCTGGTAACCCTTTAATAATTTTCTGCCAATGATCAATTTTTAAATCCAAAAATGATAAAACACGCTTAACTTTAATCACATCAGCCCTTAATTTATCAACCCCTTCTTGGGTTCTTTCCTGGGCATTTACCAAAGGACGCAATTCGTCCAAATACTCTCTTAATCTTTTAATCGCAGGCTTTATTGTCGACCTTAAAACAACAGACATTTTTACAATTCCAAATTAAAACAAGCAAGTCAAAAATAACGATAAAGCTTCTCTACTTTATCAAGAATAACGATAAGGTTTCCCTACCTTGTCAAAAGCAACGATAAAGTTTTCCTACTTTATCAAAAAAAAATAATAATCGGACTTTCTCCGATAAAAAATAAACCTGATCCTTTAAATAATAATCTAGGCACCAAATATGCCCAAAAAAAAGAATTTAAATTCGTGGCACCAACTGTGAAAAAAGGAAAAGAAAATTGTTATATATATACTTTCTCCTACAATATATTAATCCTTTTCACCTTCTGTACTGAATAAATTCAGTAAGGAAAAATAAAAAATAGAGAATTTCCCGGATAATTCTCAAAAAAATAAAAGATCAAGTATTTTTCAATTTATTCCTTCCAAAATAAAAATTCGTGTCGACAAGAAAAGGCCTTTTTAGAGAGTAAAAAAATGGAAAATAAAATGTTTTTAGGAAGATGATTGTTTTTGGACTTTTCTTGTCTTTTTAAACAAAAAATTTTTAAGGCGGTTCAAAAATAAAAATAAACAAAAATTATTATTGTTTTATGATTAATCATTTTTAAATATTAAAAATAAATTCTTTCGTTGCAATTCGCAACAATGACCTTTGGAAACTACATAAATCAAAAAGTATTAATTTTGAGTTATAAAAATTTAAGAATAATATAACAAGCGTCGTTCAAACGCTTGTTAATAATATAACAAGCGTTTGAACTGCCTAGAACAACAAATTCACTTGAATCTTGGCATAGAGTTTTACAAAGCACCTTTGCTTGCCTTCATCCAAATTTTTTTCGGTTTATGGATGGAATTTTAAATGAGAACTTAATACGAAATTATCACAATAGTGATGAAGATGATTATCTTATTCAATGTGTTAATTATGTGCATTTTGATTGATTTTATGTATTTAATTGTCATTATTTTTTAAATTAGAATATATTTAAGTTGAAAATGTATATTTTTTCTCTGGACCGTATTTTGGTCGTTCCGCCTTTTGGTCGTTCCGTGTTTTGGCAAGTCCGTGTTCTGTCTATTCCTCGTTTTGGTATGGTCCGTATTTTGGTCGTTCCGTGTTTTGGTAAGACCGCGTTTTGTCGTTCCGTGTTCTGTCTGTTCCGTGTTTTGGCATTCCTGGTTTTGCCCCTCACCCACTCACATTTAGATTAAAAAAGAAAATTGGAATGAATTTTCATTCCAAAAATTTTTCATATTTTCACTAAAAAAATAAAATTGTCTCTTAGAAGAAAAAATTTCAGTTAATTTTAGATAAATTTATTTATTTCAATTCCATAAAATAAATGGAATTATTTTTTTCTATTCTTTTTTGGAGGTGTTTTAAAAAGATTTTTTATTTTAAATTTAAACAAATTTATTTAACTTTTTTTAAAAAAAAAGTTAAATTTATACCCTATTAAGCACCCACTCCAAAACAAGATTTTCAGAAAATTAATTTTTAAAAAATATGAGAACACCAAAACAATTAGAAGAATGGTCATTTTCTACACAAAATTCTGATAATATTAAAAATAAAATTGAAGATGAAACGCTTGTTGAAGAGGAAGATAATTTTACAGAAACATCGAGTATTGATGGGTTAACTACTATATCTAGTAGTTGTTGTTCAACACAAAATATAAATGGAAGTTTAAAACAACATTTGAAGAAATTAGAGGTAAAAAAGATTTTTGTTAATTACTAGAGGCACTTGCTTGTATAGCAAGCTCATTTGAAAGTCACTCCAACATCAGGGAGTGCCCTACAAACGAAACCTTTCGTCCATAGAAATTGTCTACTCAAATCTGCCCGAAAGATGTCGTATAAATGAGATCAGACTGAATTTGCATAAATTTAGAAATAATTTTATATTTTAGTTTAAAATGGAAAAAAAAGATCTGTCTTTAGAAAAAAGTATTTTTGATCTTCAAAAGGCAAGTTTTTTTCATACTTTTTTGATTTCTTATTTAATCAAGACTTTACAAAACTAAATGATTTTATTTTCTAACTTTAGTCTTAAAATTTTTTCCCTTAACCCCGACCCGAACCCCGACCATATTTTGCTTCCCCGGCCCGAACCCCGCCTAGAAACAATTCGAAAACCCCGTACCCCGACACACCCGCCCCCGAGCATTCGGGGTCAAACTCAATTGAAAGTAAAGTTTTGGATTATTTTGGAATATTTTCAAATAATTTTAGAAAATCCAAGAAATAAATTCTGAAAATGAAAATGATATAAAAAATTTGAAACAAAATATTCAGCAATTAAAATCTGAAAATAATCAGAAAGACGAAAAAATTAATTCTTTGGAAGAAGAAATTAAAAAGGTAAATAATTAATTAATTTATTTAATTTAGTTTTTGGTTAACTCCTCTTTATATTCTAGCATTGTAGATTTATTTTCTTTTAAGATTTTTGGTTTCAGTTTTTGGAACATAAAAAAAGTTGTAGAGAAAGTGCAAAAGGGAAAAAATAAGAAATGGAGGATTTTTGGTCTATTTTTAGAGCTTTCGGCATGAGCATCTATTATTTTGAGGAATTTATAGGAAATGTAATCAAATTTAGAAAAATATTGGGAATTTAGCGTGGAAATCGCAAAAAAAAGACTAAAGATTTGAGAATTTTGGAAGGCCAGGAAGCCAGATTTCCTCACCTCCACATTTTGAAAGTGATCGAAATATTTATAGGGATTAAAGAGGGTAAATACCAAATTCTATAGAAATAAGTACCTAGTCTTGTATTTTAGAACCTATGGTATACGGTAAAGATATATAAAATAATTGAAAACGAAACTGGCAAAAGGCTAACTAAATTTAATATTTTCAGGAGATACTACAAATAAAGTCTGAACATGAAAAAGAAATTAAAATATTAAAAGCTGCAAACGAAGAGAATTTAAAGCAAAAAAATGATAAAATTAATTATTTTGAGGAAGAAATTAATAAGGTAATTAATTAATAATTTTCTTCCTATAAACTAAATCACATTTGAAATTATATTTGGAATTAAAAGTAAATTAGATAAAAGAAAATAATTTTAACGGAACGGGCCAGTTGAATTTTTTTGAATCCATATTTTGGGCCATATCTTGTTCGATTCTTAATTAATTTAGATAATTAAAATATCAATCGAAAGCCTTGGATGTGAGCATTATTTTCGCCATCAGGAGTGATTTGATCAGATCATCATACAAAAAGTTACAGCCAAATAATGATCAAATCACGATTGCGCGCATTTATCTAAATATAACTTTTTGTATCATAAACTGATCAAATCAATCCTATTTGCGAAAATAATCCTTATATCCAGAGCTTTAGATTGATAAAAGATTTATTCGAATTAGTACAAAACCCAAAAAAGCATGGCCCAAATATTGCTCGGGTACTCTTCTGACCCCAACCCAATTTTATAAATTACAAAAATTATTTTTAAAGTTGCATAAACAAAGCAATGATTTAATTAAACTTCAAACTAATTTTAATAATCTTCAATTAAAATCTATTGAAGAAGAGGAAAAGAGTGTTAATTTGGAAAGTGAATTAAAGGTTTGGATATTTTTTGAATATTCTTTAAATATTAATTTTAGAAAATTCAAAAAATAAATTCTGAACATAAAAATGAAATTGAGGAAATTAAAAATAATTTTCAAAAATTAAAAGATGAAATTGTTCGAAAAGACGAAAAAATTAATTCTTTGGAAGAAGAAATTAAAAAGGTAAATATAATTAATTTAGTTTTTATGAAGCATCGCCCCACTACGTGAATGTTGTTCAAACCGGAAAATGTTGATACAATCAACTTTCTTTTAAAATAATTTAAAAGAAAATGATTTAATTTTAATATTTAAAATAAATAAAAAATATTTTTTAAATTAAAATTTTATTTAATAAAGGCAAATGATTTGACCGACAAAAAGTTTGGGGATTTATTTAATTTCAATAATTTAAATTCTGTGGTTAGTTTATTGAATAATTTGGTTTTTGTTAAAATTAAAAATAAATGGAAAGAAATTGGTAGTGATTGGAACTGTTGTGATAATAATTGTATAAATACAAACAAACCTATTGGTAATTGTATTGAAGGAAATGGATTTGTTAATTTAATTGACGATGAAAATATTAAATATTTGGTGGGGAAAAGTGGTAAATTATTTAAAATTTTTGCTAGTTTTAAAAATATTTTTAGGTTATGATAAAGGTATTTTTGTTTATGCAGAAATTTTATTCAAAAAGCCACTAAATTGTTTTAATTATTCTTTATATTATTTTGAAATTAAATGTAAATTTGAAAAAGAATTAAATGGTAGTGAATCAGATATGGCTATTGGTCTTGAAAATTGTTGTACATACAATTATATTTACTATTATGCAAAATATGGTAGAATATATAAAGGAGGATTATTTACCAAACTTTCAACATTTTCTTGGAATAATAACGATATTTTTGGTTGTGGATTAGTTTATCCCCCAACTAATAAATCGAATGAATTTCCTTACGTTTTCTTTACTCAAAATGGAAATCAAATTGGTAAATAATTAATTAAAATAACCATACAAAAATTGTTTTTTAAAGGTAAAGGTGTATTATTAAAGGGCAATTCTGATTCATATAAACCACGTGTTTATCTCGATTGTTGTTCTGTAGAAGCAAATTTTGGTAATGATTTGGAGACTAAGCCTTTTTGTTATGATATTACAAAACATTTTGTGATTAAGGAATTTTATGAAGACTCTGATGTTGATTGATTGGGAATAACGAGGAAAATCATTTTTTTAAATAGGTAAATTTGTTTTATAAGAGTTTACCGGATAAAAAGTATACTTATTTTAGAAGACGATATTTTGCCAATAAAAATGTCTGGGTCACATTGATGAAAATTCTCCCTATAAGAATGTCTGTGTTTTGCTAAAACCTTGGAAACAATTCAAAATTACCTCAAAACATTTTCTTATCTTTTATATTTTTAAAATATTCCCTCAACAAATATTCTCATAAAAATAATTTTCAATCTACTTTTAATATTTTTACACTCTTTGGGCAAAAACTGTTTCTGTATATAAATATATTTTTTTTTGATTTACATGTCTTAAACTCACATTTAGATTAAAAAAGAAAATTGAAATGAATTTTCATTCCAAAAATTTTTCATATTTTCACTAAAAAATAAAATTGTCTCTTAGAAGAAAAAATTTCCCTTAATTTTAGATAAATTTATTTATTTAAATTCCATAAAACAAATGGAATTATTTTTCTATTCCTTTTTGGAGGTGTTTTAAAAAGATTTTTTATTTTAAATTTAAACAAATTTATTTAACTTTTTTTAAAAAAAGTTAAATTTATACTCTATTAAGCACCCACTCCAAAACAAAATTTTCAGAAAATTAATTTTTAAAAAATGAAAACACCAAAACAATTAGAAGAATGGCCATTTTCTACACAAAATTCTGATAAAGATGAAACGCTTGTTGAAGAGGAAGATGAAAATTTTACAGAAACATCGAGTATTGATGGTTTGTCTACTACTTGTGATTCTTTTTGTTCATCACAAAATATAATTAAAAGTTTAAAGCATCGTTTGGAGAAATTAGAGGTTAAAAAAGTGATCGAAATATTTATAGGGATTAAAGAGGGTAAATACCCAGTTCTATAGAATTTGGAACATGTATTCCTTACTTACCGAATTCCACTCTCTTCGGTTAAAATTTTTTTATTGTCCTACCTAATCTTTTAATCATATGGGGGTAAGTTTCTTCCATTATTTGGGTTATTGAATACTCATCCTTAAAATACCAGCCTTTTATGTAAGTATAAGCCTGTTCTGAACAGGAGAACCTTAAACCCCATAAATCGAAAGTTGCTGGGAAAAAATTGCTGAAGGGGTGGGTTCTTCCAAAGAAAGGTATGACTTGTTTTCCATTGTATTCAGTTGAAGGTGTGACGAGGTTCATGTAGTCCGACATTACCTGTAAAGACTTAATAATTTTTCCAATTTAATTTAAGGGTAAGGGTTATTAATTTTCCATTTATTTCTAAAAAAATTTTATTGTCCGCAATTATTACATTTAAAGGCGTCTTTGAGGGGTCTAAAGCCGTTTTTTGCCATTTATGGATCGCTTCTCTCCCTAGGACTATTTCAGAGGACCATATATTTGCCTGGAGGGTTTCTTGGGTAATGTAAAATGGGATTTCTGCTTGATTTTGTCCGTCGAATATGTAGGCCTGTGCGGTTCCAACTATTTTGATATTCTGGTTTCCGTCAACTTTTTCAAAGGGGTCAAGGTATTCGCATATTAGGTTCATGTTTTCAACGTGGTGGGGCATGATGTAATTATTGTTAAAATTTTCCGAAAGAAAACATTTTGTAAAATAATAATCTATAAGGATTGGTATAACGGTTTCTGAATTTTCCATTTTGGTATAAGTTGAGGTTGTGAAGATGGATGCTCCACTTGGGACGAAATTTGTGGGCGTTTTCGACTTCGTAATGATCAATTTTCACAAAGACTAAATCAAATATTTTAAAATTGAGTTCTTTTCTGGATTTATCTGCGTTTTCTTTTTGACTTATTTGGGATTTTTCTAGTGTAAGTTTTACTAACTTCCAAATTTCTTCAATTCCCTTAACATTCTCTTCTAAATAATCTGACATATTTTCTTCCCTACCATTTTCTTCCCAGTTTGATAATCTTAAATCTATTGGTAATAATGGGTCTCGAAAAAATAAAACAAAATATGGAGATTGTTTTATACTTGCTTGAATACTTGTATTATATGCAAAAACAACGCTTTGTAGAAAATAAGCCCAATTATTTCCTTTCTGATTTACATAACTCGCTAACATATCTCCTATGACTCTATTTAACCTCTCGGCCATGCCATTACTTTGGAGGTGATAAATAGTAGTCTTGTTGTGTTTAAACCCATATAATTTTGTAATATCTTTGAAAATGTTACTTATGAATTGCTTGCCATTATCTGATACGACAACTCGCGGGCAACCAAATTTTGTGATAAAATTGTTTGTAAATGCTTGTGATACTGTTACTGCAGTTTGATTTTCCATGGGGACTGCGACTAACCACTTTGACTTTGACTTAGAAAACCACTTTGACTTCGAAAATATACCACTTTGACTTCGAAAATAAAAATTTGAACCATTCCGACCTATACAAATAATTATTAGAATTTATATAATTTTTGAGAAACAAAAAACAATATATTTATGTGAGTTGGTGTTTTATTTTGTGCCGTTATTATATATGTTTTTGTAATTGTTGAAAATGTGAACTTTTAAAGCCTAAAAAATACGGCGAATGTTAAAAATAATTTATTTACGAGAAAAATGAGAGACTGCCACTTTGTTTCTGCCATTGGAGGGCCCTTTCCTTTGACAGAGAGAGAAACTGAGCGTGCCGGCACTTTTTTTAAAAGGATTGTTTATTTCAGAAAAATCCATTGTTGCCCCTATTTTGAAGTCTTGTGAGACTTATTGCACCGAGGTCTCATTTTGAGCCTCACGCCAAAATTATGGCTTTATTTTTTTGTTATTTTTATTGGGGCGAAAACTAAAATGTGCGGGGATAAAATGGTGCACTTTTGTTGGCCCATATAATTCCCCTTTCTCTGAGAATGGCTGGCAGACATTTTTTTTATATTTTTGGCCGAAATGTGTGTGGTAAATTTTTTGGACGTGGAAAATATATACCTATTTTTTCTTTTTGTAAAAAAATTGTTTTTGGCATTTGGATGAGGAAAAAAAATACTGTTTTTATGTTTAAAAAGAAATTTTTTTAAAAAATGTGTGTATGTTTGTGTGTGTTTCTGGCAATTTATTTGGCATGAAAATGTGGACTAGAAAAAAATTTTGACTAGTGTGTGTATGTGTGGTCTATTGTGTTTGGCATTAACGTATTTTGGCATTAACGTAAAAACTAGGAAAAAAAATTTTTTAGACTAGTGTATAGAAGGGGGAAAATGTACTTTTATTTACTCTTACCGTATTTTATACAAAGCTTTTATAAGTGCCGATTTTATCTAATATGATGGTTTTTTGATAGGTCTATGAGGATTATTTTTTAAATCACGGATTTGCTAATTTTTGTATGTTTTGAAGATTATGAGGATTTTTTATATTTATGTTAGTTTTTATTTAAAATTTTTATAAATTAGCTTTTTCTAACCCCTTTATTTTTTTAAGCCATTTTTTCTTATTTTTTGAAATTAATCAACAAACTTATTTATAGCCATTATATAAAATTCTATAAAGCGCAGCTAGACAAAACAAAAGAAAAAAGAAATTAAAGTTCGGTGTATACATGGTGGTAGCAGTAATCACATATCCCTCTATTCATTTTTTTAAATGAATTTACCTTTTAAATTCTCTTTATTTTATTTTAAAGATTTTATTTTGAAATGAAAATATTGGTACTATCCGTTTATATCCCCGCATTTCTGCAAATGTTTTGTCCGCACTTTTTCCCTTTCTTTTCTCTTTTCATAAAGATTAGAAATGGTCAATTATTAATACACCTTATTTTTATTGCCATTTTATATGAATGATGTATTATCGTATTTGACGTTTTTTATTATCTGTGAGAAAATTTCTTAAGTTTTTATTCTTAATTGACCATTTTAATCTTTATGAGAGGAGAAAAAAGGAGAAGAAAAAGAAAATAAGGTGTATTAATAATTGACCATTTCTAATCTTTATGAAAAGAGAAAAGAAAGGGAAAAAGTGCGGACAAAACATTTGCAGAAATGCGGGGATATAAACGGATAGTACCAAAATATTTATTTTTATTGCCGTTTTTATCTTCGTTTCGGCGGAAAGCCCACCTGAAACCTTTAAAGGTTGGCTTCTTTCCCAGCCCGGTCATTGTCTTGGATGTGAAGGTTACTGCTATCATCCTGTAGAGTAGGTTTTGAAGCATTAAAATTTAGGATGGGAATATCCGTATGTTTACGCGCAGTGTTTATAAATTTCAGATTTGCTCGTACTCGTACTTCGTACCAGCCTGTCTTTTCGAATTTTGGTACGAGCTTATAAACACTGTTGATGAGAATAGAATTTTGAAAAATAGTTATGGGCGTTTTGGAGGAGAATTAGATTTATTGTTTGGATGTAAAAATATGCGATTTTTAGGGTAAAATATATTAAAATGCATTTCTAGTCTGTACGAGCCTATTTTGTGTCTTCCGACCCTGCTCGACCAAGCACCTACTCTGGCATGTCCCTACCCATGGTCTATCTCAATTATTGTGATTGGTTTTGGAGTATTAAATGTTGTGGCTTTTGGGGTGTTTTTCGTTATTGGGGTTCGTATCCTGCGCTTCCTTGATGGTCTGAATCGGAAGAACACGTCCCGTGGCATTCGTGTGCCCTTAGAGTCAGCCCGCCGTCATCGGGACCATGGGGTCCGAATGCACGAAATTGACCTGCATTGGGCAGATAATTAAAAGAATATATTTAATAATTTATTTTAAATAAACACACAAAAAAATATTTATTTTTAATTTTATTTATATAAATATATTTTACTAAATAGACTTCTAAAATTTAATACAGGCGAAAATTTTGTGTTTTGGAAAAAATTTAGTCGGGGATGTGCTTTAGAAATTATGGAAATCGGAAGGAAAAAACGTCGGGAATCGAAAGGGCAAACATCTGGGCCCGTAGAATAAATTCGGGGTAAAGGGTATTTAACCCCTACCTTGGGGTTAAATAACCCGTAACCCGCAGAATAAATTCAAACCCCTAGCTTCGGGTTGAATGACCGGGTCAGATAACCCGGTTATCTGACCCGAGTAACCTTGCCGGTAGAATAAATTAATTACCCGGGTTGAATAACCCGCAGGTAAGGGGCAAATTGCAACCCTACTAGGGGGCAGGGTAACATGCGAATTATGCATAATTTCCAAAAAATTAAAACATTTATTAAATTGCAAAATTTTTAAAAATTTTAATTTCTATTCAAAACGCATAGAAAAAAATTTTTTTAACAAAAATTTTTTAACAAAAACTTTTACAAAAATTTTTGAAACAAAATTTATTCAACAAATAAGAATTTTATTAGTTTTTTAAACTTATTTCATTTGACTATATCTCTTTTTAATAATAGTAAACAATTATTGCGAAATGGGTTTGGCAATAAAATATAAAGGGTCAAATAACCCAGTAACTCAAGTAGTTAAATAACCTTTAGCTCGGTGTTAAACAACCCTTAACTCGGGGTTGAATTTATTCTACCGATTTTAACCCGTAGCTAAGGGTTATTTGCCCCCGGGTTGTTTAACCGGGTTATTTAACCGGGCTATCCAACCCCGAATTTATTCTACGGGCCCTGAGATCGGAAGGGGAAAAAGTCGGAAATCGGAATTCCGACCCTTTGCTCGTGACGTAGCCTAGGACCTCCAATTGTAGAGGGGTAGCACGGGGGACTTGGGGTAAGATTAAAAAATATAAAAATATCCAATTAAAATGTTTATTTCCAAAAAAATAAAATGTAATAATAATTCTACAATTTATAACGAGAAATGTGAAACCTTGAAACTTTCAACATCTTTTAATAATAAGGATATTTTTGGTTGTGGATTAGTTTATCCTCCAACTAATACGACGAATAAATTTCCATATATTTTCTTTACACAAAATGGAAAACAAATTGGTAAATATTTAATTAAAAACTTATTTTTTCAAAAATTGTTTTTAAAGGTAAGGCTATGTTATTAAAGGATAATTCTGATTCATATAAACCATTTGTTTGGCTAAAATGTTGTTCTGTTAAAGCAAACTTTGGAAATAATTTGGAGTCAAAACCTTTTAAATACGACATTTCAAAACATTTAATTCTTAAGGAATTTTATTGAAAAATTTGATTTATTTTGTTTTTGATTTATTCTTTTTCAGTTTAAATTATCATTTTTTAAAATATTTTTTTTAAATCTGTTATATAATAACTTATTTTTGGTTCAATTTTGTAAATTTAAATAAATTGTTTTAATTTATCTAGACTATCAAAAATTTTCAATATTGGACCGAAATCCTCAATGTCCTACATTTCCGATATCTCATATCCCTCATTATCCTCTTTAATCCCTCCAGATTCTTCCAACTTTTAAATAAATAAAAAGTATGTAAAAAATCGTGTTGATCAAAAGTTTTTAGGTCTTCAAATGAATAATAAACATGGAAATAATAATGTAAAAAATATTTTTATATACCTGATTAAAAAATTGTTTGTAAAATAATTTTAAAATTTTCTTAATATTTATGTCATAAAATATAAATTTCGGGAAATAAAAATAAAATAACCATGAAAAATTAAAATATTATTTATTTAATGTAAAAATTAAAAAACTTAAATGAAAAAGTCAGAATATTAAGTGTAATTCAATAACAATATTACGATCAACATCAAACTATTTGTTCATTTTTAATGACGTGATTATTAAGATGACATGTTATTTTTTGCCTGTATTTGAATAAAGAAAGACAATTATTGTTTAATAAAATATAAAATGACAAAAATTTTTTAATATTTAAATTCTAACGGTGGATAAAAAGTCAGGAAAAATAATGCCTTAGTAAGAAAAGGAAAGTTTCACTAAATAAACAAGGAAATAAATAATTTATAAAAAATCTAACGGTGGATAAAAAGTCAGGAAAAGGAATGTAAGAAAAGGAAAGTTTTACTAAATATCTTAGTAAACATACAACTTATTTTTAATTTTGCTTGAAAAAACAGCTGATTAAAGTCTTATAAATAAGAGAATAATCCGAACATAATAAACATAAATAATTTTAAATCTTAAAACCCCGTAAAAATACTAAAATAAAAATGTATTCTTCAACTCTTTGCTTTTTATTCGTAGTTGCTTTAATTGCACAAATTGTGGATTTGGCACCTCCACCTGCTCCTGTTGTTGCTATTGATGAGGTATTTTATAATTAGATATGGGGCCATGCATTTACGGATAAGCTACCTCAGGGCATTCACTAGGTACATCACAAAATTACATAAGTACTCTCCCAAAGTACCTCAGTAATTACCAAAGATATGGGCCCGATCTAATATGATATCATAAATTTATCTTAAGCCAAAACAATTTCGTGTTAAAAGAGCAAGATGCTACAATTACAACATTCGCACGCAACAATGTAAAAATCCGCGTTGCCCAAGATGTCCAGCTTCTTCTTCAATGTCATCAGCAAATCCAAACATTGCTACTTGTTGTTATTAAGAAGGATTTTCTAATTTTTGTAAAATAATAAAAAGCTCTAACTATAAGATAAACACAATAGTTAGCTAATGTTAAACAAAATATGAATTTTTAATTAAATAAAAAGTGTATTTTTTCCCAGCAAGTGGAAAAATCCGTTTTTTTAAAATCCGTTTATATCCGTTTATATCCCCGCATTTCTGCAAATGTTTTGTCCGCACTTTTTCCCTTTCTTTTCTCTTTTCATAAAGATTAGAAATGGTCAATTATTAATACACCTTATTTTTATTGCCATTTTATATGAATGATGTATTATCGTATTTGACGTTTTTTATTATCTGTGAGAAAATTTCTTAAGTTTTTATTCTTAATTGACCATTTTAATCTTTATGAGAGGAGAAAAAAGGAGAAGAAAAAGAAAATAAGGTGTATTAATAATTGACCATTTCTAATCTTTATGAAAAGAGAAAAGAAAGGGAAAAAGTGCGGACAAAACATTTGCAGAAATGCGGGGATATAAACGGATAGTACCAAAATATTTATTTTTATTGCCGTTTTTATCTTCGTTTCGGCGGAAAGCCCACCTGAAACCTTTAAAGGTTGGCTTCTTTCCCAGCCCGGTCATTGTCTTGGATGTGAAGGTTACTGCTATCATCCTGTAGAGTAGGTTTTGAAGCATTAAAATTTAGGATGGGAATATCCGTATGTTTACGCGCAGTGTTTATAAATTTCAGATTTGCTCGTACTCGTACTTCGTACCAGCCTGTCTTTTCGAATTTTGGTACGAGCTTATAAACACTGTTGATGAGAATAGAATTTTGAAAAATAGTTATGGGCGTTTTGGAGGAGAATTAGATTTATTGTTTGGATGTAAAAATATGCGATTTTTAGGGTAAAATATATTAAAATGCATTTCTAGTCTGTACGAGCCTATTTTGTGTCTTCCGACCCTGCTCGACCAAGCACCTACTCTGGCATGTCCCTACCCATGGTCTATCTCAATTATTGTGATTGGTTTTGGAGTATTAAATGTTGTGGCTTTTGGGGTGTTTTTCGTTATTGGGGTTCGTATCCTGCGCTTCCTTGATGGTCTGAATCGGAAGAACACGTCCCGTGGCATTCGTGTGCCCTTAGAGTCAGCCCGCCGTCATCGGGACCATGGGGTCCGAATGCACGAAATTGACCTGCATTGGGCAGATAATTAAAAGAATATATTTAATAATTTATTTTAAATAAACACACAAAAAAATATTTATTTTTAATTTTATTTATATAAATATATTTTACTAAATAGACTTCTAAAATTTAATACAGGCGAAAATTTTGTGTTTTGGAAAAACTTTAGTCGGGGATGTGCTTTAGAAATTATGGAAATCGGAAGGAAAAAACGTCGGGAATCGAAAGGGCAAACATCTGAGATCGGAAGGGGAAAAAGTCGGAAATCGGAATTCCGACCCTTTGCTCGTGACGTAGCCTAGGACCTCCAATTGTAGAGGGGTAGCACGGGGGACTTGGGGTAAGATTAAAAAATATAAAAATATCCAATTAAAATGTTTATTTCCAAAAAAATAAAATGTAATAATAATTCTACAATTTATAACGAGAAATGTGAAACCTTGAAACTTTCAACATCTTTTAATAATAAGGATATTTTTGGTTGTGGATTAGTTTATCCTCCAACTAATACGACGAATAAATTTCCATATATTTTCTTTACACAAAATGGAAAACAAATTGGTAAATATTTAATTAAAAACTTATTTTTTCAAAAATTGTTTTTAAAGGTAAGGCTATGTTATTAAAGGATAATTCTGATTCATATAAACCATTTGTTTGGCTAAAATGTTGTTCTGTTAAAGCAAACTTTGGAAATAATTTGGAGTCAAAACCTTTTAAATACGACATTTCAAAACATTTAATTCTTAAGGAATATTATTGAAAAATTTGATTTATGTTGTGTTTGATTTATTCTTTTTCAGTTTAAATTATCATTTTTTAAAATATTTTTTTTAAATCTGTTATATAATAACTTATTTTTGGTTCAATTTTGTAAATTTAAATAAATTGTTTTAATTTATCTAGACTATCAAAAATTTTCAATATTGGACCGAAATCCTCAATGTCCTACATTTCCGATATCTCATATCCCTCATTATCCTCTTTAATCCCTCCAGATTCTTCCAACTTTTAAATAAATAAAAAGTATGTAAAAAATCGTGTTGATCAAAAGTTTTTAGGTCTTCAAATGAATAATAAACATGGAAATAATAATGTAAAAAATATTTTTATATACCTGATTAAAAAATTGTTTGTAAAATAATTTTAAAATTTTCTTAATATTTATGTCATAAAATATAAATTTCGGGAAATAAAAATAAAATAACCATGAAAAATTAAAATATTATTTATTTAATGTAAAAATTAAAAAACTTAAATGAAAAAGGCAGAATATGAAGTGTAATGCAATAACAATATTACGAGCAACATCAAACTATTTGTTCATTTTTAATGACGTGATTATTAAGATGACATGTTATTTTTTGCCTGTATTTGAATAAAGAAAGACAATTATTGTTTAATAAAATATAAAATGACAAAAATTTTTTAATATTTAAATTCTAACGGTGGATAAAAAGTCAGGAAAAATAATGCCTTAGTAAGAAAAGGAAAGTTTCACTAAATAAACAAGGAAATAAATAATTTATAAAAAATCTAACGGTGGATAAAAAGTCAGGAAAAGGAATGTAAGAAAAGGAAAGTTTTACTAAATATCTTAGTAAACATACAACTTATTTTTAATTTTGCTTGAAAAAACAGCTGATTAAAGTCTTATAAATAAGAGAATAATCCGAACATAATAAACATAAATAATTTTAAATCTTAAAACCCCGTAAAAATACTAAAATAAAAATGTATTCTTCAACTCTTTGCTTTTTATTCGTAGTTGCTTTAATTGCACAAATTGTGGATTTGGCACCTCCACCTGCTCCTGTTGTTGCTATTGATGAGGTATTTTATAATTAGATATGGGGCCATGCATTTACGGATAAGCTACCTCAGGGCATTCACTAGGTACATCACAAAATTACATAAGTACTCTCCCAAAGTACCTCAGTAATTACCAAAGATATGGGCCCGATCTAATATGATATCATAAATTTATCTTAAGCCAAAACAATTTCGTGTTAAAAGAGCAAGATGCTACAATTACAACATTCGCACGCAACAATGTAAAAATCCGCGTTGCCCAAGATGTCCAGCTTCTTCTTCAATGTCATCAGCAAATCCAAACATTGCTACTTGTTGTTATTAAGAAGGATTTTCTAATTTTTGTAAAATAATAAAAAGCTCTAACTATAAGATAAACACAATAGTTAGCTAATGTTAAACAAAATATGAATTTTTAATTAAATAAAAAGTGTATTTTTTCCCAGCAAGTGGAAAAATCCGTTTTTTTAAAATCCGTTTATATCCGTTTATATCCCCGCATTTCTGCAAATGTTTTGTCCGCACTTTTTCCCTTTCTTTTCTCTTTTCATAAAGATTAGAAATGGTCAATTATTAATACACCTTATTTTTATTGCCATTTTATATGAATGATGTATTATCGTATTTGACGTTTTTTATTATCTGTGAGAAAATTTCTTAAGTTTTTATTCTTAATTGACCATTTTAATCTTTATGAGAGGAGAAAAAAGGAGAAGAAAAAGAAAATAAGGTGTATTAATAATTGACCATTTCTAATCTTTATGAAAAGAGAAAAGAAAGGGAAAAAGTGCGGACAAAACATTTGCAGAAATGCGGGGATATAAACGGATAGTACCAAAATATTTATTTTTATTGCCGTTTTTATCTTCGTTTCGGCGGAAAGCCCACCTGAAACCTTTAAAGGTTGGCTTCTTTCCCAGCCCGGTCATTGTCTTGGATGTGAAGGTTACTGCTATCATCCTGTAGAGTAGGTTTTGAAGCATTAAAATTTAGGATGGGAATATCCGTATGTTTACGCGCAGTGTTTATAAATTTCAGATTTGCTCGTACTCGTACTTCGTACCAGCCTGTCTTTTCGAATTTTGGTACGAGCTTATAAACACTGTTGATGAGAATAGAATTTTGAAAAATAGTTATGGGCGTTTTGGAGGAGAATTAGATTTATTGTTTGGATGTAAAAATATGCGATTTTTAGGGTAAAATATATTAAAATGCATTTCTAGTCTGTACGAGCCTATTTTGTGTCTTCCGACCCTGCTCGACCAAGCACCTACTCTGGCATGTCCCTACCCATGGTCTATCTCAATTATTGTGATTGGTTTTGGAGTATTAAATGTTGTGGCTTTTGGGGTGTTTTTCGTTATTGGGGTTCGTATCCTGCGCTTCCTTGATGGTCTGAATCGGAAGAACACGTCCCGTGGCATTCGTGTGCCCTTAGAGTCAGCCCGCCGTCATCGGGACCATGGGGTCCGAATGCACGAAATTGACCTGCATTGGGCAGATAATTAAAAGAATATATTTAATAATTTATTTTAAATAAACACACAAAAAAATATTTATTTTTAATTTTATTTATATAAATATATTTTACTAAATAGACTTCTAAAATTTAATACAGGCGAAAATTTTGTGTTTTGGAAAAACTTTAGTCGGGGATGTGCTTTAGAAATTATGGAAATCGGAAGGAAAAAACGTCGGGAATCGAAAGGGCAAACATCTGAGATCGGAAGGGGAAAAAGTCGGAAATCGGAATTCCGACCCTTTGCTCGTGACGTAGCCTAGGACCTCCAATTGTAGAGGGGTAGCACGGGGGACTTGGGGTAAGATTAAAAAATATAAAAATATCCAATTAAAATGTTTATTTCCAAAAAAATAAAATGTAATAATAATTCTACAATTTATAACGAGAAATGTGAAACCTTGAAACTTTCAACATCTTTTAATAATAAGGATATTTTTGGTTGTGGATTAGTTTATCCTCCAACTAATACGACGAATAAATTTCCATATATTTTCTTTACACAAAATGGAAAACAAATTGGTAAATATTTAATTAAAAACTTATTTTTTCAAAAATTGTTTTTAAAGGTAAGGCTATGTTATTAAAGGATAATTCTGATTCATATAAACCATTTGTTTGGCTAAAATGTTGTTCTGTTAAAGCAAACTTTGGAAATAATTTGGAGTCAAAACCTTTTAAATACGACATTTCAAAACATTTAATTCTTAAGGAATTTTATTGAAAAATTTGATTTATTTTGTTTTTGATTTATTCTTTTTCAGTTTAAATTATCATTTTTTAAAATATTTTTTTTAAATCTGTTATATAATAACTTATTTTTGGTTCAATTTTGTAAATTTAAATAAATTGTTTTAATTTATCTAGACTATCAAAAATTTTCAATATTGGACCGAAATCCTCAATGTCCTACATTTCCGATATCTCATATCCCTCATTATCCTCTTTAATCCCTCCAGATTCTTCCAACTTTTAAATAAATAAAAAGTATGTAAAAAATCGTGTTGATCAAAAGTTTTTAGGTCTTCAAATGAATAATAAACATGGAAATAATAATGTAAAAAATATTTTTATATACCTGATTAAAAAATTGTTTGTAAAATAATTTTAAAATTTTCTTAATATTTATGTCATAAAATATAAATTTCGGGAAATAAAAATAAAATAACCATGAAAAATTAAAATATTATTTATTTAATGTAAAAATTAAAAAACTTAAATGAAAAAGTCAGAATATTAAGTGTAATTCAATAACAATATTACGATCAACATCAAACTATTTGTTCATTTTTAATGACGTGATTATTAAGATGACATGTTATTTTTTGCCTGTATTTGAATAAAGAAAGACAATTATTGTTTAATAAAATATAAAATGACAAAAATTTTTTAATATTTAAATTCTAACGGTGGATAAAAAGTCAGGAAAAATAATGCCTTAGTAAGAAAAGGAAAGTTTCACTAAATAAACAAGGAAATAAATAATTTATAAAAAATCTAACGGTGGATAAAAAGTCAGGAAAAGGAATGTAAGAAAAGGAAAGTTTTACTAAATATCTTAGTAAACATACAACTTATTTTTAATTTTGCTTGAAAAAACAGCTGATTAAAGTCTTATAAATAAGAGAATAATCCGAACATAATAAACATAAATAATTTTAAATCTTAAAACCCCGTAAAAATACTAAAATAAAAATGTATTCTTCAACTCTTTGCTTTTTATTCGTAGTTGCTTTAATTGCACAAATTGTGGATTTGGCACCTCCACCTGCTCCTGTTGTTGCTATTGATGAGGTATTTTATAATTAGATATGGGGCCATGCATTTACGGATAAGCTACCTCAGGGCATTCACTAGGTACATCACAAAATTACATAAGTACTCTCCCAAAGTACCTCAGTAATTACCAAAGATATGGGCCCGATCTAATATGATATCATAAATTTATCTTAAGCCAAAACAATTTCGTGTTAAAAGAGCAAGATGCTACAATTACAACATTCGCACGCAACAATGTAAAAATCCGCGTTGCCCAAGATGTCCAGCTTCTTCTTCAATGTCATCAGCAAATCCAAACATTGCTACTTGTTGTTATTAAGAAGGATTTTCTAATTTTTGTAAAATAATAAAAAGCTCTAACTATAAGATAAACACAAAAAAATATTTATTTTTAATTTTATTTATATAAATATATTTTACTAAATAGACTTCTAAAATTTAATACAGGCGAAAATTTTGTGTTTTGGAAAAACTTTAGTCGGGGATGTGCTTTAGAAATTATGGAAATCGGAAGGAAAAAACGTCGGGAATCGAAAGGGCAAACATCTGAGATCGGAAGGGGAAAAAGTCGGAAATCGGAATTCCGACCCTTTGCTCGTGACGTAGCCTAGGACCTCCAATTGTAGAGGGGTAGCACGGGGGACTTGGGGTAAGATTAAAAAATATAAAAATATCCAATTAAAATGTTTATTTCCAAAAAAATAAAATGTAATAATAATTCTACAATTTATAACGAGAAATGTGAAACCTTGAAACTTTCAACATCTTTTAATAATAAGGATATTTTTGGTTGTGGATTAGTTTATCCTCCAACTAATACGACGAATAAATTTCCATATATTTTCTTTACACAAAATGGAAAACAAATTGGTAAATATTTAATTAAAAACTTATTTTTTCAAAAATTGTTTTTAAAGGTAAGGCTATGTTATTAAAGGATAATTCTGATTCATATAAACCATTTGTTTGGCTAAAATGTTGTTCTGTTAAAGCAAACTTTGGAAATAATTTGGAGTCAAAACCTTTTAAATACGACATTTCAAAACATTTAATTCTTAAGGAATTTTATTGAAAAATTTGATTTATTTTGTTTTTGATTTATTCTTTTTCAGTTTAAATTATCATTTTTTAAAATATTTTTTTTAAATCTGTTATATAATAACTTATTTTTGGTTCAATTTTGTAAATTTAAATAAATTGTTTTAATTTATCTAGACTATCAAAAATTTTCAATATTGGACCGAAATCCTCAATGTCCTACATTTCCGATATCTCATATCCCTCATTATCCTCTTTAATCCCTCCAGATTCTTCCAACTTTTAAATAAATAAAAAGTATGTAAAAAATCGTGTTGATCAAAAGTTTTTAGGTCTTCAAATGAATAATAAACATGGAAATAATAATGTAAAAAATATTTTTATATACCTGATTAAAAAATTGTTTGTAAAATAATTTTAAAATTTTCTTAATATTTATGTCATAAAATATAAATTTCGGGAAATAAAAATAAAATAACCATGAAAAATTAAAATATTATTTATTTAATGTAAAAATTAAAAAACTTAAATGAAAAAGTCAGAATATTAAGTGTAATTCAATAACAATATTACGATCAACATCAAACTATTTGTTCATTTTTAATGACGTGATTATTAAGATGACATGTTATTTTTTGCCTGTATTTGAATAAAGAAAGACAATTATTGTTTAATAAAATATAAAATGACAAAAATTTTTTAATATTTAAATTCTAACGGTGGATAAAAAGTCAGGAAAAATAATGCCTTAGTAAGAAAAGGAAAGTTTCACTAAATAAACAAGGAAATAAATAATTTATAAAAAATCTAACGGTGGATAAAAAGTCAGGAAAAGGAATGTAAGAAAAGGAAAGTTTTACTAAATATCTTAGTAAACATACAACTTATTTTTAATTTTGCTTGAAAAAACAGCTGATTAAAGTCTTATAAATAAGAGAATAATCCGAACATAATAAACATAAATAATTTTAAATCTTAAAACCCCGTAAAAATACTAAAATAAAAATGTATTCTTCAACTCTTTGCTTTTTATTCGTAGTTGCTTTAATTGCACAAATTGTGGATTTGGCACCTCCACCTGCTCCTGTTGTTGCTATTGATGAGGTATTTTATAATTAGATATGGGGCCATGCATTTACGGATAAGCTACCTCAGGGCATTCACTAGGTACATCACAAAATTACATAAGTACTCTCCCAAAGTACCTCAGTAATTACCAAAGATATGGGCCCGATCTAATATGATATCATAAATTTATCTTAAGCCAAAACAATTTCGTGTTAAAAGAGCAAGATGCTACAATTACAACATTCGCACGCAACAATGTAAAAATCCGCGTTGCCCAAGATGTCCAGCTTCTTCTTCAATGTCATCAGCAAATCCAAACATTGCTACTTGTTGTTATTAAGAAGGATTTTCTAATTTTTGTAAAATAATAAAAAGCTCTAACTATAAGATAAACACAATAGTTAGCTAATGTTAAACAAAATATGAATTTTTAATTAAATAAAAAGTGTATTTTTTCCCAGCAAGTGTCCGGTACCTTTTGTTTAGGACACTAGTCCTACATCATCAAAATTATGTTACACCTCGCATGATAGCCTGACATGCAATTCTGCGGTGTAGTTCCCAACAGCCACGGTAATTCCAGCTCTGTAGTGGTCTTCTTTCACAATGAATTTCCCAAGTATTAGCTTGCCCCATCCACTTTCAATAGGTAGATATCGAGGTATTCCCTCTATAATACTCGTGTTTAATCAAAATAAATTATAAACGCAGTGTTATATTCTATACCCTGGTTTTCCATTGATTCTCAGAACCCAAACATCACGGAAAATCGTGGGTAGACTCAAGATACTATTTGTATTCTACCCTAGTTACCTAGTTAAAAAGTCTTAAATTTTTCAAAATTGCTTTCAATTAAGCAGAAAGGTCATCAATTTGGTTTTAACGTTAATTTGAATTTAGTATATACTCCCGGAGTAGTATATATTTAATTAGCAAAAAGCACAGTTTAAGAGGACAGTATTTATAAATCAATTATATGTATATTAAAAAGTATAAAACTTTCTGATTTAACACAAATTTAATAATATTTAATAGTATAAGTTAATAAAATTATTGGGTGTCGCAGAAATACTATTGGCAAGAAATTAGCTTGGAAACGTTCTAGTCATTTAATCCATCTTTTGGGTAACAATCCATAAGATTAACAAAAATCCATTCAAATTTGCATCATTGGAACCTTCCACTGTCTAAATTTTTAATTTATTTTTTAAAATTTAATTTAACAATTAGAGTTGACAATTTTCCTATTAATAAATGTGTTTCCCTGATTAATATAATATCTACAATACTTGTTTAAGAGACGGTTTGGAACCTTAATTTTCTCAAGGTTCGAATCCTACTAACGGCAATATTTTTTACAATTTTCTTTTAAAGATTTACATTTTAACCGAGGGTAAAAATGGTTATAAAAAGAATTAGAATGAAGGTCCCTCATTATATCCCTTTCAGGGAAATAAGAGATAACTAAAAAATTTTTATTCTTCAATTTAGATTCTCTAAATTATGTAAATTATTACCTTGCAGTAAAAACATGTTTGATAAGAACAATCTGGATCTGGATCATTATCTTCTACGCAGTCATTTCGACGAAAGTATTCACCATTAATCTTAAATATGTAAATGGATGAACTAAACTAAACATAGAAACCAGACTTGGTCATGGATACAAATTTTGCTATCCGTATCCGGATATATCCGTAGGGTCAATATCCGTATCCGTTTGTATCCGTCCAACTTTTGAGACATATCCATCCGCGGATATCCGCGGATATATCCGTTTTTTCTCAAAATGGTCAGCCTGACCACAATTTTCAAAATGGTCAAATTTATTTAAATTTGAGTAATGGTTAGATAATGCTGTAATAACTGGATGCAGCAAAACGAACCTTGCTTATGACCATCGGAGATTCGAAAATCGGAAGGCAGAGATCGGAATTCCGATCCAACGCTCATACCGACAAAAATAGAATTTTGAAAATTTTTGAGTATTTTTGAAAATTTAAATTCTCGATTTCGGACCGAAATGAAAATCTCGGTTAACTGACCAGTTGATTTCAGCGCCGCAGGCGAAAATTTTGAGAATTTTGGAAGACCATGAAGCAAAAGATTTTCATTTTTAGCGCCGCAGGCGAAAATTTTGATAATTTTAGAAGGCCATAGGCCAAAAAAATTCACTTTTTGCTCAATCCCCTCATCAAATTTATCCCTATTCCCCATTTCGAGAGGGGGGAGGGTTTTTGTTTGCTCAGCTAAAAGTGAATTTTTTGGCTTACGGCCTTCTAACATTCTCGCCTGCGGCAATGAAAAAGGAAGAATTCTGATGACTTAGTCTTCAAAAATTCAGAAAATTTCGCCGACGGCGCTGAACATAGAAGAAATCTGGCTTCTAGCCTTCCAAAATTCTCAAAATTTTCGCCCTGAGTAGGGCTCACTGAGCCTTCGGGTTCGGGATCGTCGGTGATCAGGGTTTGAGGGCATGTCGTTCGGAGTCGAGGTGACTTTTGGGTCGGGGTTCGGGGTCAGGTGCGAGAGATTTTAAAAACCAAATAAAAAGACATAAAGGGCCCTTTGTGAGATCCGGCATCGAACACAAAATTAAATAAATTACAAGTTGAGTGTAGACTAACGCCTTAACCAGTCGACCATCCATGTCAATAATATTGAATGAAAGAAATTAAATATGTATATCTCTTTCAAATGCGAGACTCAATTATCTCCTGGCGTTGGGAATATAATTATTTTCTCTTGGCAAAATGTATTTTAAAATTTAATTAGTGATGTTAAATCGCAGAAATTAGGGACGGATATCCGCGGATTTGAAGCATCATATCCGTATCCATCCGTATCCGTCCGATTTTTTAAAAAACACTATCCATATCCGTCCGTATCCGCGGATACCCGCGGATATCCGGATATTATCCGTATCCATGACCAAGTCTGATAGAAACAAACAATCATCGCATTCTTTATATGGCATCGTATGCAAAAGTTAGGTCCAAAGTATTTTTTTACAATCCACTTTCCATCCGGTCCTAATTTCAAATTTAGTTTCTCATCTAACTCGTACATTTCTTGTCGAGTTTGCAAATTATTTGGATCCCAAATAGATTCACGTACTTCTTTGCAATTTGAAGAATCCTGTGAAGGTGCAAGTTCTAAATTATATTTAATAATTACATATTTAAAGCTTTAGACTTTATGTTCATTGTCTTTAAGGATAAAACAATTGGGATCGGCGGTCAAATGAAAATTTAACTATTCAAAAGTAACCAGAACCACAAGGATCTTAAAAATTCAGATTTTTAAAGCTCAACACTAAGATTCTCGGATAGTTATAAAAATTTCTATAGAAAATTCTTTTTGAATATTTTTCTTAAATACAGAAAAATTTTTTGAGCATTATTTTAGCGTGCGTAAAAAATAATTTATATTTTTGATTATTTCCCTTAAATAATTTACCAGCTTTGTAACTAATGTCATATTCTCCAATATTTCCCTTTTTCATTATTAATACTTCAGTATATTCTTCAGAACTAATACGTAGAATTTTGTCACAACAAATTCTAGCACCTAAGACTATGTTTAAAAATATTTCTAAGAAATTCAAACCCGTTGCCGTTTTGTCTTTGAGAAATTTAATTTCTATGTAATTATTTAGACAGGGATATCTACATTCAAAGCCTTCCATTTTTCTGACCTCGATTAATGTACGTTTTGCTTTGATTCGATCAGAATTAGTTTCTTTCGGCTAAAAATTAAATTTTAATGTAAAAACTTGATGTAATATACTCTCATACAATCAGATCTCAGTATGTTATACCCACAGTAATCTACCCCAAAACCTTCATTTTATCTCATCTCTAAATTAACCTTAGTCACAAGGTATACAATTCACGTTTGGAAAAATATGTAGTCGGACCTAGATTTTACATTTTCTTCTGAGAACAGTAAAGTGTATGTAAAAATCGAGAACTAATAAAAACCGAGCTTTATTCAAAATTTACCTTAATGACAAAAAAGCATAAAATTTGACTTGCAAAAAGATGTATAACTTTAAACGCATGCGAGTTAATATTTTGTACTTCAACTTTTGCTGTTAACTCAACAACCATGCACTTTTCATCTAAACATTTTATTTTTATTTACTATATATTCAAAGCAAAATGTATAATTACATTCATATTTTGTACAATATTCTCCACCATATCCATCAGGACATCGACATTTACAATCATTTAATGGGTCTGGAAATCCGCCATTCTTACATTCTCCATAATCTAATTCATATTCGTTTACATCACATTTCAAATTAATTGATTTGGATAGTGTAGATTTATGTGGATATTCACTTGTACCTTAAAAGTTTGTGATAATATTCATGAGAAATTCTATTGAGAAAAGCAATTTCACATAAAGAATTATACTTCTTTCTATAAGACCAATCTCAAACTATCGGAATCCGGATAGCTCAGATATGACAACTCAATTACTCACAGTATAGCCTGTTCAGAAGTTTTATATCTTTAAAAGAAGGTTCAACATATAATCCCATTGTACTTTGATATTCTTGTTTCAAAGCAACCATTGTAAATTTCCTAAATAAATGATTGAATTTATTTCAATTTATTTTTATACGTTTTATCTAATCCACCATGTGGTGAGTAATGCATTATTGAGCCATAATCATATGGAGTTCCAAAATACAGCGGACTATATTGTTTGTAATTCCCCCACTTGCTCTTAATTGAATTTGATTAGTTTATGTCAGGGTGGCCCTTTTACCCTATTTATTAGAGCTGTCCGAGACTCTTCGTCTTGGTCTTGGAACCAAGACTTTTCTTGGGTTTTTTTCGGTCTTGGTCTTGGTCTTGGGGTGTTTGTCTTGGTCTTGTCTTGGTTTTATTTTTTGGTCTTGGTTTTTGGCCTTTCTATAAGAAATTTCTAATTGACGAAATGTCTCTCATGAAAACTTTGGACCTTTCGTCCAATGGGTCATTTATAATGGAATGGAAGAAATCTGGCCTCTTTCCCTTCCAAAATTCTCAAAATTTTCGCCTGCGGCGCAGGAAAAGGAAGATTTTTGGCTTCTTGGCCTTCATAATTCCTAAAATTTTCGCCTGCGGCGCTAGGATGAAAAGATTTTTGGCTTAAAATTCCTACAAATTTTTAAAAATTTTCGCCTGCGGCGCAAAAAGATAGGGATAAAATAGAGGATCGAAGCCACCATCACTCAATCACCCAGGTCCCCCAACTTCATAATATTCCTTTTGATCCCTCTTAATCCACTTAAATTCCCCTTTAAACCTTAATATCCTCCTTAATCCAAGGACGTAGCCAGGGGGTCGATTTCGAGGAGTGCTAACGTTAGGTGTCGCCAAAATTTTGGCTTTACCCTTTGATATCACTAAGATCCCCTTAATCCACCCAAATCCTCTGAAATATATCTCATTGATTTTCCACCCGGATAAATTCCCCAAAATTCTTTGAATTTCGCATAGATTTTTCGAAATTATAGGTAATTGTGCTGAAGTTGACTGTGATCGTGTCAAAATAACAAAAAATAACCAAAAATTTGACCTATAGGGCCTAAAAATTGTCTCGAATTTTGTATTATTTTTGGCCGTGAGTCTTGGAGTTTTGGTCTTGGTCTTGAGTCTTGGTCTTGGAAAAAATTTTGTCTTGGGTCTTGAGTCTTGGAAAAATTTTGGTCTCGGACAGCTTACTATTTATAGAGGATTTTCCCTATTTTTCCCTATTTCTCATTTGCCTTATTTTTGCCCTATTTTTACCATCTTGCAAAATTTCAAAAATTCTTCGGATTTTGTAAAAAATGGTAAAATGTAGGATTTTTGACTTCCTGGCCTTCCAAAATCCTTAAAATTTTTGCCTGCGGCGGAAAAAATGGAAGAAATCTGGCTTCTGGCCTTCCAAAATTCTCAAAATTTTCGCCTTATTTGAAATCTTAATTATGTTCAAACTTTTAAAGATATGCCCTAATTTTTGCCCTATTTGTGGCCGATTTCGCCCTATTTTTGAGTGGCTGCGCCCTATTTTATTGTTTTGGAAGGGGCCACCCTGGTTTATGTGTAAAATTATTTCACAAGTTTTAAACTTTCGCTAATAAAATTTAGGTAGGCATTCTAATTTTTAAAAATTCAAGTACTTCAAAAACCTGGTTTCATCAAACTATATAATTTAAATTATGAAAATTTATACTTGCTTTATGAAAAATTTATCAAATATTTAGTGAATATTTGATAAAATTTTGTAAATCATTAGATTTTGAAGAATTATATGAACTTTTTAAAGATCTCGGTTCTGAATTTAAAAACACCGATCTAGTGTGCCTTAGTCAATACAATTTTAGGAAGAATGTTATGTGTTTCATTGAAAACCCAATATAATTTGCAAACAGTAATTTAGAACCGGATTATTAAATGTGAACAAGGAAATCGAACGTTATCTAATCTCAAACGTTTTCAAAAATATGTAAAATTCGACTAACTGAATAAATATTTTTATAATTGATCCAAAGTTGTTCATTGCGATCAAACCTACTCATTTCATGCCAAATACCTAATGCGTGCATAATTTCATGAATTACTGTTCCAACCTAAATAATTATTAATTAAATAAAATTTAATTTGTTTCAATAGGCCCCCTTTAAGGCACGCACCACTAAACAGGACTCTAACACCACCACTAGTTTTTTCCTTTAAATATTTCTTAAATCCTAAATTTAATTTGTACAATCAAAAAAATTTAATATGTAATTTATTACCGATAGACAACCAGCACTCGGTGGAACATTAACATGATGTGATGAAATATTGGTATCTTCCGATTTTGTTTTTGTATACCAGAAAATTCCGACATGCGAACTGCACCATGCAGCATGATACATAAATTCAAAATCATGAACGGACCATTTATCAACTCTTTCAAATTTCAAGCATGTGTGTTGACTAATACGTTAATAATTTTTAATGAAAATTTCGGCATTGTTATAAAGATAAAACGGTGTCTTAGTATTTTTTCTACAATTTTTATATTTTGTTTTTGCGTCTGCTTGTAATGATGAATTCTAATAGTTTCGGACAGTATGTAATTTTTAAACTTTACAAAATTGGTGAAGTCGGTCAGAATTTTAAGCTAGAGATTTTCAATTAATAATTTACCTTAAACTTTTTAGAGCTTTATCTATAATTTCTATCCAATCACCTAAAATTTAATAAATATTTGTTTAAAAGTTATTTAGTATTTAAACCATCATCGTGAGAGAAAGCATAAATAATTGGCATCTCCCACATATGCTTTTCCATATTTTTCTTCAAAATATTCATAAATTGTCTCTTAGTACGAGTTTGTCTTTTATTAGTTCTTTTTGTACAACCTAAATTTTTATAATGGATAAAGTTTAAAAATATTTGAAATTTTACATCTACGCTGCTCAACGATCAGCTGCTCTACCTCCCCAGGCATATACACAATATCACCAATAACAGTATCATCGGCATCTTCACAACCGTAAACCAATCCATCGGCATCACGAGTCCCTAACAAAGGCTTGTCTTTTACACTTCGTTTATCTCTAGCTCCAGGAGGTATATTTAACCAATCATCGGTCTAAGATTTATCGAACATTAGTCTACATTAAAATTTTATAAATAATTTCACTATATGTGGTGGACGAGGTTCTGTATCGCAAGGACACTTGATACTTAGTTCCAAGAATTCATTAAATGCCCTTTTATGCTTGTTGTATTCCTCTAGTCCAAGTTGATCACATTGGTTTGGACTGCGTTTATACTAAATATATTAGTCTAAGTATTTAAAATTTTCTAACGATATTTTTGGAGTCATGAGAGAAATTTTCTGATGGAAATGGTGAACTTTTGAGCCGAGCATTAAAATGTATATGAATAACTACAGCCGGTAATATTCAATTTCGTTCCCCCCTCCTTTTTTCCTTCCTCAAAGTATCACAAAATGGTCAGCCAATCTTAATTTATAGAACTCGTCGAGATGTGTCGAATGACACCAAAATTGAAAAAATCGGACCTGATTTGACCGAGATACAGACCCCTGAAAATTGAACAACCATAGGGGCGAAAAACCATAGGTACCAAAATTTATACAAATGATAGCTCTTTCGAAAGAGCTCGTCGAGCTGAGTCGAATGACACCAAAATCAATGTGATTGGATAAGATTTGAAAAAGTTATGACATAAGTCGCCGACTCCGTTAGGTGTACTTGAGGTCATAACTTTGTCAAACCAAGTCTAATCGCGTTGATTTATAAGTCATTCGACTCAGCTCGAAAAGCAGTTTCGAATGAGCTATCATTCGGATAAAATTTTTTTAGTCCAAAAAATCACCCCTATGGTTGTTCAATTTTCAGGGGTCTGTATCTCGGTCAAATCAGGTCTGATTTTTTCAATTTTGGTGTCATTCGACACAGCTCGACGAGACTATGAATTAAGATTGGCTGACCATTTTGTAATACTTTGAGGAAGGAAAAAAGGAGGGGGAACGAAATTGAATATTACTCTACAGCCAGACCTCACTATATTAATCCTTATTGGAGCAGAAAATATCGTGACTATGCTGGAATAGGGTTCTAAACTAGGAACATAACCAGGGCTCCGATTCGTACTTTATTTGAAAGTATGTGCTTTGAAATCGACCTCCGTACTTACGAAATCGAATTTGTACTTTATTGAAAGTATGTACTTTAAAATCAACATTTTGGCAAAAAATGGAAGAAATCTGGCTTAAGGACCTCCAAAATTCTCAAAATTTTCGTCTGCGGCGCAAAAATAGATTTTCTGGCGCCTTCGGCGGCACAAAAAGTGCATTGAACTTCGCAAAATGGTCAATGAAAACAAGAAATTATTAGAAAAGATTAATTTAGGAGAGAAATATAAAAGGTTTGAGGACGAATAAATATTTTCTAAATTAATTTGGAGTGTAATTTAAATTTGGAAATTTTGTCCCTATGTACTTTGAAATCGAGATTTTAATACTTTTGATTGAAATTTTGTCGATCGCAGCCCTGACATAAACCTATTACTTTTTACCGATTCCACTAAGGTAAGACGAGTCTCAAAGCTAATCTCCTCGAGCGGAATATCGGTTTAAAATTTAATTTTTATAGGAAAATCTGGGTTTTATCAAAAATACTGATTCTAACATTATGATCCTTATTTCATCTGTTTTATAGAGTTTTTTGTACTCCTATAAAAATGGGAAATTTCAAATGAAAAAACTCACACAACTAAATTCCTTCTCAACCAATTCATTGTTTAGCCTTAACTCTATTGAACCAAAGCATGATTTTTCTGGCACAGAAATAATTTCAAAATTTGTAGCAAACAACTGCTTCCCTTCTTTATTGACGTCAGGTCCTATCAATGCCATTGCGCCACCCTGATAAATTTCTCTTTGATTATGTTCCAATTAATTATAGTAACTCCAAAAAACTCGACAGTACCGATCAATGAAAATGACAAAACATAAAATAATGAACCTCCGATTATTTGTCTTTCTTTCTTTACTATTTCCCTTTAACAAAATTTAGATTTATATACCTCCTCTATAATTTCCTGAATGTCTTTATGTTCAAGATTAGCAATAACAGAACTTCCAAAATCATAAACATTTCCATTTATTTCATCAGTCAGGATTGCGAAATTCTTTCCATTATTTCCCAATTGTATTGAAAATAATTTAATATTATTTTCCGTTCCATTTAAAAGGTCAAGATATGGTTCTTCACCAGGATATCTTTCAATTTTCCCAGTCACTTTAATTGTTTTGCCAAATTTAACCCTAAAATATAAAACATAAAATATTAACTAATAAAAAGACAGTTTAAATTTTTGTTTTCTAATACTTAAATCCGATAAATATGATTTGCCAAAACATGCAAATTTACGGATATGCCTTGAAAATTCAGTTCATAATCTTTACGATCTTGTTCTTAATGTATAATTTTGCATCCCTCGGTTGTCATGTATATCAGTATATGTTTAGTCAAATTTTTGGATATTTAAAAGGTTTTATTTTGTTAAGATACTGCCTAAATTCTGAATTTTTGATAAATATCGTTTATTTTATCAGAGCTGTTTCCACACAAAAAATTTATGAAATCTTAAATCGAAAGTAATTCAAAAATATCGAAAATCAAAAATATTTTCAAAATAGTTGAAAACGAAAAAAATATTTACCCGTTATATACCTATTTATAAATACCGCATATTTTGCTATCTCTCTCGAACCATGCTACTGATAACCTACGTTTTTTCCGAAAATGAGAAACCAATTATAACATTAACGCCAAATCTAACCCAATACTCTTCTTCTAATATTTCAAATCCAATTCTGGTTGCATAAACTCTAAATTCAATTCCGTGTTTTCCAAATTCATCCTCATCTTCGTATGTTTTACAGGCCTTGGCATAATCACTTTTTGGATTATTTTTTATCTAAAATATTAATAAAGGATTAATAAAACTACTTTTTAAATCATCAACCTGCTTGCCAAATTTAGTATAATAGCAAAGCGTCAAATTAACCGAGTTCCAACTAAAATTAATTTATAAAAATAAATATTTCGGTTTTATTTTTAAAATTAAACAATTCAAATTTATTACTTTCTCATTTTGTTTGTTTCGGCAGATTTGTATTTACATATTTCTGATTGACTGATTCCAGCATTTCTCTGCTTTCTTGCTTCCTCAACACTACAGGCTAGATTTCTTAAACTTGTACCTACTTCAAGTCGATTTGTAATGTAATTTTGATTGACAGAAAACATGTCCTGTTAAATATAAATAAGAGAGATTGTAGTGAAAACACTCAAGTTGAATTTTATTACATTAAAAACATTATTTTAAATTAAATTCCTTACACAATGGCTAGTAGTATGAAATTTATATCCATCAAGTTTTAATGTTAAATGACAAGATTTTGATGGAAATTCCATTTCATCATAAAGTCTACTAAAATAATTCCACAATTCCATATCTAATCCAAGAAGTGAAATTGCTTCGTTCTTTAATGAATAAAAATATATTACAAAAATTCAAAATTATTAGGAAAATGTCTTTAACCATTTTGGTTTTAGAAATTTGATCAATTTCTAAAATGACAGGAGAATTCAGTCAGTAAATTTGACAACTTATACAGGGTGCGTAAAAAGTCCTTGCCCACGCTCTTTTGGGCATAAAAATTTATTCAAATGGAATTTTGACAAATAAATTCACACATACAATCACAAGAATGTGTGTTATTAGAAAATTAAAAAAGATTTGCAAAATTTTACACATTTGAGGAAATACAAGCATCTAAAGCTTGTGGAAATTGACTTCGATGGTCCTTATCTTAATCCTTTGGAAAATTATTTTTGGTCACTTTTGTAGCAAATGATTAGGCGGAAAAGATAAAAAATAATTAAAAATCTGAAAACTTCATTAAAGCGTGCCCGGGACCAAAAAAGTGAAATGACTGTGCGACCATCGTAGGTAATTTACACAAATGTTTAGATGCTTGTATTTCTGCACATGCGTAAAATTTTGCAAATCTTTTTTAATTTTCTAATAACACACATTCTTGTGATTGTATGTGTGAATTTATTTGGCAAAATTCCACTTTAATAAATTTTTATGCCCAAAAGAGTGTGGGCAAGGACTTTTTACGCACCCTGTACATAGGATAGGGAGTTCGACTCAGATTCACCAACATTCGTTGAGCAAGGACAAGGTCCAATCCTAGTCCCTCTCTCAATGATATTAATTTAAATATTTTGAAAAATATGTATTTCTTTTTGAGAAAAGTGCCATCAAAATAAATTTAAAAAATTCAATACCCCTTCAGCGATCATTTGAAAAATATTTTCTTTGTACCCATCCCTTTTACTAAATAACAAATTAATTCTATATTTTGCACTTGATCCATAATCCAATTTCTTCCCATCCAAACCAGTCAAAGTAGCGAAGTGTGTGCCTTCATTGCCTAGTTTAAGGGTGAAGATGGTAAAAGTTGCATTATTTTTTGAGGGAGGTTCCATAAATCCGTTGGTTTTGTTTATCAGTCCAGTGATGGTTACAGAATTTTGAAAGGAGAAACTTAAAAATATCAAATTTTTAAGTATTAAAAAGTTCGAGAGCTTTATAATATGTATAATAAAAACTTTTATGTACATAATTTCATACACAAATACAAGTTTTATAGCCAAGAAAACGAGTGAAGAGAATAATTACGAGCAGGCAGCCTTTTGGCAGATATTGTGCTCTACCGATTGAGCTACCGTAACACTGATGTCACCTTATCTTTAAACAGATCTTAATCATGCTAAAGTAAAGTGACCATAACTATTGCGAGTGCTTTATATCTCCGTTCTATTTTAATTTTTAATTACTAGAGTTGCGCGAGGTCGAGGCCTCGCCGAGGTCGAGGTCCTCGCCCATTTTCCAATCTCGGTCTCGATTCGACCGGTCCTCGGCCTCGGAGCCTCGGTCTCGATCCTCGCCAATTTCAAAGTATATGATATTTGATCAAATAATTGATTCTCCAGCCTTTTCAAATTTCTATTCCAAGGTATTCGAAAAATTTAATCAAAGCTTATAAATTATTTGGCTAAGGATTTGAGTTGTCTGATCTATCGTATTGGGTCCCCTACTAGATCTGAATATGCTGGAAATTATTAATTTGAAATTATTTAGCAAATATCTGATAATATTTATTAAATTTAATTAAATTTTCAAAAGGTCAAATTTTTTTTAAAAAACCTCAGAATCCTCGAACCTCGATCTCGGACCTCGCCTCAAATTTGGCCCTCGACCTCGAACCTCGCTTTTTCAGTCTCGGTGATCCTCGGTCTCGGTTTTTTCGAAAAACCTCGACCTCGCGCAACCCTATTAATTACTAGTACATTCCCTCCCCTAAAAGTGAATTAATTATTTTATTATTACCTTTTATGAGTGAACGAAAATCCAATTTTTGAATGAACATTATATTCAATTTTATATTCATTTTTATCATTATCACGTTCAAAAGATTTTCTTCGAGCACAAACACGCATTTCTATTGCATGTTGTCTTGGCTTTTTGCACTTTTTTCCGAATCCATTTTCTTTATTTTTAAGCTGTTTTTAATAAATCTTTAATCGAAAAATTTCCAATAAAATACCTCAATACGTTCATCATCCCCTTCCAATTTCGAATTATAACAAATTATAAATGTTGACCACATTTCTCTTTAAAATTTAATTGGATTAATTAAATTTAATATAAATCCTTTACTCTTCACATTCCTCATTATATTCTTTATCAATTACTTTGCATTTTTTATCCAAATCTTTTTTGTTTATTTTTTCATATTCCCCTGGAAGACAGCCCAAATCATAAATGTTTGCCAACAATTCTAATTTATGAGGACTGTAAGCTTTTGGTCGGCGTTTATAGAAATCCTTAAAAAAGAATTAATTTAAATTCTCATTTTAAATTTATTACTATTTCTTTGATTTCAATTACTAAGAGAAGGGAGATTAATCTATACTCTTTTCAACCAAAAATCTTCCCCTTCACTGTTGTGTTTCGGAATGTCCGGGTTACCGGAGAGCCGCCGCCCTCCTTTTTTAGTCCTTCGAGCCGAAATCCGAAACTCGGTCCGAAGAAAATTTCCAAGCACGATCCAACTTTATTCTTAACCCTGCCCTTCCTTTTGATGTGAATTTGGAATTTAACAAAAGTAGAAAATATTCTATAAAACGTCTCCTTATTAAATTCCAAGCAATAATTAATTAATTAAATCCACCACCTCATTTACAGGACATCTATTTACTAGCTTCCAGAGAAATTGACGGTTAATTGGTTTAGTCTCGATGTTTTTAATAGACTTTTCGTCCAACATAATATCAAGTTTTAACGCCAAAATTCCAGGATAATCATCAAGTAAAGGCATTGGTGGCTTTTTATTATAATTTGTAAAGTTTTTGTCAACTTTACTATCTAATAAAATCTTTTCTTAAAAATAAAACGAAATTTTGTTTTTTATTTGAAATAATTTCAAATACCTTTCAAAGATTTATTCTTTCCTATCAAGAAGTTGAAAAGTATCGATGGAGTGGTATCGTGTAAGAGAATTCGGTTGCTTTAAATTAATTGAAATTTTATTAAAAATTAAATTGGAATTTATTAAAATATATTAAAAGTTGAAGAAAAAAGAGAGACTATGGCCTAAGTACACTTTACCGGGGGATTTTAGATTTGAACAATTTATATGTCATTCGAAAGAGCTCGTCGAGCTGAGTCGAACGACACCAAAATTATTCCGCGGACTCAACTGTGGGCCGAGATATAGGTCCCCAAAAATCGAAAAACCATAGGGGGGACCAAGCACTTTTTTGGGGTGAAAAATTCGAATATGCAAATTATAACTCATTCGAAAGAGCTCGTCGAGCTGAGTCGAATGATAGCAAAATCAGCTCGATTGGATGATTTTTGACAAAGTTATGACCAACAGAATCTTCGCTGGAAAAACTGTTTTTGTGCTGCTACGGAGGGTAGGCCGGGCATGGTCTTCGCTACACGATGGCCGTGCTTCGCTGCGGTCGTGCTCGCTTCGCTCGCGGCGACCGTAGCGAAGCGGCGGCCGTCGTTCCGCTCGACATGCCCGGCTTCCTCCGCAGCGGCAAAAACTTTTTTTTCCGCGAAAACCATAGGTGGGAGGGAGTAAGCTCATTATAACCATTAAATTCGAAAAAACATTTTATCAATTTCTCAATCAACAAATTAATCATTCAAATCTTCATCTAAATCTTCAAAATCCAATTCGTTTTGAGGAAGAATCTCTGCCTGATGTTCATCCAATATCGGCGAAGTAGGTTTTTCGATTTATGGTTTTTCGATTTTTGGGGACCTATATCTCGGCCCACAGTTGAGTCCGCGGACAAATTTTGGTGTCATTCGACTCAGCTTGATGAGCTCTTTCAATTGACATATAAATCATAAAAATCTAAAATCACCCGGTAATGTGTACTTTAGCCGAGACTATTTATGTAGTGTTTTTATTTTTAAATAAGGGATGGGGGTAGAGTATCCTGTGCCAATAATTTAAAACATTTAGTAATAGTCCCCGCGCGTATTTTAATGGTAAAGCCTGTAAAGGCTTTATATTCACTCAAATTTTAAAACAACATTTAATTTAAAAACCAACTCTTCAAGGAAAATATCTGAAAATATTTCTACATCATTTTTTCCATCCTTAAATACAACCAAGCCGTGCCATTCAATAATATTTTTATCATTTTCAAGCTTAGCTTCTTTTTCCGAGTTCAGGCAAAGTTTGCTTTCACCTTTTTTAGTTAATTCAAAGGCTTTGGATGGTTTCCAGTTTCCTTCAGAATTAGAAGAAAGCTGGCTGGGATGGCAGAACAAAATTCTGAAAGTTTAATTAATTAATCATTGTCCTGGCCCCAAAAATTGAACTGTTATTCTATGTAAAATTTGTTAAAATTAATTATTTACCCGCTACATCCAGCCACGTCATTAACCGGCATTTTATCAGCATTAATGTCCTTCTCCATAATTACTTTAACAGTACTTATGGGCTCGAACATTTTGTCGTTTATAGAGCAATTTATTAGAAAAATACGAACACAAAAAACCATTAAAATGGCCAATAAAGCCTGTAAAGGCATTATAACCATTTTCAATGAAAATCTAAAGAATGTTTTTTAATTTCTAAATTTGACTCTCGTTATAACCCCTAATCAAGGGAACAGATAGATAGAAATATATAACTAATATGGCGTTATACATTGAGAATAATTTTGGAGACTTTTGCTAGGGTTTGTTAACTAAATCGACTTTATGCCCAGGTTATAACCCGTGTCAATTATATGGATATTGTAAATTAGATAAATAAATTTAAGTCTATGAATTTATTCATTTATTGCTTGAAACTGATGACTAATAAAAATATCAAAAAAATTTTTTCGTAAAACTAAACTAAAATGAAATCTAAAAATACTATATAGAAATAGAAAATTATGCACATAAATAAATTTATTTATAAAATTAAAAAAAGGAAATCAACAAAAATATGATTCAACAGTTTAACGATTAAATAGTTTATAAATTTAAAATTCATTACTTAGATAGAATAAATTAACTAATTTTTTAAGTAGCTAAAAATGCTTTAAATGGCATTATTATAATCATCTTTAACGAAAATTAAAAAAAAAAATTTTTAATATTTAAATTTGACTTTCGTTATGACCCAATAAAGGACTGGACGAAGATGTGGGATTAAACGAGTGTCATTGTATCATGAGAAATTCTGAAAAGAATTTGTAAGGCCCTTGATTGTGAATCAGGGCCGTAGAGTGGCTATATACTCGTTTATGTGAAACTAAATCCAATTGGAGTTTTAACTGGATATATAAATTAAATTATTTTTGAAATTAAAAATTTATTTGCTAAAATTGTTTAAAAATAAAAATTAATTATTCTAGTACCAATATAAAATAAAAATTAAAAATGAGAGAAAATTAAAATATAAAAATTTAGAAAAAAGGGAATCAACAGTGTGTGTGGCCAAGCAACAAAGTGTTGATGACTGTTTTATAAATTAAAAATTATTTTTTATAACTAAATAGCTAAATATTTACAAATTAATTAAATGAATAATCGGCTTTTAATTTTCTATTTAAATTTTAATAGTAAATTATTTAGTAGTTAATAATTAGATGAATAATCTAAACAATTTTATTAATTTCTGAATTTTGCCTATGAAAAATAATTTTAGTGATAAATAAGAAGCAAGAATTTCATTGGAGACTTAATTTAAATCAATCAGAGCTATATGTTTAAAAATTAACAAGTCTCATTTTTGACTGTAGATACCTGGTGGATAGTGAATTAGATTTTGAATAAACAACCACATAATAAAATAACAATTTTATTAATTTCTGAATTCGGAATAATTAATTAAATTAGAGGGAATTCGTATATAAAACGAGGCTTAAAAAAGATAGTAACAAAATTTATTCTTTTAATAAGCTCAGCAGAAAGAATATACATATTTAAAAATTGTTAAGTTAAATTGATAAAAGGTAATTCAAAATACAGAAAAATATTTTCAATAAAATTCTTGATAAAAATTTTCGTCTGCGGCGCTGAAAATGGAAGAAATCTGTCTGCTTCATCATCAAAAATTTCCAAAATTTTAGCCTGCGACGCTAAAAATTTTTATTTAATTTAGGTATATATAATTAAATTAAATTTAAATTTAATCCTATATATAATTTTAGAATTCTTGTCCGTTCGGTTTTTGGGCGCAAGAGAAGATTGGGCGTAGTAAACAAAAACGGGCAGAAAGAGAAAAAGGGGCGGAGCAAGGAAAAAAGGGAAACCAAAAAAACAAAACAAAAAAAAAGGGACAAAAATGAAAATTAAAAAGAAAAGGTTTTAAAGGTTAAGTATAACACAAAGTAAACATTAAATTAAAAAATGTAAGAAAATACAACTTACATTAGTCAAAGTTATTTTTTGTTTAAAAAACTATAAATATGTTTTGTTTTTTTCCAAATTTTTGTTTAAGATCTTTCACGTTGTATTTTTAAAAAAAAATAGATTTACACTCTTTATTTAAATCGAATTTCTGACTTTTTACAAAGCTTATTTTTTAAATTTAATTAACAAAAAAGTAAATGCATAATTTTGTTGCGCTTTTTTGGTAATTTGAAGGCAGTAAGAGGGACACCAGTGGAGTTGTATGGATTAAGAGGATTTTGATGAGATATAATATCTAATTTCTTAATTTATAGGAAAAAATAAACTTTATTTGTTCAACAGTAGCATCCTATTAATTTTATAAATTTTTTACGTATATTCATACACTTTCAACAACTTTGTTTGTTTTATTTGCAATTGCTTTTTTGGTTTTACAAAAGGTTGTTATAAATTTTTGAATTTAAAATTTCGTAATTTTATTTAACTTTTACTTTTAAAGATAATCAAATTAACATTTTTAATGGAAAAGAGTACTTTTGATTTATACTTTGTGTTTTTACAATTTTTTCATCCCATATAAACAAATTTATTTCCAACATATACATTTGTTAATTTTTCATTTATTTTGCATTTTTTAATTTTATCTCTTTTAGATTGATAATTTTGTTCCGAACATTTTGTACTTTTTTCTGACATTAGAATTAGAGCTAGGAACGGGTCCGGGACCCGGTTTCCGGGTCCTTTTTCCCGGTTTTTTTGAAGCAACCGGGATGAAACCGGGAACGGGTTTTCCCGGTTTCCCGGACCCGGTTCCCGCCCGGTTCATTTTTCAGAACCCGTTTCCCGGACCCGGTCCCGGCTTTTTTTCACCGGGAAACCGGGAAAAATATTTTTATTAAATTTCGAATATTTTAATTTGGCATTTTGTTTTTATTTGAAAAAAAGGGTACAGCCCGACTTGCCGCGGGCCGACTTGTCGCGACCGACTTGCCGCCGGCCGACTTGTCGCCGGCCGACTTGCCGCCAAGCTTTTTAATTAAATATTCTGTAAAATACTATTAAAATACCAAGCTTTTTAATCGGATTATAATCAATTAACGAAAAAACAAAACAGATTCAAATTTTAATAAATATAACAAAAACACATACAAATGATTGAAGAAAAAGAGAAGAAAGTAGACCCCATTATTGCTACACTTATTCGCCAATTACCCCATTTATTCGCAAGCTATCAATAGGTTTATTATGCACAAACTTATGACCAGATCTTTGCTGGAAAAACTGTTTTTGTGCTGCTACGGAGGGTAGGCCGGGCATGGTCTTCGCCCACTTCCATAGGTTTACTTTGACCTCTTGAGCTCGCGAATAAATGGGGTGTGTAGTTAAACTGCATAAGTTCCGATAAGAGTACACAATGTTCAGATTCTTTTTCTCTTAGTCATACAATGAGTCGATTTTGAGATAATCGTAGATATAAGGACAGGCAACGAAAATGCCAAAGTTACGGCTTTTGGTAGATAAAAGTCGCGTCACTTGGAAGTTAAGAGTTCTGACAACGGGAAGAAGAGTTTTGGCAATGAATAGATAATGGTTCTGGCAATGGGTAGATAAGAGTGAAGATAATGGGTAGATAAAAGTTCAAATAACGAGTAGATCAACAATAAGAGGTGTAGATAAAAGTCCGGCACTTGGTAGATAAGAGTTCGATAATGGTTGTCAAATGTTTTGGCTTTGTTTAGATATAAGTTCAGACAATGGGTATATAAAAGTTCCAGCATTAGTAAGATATGTAGTCTGGCAACGGGAATAAGAGTTTTGGCAATGAATTGATAAAAGTTCAAACAATGGTTAGATAAGAGTTTAGGCAATAGGTAGACAAAAGTGCTAACAATGAGTAGATAAACATTAAGACAGGTGTAGATAAAAGTGCTGCAAGAGTTCAGTCACTGGGTATATGAGTTTTGCGACTGGGTAAATAATATCCAGCCAATGTTTTGATAAAAGTTCAGACACAGGGTAGATAATAACCAGGAAATTTCAGATAAAAGTTCAGTCAATGGGTAGATAAGAGTTCTGGTAATGAGCAGATAAGAGCCCAGACACTGGGTAGCCAAGATCTAGATAATGTGTAGGTAAAAGCTCAGACTCTGGGTAGATAAGTGTTCTAACACTTGGTAGGTAAGAGTTCGGACAATGGTTAGATATGTGTTTTGCCAATGGGTAGATAAGATCTAAACAATTTGCAGGTAAAAGCTCAGACTGGACAGATAAGATTTCAAACACTGGGTAGATAAGAGTTCAGACAATGGGTAGCTAAGAGTTGCCTTAATGGGTAGATAAGATACAGACAATGTGCCCATAAAAGTTCAGATACTGAGTAGATAAGTGTTCAAACAAATAGGTACACAAGAGGTCTGGGAATTGGTACATAAGATTTTTGCCTTTGTGTTGATAATGATTCTAGCAATTAGTAGATAGAAGTTCTTGCAATGGTTAGTGAAAAAGGTTTAGGCAATAGCTAAAAAGACGAAAAAAGAAAAAGTTTTATAGTTTTAGTCTAGCGAAGAGACTGGCCCGAAGGGCCAGTCTCTTCGCTAGTTATATATAAATTATATCTTAAATTCAGAATAAAATAATTTATTTGAAACTTGAAAAAAATTCGCATAGAAATTGGCCTAGGTAAGATTTTGATATGGAAAATTTATTAGAGTTGACCGGGATCAGGATCATGACATAAAATCGGGATCGCTATCTGGATTCCTGATTTTAATATTTTAAATATTTACCAATTTGATTTCCATTTTGAGTAAAGAAAACATAAGGAAACTCATTCGATATATTATTCGGGGGATAAACTAATCCACAACCAAAAATATCGTTATTATCGAAAGATGTTGAAAGTTTAAAGGCTTCACATTTATCGTTATAAATTGTAGCATTACATATCAGTATTGTAGTAAATACTTTTGTTTGTACTCAAATTTTGAATACCAACAAACATCCATTGTTAACATCTAATTATCTCTCCTTCTTTTTTGCATTTAATTTCAAAATAGTGTATTAAACTATTGCTGGAAATGATCGTAAAAAAGAGATAATTAATCCTTCGGAGGAGAAAATAAAATCAAAGAAAATATTTATCAAAAAAATTTCAATAAAATTCCTTAATAATTACATGTTTAGAAATATTATATTTAAAAGGTTTGATCTCCAAATAATTTCCAAAATTTGTTTCTACAGAACAACATTTAAGCCAAACTTCAGGTTTATATGAATCAGAATTGCCCTTTAATAATACACCTTTACCTGAAAATTTATTTTTTTGAAATAATTTTTAATTATTTAACAATTTGATTTCCATTTTGAGTAAAGAAAACGTAAGGAAATTCATTCGATATATTAGTTGGAGGATAAACTAATCCACAACCAAAAATATCATTATTATTGAAAGGTGTTGAAAGGCTATAGTATTCATTTTTTTCATTTTTAATTTGAGCAAACACTGCACAATATTCAATATATTTATTTGTTGTCAAACTTTGAAGACAAATATCCATCCCTTTTCCACAATTATTCAACTCTCCTTCAAATTTACATTTAACTTCAAAATAATATAAAGAATAATTGAGACAACGCAGAGGTTTGGTGAATGGATTTTCTGCGTGAAAAGTTACATTTTCGTCACAACCTAAAAATATTATTTTTAAATTCAAATCCTCAATACTTTACCCCCATCCAAAAAATTAATATATTTAATATTTTCATCGTCAATTATATTTCCAAATCCATTTCCTTCAATACAATTACCAATAGGGTTGTTTGTATTTATACAATTATTTTTACAACATGAAAGAAAAATTTCACTCCATTTATTTTTAATTTCAACAAAATTCTTTAAAAAATTATTTAATAATTTGATCTAAACTATAAACTAACCACACAATTTGAATTATTTAATTTAATTATTAAATCACACATCTTTTCCTCAATCACATCATTAGCCTTATAAAATTAAATTTATCACGTTAATAATTAATATATAATTTCCAGATAAAGATTATATACCCCCTGAAATAGTACTGCCCTTTAGAAGAGGGTTGAAAAATAGTACTGCCGGCAGTACTATTTTAGGAAATACGGTAATAATCTTTATCCTTCAACTAAAATATATTTAAATTTGTTTTAAATAGAGCCAGTACGACACAATTTCGAAAATGAACTAAGATAAAGGGAAAGTGTCGTATAAGGCTCTAGTTTTTTTCTAGTTTCTCCAAACGGTTGTTTAAACTTTCAACTACATTTTGTGATAAACAACAGGAACTGCACATAGTAGTTGAATATTATTACAACATTTTTCTGTAAAATTCTCTTCTTCTAAAAGTGTTTTATCTTCAATTTTATTTTTAATATTATCAAAATTGTGTTTAGAAAATGACCATTCTTCTACTAATTGTTTAATATTTTGTTTAATCTCTTCAATTTCATTCTTATGATCAAAATTTATTTTCTCAATTTTCTAAAATTATTTTTAAAAAAATATTTAACAAAAAAATATCCAAACTTTATCCATTTCCTTCAATTTATTTTCAAGAAAAAAATTTTTCTTTTCAAGATTTAAAGTCTTTTTTTCAACAAATTTTATTTGAAAATTATTTTCAATTACTTTTAATTACAATGCAGAATTTGCTGATGATTCTTCTTCAGTCATTTTGTATATCAATTAAAATATTCTAAAAGAAGAAAAAATTTAGATATTTAAAATTTGATAAAATTAATCTTAAATTGAAAAGAATTTTATTCGGTAAATGATGAGCTTAAAAAATAAATTCAAAAAGTAATACTGGTAATTCTTCGGCTGACGCCCCCCCCCCCGTTTTTTTTTGTTTCCCTGACCATTTTGAGCCTTTTTGCTTGAAATATAATAATTTATAGATCAAGAGCTGTCCGAGCTGTTTAGATTGAACTATAATCGGTTAGATATGGCGATTTTGAGCAAAATTATGAAGCTAAATCCTCTGTGGACATGCTTTTTGTGATGTTGAAAGGGATTAAAACAAATCCTCATAACTATGTTGATTTAAGTCAGATTTCGATAATTCTAGTGCCATTCGACTCAGCTCAAAAGCTCTTTCAAATGCATATAAAAAATTTATAGAAATTTCATAGAAATAAAAAAATAGAACATAAAAAAAGGGGGGCGTCCGCCGAAGAATATCGGTAATTCCTCTCTAAAAATTTAAATTTTGTGGAAATTTAATCTTATGGAGAAAAAATGTTTAAATTTTATGGAGAAACGTTAAAATTATTTTAAAATTATAAAAGCTAATTGAATTAAAAAATACATAGGTATGTAAATTAAAATATTTATTTATATATTGAAGGTCTTTTGCCTAGATACAATTTTGTTAAGAATGTCATTTTCTCCGACAATATTTTTGAGGGAATAATTTAAATTAATTTAAAATTAAGGATGAAAATCAACTGTAATCTACAAATTTGTTGCGAACTCTTAGTTGTTTGGGAAACGTTTTTTATTAACTTTATTCAAAATTTATTCACAGATTTTCTTCCTTCTACTAATTAAGGAAGATAATATTCGAGACTTACATAATTTTTTAAATAATTAACTCAAAAATTCAAATAAATGCTAAAAACTAATTGAAAAATTCTATTTAGAATTAAAAGCAAAGAAAAAAACCCTTTAAAAACGGTCTCACGACTTAAGCGCCGCGACTTTTGTGCCGCCAATATACTTAAAAAATTAAGTTTATTTGAAGTTCAAAAAACACATTAAGGGATTGATGACTGGGTTATATTTATTTGATAAACAAATCAACTAAAATTTTCCTTTTAACAAATTTCGAAAAATATTTGAAAAATTTGATAATTTAACTTGATGAAAAAAGTAAATAAAAAATAAAATTAATCAAAAAATAGATTTCAATAAAATTCTTTAAGAATTAAATGTTTTGAAATATCATATTTAAATGGTTTTGACTCCAAATTATTTCCAAAATTAGCTTCAACAGAACAACAATCGAGATGAACACGTGGTTTATATGAATCGAAATTGTCCTTTAATAATACACCTTTACCTTTAAAAAATAATTTTTGTATGGTTATTTTAATTAATTATTTACCAATTTGATTTCCATTTTGAGTAAAGAAAAGATAAGGAAATTCATTCGACATATTAGTTGGGGGATAAACTAATCCACAACCAAAAATATCATTATTATTCCAAGAAAATGTTGAAGGTTGAAATGCTCCTCCTTCCTCGTCATATATTTTACCATCTCTTGCATAATAGGAAATATAATTGGTTGTTCTACAATTTCTAAGACCAATATCCATATCTGATTTGCTACCATTTAATTCTTTTTCAAATTTACATTTAATTTCAAAATAATATAAAGTATAATTAAAACAATTTTGTGGCTTTTTGAATGAATTTTCTGCAGAAACAAGAACAACACTATCATCACCTAAAAATATTTTTAAAAACTTTAAAAATTTTAAATAATTTACCACTTTTCCCCACCAAATATTTAATATTTTCATCATTAATTAAATTTGCAAATCCATTTCCTTCAACACAATTACCAACAGGATTGTTTGTATTTATACATTCATTATCACAACATTCAATATCAATTTCTTTCCATTTATTTTTAATTTTAACAAAAACCAAATTATTCAATAAACTAACAAAATTAAATAAATCCCCAAACTTTTTGTCGGTCAAATCATTTGCCTTTATTAAATAAAATTTTAATTTTAAAAATATTTTTTATTTATTTTAAATATTAAAATTAAATCATTTTCTTTTAAATTATTTTAAAAGAAAGTTGATTGTATCAACATTTTCCGGTTTGAACAACATTCCCGTAGGGGGGCGATGCTTCATAAAAACTAAATTAATTATATTTACCTTTTTAATTTCAACTTCCAAAGAATTAATTTCTTCAATCTCTTTTTCATGTTCAGAATTTATTTTTAGAATTTTCTAAAAATATTAAATTTAGTTAGCCTTTTGCCAGTTTCGTTTTCAATTACCGTATTTCCTCTAATAGAACGACAGCCTCTATTTGAACGACACCCCCTATTAGAACGACAGTCTAGAGAGAGGTTGAGAAATAGAACGACAGCCTATTAGAACGACACCCTTTCCTTTTTTTATTTAACTATTTAACTAAGCGGTTGCTATTTATTCTAGGCTCTTTATCACTCCAGATCCCATTATATGACTCTAAATCCATTGATATATACCTTATTATTTCGATATCCCTCCAAATCCTCTGATATCCCCGCCAAAATTCCCCGATTCCCTCTTAATCCCCCTATATATCAATACTGACACATCAAATCCACCGGTATCTCATTTAATCCTAGTATCATTAAAATCTTCCTAATCCCTCTATATTACTTTTTAACCTCAAAAATCCTCTGGTATCCTTCTTAATACCCTCAAATCCATTTTATACCAGTTAATCCGCAAATATCTTCTTAAGAGCCTTTAATTTCGCGGGATATATGTATGCAGGATATCAGAGATTGTGAGTTCCAGAACTAGTTCCAAAGCTAGTTCCAGACATTTACTAGTTCCATAGTTTCAGTTCCAAGCTAGTTCCAGGCATTTATTAGTTCCGTAGTTCTAGTTCCAAACTTGTTCCAGATAATCGTTAGTTCCGTAGTTCTAGTTCTGGATAATTAGTTCCGGGACTGGAACTTAGACACCACTGGTTACCAATGCTATTGATGGGGAAATTTAACTATTTTTCTTCATTAATAAAATTATTATAATTAGGGCCCGGATTTTTAGGTTGTAAAAAACTTAAAATAGGTACCTAAATAGGTTGTAAAAAATGCCGAGATAGGTTACAAAAACACGAAAATAGGTGACAAAAATGGAAAATAGGTTGCAAAAAAAGGTCGACATATGGGGTAAAAAATGTAAAAATGATGAATGTTTTCTATTTTTCGTAAAAAAATTTTATTGCTATAATAAAAATAGTAAAAAATTCCCATTTTTTAAAATTTCCACTGGAAAGTACTAATTAAGAAAAATTTTTTTGAATTTTGAAAAAATATTTTTTTCCAAAAATTGGAAAAAATTTTTGATTGATGAGAAAAATTGACAAAATTTTTAAAAAATTGTAAATTTTTTCGAAAAATTCTGAAAATTTGTGTTAAAAAATTGAATTTTTACAAAAAACACCCAAAATAGGTGACAAAAAACACAAAAACTTCAAAATAGGTTACAACCTATTTTAGGTTGCAAAACGCCAAAATAGGTTATGGGAGGGGTCAATAGGTACCGTCTAAACACTTAATTTTTCAAAAATAACAACGGATTTCGACTTCTCTCATCAGGACTGATCTGTGATAAAAATAGGTTGTAACCTAAAAATCCGGGCTCTAATTATAATGATATAAATCTTAATAAAAATTTCATAAACAGTGTAAAAAATAGGTTGAAAAATAGAACGACAACCTCTATTTGAACGACAGCCCTTAATAGAACGACAGTCTAGAGGGAGGTTGAAAAATAAAACGACATGTCGTTCTATTAGAGGAAATACGGTATTTTATATATCTTTACCGTATACCATAGGTTCTAAAATATCAGACTAGGTACTTATCTCTGGTATTTACCCTCTTTAATCCCTATAAATATCTCGATCACTGTCAAAATGTGTATGTAAGGAAATCTGGCTTCCTGTCAGTCTAAAATTCTCAAATTTTTAGCGTCTGCCATTTATTCCACCTTATAAAATTATAAAAAAATGTAAATGTTCACAATTGTATTGTCTATAAACTAATGAGACAATTCATATAATGATAAAAATTTCCTAAATTCACTTTTGACATTTTTCCAAATTAATATAAATTTAATTCTAATAGCCAAAAATGATTGAGAACAATTTTGAGAACATGCCAAAGTTTAGGAATTATCTATTCAGTGACTTATCCCTTAATTTTAGCATTAACTTACACTTGGATTTTGTGTCATCATATTGCTTGAACTTTGAATCAACTCATCACCAGAATCATCAGAACCATCACTTGCCTCTTCGACAAAAAGTTGTTTAATGTCATCCAAAGTAGCAGAAACACGGCAACGAGGACAAGTCTTTGACTGGAAATTTTAAAAATAGAATTTAAAATTAAATTTCCTTACCCCTTCAGAAATCCATTTAGAAACACATTCGTGATGGAATGTGTGATTACAATTTTTCAAAGTATAAACATTGTCAGGACGTAAACGAAATTGGCAAACAGTACAACGACCAAATTTGTAATAAACCATTTTTAGATTTTAAAAGACTAAATAAAAAATTCCAAAAATAATAACAGAATATATAATAGTGGAATTAGGAAAACACAGAAAAAAGTAAAACAATATTGATAAAAAATACGAATAAGCGAAAAGCTTTGAATAGAATTTCCTTTTAAAAAACGAAAATTCTTCATTGAAATATTCAAGTTTGACCAAACATGTGTATTTATTTTTCAAATATCAGCAATGAGAACCTCAACAAACGAGGATATATTTATATACAGAAACAGTTTTTGCCCAAAGAGTGTAAAAATATTAAAAGTAGATTGAAAATTATTTTTATGAGAATATTTGTTGAGGGAATATTTTAAAAATATAAAAGATAAGAAAATGTTTTGAGGTAATTTTGAATTATTTCCGGCAAAACACAGACATTCTTATAGGGAGAATTTTCATCAATTTGACCCAGACATTTTTATTGGCAAAATATCGTCCTTCTAAAATAAGTATACTTTTTATCCGGTAAACTCTTATAAAATAAATTATTCAAAAGCAACAAATTTATTTTAAAAAATGATTTTCCTCTTCATTTCCAATCAATCAACATCAGAATCTTCATAAAATTCTTTAATCACAAAATGTTTTGTAATATCATAACAAAAAGGCTTAGTCTCCATATCATTTCCAAAAGTTGCTTCTACAGAACAACATCTTAACCAAACAGTCGGTTCATAAGTGTCATAATTATCTTTCAATAATACAGCTTTACCTTAAAAATAACAAAAATCTTCTAGACTAAAATTTTGCTAACCAATTTGGTTTCCATTTTGAGTAAAGAAAATATAAGGCAACTTTTTAGCTAATTTATCAGTTGGAGGATAAACTAATCCGCAACCGAAAATATCTTCATCATTCCAACAAAAATCTTCAAGTTTAAATACTTCACATCTTTCGTTTTCAATTATTCCATACACTGGAAGCAAATTAATCACAGCTTTATTAATATTTTCAAGACCAATAGTTATCCAGTTGTAAGCAGGGTTATCTCCTTCCCGTTTAGCTTTGATTTCAAAATAGAATAAAGAATAATTAATGCAATCTTCTTCTCGTTTAGCAAAATTATTTTCAATATAAACCTCAACGTATTTATTGAAACCTAAAAATAATAATCTCGTTTTCACATAAGTAATAAAATAATTTGTGTAGAAATTAGGGAAGAGGGGGCCACCAGCCGTGTTTTTCGGTTTTTAAGGACTTATATCTCGGCTCGTGTACCATTCGACGTAGCTCGCCTACACGAATCGAATGGTATGTAAATTGACCCGTTTCTGAGTGGGCCACCGGCTAAAGTATATCCAATTATTTATTTACCTTTCCCCTCCAAACAATTAATATATTTACAATTCTCATCATCAATTAATTTAACGAATCCATTTCCTTTAATACATTTTATATTATTTGTGTTTATTTCATTTAAACATTTATTAACACAACAATAATCTTTAACCTCACTCCATTTATTTTTAATTTGTACAAAACGCTTTAAATATTTAATTAATAAAATTAAATAAAATTAACCGCTCTTTTGCAATTTTTACTCAATCGTTCCAACTTATTTGTTAATTCTCCCATCTTTTTTTCGTATGAGACACTCATCTTTAATTTAAATTAAAGTTTTTAAAGCTTTTAGACCCATAAATGGTTATCTATCTATGTAGGTAATGAAAATGGTAATTCTTCGGTTTAGACCCCCCACCATTTTCCTGAATCCCTTTGCGGCATCTGTTATTTTGTTATGGCTAATTATATATTATTCGAAAGAGCTTTTCGAGAGGAGTCGAATAGAACTAAAATAAACGAAATCTGACTTAAATGAACAAAGTTATGATCACTTGTTTTAATCCCTTGCAGAAGAACAAAAAGCCTTCCCAGAGAGGAGCTCTTTCGAATGATATGTACTAAATTAAAGATCAAGCAAAGGAGCTTAAAATGGTCAGTGATTCAGGAAAATGGTGGGGGTCTAAACAGAAGAATTAACATGAAAATTTATATGATAAAATAAATATCCCTCCCCCCCCCCCCCCCTCCCTTTTCCCCTTTTCACCTCATTCATTTGTTCTTCAAGTTTACCATTCTTTTCCTTCTCTTCATTAAATTCAATTAAAAGATTAGCTAGTTTTGTTTGAATATCAAAATCATCATCATTATTATTTTTGTTTAGCCAATTTGGCTGAAAATTAATTAAAATTAATTTTTTTTATCTTTGTTACCACTAAATCAAAATCAGAATTTGTAGACCCTTCAGACATTTTGTAAAATTAAAATCTAAAATTAAAAAGCCTTCCCAGAGAGGAAAGCCCAGGTAGTCAGTGTAAAGAATTTTTATTTGCTAACTATTATTTAATACCCCTAACTAACCCAAGTACTCAATAATTTTAAATTAAAAAATTTTTGATAATTAGTTTGATGGTTTCCTCCGCAGTAGCAAAAACCGACAGACCCCATAGGTAAGGAGTTAAGATAGCTCTTTTTGTTATAAAAAAGTTATTTTCTTTTCTCCATTTTTCCTTACGGCAAACATCAACAACCATCAACTATTAAGGAAAAATTGACCCTTTTTATAAAATAATGAAAAAAACGATTCGACCCTTCTTTCGGGATAGGGCCATTAGTTTTAGTTAAAAAACTTAATTTTAACAATTTGACTAGAAATGAAAAAATATTTAATTTTTATTGTCAATTAAGTAAAATTTTGAGCTCAGATTTACTTTGTAAAAAATATAAATTTAAAAATAACAAATACCGTATTTTTCCTAATAGTGCGACTCCTTCTATTAGACCGACCCCTTCTAATAAACCGACCCCCTAGAGGGAGATTGAAAAATAAAACGACTTCTCTATTAGACCGACCCTTTCTATTAAACCGACCCTCTAGAGGATGGTTGAAAAATAAACCGACCGGTCGCACTATTAGGAAAAATACGGTAAATATAGTAAAGGATGAAGGGGAATTAAGGAAGGGAAATGTAGGTTTTGTTCATTATATATTAATCAAAAATTATGAGAAAATGTTCTGGAGGAATATTTTAAATATTTATTTAAAGCGAGTCCGCACCAGTGTGCATCGTAATCGAAAAATATTTTTCGTATTCGTAAATTGTAATTTTAAATTTAAAATGTTCCCTCAACAAATAAATTAATTTACTTAAAAGAGAATATTCACAAAAACTTTCTCTGAGCAAAAAATCCTTCAATATACTTATGTACTTATAAATAAATAAATAAATTTTTTATTCATTTTCCTTTTTATATTTAGATTTTTAAAAATAAATTTAAATTATTTCCATAAAATTTAAAATTTGTTTAAGAAAAGTTAATTTAATTTATTTTAAAATTAAACTTTTACTTATTTTAGTAAAATTCCATAAAACAAATACGTTTTCAATTTTTATTTTAGAATGTTTTGTTTTTTTTTAAATTTATTTTAAATTAAAGACAATAATATCACTTCAATTTAAGATAAAGTCCGTTAAGAAATTATAAGACCACGCAGTTTTTTGGTGTTACACTTACTTACACTTACTTACCTCCAGAAAGCCCACAAACTTTGCTACAAAAAACACTTGGTCCCATCCTTGAGAAAAATCCTACCATTGAGGACTCATCGGTCAAATTTAAAAGTTAGAAATAATGACAATTTATGGGGTAATTTGAGAGAATTTATTAATCTGCTCCTTTAACAGGTAGCTCCTCAATGGTAGGATTTTTCTCAAGGATGGGACCAAGTGTTTTTTGTAGCAAAGTTTGTGGGCTTTCTGGAGGGCCTGAAAAAATTTTTTAAATAACCCCTAAGGGGGTCAAAATATTTTTTGAAGTACTTTAACCCCGTTTTCCGTTGATTTTGGGGTTTTGAGATCTCAATGAAGAAAGCGTTTGCAGACTTCTTTCGTTTTGCTTTTCTACTCCTTATTAATAGAAATGTTCACAGAAATTTTTACAGAATTTCTGTAACACGTATAGCATAGAAAATACGTATTAAAATCTTGGTCTTATAATTTCTTAACACCCCAAATTTTGAAAAAAATTCATAAAAAATTTAGATTTGATTAAAATCTAAATTTTTTTTTTTACGCCCCAGTGGTTCTAGGGTCTGTATTTCGGTCAAATCAAGTCAGATTTTGTTGATTTTGGTGTCATTCGACACAGCTCGATGGGTTCTACAATTGTTGTTCAGACTGACCATTTTTACATAATTTTCGAAAAAACTGACTGGGGGGGGGGGAAACTAAATAAGTACCCCAAAAAACTGCGTGGTCTTATAATTTCTTAACGGACTTTATGTATCAAGGCTGGGCGAAATCTAAAAATAAAAAGCGAAATGCGGAATGCGAAACTTTTCGCGCCGGAAAATGCGAAATTATTTAAAAATATTTTGGATATATGTAGTATACCGGAGACCTTTCATTGACTGATTCTATGCCATTGGAAAATTGATTGGAGTTTAGGAAAGAAGGAATTGAACATTTTTAATACATTGAGAAAACAAAAAGAGGGGGGGGGGTACGAACTTCAAAATTACCGGGAATTCATTAAGAAAAAATTAAGAGAATTTTTATAGCCTAAAATTATAAAACCTAATTTAAAATATTTTTTCTGATTTGGAATATAAATTTTTGAAATTTTAATTGAAAAAATTTATGTAAATCTTAATTAAATTTCAGAAAGTTATTCATAAAAATATGGGAACACCAAACCAATTAGATGAATGGGCATTTTCTTCAGACAATTCTGATAATAATAAAACACTTGAGAAGAATTAGAAAATTTAACAGAAAATAGTTGTTTGGAAACATTTAGTATTGATGGTTTGTCCACTTCTTGTGGTTCATGTCTTTTATCAAAAAATATAAACGAAAGTTTAAATCAACGTTTGGAGAAATTGGAGGTAAAAAGATTTTTGTTAACATAGTCTCTAGACTGTTTCTGTTTGTTCCTTGTTTTGGTAATATCGGTTTTAAGACCGTGCATTGCCATTTGTTTGAAAAACAGAACTGGTAATTCGCGGCATAGACATCGGTGAAAGAAAATCAGTATTTATTTTAGTTGTTTATTAGAGTGTCTCCTGACGGTTTCAGAAAAGTGAATTTTTTCAACTACGGCCTACCGAAATTCCTAAAATTTTCACATGCGGCGCTGAAATTAAATTTTTTGCGCCTTCGGCGAAAAAATTCTTTAAATAATTTTTGTACTTCAACTTTTTGACTTAAACTTGACATTTTTCGATAACATCCCTGTAAAGGGAAATACGACTAATTTAAAAATAAATTTATATTTTAGTTGAAATTGACAATTAATGATCAAGCTTTGAAAATTCATAATTTTGAACATAAAGAGGCAATATTTTTTATTTAATTTCTTGTATCATAAATATTTTTAAATATTATTTTTAGCAAATCCAAAAACTCGAGACTAAACATAAAAATGAAATTGAAGAAATTAAACAAAATTTAAAGCAAAAAGACGAAAAAATTATTCTTTTGGAAGCAGCAATTAAAAATGTAATTACTTTTTATTTATAAGTTAAGGCAGAAAATGCCAGTTTTGGAGCTGTTCAAGACCGAGATTTTTCCAAGACTAAGACAGGACCCCAAAACAATTACACGACCTCAAGACCAAATATTAACAATACTCAAACAATACTCAAATCTTTGGTTTATTTTTAGAGCTTTCGGCATGAGCATCTACAGGGTGCGGCAAATTTAGCGCCGACTTTGTTTTGGCTATAACTTTTTTAATTTTAAACGAAAATTGATAATTCTTTTTTTGTTTTACACCTAACACTTTAGGAAATTTATTGGTACCAAATAATAAACATTTTGTTTGCGGATATCAATGAAAAACGAGTCCGAACATAAAAACGGGTAAAAATGGATTTTTCATGTCAAAGTTTAATTGATCATAACTTTGTTCAAAATCATCCAATCCGAATAATTTTGGTACCAATCGACTTATCTCGTTCAGGCGTATCGAAATAGCTAATAATCTCATTTTTGAAAATTTCACACAAAAAATTCGTATTTGCCAAAATTTGTTTAATTTATCATTCAGTGAGCCATATCTCGGTCCAGTTATGTGATAGACGCCTGATTTTGACGGCATTCGAATCAGATTAGAGAGCTGATTCGAATGATATATAAACTTCATAACTCAAAATAAGAGCCTTGAATCTAGGCCATATTTTATCCAAAAAATTTTGCTCGAAATTTGATAGAAAATTAATCAGACTTAATTATAAAATTTAAAAACGATTTTGGTATCATCAATTTTCCTAAAGTGTTGGGAATCCAGGAAAAAAAGAATTATCAATTTTCGTTTAAAATTAAAAAAGTTATAGCCAAAACAAAGTCGGCGCTAAATTTGCCGCACCCTGTATTATTTAGAGGAATTTATAGGAAATGTAATCAAATCTAGAAAATATTGGGAATTTGGCTTGGAAAAAATTTTGATTTTTAGCGCCTCAGACTCTAAAAATTTGAGAATTTTGGAAGGCCAGGAAGCCAGATTTCCTCACCTCCACATTTTGAAAGTGATCGAAATATTTATAGGGATTAAAGAAGGTAAATACCCAGTTCTATAGAAACAAGTACCTAGTCTTGTATTTTAGAACCTATGGTATGTGGTAAAGATATATAAAATAATTGAAAACAAAACTGGCAAAAGGCTAACTAAATTTAATATTTTCAGGAGATACTACAAATAAAGTCTGAACATGAAAAAGAAATTAAAATATTAAAAGCTGCAAACGAAGAGAATTTAAAGCAAAAAAATGATAAAATTAATTATTTTGAGGAAGAAATTAATAAGGTAATTAATTAATAATTTTCTTCCTATAAACTAAATCACATTTGAAATTATATTTGGAATTAAAAGTAAATTAGATAAAAGAAAATAATTTTAACGGAACGGGCCAGTTGAATTTTTTTGAATCAGTATTTTGGGCCATATTTTGTTCGATTCTTAATTAATTTAGATACTTAATATATCAATCGAAAGCCTTGGATGTGAGCATTATTTTCGCCAACAGGAGTGATTTGATCAGATCATCATACAAAAAGTTACAGCCAAATAAAGATCAATTCACGATTGCGCGCAGTTATCTAAATATAACTTTTTGTATCATAAACTGATCAAATCAATCCTGTTTGCGAAAATAATCCTCACATCCAGAGCTTTAGATTGATAAAAGAATTATTCGAATTAGTACAAAACCCAAAAATTTATGGCCCAAATATTGCTCAGGTACTCTTCTGACCCCAACCCAATTTTATAAATTATACAAAAATTTTAAAGTTGCATAAACAAAGCAATGATTTAATTAAACTTCAAACTAAATTTAATGATCTTCAATTAAAATCTATTGAAGAAGAGGAAAAAAGTATTAATTTGGAAAATGAATTAAAGGTTTGGATATTTTTTGAATATTTTTTAAATATTAATTTTAGAAAATTCAAAAAATAAATTCTGAACATAAAAATGAAATTGAGGAAATTAAAAATAATTTTCAAAAATTAAAAGATGAAAATATCCAAAAAGATAAAAAAATTAATTCTTTGGAAGTTGAAATTAAAAAGGTAAATTTATTTATTTAGTTTTTATGAAGCATCACCCCACTACGGGAATGTTGTTCAAACCGGAAAATGTTGATACAATCAACTTTCTTTTAAAATAATTTAAAAGAAAATGATTTAATTTTAATATTTAAAATAAATAAAAAATATTTTTTAAATTAAAATTTTATTTAATAAAGGCAAATGATTTGACCGACAAAAAGTTTGGGGATTTATTTAATTTTGTTAGTTTATTGAATAATTTGGTTTTTGTTAAAATTGAAAATAAATGGAAAAAAATTTTCCTTTCATGTTGTGACAATAAATGTATAAATACAAACAACCCTATTGGTTATTGTATTAAAGGAAATGGATTTGTAAATTTAATTGATGACGAAAATATTAAATATTTGGTGGGGAAAGGAGGTAAATTATTTAAAATTTTTGGGGAAGTTTTTAAAAATATTTTTAGGTTGTGATAAAAATGTTTATATTTATGCAGAAAATTCATTCAAAAAGCCACAAAATTATTTTAATTATTCTTTATATTATTTTGAAATTAAATGTAAATTTGAAAAAGAATTAAATGGTAGCAAATCATATATGGAAATTGGTCTTAGAAATTGTAGTACAACCAATTATGTTTTCTATTATGCAAAATATGGTATAATATTTAACGAGAAAAGAGGAGAATTTAAACTTTCAACACCTTTCAATAATAATGATATTTTTGGTTGTGGATTAGTTTATCCCCCAACTAATATATCGAATGAATTTCCTTATCTTTTCTTTACTCAAAATGGAAATCAAATTGGTAAATATTTAATTAAAATAACCATACAAAAATTGTTTTTTAAAGGTAAAGGTGTATTATTGAAGGACAATTCTGATTCATATAAACCATATGTTCTTCTTCTGTGTTGTTCTGTTGAAGCTAATTTTGGAAATAATTTGGAATCTAAACCATTTAAATATGATATTTCAAAACATTTAATTCTTAAAGAATTTTATTGAAATCTATTTTTTGATTAATTTTATTTTTTATTTACTTTTTTCATCAAGTTAAATTATCAATTTTTTCAAATATTTTTCGAAATTTTTAAAAGGAAAATAAATATAAGGATAACATGTTAGATCATTGATCAAAACCTTTTATTGTTCAATTTTTAAAATTTAAAAATTAAAATTTGCTTTTCGACGAGACAATTATCTGGACATATAATTTTTGAAAAAAACGGTTAATCTCCAAAATCGCTTCTAAGTTAATTTTAAAAAGGAGTTGATAGATATTACATATAAAGTTATGTGATTTTTTTAAATAAAGCGTTTGGAGGGGAGGGGGAATATTAATATTTAAATATTAAAAAATAATTTTAGATTTTTATAAAGATGCTTATAATTAGAGATTGGACTAGGATGATTGGCTAATCAACAGAGATATGATTATGTTGAATCATATCTCTGATTATTTTTTTGGATAAGAATTTAATTTGGCCTTTCATATCTCGAAAAATACCGATCTCGTTAATTTAGGTTTTTGGTCGGAATCTCGTCTCTGTCCTATCTTTATTTATAATGTCATCATTAGTCATTTTTAGCTAATATAAAATAATTAGTTAACTTATTTATTAGAGTTGTGCCAAACCGTTTAATTTTGAAAAAACCGTATACCGTTTATGCCGTTTATCTGAAACCCGTATACCGTTTCGTTTATTTTTGAAGACCCCGTTTAAACGCCCGTTTACCGTTTATTTTTAAAATTTTTAAAATTTTTTAAATTTTTATTATATTCTTCAAGCTCTTTTCATGCCCCTTCTTTTTTAGATGATTAATCATGTTACCAGTGGACTGAGTCCCAGAAATTTAATAAAATTAAAAGGAAAAAAAGCCGCCAATATCCAAATATATCGATATCCAAATCCCCCAGATATTGTATTTAATCCTTTTAATTTTATTAAATTTCTGGGACTCAGTTGAGGTACATAAAAGGGGGACTCAGTTGTACGAACTGAGTCGTGAGGGCTACGTGAAATGCTCCGATTTTTAAGGCAAATAATGAACAATTAACCCTTTTCAGCGCCTCAGGCGAAAATTTTGGTTCGAAAGCTATAAAGTAATTATGGAGTTAAGAAGGGTCATCACTAGGGCCATTCAATTAGAATAAATATAATATATTTTTTTCACAACATACATATTTTATCTCTCATTTTAAATTTATTTAAGAAAATTCTCTCTGCAAATAATTCCGTTCATCTTCTAAATTAAAAATATTTTAAATTAATTTTTCTTAACATTTTTAGAAAATTCTAAACATAATTTTAAATTAAATAATATTTAAATAATCGAAAAAAGAAATTTAAATTAAATATTTCCTGTCATTTTATAAAAACTTTGTTTATGTATTTTTTAAGAGTTGTTTTTAATATAAATATGTATTTTTAATTATCCCTCAAAACATTTTTTAAATTTAAAATTTTCCCTCAACAAATAAATTAATCCTTTTCTCCTCTTTTTTCTCAATAGACGAATACATAAACTTTCTTTGAGCAAAAAATCCTTCAATATATAAATAAATTAATTCATTTCTAATTCATTTGCCTTACATATTTTTAGAAATTATTTTAAATACTCTCCATAAGATTTAAAACTTTGTGTAAGGAAATTTAATTTTTTATAAGTAACCAAAATTCCATAAACAATATTTTTTCAATTTGTTTATAATAAATTATTTTAAATCTTCTACATAATTTAAATAGGCTGAAAATTATTATAAGAAATTCTTAGATTTGTTCTTACTTTTCTCACCTCCAAAATTATTTCCCTGAATTTATTTTAGGCAATTTTATTTTCAATTAATTTTATAAATTTTGGAGTGTTTCTATTTTTTAACTCTTTAAATACTTAGTGAATTTAACCTTTTCGAGTGATTTACTTAGAAAATAAATCTTTCGAGTGATCATTAAGTACAGGGTGCGGCAAATTCGTGCAACTTTTTGTTTTAAATATAACTTTCTTCATTTTTATCGAAAATTGATAATTCTTTTTTTGTTTTACACCTATGCAAATTTATTGGTACCAAATAATAAACATTTTGTTTCCGGATAACAATGAAAAACGAGGCGTATCGACTAGGCGTATCTCGACTAGGCGTATCGAAATAGCTTATAATCTCATTTTTGAAAATTTCACACAAAAATTTTACATTTGACAAAATTTGTTTAATTTATCAGTCCGTGAGTCATTTATGTGATAGCTACCTGATTTATAGTCATTCGAATCGGCGTTCGGAGCTGATTCGAATGATATATAAAGTTTACATATCAAAATCATACTCTCGACTCAAGGCCAATTCTTATCAGAAAAATTTTGCTTAAACTTTGACGGGAAATTAATCATACTAAATTGTAAATTTCAAAAGCAATTTTGGTATCAACAAGTTTGCTAAAGTGTTAGGTGTAAAATAAAAAAAGAACTATCGATTTTCGATAAGAATGAAGAAAGTTATGTTAGAAACAAAAAGTTGCGCGAATTTGCCGCACCCTGTATTATTATTCCGTTTAGAATTGAAAAACGTAAAAAAATTTTTTTGATCAAAATATTAATTGTATTTTTTGTCCAAATTTGTGGCAAAAAGAAAAATTAGTTTATGATATAATATTTAAAATTCCTAATTAATTTTCAGAAAATAATTTTTAAAAAATATGAAAACACCAGAACAATTTGAAGAATGGCGCAATTCTGATAATATTGAGGATGATTTAAATAAAATTGGAGATGAAATGCTTGTTGAAGAAGAAGAAAATTTTACAGAAAAAAGTATTTTGGAAACATCTAGTGTTGATGGGTTGTCAACTATATGTACTTCTTGTTGTTTATCAAAAAATATAATTGAAGGTCTAAAACAACGTTTAAAGGAATTAGAGGTTAAAAATTATTTTTCATTGAATTATTAGACGTAGATCTCGCTTGTGCGACTAATCATTTAGTGTCACTCTCACATTAATTACAAATTTTCTTTTCCAAAGAAACACAAGTGAGATCCAAACCGGCATTGTACGACACTTTCAATTTACCCCTATATTTTTTCTGCACGAAGGTTGTTGTACAGTGATAATAAACTGATTTTAAAATAAATTTACTATTTATATTTTAGTTGAAATTGAAAAATAATGATTTAACTTTGGAAAATTGTAGCTTAAAATTTCAAAATGCAAGTTTTTTTTATTTTTTCATTTCCCATCTACTTAATAGTATTTTTAAATAAAAATTTTAGAAAATACAAAAAATAAATTCTGAACGTGAAAATGAAATTAAAAATTTAAAACAATATTTTCAACATTTGATTGAAGAAAATAATAAGCAATTAAAAGCTGAAAATGATATCTCTTTAAAGCAAAAGGATGAATGTTTGGTGGAAGAGATTAATAAGGTAATTAATTAATCTACATATTTTTCACATTTTCTGATTTGGAATTAAAAGTAAATTCTAAAAATTAAAAAAATTCTTTTTAAAGTTGAATAATCAAAGCAATGATTTAATTAAACTTCAAACTAATTTTAATAATCTTCAAAAAGAATTTATTGAAGAGAAGGAAAAGAATGTTAATTTAGAAAAGAAAAATGTTTTTCTCGAAAATGAATTGAAGCAAATGGATAAGGTTGGGTTATTTAAAAAATATTTTGTTGAAATTATTTTAGAAAATTCAAAAATTAATTGATGAAAATATTAAACAATTAAAAGATGAAAATGTTCGAAAAGATGAGAAAATTAATTCTTTGGAAATTGAAATTAAGAAGGTAAATAATTAATTTAGTTTTTTACTAAGAACTAAATTTTAAAAAAACTAACAAAGTCAAGATTTTAAAAAGCCTGAGCTGCAAAATTCCAAATACCCAGAATTGATTTTAGTTGAAAATATAATTTAAATTATATAGTACTTTACTATAATTTTATCCTATTTTTTGCCTTAATGATTTTTGGGTTTGGGGGGTCCTATACAAAATATAATCTTAAAATATCACACATCCAAAGTGTGATCATCGGATCGGTTACCGGGTTTCGGCTCTTGGATTTCGAATGACCCGTCCAATCCCTGATGGACTTAAGTTTTGGTATCCATATTCGTCGGATATCCGCAAAAACAAAATATTATCTGTATACGTATCCGTGTGCAAGTCTGGTTCCAACAATGGAAAACAATGTTCCAAAAACGAACAATGTTGTTCCAGATGTTTGAACCGTGTTTATATTTTAAGGATTTAATTTTTGATAATCTCCCTTAAAAAATTAAAAATTTTTTAAATTTATTTTCTCCAATTAAACTTTTAAATTTAAAATAATTTAAGAGAAAATGGTTTAATTTAAATATTTAAAATAAAAAAATATTTTTTAAATTAATTAAATTTAATATAGGCAAATGATTTGACCGACAAAAAGATTGGTAATTTATTTAATTTAAATAATTTAAATTGTGTGGTTAATTTATTGAATAATATGGTATTTGTTAAAATTAAAAATAAATGGAAAGAAATTGATAGTAAATGTTGTGAAAATAATTGTATAAATACAAACAAACCTGTTGGTAATTGTATTAAAGGATATGGATTTGTAAATTTAATTGATGACGAAAATATTAAATATTTGGTGGGGAATGGAGGTAAATTATTTGTAATCTTTGGGGAAATTTTTAAAAATCTTTTTAGGTTATGATAATCCTGTTATTGTTTATGCAAAAGATTCATTCAAAAAGCCACAAAATTGTTTTAATTATTCTTTATATTATTTTGAAATTAAATGTATATTTGAAAAAGAATTAAATGGTAGCGAATCAGATATGGATATTGGTCTTGAAAATTGTAGTACATACACTTATATTTACTATTCTGCAAAATATGGTATAATAAGGAACGAGAAATATGATGCATTTCAACTTTCAACATTTTCTTGGAATAATAATGACATTTTTGGTTGTGGATTAGTTTATCCCCCAAATAATATATCGAATGAATTGCCTTACGTTTTCTTTACACAAAATGGAAATCAAATTGGTAAATAATTAATTAAAATACCCATACAAAAATTGTTTTTAAAGGTAAAGGTGTATTATTAAAGGACAATTTCGATTCATATAAACCTGAAGTTTGTCTTGATTGTTGTTCTGTTGAAGCTAATTTTGGAAATGATTTCGAATCAAAACCATTTAAATATGATATTTCAAAACATTTAAAACTTAAAGAATTTTATTGAAATCTATTTTTTGATTAATTTTATTTTTTTTTTACTTTTTTCATCAATTTTTTCAAGATTTTTCGAAATTTGTTAAAAGGAAAATTTCAGTTGATTTGCTTATCAGAATAAATATAAGGATATATTTGGACATTAAATTTTTGAAAAAACTTGTGTCCACTGTCTAACTGTCCACCATCCAAATATCACTTTCTTTATATCGTTTCGCCCCGAAACGTAATTGAAATTTTTTTATTTCGGCCAGCCCTCCTTTTTGAATTTTATGGTTCACTTTTTCATTTACTTATTTTCAAGTCACCTTTTATTAATTACTTTTATTTTTTAATTTCAAGGACAATTAAATTTCGAGTTATGAAGTGTTAGAAGCTATCTTCAAAATTTATAAAATTACTATGCAGTAGTAATGATGTTTGCCGCAAGGAAAAAAAGAACGGATTAACTTTTATTTGGAAAAAAATAAATAAATAATCAACGGCAATATTTTTCTTGTAATTTTTTAACAAATGCACTAGAAATTGATTCTTTACTCGCTCTAGTATTTTGTCGAAAAAGCGCTTCCATCATGTACGAATCAGTCAAAGTTGTACTTGTCCCGTAAATTCTTTTTGTTACTTACTTTTTTAATTTCTTATTTACTTTTTTAATTTCTTCCTCCAAAGAAATAATTTTCACATTTTTTTGATCATTTTCTTCAATTAATTTTTGGAAATTTTGTTTTATTTTTTCAATTTCATGTTCAGAATTTATTTTTTGAATTTTCTAAAATTATTTTAAAAAATATTTAACAAGAAAATACACAAACTTTATACATAAACCTATTCCTATCTCCCTTGCTCTGGGCATACCTGTTGCATCCGTAGCTGCAAAATTCTCCACAGATGCCATAGGTAAGAAGCTAAAAGAATAGATCATAACTTTGTCAAATCAAGATGGATTTCAATCATTTTGGTGTCATTCGACTCATCTCAAGGAGCTCTTTTGAATGAGCTATTATTTTCATATTCGAATTTTTCACCCCAAAAATTTTATGTTCAGAATTCTCGGTTCACAGGCATTTCCGTGAATAGAGAGTGGTACCATCGACTCAGCTCGCCGAGACGAGTCGAATGGTATATGTTTTGTATCGAAGTTTTGCCTCCGGTATACTACCTATACTACAGCCAAATGAAAAACACATTTTTAATCTTTATTCACATTTAGTAAAAACATTAAACTTAACATTTTATTTTAAATTAATTCAAAATTTTTAATTCTAGGTACCTCCAAAGAAATAAAGAAACCGGGGGGGTTCACTGAATTTAATCAAGTTTTGAAAGAACGGGAAGGAGTAGCGATATGGGGTCTGCGGTATAATATTTCTGATCGTTTGGTGCATTAGGGAAAAATACGAAAAGTCGAAATTTCCGGCGTTAAGGGGTCGAAATTCGACTTTTTCGAAAATCACGTTTCGCCAATTTCGAAATAACTCGAAAACTCGAACCCATAGAAAAAAGTGTTTGCTTGATGAGTTGTATGCCATAGACGGCCCGACCGAATAGAAAAAAAATTTTTCGACTTGGTCGAACTTAGGGGTAGGTATAGCCCGGAATATGCATATCTCGAAAATGAGAAGTCAGAGAGGCTCGGGAGTGGTCTCATTCGAAAGAGCACCCTCGAGTTACTATAGAAAACTTTCAAAAAAAATTCGAAATTCCTAAGGGAAGGGGTCGAAAATCGAGGTCGAAAAAGTCGAAATCGTGGATTTCGACTTTCCTTAGGTCTGATCGCTTCGGGCTTGCTGGAGATTACCTCGGTACTGGAATTCTCTATCCAAAACCGTTGAGATCATAAAAATCTGATTACTCAAAGTCGAGATATGCTGCACTTAACCATTTTTAAATGGTGGCATTATGTCGTGCCACTGGGGTGTTCGCAAATGACCGGGAAGCTAACTTTTTAGTGGCTGGACCGATTTGGCTGAAACTCTAGGGGAATAAATAGAAAACTTTCAAAAAAAATTCGAAATTCCTAAGGGAAGGGGTCGAAAATCGAGGTCGAAAAAGTCGAAATCGTAGGTAATCGTGGGAGTGGAATTTAATGAAAATATTTTTGAAGGGGTCACTTGAGTCTGGGGGTTTCAAATTGAGTCCGGGACTGTGGGAATGATTTTGAAGGGTGGGGGATGGCGTAGAATGATTTTAGGGAACGCTTAAAAGTGATTTTCAACAAAAGGACACTTTAGTCTCAAGTGGGAAAATTTTCAGTCTGGGACTGAAAATTTCAAAAAGGGTCAAAATTGGTCGAGTGATATATCAATCGACGTCGAATCAATTGTAGAGTTTAAATAAAATATTTTTGAGGGGGTCACTTGAGTCTGAGAAAAAAATTTTTAGAAAAAATACATTTTTTAGGGATGGGAGTTGAGTAGGCCCATGATGGCCGCGAAGCGGCCATCGTGGGCTTTTCGAAAAAAGTTCGTGGGTTTACAAAAAATTTAAATATAGGCTGATGTTAGGGATAGGATGATGTTAGGGAGGACTTAAAATAGTTTTGCAACAAAAGGACACTTGAGTCTTAAGTGTTAAAATTTTCAGTTTGGGACAACCCACGATGGCAGCGAAGCGGACGAAGCGGACAAAGGCAAGAATTGTTACAGATTTAGAAATTGTTTTACGTTTACAGATTTAGAAATTGTTTTACGAATTGTGGAAAACATTTTAAATTTTTAAAAACATTTTATAAATTCCGGAAAATATTTTACAAATTCCTTACGGAAAACATTTACAATTTGTTAAAAACATTTTACAATTCTTAAAAACAGTTTTAAATCCCGGAAAACATTTTACAAATTCAAAAAAATGTTTTACAAATTGCGGAAAACATTTTAAATTTTTAAAAACATTTTACAAATTCCAAAAAACATTTTACAAATTCAGAAAAATGTTTTACAATTTCCGGAAAACATTTTAAGCATAAAAGCATAAATTGTAAGCCATATAATATAATTGGGGGAATGTTGTAATTAATTTATATTTAATAAGAGAACATTTTAATATAATTTTAATAATGTTTAATCTAAGCAATAATAATCTACAATAATAAGTGTGTGTTTTTGTTGAATTGAGTTAATCACAAAATTAATAAAAATGCACCACAATATTAAAAACAAAAAAAAAATTAAAAGAATTTTTTCGGGAGTATACAACAATATTTTTCTTAATTTAAAAAAAATGCCATTTTTGTTGTTTAAAAAATTTAATATGGTCAGTTAATTTAAAACAAGTCCACAAGTTTGGTCTTCAAAAGTCATATGAACGTTAACCGAAATTACAACCGGAAAAGTTTAAAAATTCCGGAAAGCAATGTAAAAATATAAACTTTCCGGAAAAACTGTAAAAACATGTATTGTATTTTTGGAATTGTAAAAACATAAAATAAAATTTCCGGAAAATACATTTTTAAAAATGTGTTTTAAAATGTTTTTAAAAATGTTTTTTTACCAATCAATATGAACATGTTTTTAAAAAATTAATTTTTCTGGATTGTAATTTATGTTTTTATCAATGTTTCAGAGAATTGTAATTTTTAAAAACATTTTTTCCAATTTCCGGAAAAACATTAATTTTTAAAATGTTTCCCGGAAATTCTTATATGTTTTTAGATGTTTTTTTAAATTGTAATTTATGTTTCCTCACATAAATAGCTCCTTTTTAAAACATTACAATTCCGGAAAACATTTATAAAAATATGACAATTTCCGGAAAACACTCCTAGAAACATTAAAGCTGCCGGAAAACAGAAATGTTTTCCGGAAAAACATTTCTAGAAACATTACAATTCGGAAAACATTCCTAGAAACATTAGTTTCCGGAAACATTTTTTATTTTACAATTTCTGGAAAACATTCCCAGAAGCATTAAAGTTTCCGGAAAAAATTTTTAAAAATATCAGAATTTCTGCTAAACATTAATAAAAATATTACAATTTCCGAAAAAACATTTTTAAAAACATTACAATTTCCGGAAAGAACTTCAAACTTGCGGACTTGTTTCAAACTTTTAAATATAGTATTTCTACACATGTAATTATTAAGGAATTTTATTAAATTTTTTTGATAAATTTTTTCTTTGATTTTATTTTCTCCTCCGAAGGATTAATTATCTCTTTTTTACCAGCAATAGTTTAATACACTATTTTGAAATTAAATGCAAAAAAGAAGGAGAGATAATTAGACGTTAACAATGGATGTTTGTTGGTATTCAAAATTTGAGTACAAACAAAAGTATTTACTACAATACTGATATGTAATGCTACAATTTATAACGATAAATGTGAAGACTTTAAACTTTCAACATCTTTCGATAATAACGATATTTTTGGTTGTAGATTAGTTTATCCCCCGAATAATATATCGAATGAGTTTCCTTATGTTTTCTTTACTCAAAATGGAAATCAAATTGGTAAATATTTAAAACATTAAAATCAGGAATCCAGATAGCGATCCCGATTTTATGTCATGATCCTGATCCCGGTCAACTCTAATAAATTTTCCATATCAAAATCTTACCTAGGCCAATTTCTATGCGAATTTTTTTCAAGTTTTTATCTCAATTTCAAGTTTCAAATAAATTATTTTATTCTGAATTTAAGATATAATTTATATATAATTAAATTTAAATTTAATTATATATACCTAAATCAAATAAAAATTTTTAGCGTCGCAGGCGAAAATTTTGGAAATTTTTGATGATGAAGCAGACAGATTTCTTCCATTTTCAGCGCCGCAGACGAAAATTTTGGAAGACCAAGGACCAAATTTCTTCAATTTTTTGTGCCGCAGGCGAAAATTTTGAGAATTTGGACAAAATCTCCGGTACTTGTGGGTTATCCCTACGTCGGAACTCGGAATTCCGACCGACCTCTGGTCTCGACCTCGATCTACTCTAATATATATTATATACATAAATTGTCAAAATATAATAATTTCTTGTTTATATAATATCACAAAATTATATCTTATCTGTAAAAAGGAATTGATTAAATAATTTTGAATAAAATCAATATTTCTATGAGAAAAATTGAAGAAAAGAATAAATGTGGATTTGACCATTTTTCTTCACTCAAATTTTTGGCAAAAGAAGGGAGAATGAGAGGGAGGAGCTTAATTTTTATTGTTCTTTTTATTTAAAATTTTTTAGTTAAATTACTTTCATTTTTTGATTAGTCTTTCTTTTCTAGGTCGATTAAAAAAGAACAGTTATTCCCTTTTCATCCTATCCATTTCCCATTCAAAGAATTTAATGGGTCAAAATTTTTTAAATTAAATTCTTCCTGTATATTTCCACTTTTTTTTTGTTAATTTATTTTTCGAATAAACTTTCCTTAAATCAAAAAAATATTTCTTTTAATCCAGGTTCAAAAAATGGTTTATTTCCGATTTGGTAAATGTATAATTTGCTGCTATCGTTTGCGTCCTGACAATGTTTATACTTTAAAAAATTGTAATCATACATACCATCACGAATGTGTTGCTAAATGGATTTCTGAAGGGGTGAAGAAATATAAGTTATTTTTCAAATTTTACTAGGGGTTGTGACTATCGAGGTCCGACACTGTAGTCTTTTGATTTTTAAATACATAAGTATTAATTATAAAATATTCAAAATTCATTAAAGAAATTTTTCAAATTCAATTTTTAACATTTTTAGTCAAAAACTTGTCCTACTTGCAGAGTCCCTGCTATTTTAACTGACATTAAACAACTTTTTGTCGAAAAAGCAGGTGATAGTTCTGGAGATTCTAGTGATGAATTGACTCAAAGTTCAAGTTATATGACCACAAAAAATCTGACTGTAAGTTAATAATAAATTAGGGTTATTTCACTCAAAACTTCACAAAACTCATTAAATTTTGAGTTATGTGAATTTTAAATTATTAGAATTTCTTGAAAGACTTAATAAAAAAAATTTTTTTTCTTGAAAGTGAATTAAAAGAAATGGATAAAATTTTGGGTTCTTAAATATTATTTTTAGAAAATTTTAAAAACAATGAATTCTAAATATGAAAAAGAAATTCAAGAATTAAAACAAAATTTTCAAAAATTAAAAGATGAAAATGATATTTGTTTAAAGCAAAAGGATGAGAAAATTATGTTTTTGGAAGAAGAAATTAAAAAGGTAAATAAAGTTTAATTACTATTGATCCTATTTGAATTTTGTGTTAACTCTTTTTTATTTGATTACAATTTCAATTCAGAAGAAAAAAATAAAAACTAAAAAATTTAAACATGATATTACAATTAAAGTTTACATAATAAAAGTTAATTAAAGTTTATTTTGATAAAGATCGCCTTTACGGCATTTTGATCCGGAATGGATCCTATTTTCCATTCTGGAAAATAGCACCCCCCACTTCCCGTGATGGGGGAAATTAAAAAATTTGAGTTAGGGATTTGGGTTCGCCGGTGAGTCCGTTCACCTTTGCAATATTCTTAATGAATATTTTAAGTATTTAATGTTCAGGTATAGAATTTTTTGTTAGATTTTAAATCGAAACTAATCATAATTTACTTTTAAAAAAGGCAAATAATTTATTTGGAAAAACGATTGGTGATTTAATTAAATTAAACAATTTGAATTGTGTGGTTAGTTTTTAAATAATTTAAAAATTATTAAATAATTTTTTAAAAGAATTTTGTTGAAATTAAAAATAAATGGAATGAAATTGATAGATACACTAAATGTTGTGACAATAATTGTATAAATACAAACAAACCTGTTGGTAATTGTATTAAAGGAAATGGATTTGTAAATTTAATTGATGACGAAAATATTAAATATTTGGTGGGGAAAGAAGGTAAATTATTTATAATTTTTATGGAAGTTTTTAAAAATATTTTTAGGTTATGATAAATATATTATTGTTAATGCAGAAAATTTATTCAAAAAACCACAAAATTGTTTTAATTATTCTTTATATTATTTTGAAGTTAAATGTAAATTTGAAAAAGAATTAAATGGTAGCAAACCATATATGGAAATTGGTCTTACAAATTGTAGTACAAACAATTGTATTTCCTATGTTGCAAAAGATGGTAAAATATGGAACGAGAAAGGAGGAGAATTTCAACTTTCAACATTTTCTTGGAATAATAATGATATTTTTGGTTGTGGATTAGTTTATCCCCCAACTAATATATCGAATGAATTTCCTTATGTTTTCTTTACTCAAAATGGAAATCAAATTGGTAAATAATTAATTAAAGTAACCATACAAAAATTGTTTTTTAAAGGTAAAGGTGTATTATTAAAGGACAATTTCGATTCATATGAACCATATATTTATCTTAATTGTTGTTCTGTTGAAGCTAATTTTGGAAATGATTTGGAATATAAACCATTTAAATATGATATTTCAAAACTTTTAATTCTTAAAGAATTTTTTGATTAATTTTATTTTTTATTTACTTTTTTCATCAAGTTAAATTATCAATTTTTTCAAATATTTTTTCGAAATTTGTTTTATTTTTCGATTTTTAAAATTTAAAAATTAAAATTTGCTTTTCAACGAGACAATTATTTGGACATATAATTTTTGAAAAAAAAACTTGTGTCCACTGCCTAACTGTCCACTTACTCCCCAATTGTCCACCATCAAAATATTACTTTATTTATATCCGGTACTTTCCTGTTATGACGCAACAAATTTAAATTTTTTAAAAAAGCTAAAAATGCTCAAAAATAGTAATAATAAGCATAAAATTTTTTCCCACACGCATAAATTAAAAGAAGCACTATTCATTAAGGGAATGCAGACTTTTTTTTAAAAAATTACCTTTTTGAGAATAAAAAGTTTATGGGGGGGGGGGGGGGGGGGCCCCCCTATCTGATGCCCATCTTGTTCTTTTTGAAGCAGATGATAAGCACAAATTTCCCGCATATATTGAGACCAGTCTACCGTAGTGTTTTTGTTCATGCCTAACTCTTTCACAAAAAATTATGGAAGTCTGTTCCCTGGCCCACCAATAAATGAAGTGGACAAGAATGCAAAAACAGAGAAATAGACACTTTTGATACTATTTTAGACCAGATAATTGCATTTATGCCGCCTAGTTAACTGTATTGAGCATTTTTAGCTTTTTAAAAAAATTTAAATTTGTTGCGTCATAACAGGAAAGTACCTTATATCCGAACACAAGTCGCCTATTTCCAATTTTTGGAAACTTTGTATGTGGCTGTTAGGACGAAATATCGCCCAATCAACACATTCACTCTAAAAAGTTTTTAATGGACTAGATAGTGAATATCCTTCAATATATAAAGAAATTTTGACTCTTTGTTTAATCTAGCGGTAATATTGAAGAGTATGGCCCCCCTTTTTTCCTCCCCAATTTTCCCCCTATATTTTTACAAAATGGTCAGACTTTTTCCTTCCATCTAATTTGCCTTTCTAATTTTTTCCTAAATCAAATGAAAAGGATTATTTTTGATTGATGGATGGAAGAAAATTGGATAGAAGGATGGAAAAAGTCTGACCATTTTGTAAAAATATAGGGGGAAAATGGGGGGGGGGAATGAAATATAGGGGGGAAAATGATATATATATAAATAAGGAAAATGATTTACTATTTGGCAATAACATTGGTGATTTAATTAAAGCAAATAATTTGAATTTAGTAGTTAGTTTATAATTAAATTATTTAATAATTTTTTTAAAAGAATTTTATCGAAATTAAAACAAATGGACTAAAATTGATCGTGAATGTTGTGACAATAAATGTATAAATACAAACAAACCTATTGGAAATTTTATTAAAGGAAATGGATTTGTAAATATAATTAATGAAGAAAATATTAAATATGTGATAGGGCATGGAAGTACCAAATTATTTAATTTTAATTTTTCAAAACATTTTTAGTTTTTGGGAAAACTGTTCCTGTTTATTATTATGAAATTAAATGTTTATGTGAAATGATATATAGTACTTCAAAATGTATGGTTATTGGTTTTGAAGATTCAAAAGGTGGTATTAAGCTTATTCCACATCATTCTTCAATTTATGCTGAGAAAGATAAAGCATTTAAGCTTCCAAAACTTTATTTCACTAATAATGATATTTTTGGTTGTGGATTAGTTTTTCCTCCAAATAATAAAATAAATAAGGAATTTCCTTATATTTTCTTTACACAAAATGGAAAACAAATTGGTAAATATTTAATTAAAAATATTACCTAAAAACAATTTATTTTCAAAGGTAAAGGTATATTATCAAAGGACAATTTAGGCTCATATAAACCATTTGTTCACCTTGTGTATTGTTCCATCGAAGCAAACTTTGGAAATGATCTGAAGACTAAACCATTTAAATATGACATTTCAAATCATTTCATTCTTAAAGAATTTTATTGAAATTTTGTTTTGGATTAATTTGTTTTTAATTTATTCGTCATGATTTATTTTTTTTATTAATTATAACCAATATGTAATACCTCGGTTTATATATAATACCTCGGTTTATATATATATTTTTATATATATCTCTGGTTTTCCGTTGATTCTTGAAACCCGAATCTTTTAAAATATTTCGACGCCCTTTTAAAATATTTTGACGCCCTTAAAATATTTCGACGCTAATTTTGGAAATGATTTGAAGTCGAAACCATGACGCCTCAAGCATTTAAATCTTAAAAACATTGAAATTTTTTTCGATTAATTTTATTTTCATTCCCGTTTGCCTTATTAAATTTTTTTTAATTTTAACAATTTATTTTTTCTGAATTTAATGAATTATTACTCGAAATATTCGTTTTTTTTATTAATTATAACTAATATGTATTTTTAATTAAAAATTTTTTAGTTACCTATTTAAAGTCTTAAATTTTTTAAAATTACTTTCGATTCCAAGCAGAAAGAGGAGGCAGCGCCACGGGGGGGGGGGGGGATACGGGGACGGTGAATTTTCAAAAAATCTCTCAAATTCCCCGACTTTCGGGGACGGGGAACAACCCTACTAAAGAAGGAGCATTCTGATTTAATTTTGGTTGGGAATCTAAACAATAATATACATATGTATGTATTTCTTTATTTTCCCTAGAATATTATTTTGTTTTTTTATTTTGCCTCACTACATTTTGGGTCGACATACTTTTTTTCAAATATTTTATGGAGAATAATGATTATTGTCTGGGTCACATTAGTGTAAATTCACCTTTATAAACCTTAAAAAACAAAAACATTTACTAACTTTTAAATGAATATTTTTGTTTCAAATAATTTATTTTTCTTTACATCCTTGTTATTTTAACCTTTTCTTTTAATCTATGAGTCCCGGAAATTTAGGCTCTTGTATGTATTTTGGGCTCTAAGGGAAGGATGATTAATCGAGAAAGGGATCTAGAAAGTGAATATTCGAGAATCTCCCTTAGTGATAGGGCGATCGACCTAATTTAACCTAGAATACAAAAACCTATTTTAAAATTTTCTCATTTGAAATTTTTGAGAATTAAACATTTTTGAATTTTTGTCCAAATTTGTGATAAAATGAGAGCTAATTAAAATTCCTAATTAATTTTCAGAAAATAATTTTTAAAAATATGAAAACACCAAGACAATTGGAAGAATGGTCATTTTCTACAGACAATTCTGATAATGTTAAGGATGATTTAAATAAAATTGGAGATGAAACACTTGTTGAAGAAGAAAAATTTACAGAGAAAAGTTGTAGTACGTTAGAAACAACATCTAATATTGATGGTTTGTCAACTACTTGTGATTCTTGTTGTTCGACACAAAATATAATTAAAAGTTTAAAACAAAATTTGAAGGAATTAGAGGTTAAAAATATTTTTTGTTGAATTACTAGAGATGGGACCACACTTGTAAGGAAAATTTAAACCACACTTGTAAGGAAGGCATTTACACATTACTGACAGATATTCTCTTTCCATGATGTGACACAAGTGAGATCCGTCCCTCACTTGTACGAAAACTTTACTTTACTGTCCAGTATTTTCTGCAGTAAGGTGTTATATAAATGAGACCCGACTTTAATTAAAAATAAATCCATTTTTTAGTTGAAATTGAAGATTAATGATTTAACTTTGGAAAATAATAATTTTAAAATTCAAAAGGAATATGAAAATGAAATTAAAAATTTAAAACAAAATTTTGAACAATCAATTGAAGAAAATAATAAAAAATTAAAAGCTGAATTAGATATTTCTTTAAATCAAAAAGATGAGAAAATTAAGTTTTTGGAAGAAGAAATTAATAAGGTACTTAAAGTTCTTACTATAACTAAGCACATTTCGACCTGTAATTAAAAGTAAATCTAAAAAATATACATAATTTTAAAAATTACAAAAATTCTTTTTAAAGTTGCATAATCAAAGCAATGATTTAATTAAACTTCAAACTAATTTTAATGATCTTCAATTAAAATTTAATGAAGAGAAGGAAAAGAATGTTAATTTAGAAAATGAGTTGAAGGGAATGGATAAAGTTTAAATATTTTTTGAATATTTTTAAATATTAATTTTAGAAAATTCAAAAAATAAATTCTGAACATAAAAACGAGATGGAAGGAATAAAGCAAGATTTAAAGCAAAAAGATGAGAAAATCAATTCTTTGGAAGTTGAAATTAAAAAGGTAAATAACTATAAAACTAACAAAGCAAAATCATAAAAATTCGGAGATGGAAATCTAACAAAGCCAAAATTAGGAGACGGATACAAGAATTGATTTTTAGCTGAAAATATTTAAACTACATAGTGCTTTCCTGTTATTTTCTCCTATCTTATCTTTTGTCTTAATGATGTTAGGTTTTGTTTGCCTCGACGGTTCCTATATAAAATATTAAATCTTTAAAATATTGCACGGCCAAAATGTGATGATGAAACATTGCCAACAACGGGGGATGTCGTTCCAATGTCGGGAACAACTTCGAAGATTCAGTTGGACATATCTCCTATTGTTGGAATAAAACCCCTTGTTTTTAAGAGTGTACATAAATAAATAACCAAAAGAATGACGAAAAGATTTTTGTATCCATATCCAAAAATATCTGGATATTATCTTTATACATATCCGTGGCCAGCAACGAGAAGTGTTGTTCTCTCTATACTTTTTCCACTTAAACTTTTAAATTTAAAATAATTTAAAAGAAAATGATTTAATTTTAATATTTAAAATAAATAAAAAATATTTTTTAAATTAAAATTTTATTTAATAAAGGCAAATGATTTGACCGACAAAAAGTTTGGGGATTTATTTAATTTCGTTAGTTTATTGAATAATTTGGTTTTTGTTAAAATTAAAAATAAATGGAAAGAAATTGATAGTTACTGGAACTGTTGTGTCAATAATTGTATAAATACACCTGTTGGTAAATGTATTAAAGGAAATGGATATGTAAATTTAATTGACGATGAAAATATTAAATATTTGGTGGGGAAAGGGGGTAAATTATTTATAAATTTTGGGAGTTTTTAAAAATATTTTTAGGATATGATAGTGATGTTCTTGTTTATGCAGAAAATTCATTCAAAAAGCCACAAAATTGTTTTAATTATTCTTTATATTATTTTGAAGTTAAATGTAAATTTGAGAAAGAATTAAATGGTAGCAAATCAGATATGAATATTGGTCTTAGAAATTGTATTACAAACAATTCTATTTTCTATTCTGCAAAATATGGTAAAATATATAACGCGGGAGATGAGGAATTTCAACTATCAAAATTTTCTTGGAATAATAATGATATTTTTGGTTGTGGATTAGTTTATCCCCCAACTAATATATCGAATGAATTTCCTTATGTTTTCTTTACTCAAAATGGAAAGCAAATTGGTAATTAATTAAAAATTATTTTACAAAATACAATTCCTTAGGTAAAGCTGTATTGTTAAAGGAGAATAATGACTCATACAAACCTTATGTTTGGCTGGGATGTTGTTCTGTTAAAGCTAATTTTGGAAATAATTTGGCCTCAAATCCATTTAATTATGACATTTCTAAACATTTAATTCTTAAAGAATATTATTGAAATTTTTTGATTAATTTTATTTTCTGCTTAATTTTCATCAATTTGAATCACACTTTTATATTTTTAAAATAAATTTAACTTCTCTTCATAAAATTTAAATTTTGTTAAAAAAAAACAATTTATTTTTTTATAAGTTTAACCTTTACTTATTTTAACAAAATTCAATTAAACAATAATTGTATGTTTAAAATTTTTGTTTAAAAATAACTTTTTTTAATTTTTTTTAAATTAAAAAGATATCAATTTAATTAGGGATATATTTTAACGAATCCTGATCAGTTTATTTAAATTTATTTAAAAATTTATTAAGTTTTTCTTTAAATCATCGAAAGAATTAAGGCGCTTGTGCAAAACCCGGCGCTTCGCGCAGGTTGTTTTTCAGGGGATTAGGGCTGCGTCATTCCCGGGTTGGTATTCCTCTTCACAAACCAAGACTTCTGGATTCAGGGTAGGCACAGTAGAGTGTTCTTTCCAAGGGAGGAGTAAATCTACGGGCCTAATTGGTTTAAAGAGTTCCCTTTCGGAACGAAAGGTAACGGGTCGTTCATTCACAATTTTCGCAATTTCGCTCATTAAGGTGCGCACTTCATCCAAATTTAGCTTGGTGGATTTCGCAGCTACGCGGTTCAAACAATACTTAATCGGGCCTATTAGTCGCTCGTAAGGTCCTTTCCAGGGGGCTCTTTCAATTATAAAATACCAGTTCACCCCGTTGTTGACCATGTAATTCTGCACTGAGTTATGTCGTAAGACACCCTCCCATCTCTTTTCCATTCTTCTCTCGCGGTTCACTTCTTCTACTGTCCAACTCGCAGAAACGATTTGACTTGCTATTTTGAATTGCAAAGCATTGTCTGAATATATATTCAAAGGGCAGTCCCACTGTGCTACAAATCGTCGGAAACTGTTAAGAAAGGCCCGCTGGCGTCAGTGAAAACGTGCAAGCTATACGACCCAGTTTCCCCTTCAAAAAAGGGACTGAACAACCTACGATTTACAGCGAAAGATCTATCCTTCCATTTTCCCATTATTGTTCTCCAAGTCTCATTTTGTTCCACTGAAAATTCTTCGTCCCATTTCAATTTACTTGCCCAAATTTCGTTCAAGAATAATTTCACCGGTAGGAGCACCGGGCAGATTAATCCCAGGGGGTCGAATGGCGTAGCCAAAATCGACAATGCTTTGCGTTTGGTCGTTATTTCCCCTTCCGGCAAACTAGGCAAAGATATTTTCAGCCAATCAAACGCTGTGTCCCATTTTATTCCCAGTAATTTGACCTCCCTATTTGGTAGTATTTTGTCCTTAGGCAAGGTTTCTATAAATCTGCGATGGTTCGAAGTTATTTCGCGTAGGTTCATTTTAGCGGATTCGAAAATGCTACAAGCCTCTTCGACAACTGATTTAGGGGTCATACCTTCGGGTACATCAACCGCAATATTGTCCACATAAATGTTGTCGAGGATTCTTTGGGCCACTTTTGAGTCTGGGTATTTGTTCAGGTGGTGCACCACAGTCGCAGATAAGAGGAACGGACTGCAAGAGAGACCAAAGAGTACCCTAGTGAAACGGTAAACTATGGGCTTTTCATCAAAAGTTGGATCCAGAGGGTTCGAGGACCAAAGAAACCGAGTTGAGTCCCTATCTTCCGGCGCTATTTCAATCTGCAGGAAGGCCTTTTCAATGTCCATGGTTATAAGCGTAGTTGCTAGACGGAGTCTAAGCAACACACCAGTTAGGTTTTGTAGAAGTAGGGGTCCCTTATACAAGCATTCGTTAAGTGAAGGAGCAGAGCTTCCTCTCACGCGTGCGGAACCATCATAGACTATTCGCACTTTAGTTTGCTCGTTGGCCTGTTTCAACACTGGTTGATGAGCCAAATAGTGAGTACCTGAGTAATTTTTCATGTCTTCCACTTTTTCAATAATTCCCTTCTTCTCTTGGTCTATTATGATTTGGTTGTAAGTTTCTAACACTTTTGGGTCGTTCCTTAATTGCCTGAGGGTTGAATTGAGTCTGCCTCTAGCTAATCCATAATTGATAGGAAGAAGATTCTTCTTGTCGTTCCACAAAAGTCGTGCTTGATACCTTCCATCAGGTCCTTGGACCAAACTTTCAGTAAATTCTTCCAGTAATTGTTCATCCTTATTACCCATATCGACATCTTGGAGTCCAGCATTCTGTAGGGAAAAGTGTTGTTCGACCATCTCTTGAAGAGTCTGATCTTGTTTTGACCCCACATACATTACACTTGGTTCACGTTCGCTTATAGTTACATTAGCTAGCTGTCCCATATTATCACTCTTAGGAATTTGTCCTTCACCATAGATGAGAGGACCAATCAGAGTCTGGTATATCGAGAATCCAGACGGCAATTTCTCCTGAGGAGTGACCTTAAGTGAGTCATAATCCCTGGCTCCCAATAATATATCCGGTTCTTTGCGCGGAGTATTGAATGGTAGTATGCGTGCCTTCAGAAGTGGGTGATCTAAGTCTAGCTCTGCGACAGGTATAGACGTCGTAATCCTTTCCTTATGCCTTAAAGAGGTATTATAAGTATAGCCCGTCCCATGGTTAGCCAGTATCGAGACTGGACTAACGTCATACTCGTGTAGGAGGGGCGTCGATGAAAATGCCCTAAAAACTTCAACCTTTTCCTTTCCCTGGATTGGTAGACCTAAAATCTTAGCAGCTCGTTCGGTTATATATGACAGTCCACAGCATGAGTCCCAAATTATTGTTGCTGCCATTTTGAGTTCCGGGTTGTCAGGATTGCAGACTACATTTTCTGTGCACATATACAAGGTTTCTCTAACGGGAAACGAGGACATAGCCCTCGCTTCAGATTTTGGTTCAGTTTTGACCACATTTACTGTAGCCCTAGGCCCTGGATTTTCTGGCGAGTTTGACTGCGAACGCTTTCTCTCATTTAAGTCTAAAAGTTTCTTGCAGAGGGCCTTTGGGTGAGGACCTTGGCAGTAATTGCATGTTCGCGGGTTTTGTTATGTGGTACTTTCTTCGAAGGAACAATGTTGACAACAAAAAATATTTCATCTTTCATATTTATGGGCGTACCGACTCGGAAAATACACTGCGTTAAGAAAGTATAAGCACCCCCAAATTTTTGTAAAAAATACATGATCCCTAAAATATCATTTGTTTTATTTTTTCCTACATTAGCAGAGATCCAAAACATAACTAAAAATAAAGTTTCTTAAATTTTTATCGATTTAAAAATTTTAAAATTGAATTTTCTCGAAGTTAAAATGTTAAGAAAGTATAAGCACCCCTGCAAAAATTTAATTTCTACTTATTATAAAATTATACAAAAAATACAGTAAGCATCTCTATCAATATCATGGAAAATAAAAAAAGAATTAGGCCCATATCTCATTCCGGTGTCGAGATCTCGATACCCTGAAAATCAACGTAAAACAGGGTTTTTCAACTTAAAAAAAATTTTTCGACCCCTTATGGTCTGTTTCGAATTTTCATTTTGGGCTCATTCGAAAGCCCTTTAAATTTGCTACAAGATAGTAACAATCTTATCTTCCAGAAAAATTATTTCATTGAGTTATTAAGTTTTAAATTTCTAATGCCAAGAAAGGGGAAAAATGCCCCATAAAATGCGCCTTAGTGTTTCTTTGTAAGATTAACTGCCTATATCTCGCTGATAAATTTTTTGTGCTAAACTCAACCAGTGCTTTCTTGTAGCAAATTTAAAGGGCTTTCGAATGAGCCCAAAATGAAAATTCGAAACAGACCATAAGGGGTCGAAAAATTTTTTTTAAGTTGAAAAACCCTGTTTTACGTTGATTTTCAGGGTATCGAGATCTCGACACCGGAATGAGATATGGGCCTAATTCTTTTTTTATTTTCCATGATATTGATAGAGATGCTTACTGTATTTTTTGTATAATTTTATAATAAGTAGAAATTAAATTTTTGCAGGGGTGCTTATACTTTCTTAACATTTTAACTTCGAGAAAATTCAATTTTAAAATTTTTAAATCGATAAAAATTTCTGAAACTTTATTTTTAGTTATGTTTTGGATCTCTGCTAATGTAGGACAAAATAAAACAAATGATATTTTAGGGATCATGTATTTTTTACAAAAATTTGGGGGTGCTTATACTTTCTTAACGCAGTGTATAACTACATGGAGTTTGCAACAGGAATTAGTAGTCCGTCAATTGTAGATTGGATGTCGTTTTTCCGTGATATCTGTGCAGAAAATTTTGTAAAAAATGAAGTTCTAATTGGAGGGGAAGGTAATTAAGAAGAACTTGTATTGATAGTTATTTTAAATTTAGGTATAGAAGTTTTTTTACCTGTATAAAATTATAAGAAAAAATTAGGGGAAAAATAATCCTTTTTGTCTGATTGTAGGCAAAAATTAGAAAGGCTAATTAGATGGAAGGAGAAAGTCTGACCATTTTGTAAAATATAGGGTAAAAATATAAAATATATATTTATAAAAAAAGTAAATGAATAATTATCTAATTTCTTATTTTAAATTCGAATAGTGAATCTCTGTGTGATCAACTGGGAAACTTTAAGGCTATTTTTGTCTTAATAATTTAGGGATTATAAGTTTAACAAAATTTATCAATGTTAAAAGCAAATTTTAATTTTTAAATTTTAAAAATCGAACAATAAAAGGTTTTGATCAAAGATCTAACATGTTATCCTTATATTTATTCTGATAAACAAATCAACTGAAATTTTCCTTTTAACAAATTTCGAAAAATATTTGAAAAAATTGATAATTTAACTTGATGAAAAAAGTAAATAAAAAATAAAATTAATCAAAAAATAGATTTCAATAAAATTCTTTAAGAATTAAATGTTTTGAAATATCATATTTAAATGGTTTTGACTCCAAATTATTTCCAAAATTAGCTTCAACAGAACAACAATCGAGATGAACACGTGGTTTATATGAATCGAAATTGTCCTTTAATAATACACCTTTACCTTTAAAAAACAATTTTTGTATGGTTATTTTAATTAATTAATTACCAATTTGTTCTCCATTTTGTGTAAAGAAAACATAAGGAAATTCATTCGATATATTAGTTGGGGGATAAACTAATCCACAACCAAAAATATCGTTATTATTCCAAGAAAATGTTGAAAGTTGAAAAAAGCCTTCGTTATAAAGCCTTCGTATTAAAACAATTTTGTGGTTTTTTGAATGAATTTTCTGCATAAACAAGAACGCATCGATCATAATCTAAAAATATTTTTAAAAACTTCCCCGAAAAATTACAAATAATTTACCTCCATTCCCAACCAAATATTTAATATTTTCATCATCAATTAAATTTACAAATCCATTTCCTTCAACACAATTACCAATAGGTCTGCTTGTATTTATACAATTATTGACACAACAGTTCCAGTAACTATCAATTTCTTTCCATTTATTTTTAATTTTAACAAAAACCAAATTATTCAATAAACTAACGAAATTAAATAAATCCCCAAACTTTTTGTCGGTCAAATCATTTGCCTTTATTAAATAAAATTTTAATTTAAAAAATATTTTTTATTTATTTTAAATATTAAAATTAAATCATTTTCTTTTAAATTATTTTAAATTTAAAAGTTTAAGTGGAAAAAGTATAGAGAGAACAACACTTCTCGTTGCTGGCCACGGATATGTATAAAGATAATATCCAGATATTTTTGGATATGGATACAAAAATCTTTTCGTCATTCTTTTGGTTATTTATTTATGTACACTCTTAAAAACAAGGGGTTTTATTCCAACAATAGGAGATATGTCCAACTGAATCTTCGAAGTTGTTCCCGACATTGGAACGACATCCCCCGTTGTTGGCAATGTTTCATCATCACATTTTGGCCGTGCAATATTTTAAAGATTTAATATTTTATATAGGAACCGTCGAGGCAAACAAAACCTAACATCATTAAGACAAAAGATAAGATAGGAGAAAATAACAGGAAAGCACTATGTAGTTTAAATATTTTCAGCTAAAAATCAATTCTTGTATCCGTCTCCTAATTTTGGCTTTGTTAGATTTCCATCTCCGAATTTTTATGATTTTGCTTTGTTAGTTTTATAGTTATTTACCTTTTTAATTTCAACTTCCAAAGAATTGATTTTCTCATCTTTTTGCTTTAAATCTTGCTTTATTCCTTCCATCTCGTTTTTATGTTCAGAATTTATTTTTTGAATTTTCTAAAATTAATATTTAAAAAAATATTCAAAAAATATCCAAACTTTTAATTCATTTTCTAAATTAACACTCTTTTCCTTCTCTTCAATAGATTTTAATTGAAGATTATTAAAATTAGTTTGAAGTTTAATTAAATCATTACTTTGTTTATGCAACTTTAAAAATAATTTTTGTATAATTTATAAAATTATGTTTTAAATTTACTTTTAATAATTCCAAATAAGAATTTAAAATGTGATTTAGTTTATATTTAAAAAGAAATAGACTAATTAATTACCTCCTTGATTTCTTTCTCCAAAGAATTAATTTTCACATTTTTTTGATAATTTTCATTTTTTAATTGATGAATATTTTGTTTTAAAATTTTATTTTCATTTTCATGCTTAGACGCTAGTTCTTGGTTTCCCTGAAAATACTATATTAAACTTATTGAGATCATGACTGATAAGCGGTTGGAACGTTGTAATTGTAAGTCTTTTTAGGTATCAGAGTTGTTTAGAAACAAAAATCTTCGAAAATCGAAAGAAATCCAAAAATATCGAAATAAAATCAGAAGAAAAAACCTCAAAAATCAAAATTTCGAAACAACTCTATTAGTTGGTAACTGACATGTGTTGAATTATTCAAGCCTTTGAAACTATTTGATCGTTTGGTGGATTTAGGCGGATATTGGGAAAAAAGGGGAATTTTAATTTATTAAAGGAGTTATAGACGGGGGCTTCTGTTAATAATAAACTTATACTAAATAAATAAACACAAGTGAATCTTTAACACAAATTGATTTAGTTTTGTAAAATTTTGATTAAATAAAAAATGAAAAAATTATAAAAAAAACTTGCCTTTTGAAGATCAAAAATACTTTTTTCTAAAGACAGATCTTTCTTTTCCATTTTAAACTAAAATATAAAATTATTTCTAAATTTATGCAAATTCAGTCTGATCTCATTTATACGACATCTTTCGGGCAGATTTGAGTAGACAATTTCTATGGACGAAAGGTTTCGTTTGTAGGGCACTCCCTGATGTTGGAGTGACTTTCAAATGAGCTTGCTATACAAGCAAGTGCCTCTAGTAATTAAACAAAAATCTTTTTTACCTCTAATTTCTTCAAACGTTGTTTTAAACTTCCATTTATATGTTGTGTTGAACAACAACTACTAGATATAGTAGTTAACCCATCAATACTCGATGTTTCTGTAAAATTATCTTCCTCTTCAACAAGCGTTTCATCTTTATCAGAATTTTGTGTAGAAAATGGCCATTCTTCTAATTGTTTTGGTGTTCTCATATTTTTAAAACTAATCATAATTTACTTTAAAAAGGCAAATAATTTATTTGGAAAAACGATTGGTGATTTAATTAAATTAAACAATTTGAAATGTGTGGTTAGTTTTTAAATAATTTAAAAATTATTAAATAATTTTTTAAAGAATTTTGTTGGAATTAAAAATAAATGGAAAGAAATTGGTAGTGATTGGAACTGTTGTGCAAATAAATGTATAAATACAAACAACCCTGTTGGGAATTGTGTTGAAGGAAATGGATTTGTAAATTTAATTGACGATGAAAATATTAAATATTTGGTGGGGAATGGATGTAAATTATTTATAATTTTTAAAAGTTTTTAAAAATATTTTTAGGTTATGATGAATGGGTTTATATTTATGCAGAAAATTTATTCAAAAAGCCACAAAATTGTTTTAATTATTCTTTATATTATTTTGAAGTTAAATGTAAATTTGAAAAAGAATTAAATGGTAGCAAATCATATATGGATATTGGTCTTAGAAATTGTAGTACAAACAATTATATTTTCTATTCTGCAAAATATGGTAGAATATATAACGGGGGAATGTTTCAACTTTCAACATTTTCTTGGAATAATAATGATATTTTTGGTTGTGGATTAGTTTATCCCCCAACTAATATATCGAATGAATTTCCTTACGTTTTCTTTACACAAAATGGAAAGCAAATTGGTAAATAATTAATTAAAATAACCATACAAAAATTGTTTTTTAAAGGTAAAGGTGTATTATTAAAGGGCAAATCTGATTCATATAAACCACGTGTTGATCTCGATTGTTGTTCTATTGAAGCTAATTTCGGAAATGATTTGGAATCAAAACCATTTAGATATGATATTTCAAAACATGAAATTCTTAAAGAATTTTTTGATTAATTTTATTTTTTATTTACTTTTTTCATCAAGTTAAATTATCAATTTTTTCAAATATTTTTCGAAATTTGTTAAAAGGAAAATTTCAGTTGATTTGTTTATCAGAATAAATATAAGGATAAAACATGTTAGATCATTGATCAAAACCTCAGTCCCCTCACCCCTGTCTATCTTTATAATCACATTTTAATTTACAGCGACTGGATGTACTTACACAATACCACACCATCGGTCCTTCTCATTTACTTGCTAGGAAAGGATAACTCTCACAAAGGTCAGAGACTCCCAAATTAATACCAAAAAATTATAAATTTTATTTAAGGAAAGATTTTGGCAGCTAGTAAAACTGATAAAGACCCCGGACCCAAATTTAATTTCAATTTTAAAATTAGAAATTTTGTATCTAAACTGATCGTTACTTTGAGCTCGAATTCGGGTCTGGGATCCGGAATAACTTCAATTTTACCTTTATAATAATTCCTAAAAATAAATCTTTTCTTTTATTTTTTATTTTGCCTCATTACATTTTGAGTTGACATATTTTTTTCAAATATATGGAGAAGGACGATATTTTGCCAATAAAAATGTCTGGGTCAAATTGATGAAAATTCTCCCTATAAGAATGTCTGTGTTTTGCTGGAAATAATTCAAAATTTTTTCAAAACATTTTCTTATCTTTTATATTTTTAAAATATTCCCTCAACAAATATTCTCATAAAAAAATAAAATTGTCTTTTAGAAGAAAAAATTTCCCTTAATTTTAGATAAATTTATTTATTTAAATTCCATAAAACAAATGGAATTATTTTTCTATTCCTTTTTGGAGGTGTTTTAAAAAGATTTTTTATTTTAAATTTAAACAAATTTATTTAACTTTTTAAAAAAAAAGTTAAATTTATACCCTATTAAGCACCCACTCCAAAACAAGATTTTCAGAAAATTAATTTTTAAAAAATATGAGAACACCAAAACAATTAGAAGAATGGTCATTTTCTACACAAAATTCTGATAATATTAAAAATAAAATTGAAGATGAAACGCTTGTTGAAGAGGAAGATAATTTTACAGAAACATCGAGTATTGATGGGTTAACTACTATATCTAGTAGTTGTTGTTCAACACAAAATATAAATGGAAGTTTAAAACAACATTTGAAGAAATTAGAGGTAAAAAAGATTTTTGTTAATTACTAGAGGCACTTGCTTGTATAAGCAAGCTCATTTGAAAGGCACTCCAACATCAGCGAGTGTCCTACAAACGAAACCTTTTTTTTTCACCTTTAAAGAAATTTAATCGAAAGCTTGATTCGAGTATTTCATTATTAAAAGTAACAGAAAACGAGAAAGAGGAATGATCTGACGACGAAAAAGGTGGAAGAGATTGAATATCATTAAATAGAATGGGTTCGTTAGTAATTAAAGGATCTAAAATATTTGCAGCTCTAGTGGGAAAAGTAATAAGCTGATGTAAGTCAGCATTTTGGACGAATTCTTTAAAAATATTATTTCCCTGATTATCATCAAGCCAATTAATAGAGGGTAAATTAAAGTCACCAGTTATTATTAAAGGATATGGAACATAAATTAGAGAGTTTATAAGTGAAATAAAATCAAAAAGAATAATATCTGAAGTTTTAGGTGGTATATAAGCATTTAACAATCTCATTTTGTGTCCCAAAGAATTTATTATATCAAGGCATATAATTTCGACATTTTTTAAATTTTTTTTCGAAAACTTAATAGAGTTAACCGAAAATATATTAGAAATAATTATAGCTACTCCACCACCTCTCAATTTCCTATTATGTCTAAAGATAGAATATGGAAGATTTTTTACCAATAATGAGTCAGGAATATCGTTAGTTAACCAAGTTTCTGTAATGAGAATTATGTTATAGTTATAGGATTCCAGTAGAAAATGTAAATCATTTAATTTGTTTTTGATTGATCTTGCATTAAAGTAAATAATTTTAACACGTGGTCCAGGGTAATTTATTTGTTTAAAGAAACTTGGTTAAAAGCGCGAACGATTTTCCCCTTGAAAATTTTCCAAGGGGTTCGCCGACATTTAATTTTGAATTTTTATCTCTACATTCCTTACGTAACTCATAGTCGTGCTGACGCTCTTCCTTAGTCATTGATGGTCGTAAATATACGCCAGAGAAGTCAGAAATATTACGTAGAGACTTGGATCTTGAGAGGATAAGGCGTTGGTGGTATGTTGTTGGCATCACCACTTTAATAGGTCGACCTTTCCCGTCGTTACGAGGCTTCCCCATCCGATAAGTTGTTATGGGATTAGTGGGAATTCCAAGCGAATCAATAATTTTATTTATTTTATTTGTGTCGTCTATGAAATTCTCTCTATCATTCTTACCCTGAGATTCAGAAAGACCGACTATGACAATCGATCGTGCTTTTTCTTTATCTTCAGAGGATAATAGAGGATTTTCAATTTGAAGCTTTTTTTCGATATTAGTAATCGTCGTTTGAAGTGTAGTGATTTGTTCGGATTGTTTAATTACAAGATTTACAAGTAGATTAATGGTAGAAATTAAGTCAATATTAGTGTCAGAATTATTAGGGGACGAAGGAGAGATACCAATTGATGTCAATTTGTTACGAATCGTAGTCAAACGAGAATCTGAGTCATTATCTGAATCAGTTTTCTCCTGACACGAACGTTTTCTATTTTTATTTGTATTTGGGAAATTATTTGTATTTGGGAAAATCTAAAGTATCTAGAAAGCACTTCTTACTCATTTTTTCTAAGGAAATGGAAAAATGATAAAAAATCATCACACAAACCGAAGTTTTGCCCAAATCAGAAAAAATTAAATTAAGGTTTCGAACTTAGTAGGGTTTCCATTATCACTTAATGGGTTCCCTTGAGAAATCTATTTGAAAATAAATTAAGATTAAATTTATTCAAAGCATTCAAAAATATGGTAGTCTATTCGGGACCGAACCGAAGAACCGAGGTTCATTTTAAGATATCCGAAGAATTTCCAAGAACCGACAATCCTATCCACAATAATAAAAAGGGAGGGTAAGAAAACTACAAAAATACAAAATAAATTTGAAATATTACTAAAACATATTTAAATTATTGAAGTGATAATATTTTCTTAATTTAAAACAAATTAAAAAGAGAACAAGGAATTCTTAAACATAAATTTGAAACAAAGATGGTATTTATTTTATGAAATTTTGGTGGTGTCCGGAAAATTGGGCTCTGGAAAATTGGGCTCCAAGATTTTTCGGAAATTTGGGCTCCAACTTTTCGGAAAATTGGGCTCCAGCGGTAATTTGGGCTCTACGTGAAAAAATCGGAATATTGGGCTCTAAAATTTTGGGCTCCGGAGGAATTTTGGGCTCTGAGGAAAAAAGTCAAATTATGCAAAAATTAGAGATGAGTCTTCGAAATCGGGAGATTTTCGTGTACGCCCAACTGTTCTTGGAAGGAATAGGATTTCTTTATCAAATTCCACTGAATCGGACCGACCAATTTGAACCAATTTGAGTATACTTTAAAGGAATAGGGCCAAGTACTCACCCAGACCAACTGGCCGTAGGTTCCGAACCCAGAACTCGACTTCGCTCCGTAGGTTTGCATAATTTGACTTTTTTCCTCAGAGCCCAAAATTCCTTCGGAGCCCAAAATTTTAGAGCCCAATATTCCGATTTTTTCACGCATAGCCCAAATTACCGCTGGAGCCCAATTTTCCGAAAAGTTGAAGCCCAAATTTCCGAAAAATCTTGGAGCCCAATTTTCCAGAGCCCAATTTTCCGGCACCCAATTTTGGTATAATAATTAAAGTTAACTTTATAAAAAAAGAAATTAATTTTTATTAAATGAAATTTAAATTTAAATGGAAAGAATTTAAATTTATTTTTTAGAAAATATAGAGAATTGAATAAAAATTTTATTTATTTATATACAGTGCCGGAAATACGGTGCAATGTATATAGCAATATTTTAAAAATAATATTAAATTATTTAAATAAATGAACTTGAGACATCTCTAATATTCAAATATATTTCTTCCCTAAAAACATTTTCCCATTTTTATCATTTATTTTCATTATGTTTTGGTTGGCATTTCTCTAATAATATTTAATAATTCCTTTTTACCTAATCGTCATTTCCTCTCATATATTCAAATAAATGTCAATCATATTTATATTTTACAATTCCAATTTTATTTACTTCCCGTCGCGAAATGGTCGCGAAATCGGAATTACAAAATTATTTTTCCTACCATTTTTATTTATCCTCTATAAACACACATTTTGTACTCCTTATCTTCTAAATCTATCTAAAGAAAATTTCCCAGCGTTCTCTAAACTTTTGGCCTATAATTGGTTTGTGTCCACACATTCTTTATATATGCTTATTCTTTCCTTTCAACTGGTTCACTCTTAGCTAATTGTATTAATCAGCTTACCACTTTATTATTATATTGCTTCACCTTAGCAAAATTTAGCCTTCCTTACGTTAATATTTTTATATTTGTGAAAGAAATAAAATTTGATTAAAAGGAGTTTTTGTTTTAATATTAGAGAAATCCGACCAATTTCTCTACAGTCCTACCCAGATCGAACTTTACTACCTACTTACTTTTTTTCTTCTTTTGTGAAATTATTACTCCTGTTATTTTTTGTGCTTGATTCATACTTTTTTTTCCTGACTGAATTTTACATTTCGATATTTATTCTACTCTTAACCATTCTTACTTGAAATGTCTCTTCAGTTTAGAAACCAGATTAAAAGCCTATACCCGGAAATTATCGAAATTTTGGAAAATAATAAAACCTTTCCCGTCCCTCCTCGAAACCAGGGACAATCGGATCATATTTACTTTTCCCAGATCCGTGCTTACATCCGTGAATTGGATTTTACGCTTTCCGAGGCTTCCGATAACCTAACCGACCTTTCTACTATTCATGACCAATGGATGGACCTTAGAGCAAAAATGACAGGTACCGAACGTACCCATGATAATGATGTTTATGATGAATTCACTAAAACCTGCCCTTACCCTTCCCTTATCGGAAAACTCAAAAAATATGTCCGATCATTGACTGCCCAAAAGAATGAACTTACCGCTATTTTGCCCGGAAATAACTCTAGTACCCCTCCGCCTACCGCTACCCCGGCCTCTACTTCCTTGGCCCATCTTCCTAGAATGGCCTTACCGCAATTTGCTGGGAATTGTGTTGAATTCCCCTCCTTTTGGTCCTCCTTCCAGGCAGCAGTCGGAGATTTACCGAACATTTCTGACTCTGTAAAACTGTCTTATCTCAAATCCTGCCTCCGTTCGGCTCCTTTAGCCGTTATTGAATCCTTTCCTCTTGTGGACCAATCTTACCCGCAGGCAGTCGATTTACTAAAACAGAAATACGAAAATCCCACCGAAATTTCCCGTTCATTATGCCAGTCCCTCAAACAACTACCAACAGTTAGAAAAGGCGAATATTTTTGCCGTGATTTATCTTCACTGGTTAATGAATTTGAAAGCCTAATCTGCCGATTTACACAACAAGGAGAAAATACAGACAACATCCATATTCAATTGGAAATAGAATCAAAACTACCCACGTTTGTATTAGAAGAAATTTATAGAGCTAAAGAAACTACTCCCGCCTGGACCACCGAATTATTGAAGCAAAAGTTAAAGGCTATACTAAAAAGAAAAGAAGACATCTCTGCCATGAACCACAGCTCTCCGCAAAAATCGCAAGTTCAAACTCCTTTTCAAAAAGTTTATTCCCCTAGAAATGACTCTCCACCGGGCCCTCGTTCCTCTCTCACCTTTAATACTCAAACTGCCCGGCGATCGAATGCCGTAGAGCCCAAGCTTCCCTGCCTATTTTGCAACGTCTTTGGCCATTTCTCCCCCTCCTGCCAACAATTTCCTGACTTATATTCCCGCCGAAACAAACTCAAAGAATTACGGCGGTGCTTTAGTTGTATGAAAGAAGGGCACACCACCCCTCAATGCCGAATGCCCATGAAATGTTCCTCTTGTGGTGGCCCTCACCCTCGGGCCCTGTGTGCCAATCTGCTTCCCTCAAACCCACAATTTACCTCTAGGCCTCCCCAACGACCTCCTCAAACCTACCGTAATCAGGGGAACGAACACCCTCGCCAATCTCACTATCCCACAAAAATGCCCAATTTTTCCCCGCCTAAGCCACCGCCCGATTGTCATTTTTCCCAATCCGCACCTTATACTAGAATTACTGACCCCCGTCCACCTCCTCCAACTAATTTAGAACCCAGCCAACAGACAAACTCTTCTACTAACCCTACCAGTAATTACCGACCGATTCTGCTAAAATGTGTTCGAACCACAATTTTCAATCCAGACTTCCCCTCCTGTCAATATGAAGGAATTGTGCTTCTCGATGATGCCAGTACTAATACCTACATTCATACTACTGTAGCCAATGTCCTGAATCTAAACCTCTCTCCCAGTTCTATTAACCTTGGGGTCTTTAACAACCCTTCCATAACTGCTCTACCTACTTATACCACCACCTTCGGTCTTAAATTAGTGGATGGCCGTTCCTTAATTATAAAAGCCAATACATTGAACCACCTTACCCAACCCACGCCATATGTACCATTTTCTAATGAACTTGTCTATGAAAAGGATCTTGTCCGAACTTACCAGAATATTGTGCCAAGCATCCTGTTGGGCAGTGACTTTTACTATGAAATAGAGCCCACACCAATATACCGATTACCCTCCGGCTACCACCTAATCCAGACCCTTCTGGGTCTTATTATTGCTGGAAAACCTTTCGGGTGCTCAAATTCCGTTCAGATTACAAACTTCTCTTCCCAAACAACAGTCACAGAACCTCCTAATGAATTTTTCTCCCTCGAAAGTATAGGCATTACCGATACTTCCCCGACCAAGACGGACGACTCAGTCCTACAAGAATTTAACCAAACTACCGAATTTACCAATGGGCGATATCAAGTAATGTTCCCATTTAAATCCTGCCCTAAAACCTTACCACTTCCCTCAAATTTTGGATTATGTTGGGGAAGATTACGTTCAACATTGAATTCATTGAATAAAAACAACGATCTATTGGAAAAATACAACAAAATTATTGAAGAGCAGCACCAACTGAGAATTATTGAAACTGTGGAAAATCCCAGGAATTTCCATCCCCCGCTACATTACCTACCCCACCATGCGGTTGTAAATCCCAAAAAAGTCCGCATTGTATATGATGGGTCCGCGAAACTTCCTAACTCATTTTCTCTCAATGACTGCCTTCACCCTGGACCCGTAATTTTACCCGAACTGGTAGGCGTTCTCCTCCGAATGCGAATTCCAAAAATAGTTATTGTGTGTGATATCCAAAAAGCCTTCCTACAAGTATCAGTCCACCCAAACCATCGAGATTCGATTCGATTTTTGTGGTTAAAGAACATTCAAGAACCCTTATCCCTAGAAAATTTACAAATTTACCGATTCACCCGGGTACCATTTGGTCTTTCTCCTTCCCCATTTCTATTAGCCGCTACTATTTTATACCATTTACGACTAAATCCATCACAATTAACTGAAGAAATACTACCAAATATTTACGTAGACAACATTTTGTTTGGAGCTGAAACAGTCATAGAAGCCAAAGAAAAATGTGATTCTTTAATCAAACTTTTTGCAACTGCCAACATGAAACTACGTGAATTTATTTCCAATATTCCTGAAACTATTGACCATATCCCCCTTGACGACAAACTCAATGGTCACAAACAGAAATTTCTTGGCGTTGGATGGCAAATCGACACAGACTACCTATTTGTAGAAACCCATACCCCTCCTACCGAATTATCCAAAAGAACTATTCTCTCTTTTATTGCTTCCCACTACGACCCCTGCGGCTATATTAGTCCTATTATTTTACCCTTGAAATTATTCCTACATGAATTGTGGTCGGAAAAACTCGCATGGGACGAGAAACTACCTGAAAAATTAATTAATTCCTGGAACAACTTAATCAATGACTGGCAAATTGGGACTGTGCAAATTCCCCGACTAATTTCAACATTAACTGTTGACAACAGAATTTACCAATTACACTGTTTCTCGGATGCCTCTCTGTGTGCTATGGGATGTGCCGTGTATTTACGTACGTTAGATCCTATTTCCAAAATTTCCCAGGTTTCGTTACTATTTTCCAAAACCAAAATTAAACCCTTGAAATCCAACAATAAACTAACTGTACCCAGGCTGGAATTAATCGCGGCAAAAATAGGAACTAATGCCCTTGTTTATGTACATAAAGAATTGTCCCATCTGAATATGACCGTACCTCTTTTCCTTTGGATAGACTCCTCTGCTGTTTTAGGGTGGTTAACCGGAAAAAACCCTACCAATGAAATTTTCGTTTCCAATTGCCTAAACCACATCAGAAAAATTCCTGATTTATTGGTACAACATGTTTCGGGCCTCGACAATCCGGCCGACATTTGCTCCCGTGGATTAATAAATTCCCAACTATTGCAACAACAAAAAGTTTGGTGGAATGGTCCCATTTGGTTGACAACCGAATCCTGGCCTAAAACCGAAATTAGGCCTTTCTTTTCCAATGATCCTCCAAAATTACCTTCTCCGAATATTGCTATGACCTTCCACACCCAGACCGAAGTGAATACCCGAATAATAGACCCTTCCTTAATTTCAAGACTCCCAAAATTATTACGGATTTTTGCCTTTTCCCTCCGATTTATATACAAATTACATCCTAAAGCAAAAATTTTTCCTCAACAATTCAATATTGACTACAACCGAATATTTCCTGCATATTTTGAAATTTACTTGGCAAAAACCCTATTAATTAAACAAGAGCAACAAATATTACCTCCCCCCGATAAAGACAACGAATCATTGGGCCTATTTCTCGACAACGATGGAATTTTAAGGGCCAGAGGCAGACTAAACTACAGTAACCTTCCTGATGATACAATTGAGCCCATCTATCTTCCATCCCATTCCCCACTTACTAAATTAATTGTTTATGAATATCACCTATTGAATCACCATTCCAGCCCGCTTTTAACCCTCTCTAAGATTAGAAGAAAATATTGGCTACCCAAAGGGAGAAAAATCGTTTCCCAAGTTATTTATAAATCCTGTTTGCCTTGCCGTCGGTTCGTGGCCAAACCATTTGACCCACCACCCTTCCCGCCACTACCTTCCGAAAGAGTGGAATTATTGCGCCCTTTCCTTTCTGTGGGGCTTGATTACTGCGGGCCTTTACGAATATTTGACCCAAACCAAACCGGGAGAAAAAGGAAGCCACTCACCAAAAAATATTGGATAGTCCTATGGGTTTGCCTTTCTTCCCGTGCCCTTTCTCTTGATTTAGTCCCTGACCTAACCAATCAATCATTCCTATTGGCTTTCCGACGCTTTGTTGCTAAATGTGGACTACCGAAAAAAGTATTTTCCGACAACGCACCGACATTTACTTCCTTCCAAAAAGCTTTAGAGCCGCAATTCGGCATAAAGAATATTGAATGGGACTTCAGAGCACCACTAGCAGCATGGAAATCCGGGCACTACGAACGTTTAGTGGCCCTAATAAAATACCATCTCAGACGCTCCCTTTCTATTGGAGCTATTCCGAAGTTATTTTCCCTCGACCATATAACAACAGTACTTGGTGAAATCGAAACGATAATTAATTCCCGGCCTATTGCATATGATTCATCCAATCCTGCCGATCCCCGTCCCTTACGACCGATAGACTTTTTAAAACCTCTTGATCACGAGCATTCCCAGCTCTTAGAAAAACCAATCACAACCTCTCTCCTACCACCTTCTAGCAACCAGAGAACACTCACCTTACTTTGGAAAGCCATACAAAGAAATATTGTCCGATTTAAAACCCAATGGACTTCAGACTATATCCTTTCTTTGAGAGAGAGAAATAAAAACCAAAAGTCACCTTCCCGCTTTCCCAAAGAAGGAGAACTAGTAATTGTTTACAATGATGTTAGTCCAATCTCTCTCTGGCCTTTAGCGTCCATTCTAGAAATTTATAAAAACACTTCCGATTTCCCAAGCACGGCTAAAATAAAGATGTTATCGGGACATATAACCACTCGATCGGTAAAGCATCTCATTCCTTTAGAAACGTTTGAAGAAAAAGAAACAAATACCCCGCCCATAATTGAAACTAATAAAATACCAGACCCTTTGAATAATCAACCAGTCGACAACACTCAGTATTTACAATTAAGAAGCCGAAAGGTCCCCAGACACTGAATTTCCCTGGGGGAGCGTGCTTCGCAACATACCTCATTAAATTTAAAAATTTTTAATTTTTTCCAAATATTTTTTGTTTTTAATTTCATTTACCCATTTAACCTACTTCCTTTTAATACATACATTACTTTCTCCTAATTTCAGAATTATTTTATTTGAATTTCTATGGGAAATATTTTTGCTGTAGGCCTTGAATTTAATTACCAACCTAAAAGAGAAACCTTCGACTACGGATTTTTGTCTTTTATTTTAATCCTATTGGGGTTACTGATTGCCACCGCTACATTTTTGATTTATACTATCCGTTCCCGTTGCCTTACCCGAGTTCGAACTCGCCATACTATAGCTGTAATAGCCTTCCTGATTTGCTTCTTTTTAACTACTACGGAAAGCCTACCCCTTTCTTTGAAGAAATCAAACTCGTACTCCCCTATAAAACACGCTAATTTTAAACCTAAGGCCAATTTCCGAAAACTTACCAAGTCCTTGGCCGTAACGTCTGCCTCTCTCCTTTCCACGGCCGCCTTTTATTGTGGATTAGACTTACTTGGAAATTACCTTTTGGAAGAACCAGAACTCTCGGCAGTTATCCTTTGCAGTATAGTTACTACCTTTCTCCTACTCCTAATCCTCCTAACTAATTTGTGGTCTAATCGAAAGCGCTTACTTAACCGCTCCACTACCACCTCCCACCAACCAAACATCGAGCTTACAAGTGATCCCTCTCACTCCCATTCGCCTTCGAGCCTTTTAGATCGACCTTCCTCATCTCTTTAATTACTTTAATTTAGATTTATGAAAAGGAATAACAGAACCCCCCTAACCGATAAAGAAATCATTCCGATTCTCAAACATCTAAGCCTTTTACCTAAAAAACCTTCTCCCACCAAGAAAATGGACACAAACGAAAATTTATTTGAACCACTCACTCCTGAAAGCCCAAACAACAATAATTCTAACGACTCAACTACCGATCCTCCTATTGACAACAACACCATTAATCAACCCATTATTTGCTCTTCCTTGCCTGCTGAAACAACTGAACTGGTCGCGGCACTCCAATTCCCACAACAGACTTCCCTGGCAACGACATTACTTCCAATTGCAACCAATTTGAAAATTGCTAAAACCATCCCGAAGTGTCTTCCTGTGAAGGTAAATTTAAATGTCGAACCAAACTTTACAAATCGCCCATCTATTTTTTCCCGCATGTCAACTCTCCCGACGATGTATGCTCAGCCTTGGACAATCCGCCTCCACCCCTACTTGCCAGTGCATCAACGAATTGGACCCATCCCGCTCTCCCGAATAAACTTTGTGATGCGCCACCCACCAACGCCTTTGAATATGATCCACGTCAACCGAAACAACCACGACGCCCCTTGTTGCAGCCACCACCATTTCCACTAAAGCCTGGCCTGGAGTGTCGCGAAATGGTCGCGAAATCGGAATTACAAAATTATTTTTCCTACCATTTTTATTTATCCTCTATAAACACACATTTTGTACTCCTTATCTTCTAAATCTATCTAAAGAAAATTTCCCAGCGTTCTCTAAACTTTTGGCCTATAATTGGTTTGTGTCCACACATTCTTTATATATGCTTATTCTTTCCTTTCAACTGGTTCACTCTTAGCTAATTGTATTAATCAGCTTACCACTTTATTATTATATTGCTTCACCTTAGCAAAATTTAGCCTTCCTTACGTTAATATTTTTATATTTGTGAAAGAAATAAAATTTGATTAAAAGGAGTTTTTGTTTTAATATTAGAGAAATCCGACCAATTTCTCTACATATTAGTCTATGTATATAAGCACTAGATCATTCTTTTATTTTTTACTTTATATGTAACTTATTTTTATTTTAATAAAATAAACTTTTCTAAATAAAAGCCTTCAACTATAGATATATAAGTACACTCCTCCTCAAAATTTTCGCCTGCTGCGCTGAAAAAGGATATTTGGAAGATTTTTTAGGATCCACTTAATCGCTCTAATCCTCTTAATTCTCACAATCTCGATTTTGTATTATTGTGAGATAACCTCTCTTAAACTTCAAATACTCATATATTCCTAACTCCAATATGCCTGAGTTTTTATGGAATTAAAAAAGTTGGTAATAGTTTGGAATTCGCTCCCCCTTTTTTTCATCATTTCCCTGACCATTTTGAGCTTTTTTGTTTGATACACAATTTATCATATATCATTTGAGAGGATAAAATAAGCAAAGGATAAAATAAGCGGTCACAACTATGTTCGCCTAAGTCAGATTTCGTTGATTTTAATGTCATCGACTCGGCTCGAAGAGCTCTTTCGAATGCTCTCAAAACTACAAAAAAATTTTTCTTTAGAAATAAATTTAAATTAATTAACTAATGGGGAAAGGCAAAGGCACTAATTGGGATCCGGATTATTACGCTAAATGGCTTGATATCAACATTTGCAATTGTGGAACTAAATACCTTTACACTACAAAAATTCGATGGATTGAAGTGCCAATGATGTCAGAAGGTGAAAAGACTGATAAAAAAGTGCTTCGTTGGTTTGGTGGAATTTTTACTTTGGGTATGTTAGAATTATTGTAATTTTGAGATTATTGTTTCGCTTTTTCTTTGCTCCTTAATTTTTTAGGTTCACAAAAGAAATGAAAAAAAAATCAAAAATAAAATTAGGTGACTGAAAATTTTTCAGCAAGCTCTGCTGATGGGCTGATAAATGGGCTGATATAAGGTTCTACTTGACTTTATGAGTCCAATCAAACTTTATGAGTCCAATCAAAAAATAATTGGATTTTTCTTGGTATTGCAAAGTAAGGGTATGGTTCCAAAACATTTCTTCATGTTTGGGACCTACGCCCACTGGGTCTGGGACCGTTAGTAGTAACCCCCCCCCCCCCCTTTTGTTGCACAACGTGCAACAAAAGGGACGGGGTGTTTTGAATTTTTACCACCCTTTTGTTGCACAACGTGCAACAAATGGGTGATTGGCCATTGGAAACTTAAAGGTTTGGGAGCCAATGGGAAACAACCAATCGGAACAATTTTTTTTACCACACTATTTTTCTTTTCTAACCACCCTTTTGTTGCAGGGCAGTAGTTAACACCCCCCAAATCGCTCACCCCAAATCGCTCCTTACCCCCAAACCCAAACCTTTTGAAGCTTTTTCCTTTTGATTATGCCGCCAACCTATACCTTTTGAAAGGGTTCAAGGGAAATTTATAAAAGGGTGAGGGTAATTAATCATATTTAAAATAATTAATTGTTTTTTGAAGGTAAAGGGTGATGACAGGTGTCAAATAAATTAATACGTTTAAGAAAAAAGAGCGATCTGGGTGGAAGGGTAAAAATTATCAAATTAATTAATTAAATTTAAAATGTCAAAATTAATTAAATTAAAAAGGGACTTTCTAATTAAAAAATAAATTAAATAAAAATAATATTAATTAAATAAAAATGATAAAAAATAAATTTTCAAAATTTTGACAAAAAATTAAAATGATTTCAAAAAAAGAGCGGAAGTAAAAATGTGAGGGGGCGGAGCTAATTATTTCGAAATACCAACTTTCAAAATGTCAACTGACAAAATGTCAAATTTATAAATGGGAGGGAATTCAAAATTTAAAAATTTGCGGGAATTTCGAATTTAAAAATTAAAATAGGTTATAATTAAAAATTCAAAATTTAAAAAATTAAAAAATATATTAATTAATTAATTAATTAATTAATTAAAAATGGAGAAGAAAAAATTTTTACAAAAATTTCTCAATGTTAAATAATAATAAAAATAAATTATAAAATTTAAAAATAATTAAATTAAAAATGAGAGAAACAAATTTGGCAAAATTCTAGAAAAAAATTAAAATGATTTTAAAAAATGAACGGAAGTACAAATGTAAGGGGCGGAGCAACTTATTTCGAAATACCAACTTTCAAAATGTCAAACGACAAAACGCCAACTTTCAATTTGCCAGGCGACAAAATGCCAGCCTTTAAAATATCATATGACAAGATTAAAAATGTCAAATGACAAAATCCCAATGTCCAAAAGGTCACCCGATAAAATAAAAATGTTATGTGATAATATTCTAAATTTCAAAATGTCATGTGACAAAATGCCAACTTTCAAAATGTAAAATAACAAAATGCCACAGCGACAAAATGTCAAATGACAAAATCCAAATTTATAAATTGGAGGGATTTCAAAATTTAAAAATTGGCGGGAATTCCGTATTTAAAAATTAAAAGATTTTAATTAAAAATTCAAAATTTAAAATTATAAAAATACATTAATTAATTAAGTAAAAAATAGGGGGGAAAATAAATTAGACAAAATTTTGAAAAAATTGAAATGATTTCAAAAAATGTCCGGATGTACAAATGTAAGGGGTGTAAAAAATTATTTCGAAATACCAACTTTAAAAATGTCAACGTCAAAATGCCACATCGACAAAATGTCATATTACAAAAGGCCGATGTCCAAAAGGTCACCCGATAAAATAGTAAATTTAAAAATGTCAAGCGACAAAATGCCACATCGACGAAATGTCAATTAACAAAATGCCAAACGACAAAATGCCAATTGACAAAATGCCAACTTTCAAAATGTCAATTGACAAAATGAATCTTACAAAATGTCAAGTTATAAAATATTCACCCTAAAATTTCGAAATGGCATCTGACAAAACTTTCATGATACTAAGGACTGGAAATTTCAGTCTGGGACTGAAATTTGTTGGTGACCGGGGTGCGGGATAGGGTAAAATTAATAATTGAATTAAAAATATAATAAATAAAAAATAAATAGGGAGAAAAAATTTACAATATTTTACAAAATAAGTAAAATGATTTGCAAAAAAGGGCGGAAGTCAGAATGTAAGGGGGAATTATCCAATTATTTCGAAATATCAAATTTCGACATAAGAAACGACAAAATGCCACCCCACAAACGCCGAATGGGACTCTGTCTGGGGCTGAGAAATTTAAGACAGAGAATTTCAGTTTGGGACCGAAAAATCTGGGAATTTCAGCCTGGTACTGAAATATTTTGGAGGACGGGGAGCGGGATACATTAAAATTAAAAATCAAAATTAGAAAATATATTAATTAAATAAAAAAATAAAATAAATTGGGAGAAATGAAATTTACAAAATTTTACAAAATAATTAAAATGATTTGCAAAAAAGGGCGGAAGTCATAATGTAAGGGGGAATTATCCAATTATTTTGAAATATCAAATTTCGAAATTAAATGTCAACCTTCATATTATTTAGTTCTGGGAATTTCAGTCTGGGACTGAAATATTTAAGTCTGTGACTGAAATATTTTGGGGCCGATGAATGGGGATATATTAAAATTAAAAATTAAAATTAGAAAATATATTAAATAAAAAATAAAAATAAATAGAGAGATAATTTTTACAGAATTTTACAAAAATTTTAAAATGTTTTGCAAAAAAGGGCGGAAGTCAAAATGTAAGGGGGAATTAACCAGTTATTTCGAAATATCAAATTTTGAAATACAAAAACGACAAAATGCCACAACGACAAAATGCCACAACTACAAAATGCAACTTTAACCCCCATGTCTTTAAATCAACCTTCAGATTATTTAGGTATGGGAATTTCAACCTAGGGCTGAAATATTTAGGACTAGGAATCAAATTTTCAGTCTGAGATTAGACTATTAATGACTGGAAATTCCAGTCTATGGAAGAAAGGGTCCGGGATAGGAATAAATTAAAATATATTAATTAAATAAAAATAAATTAAAAATAAATGTGGAGAAATAAATTTTACAAAATTCTAGAAAAAATAAAATGATTTGCAGAAATAGGCGGAAGTAGGAATGTAAGGTGAAGTTGATAAATTATTTCTCGCTATATTTGGGGGCTTGGAGGAAGAAGGTTAAAAAGTGGGGAAAATTGACTACTCTTACTCAGGACATTTGCGGGAAAATTTCTTCTTGCAGTAAAATCGGATTTCTGTCTGGGGCTGAAATATTTATGACAGCAAATTTCAGTCTGGAACTGAAGCATTTAAGTCTGCGAATTCAGTCTGGGTCTGAAATATTTTAGAGACTGAGTCTGTAAAACAATAAATTTAAAAAAATTAAAAAAGTTGTATTAATTAAATAAAAATAAATTTGAAGAAATAAATTTTACAAAATTTCATAAAAATTATGATTTGTAAAATTGCGCAAAATTCAAATGTGAGGGGAATTCAACCAATTATTTTGAAATATAATTTTCGAAATGTAAAAACGACAAAATGCCACAACTACAGAATGTCAACCTACAAAAGGGCAAGTGATTGGAATTTCAACTAAAAATTTTTGTAAAAAATTTAAAAGGCTGGGAATTTCAGTCTGAGATTGAAAAATTTAGGATTAGGAATTTCAGTCTGTGATTGAATTATTTAGGACTGGAATTTCGGGCAGCGAACTAGAATGATTTGAAAAAATGAACTAAGGGAAGCTAAGGGGATGGGACGTAAGGGAATGTAACGATTGTAAGGGGAAGGCAGCAAACTATTTCGAAATGTTAAATTTCGAAATGTAAAACGACAAAATACCACAATGGCTAAATGCGCTTTTAAAATGTCAACTCACGGTAATTTCATATTAAATATTTTGAAATGTAAAAATCAAGAGGTTTCCTGCTACCACACTGCAAATTTCTTCTAAAAGTGCAAGGCTGGGGAACTTTCAATCACCAAATTCCCCACACAAGGGCGGAGAGATGACGGGAAAAGAAAGTAAAAACAAGGATTGTATTACTTAACTGACAAGGTACACGTGTTTGATGATAAGTGGCGTAGTATGATTGAAAGAATGCTATGTGCAAGATACAATTACAAGACTTTGTGATTGATAAATAAAAGGTGTGGTAAGTGACTGACTTTGATTGATTACATGTTACAAGTACAGATGAGAGGTACATGAGTTTTACGTAGTGAAAGTGTGCTGACAAATTTTGATTGACTGACATGTTACATGGTACAAGTACACGTGAAGATAGAAGTGACAAGTACAGAGCTTAAATGATATGTGACAGGTGTAAAAAGAGGGTGTGATATAAAAAGTGCACTTGGTAATATTTTGATCAATGATCAAAAAATCTATACAAATATTAGAAAATTAAATTACGGAGAGGAATCTAAACTTCAACCTTATTTCCAAACACTGAAATCTTATTCATTCAGACATCGAGGTTCAATCAATCTTAAGAAAATTGTCCGATTTATGTATTTTCACTTATTTCTCGTCACCAATTAGTTCAAATTACCAAATTTTAAAATATCAAAATGACAGAATACTTGTTCAAATGTCTATCGGCAGATTTCAAAATGACAAATGACGGGAAGCATGTATTAAATATTTCTAAATGCTAAATATTCTGCCTCTTACCGTTTCTGATTGTAAACCTCTTGTACAAGGAAGGGTGCGGGGGTTGTCGGCATGATCAATGGAAAAACAATGGTGTTGGTAACTTTGAAGTTTCATCATCAATTTCGACGACAATTGCATGGAAATGCATGATCAAGGGATAACTAAAGGACTGTGATACTTCAAGGACGGTGACACCTAAACAGACACTCAAGGTTACAGGAAGAATGGTGCAAAGTCAAATGGAGCCAAAGGATTGGGATACCTTTCTAATCTAATTAAATTACCGTATCTATACAGTAACCCTAATTAAAAATGCGAATTGTTGGTAACTTCTTAATTGTTGGTAACGATTAATAAAATTGTTGGTAAAAAATAGTAAATAGTAAAATAATAAAATAGTAACTTAATTGTTGGTAACGATTAATGATTTTAGTTGAAATAAAAATTTTAAAAAATTTTTATCAAAATTTCGAAGACTGGGAATTTCAGGCAAGGAAATTTTCTTTTTTATTTCAAACTTCCCTCAGAACATTTAACGTTTGATGACGATTAATGATTTTAGTTGAAATAAAAATTTTTCTCTAACTTAAGACAGTTTTCTAACTCTCAGATGGTTAACTCCCTAATTTTTATCTCTAATCTTAAAAGATTTTTATATCCAACCATGTTTACTCCTCATACAAAAAATAAAATGTTTTCCGCACCGCTATTTTCATGCCCAAGTACATTAAAATGACGTGTGATCAAAGGGAAACCAAAGTTTGAGTGGAATTTTTCAGTTGCGCGCTTGAAAGCTAAATGCTGTGGGGGAATATTCCACCTCACTCGCCTCAAAAAACCCGCAAAGGTAGGGTGAAATGGAGCATACTCAATGGAATCAACAGCTGTATGTTCCAGCACGAGAGAGAACTGATCGTTGGGAACAAATGTTATTTGTCACATTATAACTCAGTGGAAACCAAAATGTTTTGGAAAAACTTTCCATCCTCCGTACCGTAAATACCCACACAAGTATGGTCAAATGGGGGTTTAATCAATTGAAAACCAAAGGTTCTGGGAAACTTCCAGCCCCGCACAATTAATTAGATGTGAGCAAGCGGAAAACAAGTGTTGTTTGAATTGACCACCACCTATCCCGCACAAGCATTGTGGAACTGGTTATGATCAAGGGAAAGTAGATAATGCGGGAACTTTCGAACTCATCATCAATTCCTAGCTCAGGTGAGAGACCAACAAAAATTTCATCTTTGTATAAAAGGTGTGTGCTGCGTGATCAATCGGAATGGCCAAAGGAAACAACATCTTGGAGGTAAAATTATGAAATTATTGATAGGGAATTATATCAGAATAGATAGTCCTGAATTTATGCGAGATAGGAGATGATAAGAGGATGTATTAATACATCCAACGGCTATACTAAAATCAACACCTATTTAATTTCTACTGCATATTTTACATAATGGGCTGGCATTTGACAAAGTACATATTACAAGTAAAAATGATTGATTGATGATGACAGGTATGATAACTGACAGATGTTGACTGTTCGACAAGATTTACTTAGATAAGTCACATGTGTGATAGGAAATAAATAAAATTTTAAGATAATTAAATTCATGATAGGATAAATTGTATTTTCTCATTATTAAGGATCAAAAGATAAAACTGATGTAATGTTAAACCTCAGAAAAAAAGTAAAGTTAAGAGAAATAACAAATATTTATTAGAAAATTAAAAAAATATCTACATTTTTCGCAAACCTTCCTAAAGGAGATTATCCATTGGATAAATAGGTAATGAAAATATTAATACTATGAATATACTTGTGAAAACAAAAAATGATGTGCCAACAAAAATATTAGTTGTAATTACTGTAAAAAAGATTATGAAGGAAAGACTGACATAATTGATATACATACAATTCATACTGTGTGAGGATGAATGCTTGAAGGTTAAAGAAGCTGTACACCTTGATAAAACACACAAAATGATGTGACAACAAAAAATATTAGTTGTAATTACTGTAAAAAAGAGTATGAAGGAAAGACTGACATAATTCTAAGGGTTATGATATACTTTCAATTCATATGAGGATGAATGCTGGAAGGTTAAAACAGGTGTACAATTTGATAAATCACAAAAAATCAACTTTCAAAGCACAAAACCATTAAATTGAAGATTATGTGCGCTTTGAGTTTTGGAAAATGAAATTTCTCCTTATGCGGTAATCTGTTTATGGATAAACACATTCTAGAATACACACGCAACATGAGTTCTGGGCGAAACTTTTGTGATTTACGCGCGCACACACATATATATTTAATTAAATTTAGGTTTGGGATGTAAAGTTGCTGCAAAGTTAAGGATTAAAAGTGATAACTTATTTAGTGTAAATAGAATTAACACAAATTTTCAGTAAAACTCGTAATAAATCATGAGTGTTGCTGAGGTTGTTTGTGTGCGAAGCGTGCTAATTGTAGTGTACACTTTGTATTGACCCTCGTTAGATTGGCATGTAGTGTAAACATATTACTATGTGCAAAAATAATATTGTAATGTATAAAAAATGTGTTTTCTTATTGTTGGCGTGTGTGAGGAGTGCTGTAAACATAGGTGTATCACATACATTTATGTGTGAATATACTCATAAACACTCACTATATCTCTATTCATTTACAAAAACGCACACTATTCTACTGTAAATTATTAGTTATATAAAATTGTTGTAACGTTAAAGATAGATTATAAAATTACTGTATCGTTGAGTGATAGATGATAGATTACTGTAAATTTAAGAGTTTGAAGATATTTGTGCAAATTTAAGAAATAAAGATATAATTCATGCAAAGTTAATTAACGGAGGATGCAGATTTTGTGGACAAAAGTGAAAAGTTAGGCGTTAGAAGATACAATTTATGTAAAGTTAAGCATTAGAAGATACAATTGATGTAAAGTTAAGGGAAATTATAAAATTTTGAGTAAAACTACGCAAAAATGTGTACACTCGTGACTTGAGGCATATTGAGCCATATACTTGTCTTGAGGCATATGTATGTTATGAGTATATGTATGCACATGAGTGACCAAACCAACATACGCATGCAAACACACTATTCTGGTGTAAAGTTAAGAATTATATGATAAATTTGCTGTAAAGTTATGAGTTTGATAATACAATTGTTGCAAAATTAAACATTAGAAGATACAATTAGTAAAATGTTAAGGGATATTTGGATAAATTGATATAAAGTTAAGAGAAATATCACATATTTTGAATAAAATCATGCAAAAATTATGGTTCACACACGATAGCACACGTGCATGGAGTGTGCGTGTATAGAGGGGGCGTATGTGAAGTGTGCGTGTTTGTAGTGTACACATTTTTGGCAAGTATTTATAGTCTGGATAAGCACATGCACACAGAATAAAGAGTAAGGTTAAGTGATAATTTAAGTGATGTGGAGACTCCTCATTATAAATGCAACTCCTATACCATAACTCCAACTCCTACACCATAACTGCAGGATAAAAATGTAACCTAGCGATCTGAACATATTTCCTCACTTCTTTAATTTCCTAACTGTCTCAGATATCCCATTGAGGCATCTGAAATATTCAAGTGAGAGGTTTTGATCATTGATTGACATTTTTCAAGGTACAAGTACAAGATTGATTATTGATTGGCATGTATTTACAACTGGCAGGACAAATGATTGATTGACAAGTTAGAAGTGTAAGGTCCCACTCCTGATGCACAATTTTCTTGTACAAACTACAAAAAAGTGTGATGGGTCTGGGTTATTTTCCAGTTCCACACCGCAATTCCACATCAAGTAGTATGTAATGACTACAAGATCAAAGTGTAACCTAGGGATTTGAACATTTTTCTCTACTTTTCTAATTTCTCAACTGAACTATCCTAGTGAGGCAGCTGTTTGCTGGAGTGGCAGGTTTTGAATGATTAATTGACATGTGACAGGGTCAATTGTCAAGTACAGGAGCTATTAATGATTGACACTTTAAAAATGGTAAGCCGCAAAACATGTGATAGCCAACTTCGTATTTGCAAAATAATTTTTATCGTAATGGAAAAACTCGCAAACCTTTTGGTTTCTTTCTAAACATGTCAAAATTTCAGTAATAAATTCAATAGAAGATTATGTTTCCTACACCCTCTGACTCCTTTTGATAATATAATAATTTTCCTGAATCTTTGTAAGTAAAATACCCAGACCTTCAGGTTTGCTATTAAAACCTTTAGTTTTCAAAAGATACAAAAAATATATCCAATAACCTCAAAATTATACATTGGATTTTGAGGTTATTGGATATATTTTTTGTATCTTTTGAAAACTAAAGGTTTTAATAGCAAACCTGAAGGTCTGGGTATTTTACTTACAAAGATTCAGGAAAATTATTATATTATCAAAAGGAGTCAGAGGGTGTAGGAAACATAATCTTCTATTGAATTTATTACTGAAATTTTGACATGTTTAGAAAGAAACCAAAAGGTTTGCGAGTTTTTCCATTACGATAAAAATTATTTTGCAAATACGAAGTTGGCTATCACATGTTTTGCGGCTTACCATTTTTAAAGTGTCAATCATTAATAGCTCCTGTACTTGACAATTGACCCTGTCACATGTCAATTAATCATTCAAAACCTGCCACTCCAGCAAACAGCTGCCTCACTAGGATAGTTCAGTTGAGAAATTAGAAAAGTAGAGAAAAATGTTCAAATCCCTAGGTTACACTTTGATCTTGTAGTCATTACATACTACTTGATGTGGAATTGCGGTGTGGAACTGGAAAATAACCCAGACCCATCACACTTTTTTGTAGTTTGTACAAGAAAATTGTGCATCAGGAGTGGGACCTTACACTTCTAACTTGTCAATCAATCATTTGTCCTGCCAGTTGTAAATACATGCCAATCAATAATCAATCTTGTACTTGTACCTTGAAAAATGTCAATCAATGATCAAAACCTCTCACTTGAATATTTCAGATGCCTCAATGGGATATCTGAGACAGTTAGGAAATTAAAGAAGTGAGGAAATATGTTCAGATCGCTAGGTTACATTTTTATCCTGCAGTTATGGTGTAGGAGTTGGAGTTATGGTATAGGAGTTGCATTTATAATGAGGAGTCTCCACATCACTTAAATTATCACTTAACCTTACTCTTTATTCTGTGTGCATGTGCTTATCCAGACTATAAATACTTGCCAAAAATGTGTACACTACAAACACGCACACTTCACATACGCCCCATCTATACACGCACACTCCATGCACGTGTGCTATCGTGTGTGAACCATAATTTTTGCATGATTTTATTCAAAATATGTGATATTTCTCTTAACTTTATATCAATTTATCCAAATATCCCTTAACATTTTACTAATTGTATCTTCTAATGTTTAATTTTGCAACAATTGTATTATCAAACTCATAACTTTACAGCAAATTTATCATATAATTCTTAACTTTACACCAGAATAGTGTGTTTGCATGCGTATGTTGGTTTGGTCACTCATGTGCATACATATACTCATAACATACATATGCCTCAAGACAAGTATATGGCTCAATATGCCTCAAGTCACGAGTGTACACATTTTTGCGTAGTTTTACTCAAAATTTTATAATTTCCCTTAACTTTACATCAATTGTATCTTCTAATGCTTAACTTTACATAAATTGTATCTTCTAACGCCTAACTTTTCACTTTTGTCCACAAAATCTGCATCCTCCGTTAATTAACTTTGCATGAATTATATCTTTATTTCTTAAATTTGCACAAATATCTTCAAACTCTTAAATTTACAGTAATCTATCATCTATCACTCAACGATACAGTAATTTTATAATCTATCTTTAACGTTACAACAATTTTATATAACTAATAATTTACAGTAGAATAGTGTGCGTTTTTGTAAATGAATAGAGATATAGTGAGTGTTTATGAGTATATTCACACATAAATGTATGTGATACACCTATGTTTACAGCACTCCTCACACACGCCAACAATAAGAAAACACATTTTTTATACATTACAATATTATTTTTGCACATAGTAATATGTTTACACTACATGCCAATCTAACGAGGGTCAATACAAAGTGTACACTACAATTAGCACGCTTCGCACACAAACAACCTCAGCAACACTCATGATTTATTACGAGTTTTACTGAAAATTTGTGTTAATTCTATTTACACTAAATAAGTTATCACTTTTAATCCTTACACATTTTTGCTATTTACACTAAATAAGTTATCACTTTTAATCCTTACACATTTTTGCGTAGTTTTACTCAAAATTTTATAATTTCCCTTAACTTTACATCAATTGTATCTTCTAATGCTTAACTTTACATAAATTGTATCTTCTAACGCCTAACTTTTCACTTTTGTCCACAAAATCTGCATCCTCCGTTAATTAACTTTGCATGAATTATATCTTTATTTCTTAAATTTGCACAAATATCTTCAAACTCTTAAATTTACAGTAATCTATCATCTATCACTCAACGATACAGTAATTTTATAATCTATCTTTAACGTTACAACAATTTTATATAACTAATAATTTACAGTAGAATAGTGTGCGTTTTTGTAAATGAATAGAGATATAGTGAGTGTTTATGAGTATATTCACACATAAATGTATGTGATACACCTATGTTTACAGCACTCCTCACACACGCCAACAATAAGAAAACACATTTTTTATACATTACAATATTATTTTTGCACATAGTAATATGTTTACACTACATGCCAATCTAACGAGGGTCAATACAAAGTGTACACTACAATTAGCACGCTTCGCACACAAACAACCTCAGCAACACTCATGATTTATTACGAGTTTTACTGAAAATTTGTGTTAATTCTATTTACACTAAATAAGTTATCACTTTTAATCCTTAACTTTGCAGCAACTTTACATCCCAAACCTAAATTTAATTAAATATATATGTGTGTGCGCGCGTAAATCACAAAAGTTTCGCCCAGAACTCATGTTGCGTGTGTATTCTAGAATGTGTTTATCCATAAACAGATTACCGCATAAGGAGAAATTTCATTTTCCAAAACTCAAAGCGCACATAATCTTCAATTTAATGGTTTTGTGCTTTGAAAGTTGATTTTTTGTGATTTATCAAATTGTACACCTGTTTTAACCTTCCAGCATTCATCCTCATATGAATTGAAAGTATATCATAACCCTTAGAATTATGTCAGTCTTTCCTTCATACTCTTTTTTACAGTAATTACAACTAATATTTTTTGTTGTCACATCATTTTGTGTGTTTTATCAAGGTGTACAGCTTCTTTAACCTTCAAGCATTCATCCTCACACAGTATGAATTGTATGTATATCAATTATGTCAGTCTTTCCTTCATAATCTTTTTTACAGTAATTACAACTAATATTTTTGTTGGCACATCATTTTTTGTTTTCACAAGTATATTCATAGTATTAATATTTTCATTACCTATTTATCCAATGGATAATCTCCTTTAGGAAGGTTTGCGAAAAATGTAGATATTTTTTTAATTTTCTAATAAATATTTGTTATTTCTCTTAACTTTACTTTTTTTCTGAGGTTTAACATTACATCAGTTTTATCTTTTGATCCTTAATAATGAGAAAATACAATTTATCCTATCATGAATTTAATTATCTTAAAATTTTATTTATTTCCTATCACACATGTGACTTATCTAAGTAAATCTTGTCGAACAGTCAACATCTGTCAGTTATCATACCTGTCATCATCAATCAATCATTTTTACTTGTAATATGTACTTTGTCAAATGCCAGCCCATTATGTAAAATATGCAGTAGAAATTAAATAGGTGTTGATTTTAGTATAGCCGTTGGATGTATTAATACATCCTCTTATCATCTCCTATCTCGCATAAATTCAGGACTATCTATTCTGATATAATTCCCTATCAATAATTTCATAATTTTACCTCCAAGATGTTGTTTCCTTTGGCCATTCCGATTGATCACGCAGCACACACCTTTTATACAAAGATGAAATTTTTGTTGGTCTCTCACCTGAGCTAGGAATTGATGATGAGTTCGAAAGTTCCCGCATTATCTACTTTCCCTTGATCATAACCAGTTCCACAATGCTTGTGCGGGATAGGTGGTGGTCAATTCAAACAACACTTGTTTTCCGCTTGCTCACATCTAATTAATTGTGCGGGGCTGGAAGTTTCCCAGAACCTTTGGTTTTCAATTGATTAAACCCCCATTTGACCATACTTGTGTGGGTATTTACGGTACGGAGGATGGAAAGTTTTTCCAAAACATTTTGGTTTCCACTGAGTTATAATGTGACAAATAACATTTGTTCCCAACGATCAGTTCTCTCTCGTGCTGGAACATACAGCTGTTGATTCCATTGAGTATGCTCCATTTCACCCTACCTTTGCGGGTTTTTTGAGGCGAGTGAGGTGGAATATTCCCCCACAGCATTTAGCTTTCAAGCGCGCAACTGAAAAAATTCCACTCAAACTTTGGTTTCCCTTTGATCACACGTCATTTTAATGTACTTGGGCATGAAAATAGCGGTGCGGAAAACATTTTATTTTTTGTATGAGGAGTAAACATGGTTGGATATAAAAATCTTTTAAGATTAGAGATAAAAATTAGGGAGTTAACCATCTGAGAGTTAGAAAACTGTCTTAAGTTAGAGAAAAATTTTTATTTCAACTAAAATCATTAATCGTCATCAAACGTTAAATGTTCTGAGGGAAGTTTGAAATAAAAAAGAAAATTTCCTTGCCTGAAATTCCCAGTCTTCGAAATTTTGATAAAAATTTTTTAAAATTTTTATTTCAACTAAAATCATTAATCGTTACCAACAATTAAGTTACTATTTTATTATTTTACTATTTACTATTTTTTACCAACAATTTTATTAATCGTTACCAACAATTAAGAAGTTACCAACAATTCGCATTTTTAATTAGGGTTACTGTATAGATACGGTAATTTAATTAGATTAGAAAGGTATCCCAATCCTTTGGCTCCATTTGACTTTGCACCATTCTTCCTGTAACCTTGAGTGTCTGTTTAGGTGTCACCGTCCTTGAAGTATCACAGTCCTTTAGTTATCCCTTGATCATGCATTTCCATGCAATTGTCGTCGAAATTGATGATGAAACTTCAAAGTTACCAACACCATTGTTTTTCCATTGATCATGCCGACAACCCCCGCACCCTTCCTTGTACAAGAGGTTTACAATCAGAAACGGTAAGAGGCAGAATATTTAGCATTTAGAAATATTTAATACATGCTTCCCGTCATTTGTCATTTTGAAATCTGCCGATAGACATTTGAACAAGTATTCTGTCATTTTGATATTTTAAAATTTGGTAATTTGAACTAATTGGTGACGAGAAATAAGTGAAAATACATAAATCGGACAATTTTCTTAAGATTGATTGAACCTCGATGTCTGAATGAATAAGATTTCAGTGTTTGGAAATAAGGTTGAAGTTTAGATTCCTCTCCGTAATTTAATTTTCTAATATTTGTATAGATTTTTTGATCATTGATCAAAATATTACCAAGTGCACTTTTTATATCACACCCTCTTTTTACACCTGTCACATATCATTTAAGCTCTGTACTTGTCACTTCTATCTTCACGTGTACTTGTACCATGTAACATGTCAGTCAATCAAAATTTGTCAGCACACTTTCACTACGTAAAACTCATGTACCTCTCATCTGTACTTGTAACATGTAATCAATCAAAGTCAGTCACTTACCACACCTTTTATTTATCAATCACAAAGTCTTGTAATTGTATCTTGCACATAGCATTCTTTCAATCATACTACGCCACTTATCATCAAACACGTGTACCTTGTCAGTTAAGTAATACAATCCTTGTTTTTACTTTCTTTTCCCGTCATCTCTCCGCCCTTGTGTGGGGAATTTGGTGATTGAAAGTTCCCCAGCCTTGCACTTTTAGAAGAAATTTGCAGTGTGGTAGCAGGAAACCTCTTGATTTTTACATTTCAAAATATTTAATATGAAATTACCGTGAGTTGACATTTTAAAAGCGCATTTAGCCATTGTGGTATTTTGTCGTTTTACATTTCGAAATTTAACATTTCGAAATAGTTTGCTGCCTTCCCTTACAATCGTTACATTCCCTTACGTCCCATCCCCTTAGCTTCCCTTAGTTCATTTTTTCAAATCATTCTAGTTCGCTGCCCGAAATTCCAGTCCTAAATAATTCAATCACAGACTGAAATTCCTAATCCTAAATTTTTCAATCTCAGACTGAAATTCCCAGCCTTTTAAATTTTTTACAAAAATTTTTAGTTGAAATTCCAATCACTTGCCCTTTTGTAGGTTGACATTCTGTAGTTGTGGCATTTTGTCGTTTTTACATTTCGAAAATTATATTTCAAAATAATTGGTTGAATTCCCCTCACATTTGAATTTTGCGCAATTTTACAAATCATAATTTTTATGAAATTTTGTAAAATTTATTTCTTCAAATTTATTTTTATTTAATTAATACAACTTTTTTAATTTTTTTTAAATTTATTGTTTTACAGACTCAGTCTCTAAAATATTTCAGACCCAGACTGAATTCGCAGACTTAAATGCTTCAGTTCCAGACTGAAATTTGCTGTCATAAATATTTCAGCCCCAGACAGAAATCCGATTTTACTGCAAGAAGAAATTTTCCCGCAAATGTCCTGAGTAAGAGTAGTCAATTTTCCCCACTTTTTAACCTTCTTCCTCCAAGCCCCCAAATATAGCGAGAAATAATTTATCAACTTCACCTTACATTCCTACTTCCGCCTATTTCTGCAAATCATTTTATTTTTTCTAGAATTTTGTAAAATTTATTTCTCCACATTTATTTTTAATTTATTTTTATTTAATTAATATATTTTAATTTATTCCTATCCCGGACCCTTTCTTCCATAGACTGGAATTTCCAGTCATTAATAGTCTAATCTCAGACTGAAAATTTGATTCCTAGTCCTAAATATTTCAGCCCTAGGTTGAAATTCCCATACCTAAATAATCTGAAGGTTGATTTAAAGACATGGGGGTTAAAGTTGCATTTTGTAGTTGTGGCATTTTGTCGTTGTGGCATTTTGTCGTTTTTGTATTTCAAAATTTGATATTTCGAAATAACTGGTTAATTCCCCCTTACATTTTGACTTCCGCCCTTTTTTGCAAAACATTTTAAAATTTTTGTAAAATTCTGTAAAAATTATCTCTCTATTTATTTTTATTTTTTATTTAATATATTTTCTAATTTTAATTTTTAATTTTAATATATCCCCATTCATCGGCCCCAAAATATTTCAGTCACAGACTTAAATATTTCAGTCCCAGACTGAAATTCCCAGAACTAAATAATATGAAGGTTGACATTTAATTTCGAAATTTGATATTTCAAAATAATTGGATAATTCCCCCTTACATTATGACTTCCGCCCTTTTTTGCAAATCATTTTAATTATTTTGTAAAATTTTGTAAATTTCATTTCTCCCAATTTATTTTATTTTTTTATTTAATTAATATATTTTCTAATTTTGATTTTTAATTTTAATGTATCCCGCTCCCCGTCCTCCAAAATATTTCAGTACCAGGCTGAAATTCCCAGATTTTTCGGTCCCAAACTGAAATTCTCTGTCTTAAATTTCTCAGCCCCAGACAGAGTCCCATTCGGCGTTTGTGGGGTGGCATTTTGTCGTTTCTTATGTCGAAATTTGATATTTCGAAATAATTGGATAATTCCCCCTTACATTCTGACTTCCGCCCTTTTTTGCAAATCATTTTACTTATTTTGTAAAATATTGTAAATTTTTTCTCCCTATTTATTTTTTATTTATTATATTTTTAATTCAATTATTAATTTTACCCTATCCCGCACCCCGGTCACCAACAAATTTCAGTCCCAGACTGAAATTTCCAGTCCTTAGTATCATGAAAGTTTTGTCAGATGCCATTTCGAAATTTTAGGGTGAATATTTTATAACTTGACATTTTGTAAGATTCATTTTGTCAATTGACATTTTGAAAGTTGGCATTTTGTCAATTGGCATTTTGTCGTTTGGCATTTTGTTAATTGACATTTCGTCGATGTGGCATTTTGTCGCTTGACATTTTTAAATTTACTATTTTATCGGGTGACCTTTTGGACATCGGCCTTTTGTAATATGACATTTTGTCGATGTGGCATTTTGACGTTGACATTTTTAAAGTTGGTATTTCGAAATAATTTTTTACACCCCTTACATTTGTACATCCGGACATTTTTTGAAATCATTTCAATTTTTTCAAAATTTTGTCTAATTTATTTTCCCCCCTATTTTTTACTTAATTAATTAATGTATTTTTATAATTTTAAATTTTGAATTTTTAATTAAAATCTTTTAATTTTTAAATACGGAATTCCCGCCAATTTTTAAATTTTGAAATCCCTCCAATTTATAAATTTGGATTTTGTCATTTGACATTTTGTCGCTGTGGCATTTTGTTATTTTACATTTTGAAAGTTGGCATTTTGTCACATGACATTTTGAAATTTAGAATATTATCACATAACATTTTTATTTTATCGGGTGACCTTTTGGACATTGGCATTTTGTCATTTGACATTTTTAATCTTGTCATATGATATTTTAAAGGCTGGCATTTTGTCGCCTGGCAAATTGAAAGTTGGCGTTTTGTCGTTTGACATTTTGAAAGTTGGTATTTCGAAATAAGTTGCTCCGCCCCTTACATTTGTACTTCCGTTCATTTTTTAAAATCATTTTAATTTTTTTCTAGAATTTTGCCAAATTTGTTTCTCTCATTTTTAATTTAATTATTTTTAAATTTTATAATTTATTTTTATTATTATTTAACATTGAGAAATTTTTGTAAAAATTTTTTCTTCTCCATTTTTAATTAATTAATTAATTAATTAATTAATTAATATATTTTTTAATTTTTTAAATTTTGAATTTTTAATTATAACCTATTTTAATTTTTAAATTCGAAATTCCCGCCAATTTTTAAATTTTGAATTCCCTCCCATTTATAAATTTGACATTTTGTCAATTGACATTTTGAAAGTTGGTATTTCGAAATAATTAGCTCCGCCCCCTCACATTTTTACTTCCGCTCTTTTTTTGAAATCATTTTAATTTTTTGTCAAAATTTTGAAAATTTATTTTTTATCATTTTTATTTAATTAATATTATTTTTATTTAATTTATTTTTTAATTAGAAAGTCCCTTTTTAATTTAATTAATTTTGACATTTTAAATTTAATTAATTAATTTGATAATTTTTACCCTTCCACCCAGATCGCTCTTTTTTCTTAAACGTATTAATTTATTTGACACCTGTCATCACCCTTTACCTTCAAAAAACAATTAATTATTTTAAATATGATTAATTACCCTCACCCTTTTATAAATTTCCCTTGAACCCTTTCAAAAGGTATAGGTTGGCGGCATAATCAAAAGGAAAAAGCTTCAAAAGGTTTGGGTTTGGGGGTAAGGAGCGATTTGGGGTGAGCGATTTGGGGGGTGTTAACTACTACCGTTCCTTACCCTATCCCTCGAAATTTCTGAAAGTTAAAATCGTTTTTCTGAAATTTTTAAAAATTGGCTATAACTTTCAGTAATTTCGAGGGATAGGGTAAGGAACGGTCCCAAACCCAGTGGGCGTAGGTTCTGAATATAAAGAAATGTTTTGGAACCATACCCTTACTTTGCAATACCAAGAAAAATCCAATTATTTTTTGATTGGACTCATAAAGTTTGATTGGACTCATAAAGTCAAGTAGAACCAAAAAAGTGTTAGGATTTATAGGAAAGGAAAGTAATTTTTATGTAAACGACTTAGGGGATTTTATCTAATAATTTATTGTTTTATCTAATATTCATTTCAGGACTTTCCGAGCTTGTTGGTGCTGCAGTAGTTGGTGGTTTCTATGATCACACTCATGAATGTGTTGAGATTGATTTTAAATGTGATTACTGTGAAAAAACATTTAAACGAACCTATGAAATTATCAGCGCGGAAGATGGCAACAGTGCTGAATGGGGATACTATCGAAAAGAATATCAGGTTATGTTAATTAGCAACTTTGTTTAAAAAAGCGAATAAACTGACGGATTTTCCACTGCCGGATTGTCCATTAACGGATTGTCCGGGAGCCGTTCTCGGAGACTAATTAAAAATATTTTCAGTGTGAACGCTGGTGCACTACTCGTCGTTCATTTGACTTCGTTCAAAAAAAATATTACGAGATGTGGAGCAACTATTCGATTGTTGGGGGGCGTCATTGCAAGGAATGGAGCAAAGACTTTTATAATAAAATTGATTAAGGAATAATTAATGAAATGAGCTCTGGCACAATAAGAATGCCTTGAAAACTTTGTTTTATTAAAATTTTCAAATTCAAATTTGTACATTTTTTAAAGTAAACACTCTTTTTTAATTTATTTGTTAAACAAAATAAACTTATTTGCTTAACTAGTATTTTTATTTTAATACATACAAATGGTATGTATAATTAACAATATAGGTTTTTGTCTCTTAAATTTCCTAAAAAAGGTAAAAAAATTTAATTTTTATTTGATTATTTAAATTACAATTACTTTTGCTTAATTAAACTTAGAAAAAAATTATTTTTCATGATAATAATTTTCTCAGTTGTGAAGTTGATTCTCAGTTGTGAAGTTGATATCGGGAAAATTCTGCAGTATTTAGTCTAATCTGCTGATTAAATAAAGGAAATTAAGAAGAATTTAATAAATAAATTTAGCAATAGTTTGATCAAATCAGCAATTTTATTTAATATAAAATTGACGGTTTTATTTTAAATAAATTTGTTTATATATAACTTTAATTTTTATTTTTGTTTGTGTTATACTTTAATACAATTTAAACAAAATTAGCCTGAAGGTTTGCCAATTGACCACAAAAGATAATTTATATTTATAAGCAAAATTCCGAAATCAAATAAAAAAATTAAAAACGATTAGAATATTCATCTAATTATCAAATACTACTAAATAGTTTACTAATAAAATTTAAAATTAAAAAAACTAGTAACTAATTAATTTTTACTTTATTTTTAAATTTATATCTTCCATCTAGTTATAAAAATCTTTTTTTGAATTTATAAATTTAGTAAAAATAAAACTGAATAAAATGCCCTTTTGGAAGGTATTTGAAAAATAGAAAACCCGGACATTCTATTAGAGGTAATACGGTATATTCCCTATCGGTTCTCATAGTAGATTTATAACGAGGATTAAATCTTGGAAATAAAATTTTTAAATTTTAGAATTTTCAGTGAAAATGGTTATAATGCCTTTACAGGCATTTTTAGCCATTTTAATGGTTTTTTGGCTTCATATTTTTTTAACAAATTGCTCCATAAACGACAGAATGTTCGAGCCCATAAGTACTGTTAAAGTAATTATGGAGAAAGAAATTAGTGCTGATAAAATGCCGGTTAATGATGTGGCTGGATGTAGCGGGTAAATAATTAATTTTAATATTTAAAAAAATGATTTTATGTTATAATAAAGATTAATTATTTAAAATTTCAGAATTTTATTCTGCTACCCCAGCCAATTTTCTCCTAATTCGGAAGGAACTTGGAAATTTAACAAGGCCTATGAACTAACGAAGAAGGGTGAAAGCAAACTCTGCCTCAACGCGCTAAAGGAATCAAATGAATTTGAAAAACTTAAAAATATTCCTTGGAACGGTTTAATAATTTTTAAAGAAGGCAAAAATGATGTTGAAATATTTGCTGATATATTCCTTAAAGAGTTGGGTTTTAAATTGAAGTGAAACACAAGATTACTTAAGAGTTGGTCTAAGTTGAAAGTTTTAGAATAACTCAAATAAAATAACTCCCGGAAGCGATGTACTACTTAATTTCCCAAATTCCTCTGTATTTAGTTCAAGTTCCGGCACAGAATTAAAATTTTGGGCGGCGGTAATTTGTATAGCTATAGGATTAATGATTTATTCACTGAAGTATTTTCCGGACACGAATAAAATAGAAAATAATTTCTTCTAATGGATTTGAGAATTAATAAAAAATAGTTAGTTGAATTGGCAGTCCCCTCACTCCTGTCTATCTTTATAATCACACTTTAATTTACAGCGAGTGGATATACCTACACAATACCACACCATCGGTTCTTCTCATTACTTGTTAGGAAAAGATAAGTCCCACAAAGGTCAGAGACTCCCAAATTAATACAAAAAATTATAAATTTTATTTAAGCAAAGATTTTGGCAGCTAGTAAAACTGATAAAGAATTTTTTACTGTTGATAAAAATCCAATGCCTTTGCTTGATGATTATCCCGGTATTTATGCGCTAAAATTGGATATTATGTTGGGGCAACCTAAAAACTCCACTTTTACTTGTTTGGCCTATCCAATTTGTGAATTTATTCGTTGGAAATCCCTTGACGAAACAATACGTACCTTTGATTTGCGCTCGCCAGAAGAACAAATTGTGCTATTTTGGACAGGAATATGGCAATTAAATTATTTTGCATGTGCCCCAATTGCAACTTTTATTCTTATGTTGGATCGTTGTTTGATTCTTTGGTCTACCGCTAGAAATTTTAATAAATACTTTGAAACACTATCTAAATGGATGGGACTTTGTTGTTTGATACTTTGCTACTTAATAAGTTTAATACTTTATTTGAATGAACTTCCATTAAATAGAAGTAATTAAAAATTTAAATGTGATTTAAGCTATAAAATATATTTGAGAATATTATTACTTAAATTATACTATGAGCTAATTTTATTTTAAAAGAAATCTTGATCCTGTACTATGTATAGATTGTTTCCTATTTCTTAATAATTTTTAAAAATGAATTATATACAAATGAACTCTTCGAGTTGAGTCGAATGTGACAAAATAACTTAATTTGGTTGAATTCAAGCTAAATTATTAACGAATAAAGCTCTCCCAAAGGGATAACTAGACATCAATCTAATCACCCAGATTCCATTATATATAATAAAGTGTTGAATTTATTAAATTGTTTTAGTCTCATTAGACTTTCGAATAAACTATCATTTGAATAAATTGGATAGTCTATATATAAGTATCATAATTTAATAGAAACATAATTTAATTTTTAAAGCAGCTACACAGACTTGTCGTTATGTAGATTGCTTAATGACTGTTTATCAAAATAGATTTCAACTTTTTATTAAAAATATGTTTAGATTTTTAAATCTTATTTGTTGCATTTTTTTCTTTTGGTCTTTAAAACATTTTGCAAGTCAATCACAAAGTTCAGCTAGAATTCTGGTTGAAAAGTATTTTTTAATAAAGTTATTAATTATTTTTAGAAAAATCGTATGGTCAAATTTGCAATTTACATGGAAATTCTTTTTGAAGTTATACCTGGAGCTTTTTCAATATTTTTAAATATTTTAAGTTTTTGTAACCATTAATAATATTTATTTATTTAAAAATTACTTAATTTTTAAAGAATTTTCAGGTTAAAGTCATACTTGCTGTTCCTATAGCTAATGAAATGGCAATTACTTTATGTACTATAGTAAGTTATTTAATTAATTATATTTAATATTTTTCCCTTTTCTATCACATTAAATAAATATTATTTATATTATCTTATTTTTTATTAGAAAGTTTCTCAACGTTTAATAAATTAAGAAACTTTATATTAAGTAAAACCAATTTTGGTACTTTATGGATATGTCACCCCCCTCCTATTTTGAGTCTCAGAGTTTTCCTTATACGCAGAAAATGGTCAGAGATTATTTTCTTCTCCTTGTCAATCATTTTTTCCTTCTTCAAGTATTTTGCTTGTTTATTTTGCCTTTTCACATATTTTTGAATTTTGTAGTTACATTTTTTCACTCATTTCGTTTCTACATTTGCCACATATCACTTATTTTACTTGAAGAAGGAAAAAATGATTAACATGGAGAAGAAAATAATCTCTGACCATTTTCTACGTATAAGGAAAACTCTGAGACTCAAAATAGGAGGGGGGGTGACATATCCATAAAGTACCCCAATTTTACTTAAAATATTATATTTTAGGATGCTTCAATTTGTAGTATTTATTACACATATATATTTAATCAGAAATCTACAACAAATATAAAGCCACCTGTAAATATTACAAGCAGATCAAGGATAATTCCGAAGAATATCAGCGCTCAGATTTAATTAAAATACTAAAGTTAAACCCATGAATAATAAAATGAAAGAATCGTTAAATAATACAAAGGATTATTTAAGTAAACTTTTAATTAACAAAATTAAAATAAAGTAAATGAAATTTAAAGTGTATTCTTTATTTAAATTTAGTGTTTAGGATCAGAATCTCGACCAATTTGCAAAATTCAATCCCGATCCCAGTAATGTATAGTAACATTTTTAAAATATTTTTAGCCAAAAATGTTTTAAGAAGGGACCCTGAAATGTTTGATAATAAATTTTAAATAAGATTTTTTAAAAGGAAAAGTAAATCAGCTGAGCTATAGCTATTTCTCTCCTTTAGCTAGTGCAAAAGGTTAATCGGCGGCTGGAGCGAACCAGCATCTTCACTAGACCGGACTGATGTGTTAGCCTTTAACCACGCCGCCTACTGCACAGCCTTAGGAATTAAATAGCTATATGCTTTACAGAAATTAAAAAAAGTTATAAAAATAAATTTATTATCTATATATAAAAAAACGCGACCTACAAAAACGTTTTTTTTAAATAACTTTTTTTCTAGATCTCGGATTGACCTGAAATTTTTTATAGATATATCAGCTGCTCAGAAGACACAACTTTTCTGTTGATGACGAAACACGAAAATTTCGGGAATGTCGAAATGTCGAAATTTCGAAACACGAAACTGAGGATGAATGTCCCAAAACGAAATTTTAAAAATAAGGGTCTGCTGGACAAAAGATGCTCCGTTTAAAGCTGCACCGATTAACCGGAGCACTTTTTCGAAACCGACTTCCCTAACCCGAGATATTTTCGGTCGAAAAAGGTACTACCCACTTTTTTTCACTTTTTGTGAAATTGACCGTTTTTTCGACATTTCGACATGAAGACGAAATGCGAAAAAAACGATTTTGACTACTGCGATAGAGTCGAGAATTATCTATAAAATGACGGAAAAATTTTTAAAATCGAACCGTGGGTTCGAAAGATATGGCCCCCCAAAGTGTCAAAAATTGCCCAAATTTTTTTGAAAAATTTTGTCTTTTTTTGGGTACCCCGGGAAAGAAAAAATAGGGCTCGACTCGAAAGTCGGATCCGGACAAATTTTTTTGTTTGAGAGAGGATGAATGGGACCATAGAGGAAAACTATAGAGAAGTTCGAAAAGTCGACTTAAGTTGGTCAAAAGTCGAGTTTGGCAAAATGTCGAAAACGTTTTTTCGACTTTTCGACCTGATACCGAACACGGACGATTTCGGCCCCGACTAAAGGGCACAACTCCCTCGAATTTCCTATTGAATAAAAAAAAGTTCACGCAAATATGATTATCCGTTCGGGACTTATGCGTGATACAACGAACCGGGGTAAAGACGAATTGGGATTTAGTGGGGGTAATTTAGGACAAAACGTCGGCACAACAAAAGATCACATTTTTTCTGTTGATATAAAAATTCTGAACTTTATCCTATAATAAGTAATCGAATATGGAGAGTTCGAAAAAAATATTTTTAGTTGGGACACTTGAGTCTCAAAAGAGTTATTTGAGTCTGAAGGTTCAAAAGTTCCAAAAAATAGTGCCAATCGACTTAAAACGAAATTAGACGAAATTGGCCCTGCTGGACGAAAGATGTCCCGTTCAATTTGGAACCGAATGACCGAAGCACTTTTTCGATTTTGACTCTTCTAACTGGAGATATTTTCGGAAGAATAAGGTACTACTTACTTTTTTTAATTTTACCGATTTGGCCATTTTTGCGAAATTTCGTATTCAAGGCGAAATGTAAAAAATACGAATTTGACTACTTCGACTAATTGGCAAATTCTTTATCCAATGACGGATAAATTTTGTAAAACGGACAACCTCTTCGAGAGTTATGATCTGATAAATTGTCGAAACTTACCAAAAAAATTTCTTTTTTTTTGCCTATATTTTGTGCTTCAAATTAAATTTTTTGCTTCTATTTTTAATTGAAGAACATTTTTTTGTTTCAACTTTAAGTTGATGACAATTTTTCTGCTTCTATTTGAATTGAAGCACATTTTTTTGCTGCAACTTTGAATTGAAGCACATTTTTGTGCTTCAGTTTTGAATAGAAGCACATTTTTGTGCTTCAACTTTGCATTGAAGCACATTTTTTGTGCTTCAGATTTTAATTTGAAGCCCATTTTTTGTGCTTCAGATTTCAATTTGAAGCAAATTTTTTGTGCTTCCATTTTGAATTGAAGCACATTTTTGTGCTTCAACTTTGAATTGAACCAAATTTTTTTGCTTCAACTTTGAATTGAAGCACATTTTTGTGCTTCAGTTTTAATTTGAAGCACATTTTTTGTGCTTCACTTTTGAGTTGAAGCACAATTTTTGTGCTTCAGTTTTGAATTGAAGCACAATTTTTGTGCTTCAATTTTGAGTTGAAGCATAACTTTAGTGCTTCAATTTTGAGTTGAAGCACTTTTTTGTGCTTCAGTTTTAATTTTAAGCAACTTTTTTGTGTTTTAGTTTTAATTTGAAGACATTTTTTGCTTCAATTTTTAGTTTGAAGGTATTTGAATAGAAATTCAAACTAATACAAATTTATTTTTAAATTTCATATATTATGTATTTTTGTAATTTTTTTAAATGAAGCTAAGACTAATACTAATTTTATTTGAAATTTTATATATTATTTATTTTTTGACATTTTTTAATTAAAGCTTAAAAAATACTATTTTTGTTTTGAACTTTTATATATTATGAATATTTTTACATTTTTGCGATTTTGTGCGTTGTTTCGAAATTTCGAAAATTTTGATTTTGACTACTGCGACTAAGCAGTGAATTTTCTATCGAATGATGCAACAATTGTGTAAAACTGATTATCCTTTTGGGAGTTATGGGCGCTAAAATGTCGAAATTCCACATTTTTTAATTTTTGTGATTTTGTCCGTTTTTTCGAAATTTCGTCATGAAGACGAAACCGAAAAAGTTGATTTTGACTACTGCGATTAAGCAATAAATTCTCTATCGAATGAAGGAAAAATTTCCTAATTCGGGTTATCCGTTCCGGAGATATGATTCAACAAAATGTCGAAATACCCCTTTTTAAAAGTTTTTGCAATTTTATCAGTTTTTTTCGAAATTTCGCTATAAGGACGAAATGGAAAATTCTGAATTTGACTACTGCAAATCAGTAGCAAATTCACTATTAAATGGCGAAAAAATTTTGAAAATCCGACCATCCGTTCGGAAGTTATGATTCGACACATTGTCGAACTTCGCCAAAAATTTTTTCAAAAATTTTTTTTGAAGATACAAAGTAAGAAAAGTAACCTATATCTGATCAACATTATAGTAATTAATGATTTAAATTTTTTATATTATGTAAATGCTCTTAATTTTCACAATTAAAATTATTTTTAAATTGAATTTTTTTTTGAAAATTATTATATATTAAGTAAACAGGGCAAAAAAGCACCAACTAAAAAATAAATTTAGGTAACTTTTTTTTGGATTGGTTGATTTCGCTCAAACTTTCTGCAAAATAACACTGTTCTCCCGGGCAACAAAAAGTCTGCTAAGCAAAAGTTTCGAAAATTTCGCGAAACATGTTTTGCGAAATTTCGAAACACGAAACTGAAGACAAATGTCGCAAACCGAACTTGGACGAAATTGAGTTTTCCGGTAAAAGATGCTCCGTTCAATTCAGTTTCGAATAATCGAAGCAATTTCACGAAATGAAAACTCCTAACCGAAGAAATTCCCGGGAAAAAGGTACTACCCACTTTTTTGACATTTTTGTGATTTTGTCCGTTTCTTCGAAATTTCGTCATGAAGACGAAACCGAAAAAGTTGATTTTGACTACTGCGACTAATCACTAAATTCTCTATCGAATTATGCAAAAATTGTGTAAAATGGATTATCCATTCGGGAATCATGGTCGAAAAAATGTCGAAATACCCAATTTTTAAAATTTTACCGATTTTGTCCGATTTTTCGAAACTTCGCAAAGAAGACGAAATATAAAAAACTGATTTTGACTACTGCGACTAAGCAGCTAATTCTCTATCGAATGTCGGAAAAATTTCGAAAATCGGACCATCCGTTCGGGCGTTACGTTTCGAAAACTTGTCGAAACCCACATTTTTTTGACATTTTGCGATTTTGTCCGTTCTTTCGAAATTTCGTACTGAAGACGAAATTTAACAATCTGAATTTGACTACTGCGACTAATCAACTAAATCTCCATCGAATGACGAAAAAATTGTGAAAATATAATTATACGTTCCTGAGTTATAGTTCGAAAAAATGCCGAAACTTGCCAAAAATGTTTATTCAAAATTTTTTTTCAATCTTCAGAGTAAGTATAAATTTAGAATAGCTGTTCAAATATAAAAATTAATAATTGAAATTTCATATATTAAGCAAAATATATCGTATTGCTGATCTATCTAATAAAAATTTTGATTGAAATTTTATATATTAAGTATAATGCCTCTGCTTTTCACACCTAAAATTATTTTTAAGTTGGATTTTTATATATTTTGTAAAATGGTCGCAAAATGGTACTATCGAAAAATAAAATTTAAATAACTTTTTTTTGTTTCTGTCGATTGAGCTGAAACCTTTTACAAAGAACAATATTCTTGCGGGATACAAAAAGTCTGTTGGCCAAAAGTTTCGAAAACTTCGCGAAACATGTTTTCGAAATTTCGAAACACGAAACTGAAGACGAATGTTCCAATACGAAATTGGACGAAATTGAATTTGATTGATAAAAAGTGCTCCGTTCAATTCTGCATCAATTAACTGAAGAACTTTTGAATTTAACTCTTCTAACCGGAGAAATTCCAGGGACAAGAAAGTACTACCAAATTTTTAATATTTTTGTGAATTTGTATTTTTTTAAAATTTCGTGATGGAGACGAATTCGAAAAATTTGATTTTGACTACTGCACCTAAGCAGCAAATTCTCTATCGAATGACGGAAAATTTTCGAAATTCGGATTATCGATTCCGGAGTTATGGTCAATAAAATGTCGAAATGTCCCTTTTTTAAATTTTCTCGATTTTGCCCGTTTTTTCGAAATTTCGCCAAGAAGCTGAAACCGAAAACTCTGATTTTGACTTCTGCGATTAAGCAGTGGATTCTCTATAAAATGGCGATAAAATTTTGTAAAACGGTCTATTCATTCGGGAGTTATGATCAGTCAAAATGTTAAAATTTGCCAAAAAAAACAAAATTACAAAACTAGACTTAGATTGACATAAATATTCGAATCAAAACTCAACCGACGCTATTGAAATAAGTCTTAAAAAATTCCCCATATTTGAGTACATATTTTGACAAATTTTCCCACAGATCTGATTATCTGACAAAAAGTTATTACATTTTAGTTGTAAAAAATCACTGAAAAAATAGACACAAGTATCAAACACTTTTGCAAAACAACGGGTTAAATTTGACAACTTTTAACAAAAAAGGAGTTTTATAGTGGAAAAATACATGGAGAATTCAAATCCGTTGTCAGAAAAGTTTTAAAAAATTTTTCCTCGACGTTAGAGTCAAAAGAACAGTTTGAGTCTCAGATAATTTCCTCGACTTATATCTCTCCGAGACTTAAGTTTGCCCCACACAAACCATATATTTTCTGAATCAGCAGAAGTTGCTCTACAAGATAGGCTATCTAACTCTCAGTTCAATTTTTTGACTCGAAAAAATTTCCGAGCATTTTGGACACTTAGACTCAAATATCTTGGCCCAGACTCAACTGACCCTTTTGAAACTTTTCTTAAAAAATTCCCCATATTCGATTATATATTCGTACCAATTTTCATCCAGATCGGCTGATCCGTTAAAAAGTTATGTTGAAATTAAAAAACCCCAAAATTGTAGAAATATAAAATATTTCAATTAACTTTTTATTTATAGATTTACAAATTTTCCCAAATTTGTGCATAATTCTACAGAATTTTTGTTTGGCTGGGTATTTACCCAGCTTTACGGGCGAAAGCTCAATTTTTGGGTTATGGGTTAGTACCGCGAGGTGCGTTGGCACCAATGAGCGGGATCCAGGAAAACCCTTAGGCACCAACGTGCACGGACGTTCGTCCTTCCAAAATGGGGATTGGAGCGGACCTGTTTCCCTTTATGGGGTATAGGATGGCTTCCCTCAACGGGAGGAAGACTTGGGTGGTGTGCGCCCAATGAGTCCGGACTCACGGAGGGCGCGGGTGGGGTGAGCCCGGTGGCCGTGCCTGACGGACAATGGCGCTATGCGGAGAATGGATTCTCTGGGCTCCTAGCCTTGTCCCGATGGATCACACGGTCAGCGGTACGGAGTAAGAAAAGGCATGGTATCACCGGCCATGCAACCCCACTGGAGTCCCTGCCATGTTCGTGGATAAGCTTCGGCTTATTCACCTCACCCTGACGTCCGAAGCGTATGGGGTGTGATGGCATACTTCCAAACGCGCCGGAATAAAACCTGGCAGCTCGATGTTCGCTGTGGTGGCAACTCCCGAGCGTGCAAGCAGGTCCTTGATCTCCGTTTGTCAAAGCCAACTGATGGCTAAGCTATCAGGAGGCATGAACTTGGTAGATAAGTTCGCTTATCGACCTGTAGTTCGCGGGAGCTACAGGGCCAGGTTCATGCACTCTTGCATCATGTATTGGATGCACAGGCCATAACTCTTAAAGGGTGTATGTCTGGTGGATTCATGGCATTCTCTATGTGGTGTAAGACTCCTGGTACGTTTGGTCCTCTCGGTTTGAATCCACTGGGCATGCATCCGAAATTATTTCTTTTTGGCAACATGCAATATGGTTCATCTACATCGTCTACAATGAATATGTCAGAACATGCAACATGATGAAGCTGTACATGGATACGTGGGTTAAAAGTGACATTTGAATCTTAAAAGGGGCATTTGAGTTCTGAAACTTTTAGTTGTTTATTAAGTCATTAGAAGTTTAAAAACACTATTGGGGAGGGTTTTTAAGTCTTTAGAAGACATTTATGTCAAGGTGAATTTTTGAAGAATTTGGGGGTTTTCTGGGTCTCCGAGCAGAGATACGGTCTTCTAAGTGTGTTTTTCGGATTTCTCGACCAAAGTTTACCCCCTTTAATAAACCCCCAAATTCTAACGGTTAAGCTCTATTTTTAACGGGAAAAAAGTTATGCTTGAAAGTTTGATATCTCAGGGTAAATTTTTCAATTTTGGGGTATAATTGAAATGAATGGTTTAAAATAAGCTTATTCATCATGATATTGATAAGTAAGAACAAAATTAATCGTTAAGAGTTTTGGTTTTACTATAATTCGATTTTATGAAAAATTTGGCTAAATTCGTGTTCGCGGTTTTGGGTCGACTTGCCTTTACTTTTTCGTTGATAACTTTTTGAAAAAATTAGCAGGGAGATTGTTTATATCTCAGTCGAAAGCTAATAAATAGGGCTTCAAACCGTATTATAAATTATAAAATTAAAAAATTTTTTAGTGCCAAAAATAGTGGGTGCCGGACGTATGACCCCTAAAAGTTTAAAAATATTTTTTTGAAAAATTTTTGTTTTAATGCAATTTATGATTTAAGAATATAAAATGATTGCGTTTAAGTGAAAAAAATATTTTAATGTCCGTTAGAGTCTTAAAACGATCGTTTGAGTATCTTCAAAATTATTAAAATTTTAACCAATTTTTTTAGTTTAGTTAGGTTTATATGATAATTGTATTGCAATAAATGCTTTGTGTTGTTGGATTATGATTAATTTCAGTAAGTTAACATTTTTTAAATTTATTATTATTGCTTTTGTTAGTGATTTGCTCAATTATTAACTAATTGCCTAATATGATTGTTGATAAATTCAATTATTTAATATTTTGCTATATATTTATGGTTTGTTTTGTTTTTATTTTAATTGTAAAATTTCAAGCTATTATAATTGCTATTATAATTTTTTAATTGAATATTTTTAAGTTTAATTTCTTGCAACAATTTATTTACAACACTCAATTTGCTTCAAGTGTTGTTTACTGTCTTAATTATTTAACAAATTTTGAATCAATTATGGTGTCTTACTTATTATTACTATATATTTATGGTTTGTTTTGTTTTTGTTTTTAATTGCTATTAGAATTACTATTATAATTTTTTAATAGAATATTTTTAAGTTTAATTTCTTGCGACAATTTAATTACAACAATAAATTTTCTTCAATTATTGCTTGCTGGCTTTATTATTTGTCGATTTTTCAATCAGTCATGAGTTGGTATAATTTTTAGTTAGTTTTGTTTTGATTTCAATTTTTTATAGTTTAATTTAAAGCTCAATTGTTTTGTAAATATTAATTCATATGTTAACGAGTTTAACGCTTTGGATTACAATTTGCTAAGTTTGTTAGCTTTTGTTTAATTTATTATTAATTTTAATAGTGATTTAATTCAATTATTAATTGATTACATTGATTGTTTGATTTATATGGCAATTGTTTCGTTTCAATATCTATAATTTGTTTCAATTAATTGGAGTTAGTTTTATTTTTGTTTGCCTGTTTTTTATATTTAATTTTAAGTTATTTACATGATTGTTTTACTTACTAAAGTGTACAGGTTTTTAGTTTAATTAGGGACCCTGAGAATCCGGCAGTTTAATGTTTATCAATGGCTGTCGAGGGAGGGTGGTGCGCGTTTCCGCAGGCCTCCACGAAGGTGAATAGCACCGGGCTGCGCACTGGGCAACTTTTATCCATTTTTCGTTAATTGTGGATAAAAGGCTAAGTCAACCTCAAAAAGAGGGAGACAGCGGAATAGGTTACGTATATTACTTTGCATAAATTACTAGAATTTAAGAAAATCCTCTCATTTTTATTTGGTATATCCAATAATATTTTTTCATTGTTCTTCAATAAATTGATTTAATTTAGATGATTTTATATTTGAACATTTTTATTAGCACTGACAATTAATTGCTTATCTAGAATTTGTTTTTCATAACTTAAATTAAATTTTTCGTAAAATCATAATTTTTGTCCTTTTATTATTAATAAAAAAATTTTTTAGATCAAATAATTATTATTTAAATATTTTTCTTCAAAATGGTTTCCAAAGACCGAAAAAGACTTGAAGAAATGCGAGAAAAATCAAGAAAAAGGAGAAGTGAAACTGCTTCTGTTACCTCCATGGATTCTGTATCTGAAAAACGTTCTCACGTTGAAAAAGATGAACAAAGTATTTAAAATCATGTAGAATTATATCTTTAGAATGATTTTATTATAGGCTCTGTAAATTCTGACGTATTCAATGTTCCTTTAACACCATCACACAGCCAGGAAACAATTTCTGAGACTAGTGACGGTACTACTCCACCAGAAATATTATACTTATTTTATTTTAAAGATATTATCCCAAAAAATAAAGGTGGTAGACCCTGTAAGAAAAGACGATACGGTTCTGGTAGAAAATTGGAGATTTTGGAACCTGTTTCTCAAGCTGCGGAAGATTTTGAAAACGAAGTTTTACATGGAATTAGTCGAGAATTAGATCTTGACGATATCGGTATTTTAATTAGCTTTTTTGTTATTCATTGTTTATTTGAAAAGAATCTACATCACAAACTAGCATTTCGGCTATAACATTACGCCGTTCTACACGCCATTCAAGCACTGTATCGCGCTTTTCTGATATGAGTTTTTCTGATAAATGGCCCTCACATCGCCCTATTGCTAATAACTGTTCAAGAGTTCACAAAGGCTTTGGATGTGGCGCCAAAAATTCAAATCATATGCCAAAATATTACAATTCTCTTTGCAAAGTATATTTATTAAAATTTTTGCCTTCACAATTTTTTAGAATGATGTTTTGATTGACTGCCGTTGTCCATATTGTAAGGCCATTTTATTACCATCAGAAACAATTGGTCCGGCTGCATTCGTTAAATGTTGTGCAAAAGGAAGAGTGAATTTAACAGAACGTTTCGCTTCTTTGCAAGACTTACCACTTGGACTTGATCTCATACTGCACAATCCTGCTACTTCTTCAACAAGAGACCGTCTTTTGAAAAATGTACTACGATATAACGATCAACTTTCTTTTGGCCAAATTCGTATGGAACGATCTTTTGACTTTCCTGAATCACATCGGATTGTCAAAACGAATAACATGTTCAGTTATATGTTATTTGACATTCGCCAACCTGGTGGACAACAACAACCAGAACTACGAGGCCAACTGTACACAATACCACCAAATTCTGCTGAAACTAGACTTAATGAGCTTTCAACTGAAAATGAATTAGATGTTTGTTACAATTTATAAAAATTTAAAAATATTTCTATTTTTAGCCAATCATTCTGCAAGAATTGTTTAATATCTTGAAGCGAAATCATTGGATGGCGGAACTTTTTCAAATTGCCTCTGACGTTTATAAAGATCTTTCGGCCGACCTACAACTTCAGTTCAAAATGCTTGTGGTTGATGCCAATAAACGTGGCACTGAGCGCACAATTGAAAATGTTGTTTTTACGTTTTACAAAAATATTAGAATTTTTAGGTTCCGTCCATTGACATTAATCCGAACGATGCTTCAGTTTTGCGACAAATTCATCCTGGACGTCTCAGTGTTGAAACCTCTGCTGGCAGTCAACTCGTCGCGCAGTTTTATTTGGATAATGGAGAAAATGTGCCACCCGAAGGAAAATATGATGTAATTCTCACAGGACAGAAAGGAACAGGTCAAGTTAGTCTAAAATGGTGGCATCGGGCGGCGGACGCAGCATGTTTCCCACTTCTGTTTCCAAGAGGACAAAATGGATTTGGTTTTTAATAATCTCTAACATAATTTTAAAAATATTTTAAGAAAATGGTTTAAAATTAATATTGCGACCTGGAGAATATTTGCAAGGAAGCAGACGTGTAATTGTTGGAGCCGAAGGAGAACTTAATCCCGAAATTGATCTTGGAGAAGGCGAGGAATTCCTTCATGATATCGACAATCGCGAAGAACATCAGCGTGAATATGTATCGAGAGCTCAATACTTCAGATACATGTGTCAACATAGAGGAACCTCATGGAAGGCAAATCATTGGTTATGGGAATATGGTCAACTTGCCCAGCTTTACACGATCACATACAATCAAAGAATGGAAGCGCAAAAAGTTCAGTATATGAAACAACTGCAAGGAAAATACCGTTATGTCCGTCAGGCTGCTTTGTTGGATTGGCTTAAAAAACTGTTGGAGAAACAAGGCAAATAAATATAATTATTAATTACAATGTAACTTATAGGATTGCAAGGACCCATTGGCCAAGTGTACATGACAAACGAACATTTCAGAGGATCTCGACAATATTACCAAAAGCAATATGCTGCATGCATGACTATCTGCAGGGAAATTGGTTCGATCGATCTACTTATCACGTACACTATGGATCCATCTGCACCAGAATTAAGTGATATACTTCTTGAACACCAGAACTGGTCAGATCGCCCAATGGAAGTCTGCCGCATCTTCGTTGATAAACTTGCCGAACTTGTGAAAGATATTACTGAAAGAGAGATTCTTGGCCCAGTTAAAGCTTGGTTCCACAGCCTAGAACATCAAAAACGGTTTTTATTCTTTATATTATTATTAAAGTTAAAGTTTTTAGCGGTCTTCCTCATGTCCATTTTGCCGTGATCTTGGACTGGGAAAAGATGCGTAAATCTGGTCGTATTACATCTAAAGAAGAATACATGGAACAATATATTTCGGCTGAAATACCAGATTTGCCACAATCAAATGATCGCACAGAATCGGCAGTTTCTCAACGGCTTTTGTATCAAATTGTTGTGACAAAACATGTTCATACATGTAACCAACATTGCCTGCGAGACGGAATAAGATGTGCTAAACGTTTTCCTGTAAAAATATTTATATGTATTATTGTATATTTTTTAAATTAAGCACGCTTATTCTGACAATAATATATATTCCGATAATGCTTATCCAAAATACCGACGACGCCCTCCACCAACATCGGAGATTGAACGCAAAAAGAATCCAGAATTATTTGGAAACATTCATAAATATGTTGATCATTATGGCAAACAGCATGTTGTTACCAATCAATATGTTGTTCCATACAATCATTTTCTTCTTTCTAAATACAGATCACAGTATATTTATATTTAAATACAATTTAACTTTGTTGTTTAGTATTAATGTTGAACTCGTGGCCGGTGATGGATGTGTGAAATACGTAACAAAATATGTGATGAAAGGAGCCGACATGGCATTCATTAGGGTTGAACAGGAAGGATTTGAAGGGGGTGCTTGGAGATATGATGAGTTTCATCAACTTCGCCTTGCACGCTACATAACATCGATGGAGGCTTTTTTGTCCCTTTGGGGTACAAAATTGGTTGTTAGATCACACATTGTATTTAGTTTTTCCATTTCTTTTTCTATTCGTTTCGTTTAGGTTGACGAACTTGATATTCATGGACCTCAGGGTCATCATGTTGCTGTTGAAGAAGGTAGAGAACTGGAAATTGCTGAAGATTTGCAAAGAAGATTGAATGAAGGAGAAGAACGCAGAACCCAATTAACTGCCTATTTCGATTTTAATCGTCAGAGACAATTAATTGGTGAACATCCTGCAGGCTTAACTTATGGAAATGCATACAAACAACTTCGCTATAATGTCCATAAAAAGAACTGGCAATTCTATGTGAATCCCGATTTACATCAGAAGAAGCTTTGCCGTATTCGCACTGTTTCGCCGACGAATTTGGAGCTTCTTGCAATTAGAGTACTTAAAATTAGATTTTTAAATTTATTTTAATTCTAGATCTTGCTGACTGTTGTTGTTGATCCCACTTGCTGGGAGGACCTGCGCACTTTTGAGAATGTTGTCTACCCAACATTTTTAGAAGCTGCCAAGGCCCGAGGACTGATGTCTGATGATATTATTTGGAGAAGAACGATTCAAGAAGCATTCGATTCTAATAAGCGCATACAACAGCGCATTCGTTGGCTTGCCATGTTCTTTGGTTCTACAAATCTGACTAATCCAACTGCTCTGCTGGACTATGTTATTCAATTGCCGGAAGATTGGCTTGTATGTATCATTTTAAATATTTTGTTTAAATTTAACTTCAGTATGGGACCCGTGTTGCTCAATTAGATTTTGAATCGCGCCGAGATTATGTTTTGTGTAATATGGAGTGGTTTTTGAGAGCTAATGGTATTCGCCCAGATGAGATTGAAAGAGAAGACGGAACATTTGAAACGGCATGTGAAAGAATTAGGTAAATATTTTGACATATTAGCGAATCTATCTTTATTATAACAGACTCCCACGTCCATCTCTCCGTAACATTCAACCAGAACTGCTTAATGATGCCGAAATCGATCCGGAAATGCTGATAAGAACTCATGTTGATAGACCATTCTTAGAACAACACCAAAGAGGCTCAACTCAAGACTACTATCTTCGCCTGTTTTATAGTGATCCTCGCCCAACTGAGGAACAACAAAACTTTATTGATGAAATTGTTCGAGGTATGTGGAGCGCACGTCATGTCATCGACGGTTCAGAAACATCTTTTGCGCAAGACATTCCACGTAATTTCTTCATAACAGGAGAAGGAGGTTCTGGCAAAACGTTCATGTATAATGTATGTTATAGTTTTAAATTTATTTTTAAAATTATATTTATAGAAGCTGATTGCATTTCTTCATGCTAACGAATTCATAATAATGCCAATGGCAAGTACTGGTATAGCTGCTGAGCTTCTTTATGGTGGAGCAACTGTTCATAAAAGACTTTGCCGCCAAAAACACGTTGATTCTTCTACAAGACCATTTGTTGACTATCGAAGCCAGTTTGCCGATACTATCCGCAAACTTCATGGAATTATTATTGATGAGATTAGCATGCAGCATAAGGATGTTCTTGAATTTGTCGATCGCCTTCTTCGATCTGTTGCTCCACGACCACTGAAGAATATACCATTTGGTGGAAAAGTAATTTTACAATTTTTTAAAAATATTATTAAAATATTAAGTGTGTTGTCCTTGGAGGAGACTGGAAGCAACTTCTTCCTGTCGTCGCAGGTGGCACATTATTACATCAATTTGATGCGTCTATAAAGAATACGGAACTTTTCAAAAGAATTTTGTAACGAGGAAATTACGCTCTAACCTTCGATTGCAGTCAGGACAAGAACAATACAGGACTTTGCTGAAATGCGTTGGAACTGGAGTTTTGAATGATTCAGATGAGCGAGTTCAACTCCCTGTTGACATTTGTGTTAACTCGAGAGAAGAACTGATAAACTTTGTTTATCCGCAAGATCTACTCCAGTCAGCAATCAATCGTTGGGAAGACTTTTGTGGTCGTGCTATTTTGTGCCCGCTAAACACTGAAACTTTCGAAATGAATAATATTATTTTGGTATTATTTAATTTTGAGTTTTAAATTTAATTAATAAATAGGATCGCATTGCCGGACACGAACAAACTTATTTATCGATAACAACGCCAATAATGGATGAAGATTCGCTTGAAAACAATGCTTCTGATATTGATTATGAAAACTTGACTAGGCAAACACCGCCGGGAATTCCAGAACATGTTCTTCGTGTTCGTATTGGAGCTATTATGATGCTCATCATCAATTTATCTGTATAAATTGTTTATTTTATGAATATTATTTATATAATTAAGGTTCAAAATGGGTTATGTAACGGAACTAGAGTCCAGATTGTTGGTTTACGCCAGAATCTTATTCGCTGTCGAATTCTTTCTGGATCCGGGAAAGGAAACGAACATGATTTATTCAGAACACGTTTTCAATATGGCGCCGACCCAAAAGCCCCACAAGAAGGCATGTTTCGAGTTGAACGGGTTCAGTTTCCATTGCGTCCAGGCGCAGTTATGACAATCAACAAGTCCCAAGGGTAAATAATCTTTTAAAAATATTTATGAATAATATATTTTAGTCAAACCCTTTCTCGCGTTGGAGTTGCACTTGACCATTCACAGTGCTTCTCTCATGGACAACTCTATGTAGCTCTTTCAAGAGCACGCGACGCAGAAAGTGTTAAGGTTGCAACGCTCCGCAAAGATCGCAGAGTGAAGAATCCAGTCATTCCTGCAATGATTGACGAAGAAGACTTAAATGAGCTTGGGCCAATGGAACTCGCCATGTCATCCGGCGATGAACCAGTTCTCATCGAACGTATACCACATGAACAGGTATTTATAAAAAGATTTAAAAAATATTGATTAATTTAGACAACAACATCGTCTACTGCTTTTATCTCACAACAGCCAACAACATCGGCTACTGAATCTACACAGGCAACAACATCGCCAAATACTGTCCAAAACAATTCTGAACCGACAATTACTAATTCGCCCAGTTACTTTCTTGACAATGTTACTGGAGACGGAGATTGCCTATTTCGGTTTAAATAAATAATTTTATTTTGTAATAAATAATATAGTTCTATTGTGCGCGCCTTATATGCTGGATCAGAAGGATTAGCTATCCATGGCAACTTTTTATACGAAGATTCCCAACGAGGATTAAGAAGACTGATTGCGCGCCGTTATCAAGAAGACCTGCACAACATCGCAGATGAAGACCTCACTGATGAGCGCATTCACGAGATCGAATGGGACGCTCCACATATTCGACAGGCTGGACTTCGTTTGGATGTAACAGATCCGCGAAGATCTATGCGAGAATATAGCCTACATATGATGCAACCGGCGAACAACAACAACACACGCTATGGATCTCATCTTGAAATCCGTTATGCCGAAATTGTTCTTGGACGGCGCATTCTTATCGTCGAAAATCTCCGACGGCGCGTAATTGATGCAAATGGACGTAGTCAATGGAGAAATATGCCAAATGAATACCAAGGAATTTTCCTCTCTCCTGGCCTTTCTGCAGAAGAGATGGGTTTAACATCTATCACAGACTTTGGTCAAATCTTTCAAATACTACGTGCTCACAATTTGGACAATACCATCGTCCTACGTCTCGAAGGCATACACTACCGACCAATATATTTGGTAGAATATTTTTCAAATAATAAAAATTGATTAAACATTTAAGCGTCCAATGCCTGAAGAACATGTTGAAGATAATATAAGGGTTTTAAATCTGCTAGGCGACGTTCCAGATGAACCGTGGACTCCACAATGATTATTTTGAAAATGAATATGCTATTAAATGTTTCGAAAGTTTTGACAAATTTGAATATATCTTGGATTGTGCTATGATTTGTTTGGAAAAATTGTAAGCAGTTTAAATTTGTTAATAAATAATTAAATTTTGTTTTTAAAGAATTTATATGGTGTGTTATTTTTTTGATCATATTTGTTTGGATCTTTATGTTATTTGGATATTTGGATTGTTTATTTTTTGGCTGTTTTGGTTAACAATTTGTTTGGGTTTTAGGTTAATTGGATTTCTGGAATATATTTGTTTGGAAGTTTTGGATTATATTTAATTGAGTGACTGGATTATAAGTTCGTTGGATGTTTTGGATGTTGTTGTTATAGTTGATTATGGAACAAGCAATGGAATTGGTGTAGGGTCAATCCCTCCTGATGACAGGTACCCCTTTTCGATAAATAACAATTAACTGATTAAATTAGAGTTTGTTCTTTGGATGATTTGGTGTCAACTTTGTTCGGTTTTTTGGATGATTAGTTCTTTGGATTATTTGGATGTTTAGTTCTTTGGATTTTTTGGATGTTTAGTTCTTTGGATGTTTTGGATGTTAAGTTTTTTGTTGGTTGGAGCTACGGAAGAATTGTAGTATGGAAGAATTGATGGAAGTCGGTGTAGGTTGTTTTGGATTATTAGTTGGTTGTTTTGGATTATTAGTTTTGGGGTGTTTTGGCAAAGAAATTGAGAATTGTTTGGCTAAATGTATGTAGTTTAAATTATGGATAATATTTAATTTTTGTTCAGGAGAAAATGTGGTCTATTTTGAGTATATTTTGGATGTTGAATTATTTTTTGGATCGGATTTATGTTGTTTAGATGTTTGGTTTTTTGTTCGTTAGATGTTTTGGATTATAAGTTTTTGGATTTTGGAGAAAGATATTAAGAATTGTTTGGATAAATGTATGTATTTTATATGACTAAATAATTTTAACTTTTTGTTAAGGAAGAAAAGTTTTGTTTAAAATATTTTGGTTGTTGTGTATGTTTGGAGTGTTGGCTTTTTTGGATTTTTATTTGATTGCTATTGTTTTACAACTTCTTTGAATGTGCAATTTTTTAATGCTTTGTTTACTATTTTTTGGCTCTTTTGAATGTTTTAATTATTTTTTGGTTTAAATGTTAGTGATATTATTTTGTTTGTTTATTTTATTTTCTATTTTATTTCAAATATGTTAAAGTTGCTTTTTATATATTGAGCCAAAAAATTTATATCTAAATTTTGTTTTTAAAGTAACCATAACACTAATTTTAGGTTTGGGGAGGGATGTGTAACGCATCTCACTCATTCCTAAGAATTACAAATCATTCACTAATTTTTGGCTCCTTATATTTTTCTTGATAAGTATATTTTGTTTAATTTATTTTGTGTTATTTTGTTTTTGTTTATTTTTTTGCTTTCTTTATTTTAACTGTTAGTTACCTTCTTTATATTGAGCCAAAAAATTTTTATTTAAATTTTGTATTTAAAGTAACAATAAATATTTATTTTAGGTTTGGGGAGGGATGTGTAACGCATCTCACTCATTCCTAAGAATTACAAATCATTCACTAATTTTTGGCTCCTTATATTTTTCTTGATAAGTATATTTTGTTTAATTTATTTTGTGTTATTTTGTTTTTGTTTATTTTTTTGCTTTCTTTATTTTAACTGTTAGTTACCTTCTTTATATTGAGCCAAAAATTTTTTATTTAAATTTTGTTTATTAAAGTTACAATAACTTTTATTTTAGGTTTGGGGAGGGATGTGTAACGCATCTCACTCATTCCTAAGAATTACAAATCATTCACTAATTTTTGGCTCCTTATATTTTTCTTGATAAGTATATTTTGTTTAATTTATTTTGTGTTATTTTGTTTTTGTTTATTTTTTTGCCTTCTTTACTTTAACTGTTAGTTACCTTCTTTATATTGAGCCAAAAAATTTTTATTTAAATTTTGTTTATTAAAGTTACAATAACTTTTATTTTAGGTTTGAGGAGGGATGTGTAACGCATCTCACTCATACCTAAGAATTCAAATTTTCTCCGTTTTTTGGCTCCTTATATTTTTTGATAATTATATTTTGTTTAAATTATTTTTTGTTAGTTTATTTTATTTTAATTTTGTTTTAAAAAAATTTTTAAATAATAAAATTTTGAATTTTCATTGTATTAAGTATTATTATTAGCAGTATTGGTTTTAAAGAATCTATGACTTACTTTATATTAAGTTATTGATTTTAAATAGAAATTTCTTCATATATCCAAAATTACAAATCGGATTTTTTAACTATAATTTCGAACGAAAATATTGACAAAATTTTTCTAATTATTAGCAAATTTTACAAATTAAAGTTAACATGATATTAGAATGATGGAATGCCCAGACTTCCCTGACAAAACAATACACTGAATGTGTTCAAAAATTATCAACAACCTTTTAAATGTTTTATCTCTACCCCAAAATGTTGAATTTTAAAAAATTTCAAAATATGTCAGAGACTGAAACCTTTCTGGGACTCTAACTTTTAGGAAAAATCTTGTAGAATTTTTCTATCAACGGATCCAGATTCAGCGTATGCGGTTCCACTATAAAACACATTTTTGAGCTAAATTTAAAAAATTTTATGTCCTCGATTTTTTCCAAAGGGGTACCCCTTTTCAAAAAAATCGGAAATACTTAAGTGGCCATAACTTTTTTAAGGATCGATGTTTTTGTATGCAGTTTCTTTTAAAAATAAGAGCAAAAAATTAGAAATTTTTTAAGATCAAAATACTTTGAAAATTTTCTAACATGGTGCAGTAGGGGTCGATTTTTAAAAAATCCAAAATTTTTCGGTTTTTTGAAAAATTTTTTGGTTTTTTGACATTGGAGTTGAATGAAATTATTTTTTCTTTAAAGAGCCTATTTTTCTGCATATTATAAAATTTTAAAATATTTAAAAAAGTTGTAGATTGAAAAAGTTATGATTTTTTAAAAATTTAGAGTAATTTTTCGACCATGATTTTCGGCCAAAAAATAATTTTTCCAAAAATAAAGATAAATGGGTCAAATGATATATCATTCGAAAACTCTTATCAAGCTGAGTCTAAAAAAATTTTTTGTAAAATTTTCTGATCAACTGTCGTCAAGTAAAAAATTAACTTTCTTTCAAATTAAACAATGATCCTCATAAAAGTGTTAATAACAATTTTTTACGGGTTTTCTCAAAATTGTTATATACCTACCCATATACCCACTACCAAAAACGCTAGAGACAGCAGTTTCTCCCATGCCAGTGGCAACGCCCAGAACGCTAGTTATCTATATATAAAAAAACGCGACCTACAAAAACGTTTTTTTTAAATAACTTTTTTTCTAGATCTCGGATTGACCTGAAATTTTTTATAGATATATCAGCTGCTCAGAAGACACAACTTTTCTGTTGATGACGAAACACGAAAATTTCGGGAATGTCGAAATGTCGAAATTTCGAAACACGAAACTGAGGATGAATGTCCCAAAACGAAATTTTAAAAATAAGGGTCTGCTGGACAAAAGATGCTCCGTTTAAAGCTGCACCGATTAACCGGAGCACTTTTTCGAAACCGACTTCCCTAACCCGAGATATTTTCGGTCGAAAAAGGTACTACCCACTTTTTTTCACTTTTTGTGAAATTGACCGTTTTTTCGACATTTCGACATGAAGACGAAATGCGAAAAAACGATTTTGACTACTGCGATAGAGTCGAGAATTATCTATAAAATGACGGAAAAATTTTTAAAATCGAACCGTGGGTTCGAAAGATATGGCCCCCCAAAGTGTCAAAAATTGCCCAAATTTTTTTGAAAAATTTTGTCTTTTTTGGGTACCCCGGGAAAGAAAAAATAGGGCTCGACTCGAAAGTCGGATCCGGACAAATTTTTTTTTGTTTGAGAGAGGATGAATGGGACCATAGAGGAAAACTATAGAGAAGTTCGAAAAGTCGACTTAAGTTGGTCAAAAGTCGAGTTTGGCAAAATGTCGAAAACGTTTTTTCGACTTTTCGACCTGATACCGAACACGGACGATTTCGGCCCCGACTAAAGGGCACAACTCCCTCGAATTTCCTATTGAATAAAAAAAAGTTCACGCAAATATGATTATCCGTTCGGGACTTATGCGTGATACAACGAACCGGGGTAAAGACGAATTGGGATTTAGTGGGGGTAATTTAGGACAAAACGTCGGCACAACAAAAGATCACATTTTTTCTGTTGATATAAAAATTCTGAACTTTATCCTATAATAAGTAATCGAATATGGAGAGTTCGAAAAAAATATTTTTAGTTGGGACACTTGAGTCTCAAAAGAGTTATTTGAGTCTGAAGGTTCAAAAGTTCCAAAAAATAGTGCCAATCGACTTAAAACGAAATTAGACGAAATTGGCCCTGCTGGACGAAAGATGTCCCGTTCAATTTGGAACCGAATGACCGAAGCACTTTTTCGATTTTGACTCTTCTAACTGGAGATATTTTCGGAAGAATAAGGTACTACTTACTTTTTTTAATTTTACCGATTTGGCCATTTTTGCGAAATTTCGTATTCAAGGCGAAATGTAAAAAATACGAATTTGACTACTTCGACTAATTGGCAAATTCTTTATCCAATGACGGATAAATTTTGTAAAACGGACAACCTCTTCGAGAGTTATGATCTGATAAATTGTCGAAACTTACCAAAAAAATTTCTTTTTTTTTTGCCTATATTTTGTGCTTCAAATTAAATTTTTTTGCTTCTATTTTTAATTGAAGAACATTTTTTTGTTTCAACTTTAAGTTGATGACAATTTTTCTGCTTCTATTTGAATTGAAGCACATTTTTTTGCTGCAACTTTGAATTGAAGCACATTTTTGTGCTTCAGTTTTGAATAGAAGCACATTTTTGTGCTTCAACTTTGCATTGAAGCACATTTTTTGTGCTTCAGATTTTAATTTGAAGCCCATTTTTTGTGCTTCAGATTTCAATTTGAAGCAAATTTTTTGTGCTTCCATTTTGAATTGAAGCACATTTTTGTGCTTCAACTTTGAATTGAACCAAATTTTTTTGCTTCAACTTTGAATTGAAGCACATTTTTGTGCTTCAGTTTTAATTTGAAGCACATTTTTTGTGCTTCACTTTTGAGTTGAAGCACAATTTTTGTGCTTCAGTTTTGAATTGAAGCACAATTTTTGTGCTTCAATTTTGAGTTGAAGCATAACTTTAGTGCTTCAATTTTGAGTTGAAGCACTTTTTTGTGCTTCAGTTTTAATTTTAAGCAACTTTTTTGTGTTTTAGTTTTAATTTGAAGACATTTTTTGCTTCAATTTTTAGTTTGAAGGTATTTGAATAGAAATTCAAACTAATACAAATTTATTTTTAAATTTCATATATTATGTATTTTTGTAATTTTTTTAAATGAAGCTAAGACTAATACTAATTTTATTTGAAATTTTATATATTATTTATTTTTTGACATTTTTTAATTAAAGCTTAAAAAATACTATTTTTGTTTTGAACTTTTATATATTATGAATATTTTTACATTTTTGCGATTTTGTGCGTTGTTTCGAAATTTCGAAAATTTTGATTTTGACTACTGCGACTAAGCAGTGAATTTTCTATCGAATGATGCAACAATTGTGTAAAACTGATTATCCTTTTGGGAGTTATGGGCGCTAAAATGTCGAAATTCCACATTTTTTAATTTTTGTGATTTTGTCCGTTTTTTCGAAATTTCGTCATGAAGACGAAACCGAAAAAGTTGATTTTGACTACTGCGATTAAGCAATAAATTCTCTATCGAATGAAGGAAAAATTTCCTAATTCGGGTTATCCGTTCCGGAGATATGATTCAACAAAATGTCGAAATACCCCTTTTTAAAAGTTTTTGCAATTTTATCAGTTTTTTTCGAAATTTCGCTATAAGGACGAAATGGAAAATTCTGAATTTGACTACTGCAAATCAGTAGCAAATTCACTATTAAATGGCGAAAAAATTTTGAAAATCCGACCATCCGTTCGGAAGTTATGATTCGACACATTGTCGAACTTCGCCAAAAATTTTTTCAAAAATTTTTTTTGAAGATACAAAGTAAGAAAAGTAACCTATATCTGATCAACATTATAGTAATTAATGATTTAAATTTTTTATATTATGTAAATGCTCTTAATTTTCACAATTAAAATTATTTTTAAATTGAATTTTTTTTTGAAAATTATTATATATTAAGTAAACAGGGCAAAAAAGCACCAACTAAAAAATAAATTTAGGTAACTTTTTTTTGGATTGGTTGATTTCGCTCAAACTTTCTGCAAAATAACACTGTTCTCCCGGGCAACAAAAAGTCTGCTAAGCAAAAGTTTCGAAAATTTCGCGAAACATGTTTTGCGAAATTTCGAAACACGAAACTGAAGACAAATGTCGCAAACCGAACTTGGACGAAATTGAGTTTTCCGGTAAAAGATGCTCCGTTCAATTCAGTTTCGAATAATCGAAGCAATTTCACGAAATGAAAACTCCTAACCGAAGAAATTCCCGGGAAAAAGGTACTACCCACTTTTTTGACATTTTTGTGATTTTGTCCGTTTCTTCGAAATTTCGTCATGAAGACGAAACCGAAAAAGTTGATTTTGACTACTGCGACTAATCACTAAATTCTCTATCGAATTATGCAAAAATTGTGTAAAATGGATTATCCATTCGGGAATCATGGTCGAAAAAATGTCGAAATACCCAATTTTTAAAATTTTACCGATTTTGTCCGATTTTTCGAAACTTCGCAAAGAAGACGAAATATAAAAAACTGATTTTGACTACTGCGACTAAGCAGCTAATTCTCTATCGAATGTCGGAAAAATTTCGAAAATCGGACCATCCGTTCGGGCGTTACGTTTCGAAAACTTGTCGAAACCCACATTTTTTTGACATTTTGCGATTTTGTCCGTTCTTTCGAAATTTCGTACTGAAGACGAAATTTAACAATCTGAATTTGACTACTGCGACTAATCAACTAAATCTCCATCGAATGACGAAAAAATTGTGAAAATATAATTATACGTTCCTGAGTTATAGTTCGAAAAAATGCCGAAACTTGCCAAAAATGTTTATTCAAAATTTTTTTTCAATCTTCAGAGTAAGTATAAATTTAGAATAGCTGTTCAAATATAAAAATTAATAATTGAAATTTCATATATTAAGCAAAATATATCGTATTGCTGATCTATCTAATAAAAATTTTGATTGAAATTTTATATATTAAGTATAATGCCTCTGCTTTTCACACCTAAAATTATTTTTAAGTTGGATTTTTATATATTTTGTAAAATGGTCGCAAAATGGTACTATCGAAAAATAAAATTTAAATAACTTTTTTTTGTTTCTGTCGATTGAGCTGAAACCTTTTACAAAGAACAATATTCTTGCGGGATACAAAAAGTCTGTTGGCCAAAAGTTTCGAAAACTTCGCGAAACATGTTTTCGAAATTTCGAAACACGAAACTGAAGACGAATGTTCCAATACGAAATTGGACGAAATTGAATTTGATTGATAAAAAGTGCTCCGTTCAATTCTGCATCAATTAACTGAAGAACTTTTGAATTTAACTCTTCTAACCGGAGAAATTCCAGGGACAAGAAAGTACTACCAAATTTTTAATATTTTTGTGAATTTGTATTTTTTAAAATTTCGTGATGGAGACGAATTCGAAAAATTTGATTTTGACTACTGCACCTAAGCAGCAAATTCTCTATCGAATGACGGAAAATTTTCGAAATTCGGATTATCGATTCCGGAGTTATGGTCAATAAAATGTCGAAATGTCCCTTTTTTAAATTTTCTCGATTTTGCCCGTTTTTTCGAAATTTCGCCAAGAAGCTGAAACCGAAAACTCTGATTTTGACTTCTGCGATTAAGCAGTGGATTCTCTATAAAATGGCGATAAAATTTTGTAAAACGGTCTATTCATTCGGGAGTTATGATCAGTCAAAATGTTAAAATTTGCCAAAAAAAACAAAATTACAAAACTAGACTTAGATTGACATAAATATTCGAATCAAAACTCAACCGACGCTATTGAAATAAGTCTTAAAAAATTCCCCATATTTGAGTACATATTTTGACAAATTTTCCCACAGATCTGATTATCTGACAAAAAGTTATTACATTTTAGTTGTAAAAAATCACTGAAAAAATAGACACAAGTATCAAACACTTTTGCAAAACAACGGGTTAAATTTGACAACTTTTAACAAAAAAGGAGTTTTATAGTGGAAAAATACATGGAGAATTCAAATCCGTTGTCAGAAAAGTTTTAAAAATTTTTCCTCGACGTTAGAGTCAAAAGAACAGTTTGAGTCTCAGATAATTTCCTCGACTTATATCTCTCCGAGACTTAAGTTTGCCCCACACAAACCATATATTTTCTGAATCAGCAGAAGTTGCTCTACAAGATAGGCTATCTAACTCTCAGTTCAATTTTTTGACTCGAAAAAATTTCCGAGCATTTTGGACACTTAGACTCAAATATCTTGGCCCAGACTCAACTGACCCTTTTGAAACTTTTCTTAAAAAATTCCCCATATTCGATTATATATTCGTACCAATTTTCATCCAGATCGGCTGATCCGTTAAAAAGTTATGTTGAAATTAAAAAACCCCAAAATTGTAGAAATATAAAATATTTCAATTAACTTTTTATTTATAGATTTACAAATTTTCCCAAATTTGTGCATAATTCTACAGAATTTTTGTTTGGCTGGGTATTTACCCAGCTTTACGGGCGAAAGCTCAATTTTTGGGTTATGGGTTAGTACCGCGAGGTGCGTTGGCACCAATGAGCGGGATCCAGGAAAACCCTTAGGCACCAACGTGCACGGACGTTCGTCCTTCCAAAATGGGGATTGGAGCGGACCTGTTTCCCTTTATGGGGTATAGGATGGCTTCCCTCAACGGGAGGAAGACTTGGGTGGTGTGCGCCCAATGAGTCCGGACTCACGGAGGGCGCGGGTGGGGTGAGCCCGGTGGCCGTGCCTGACGGACAATGGCGCTATGCGGAGAATGGATTCTCTGGGCTCCTAGCCTTGTCCCGATGGATCACACGGTCAGCGGTACGGAGTAAGAAAAGGCATGGTATCACCGGCCATGCAACCCCACTGGAGTCCCTGCCATGTTCGTGGATAAGCTTCGGCTTATTCACCTCACCCTGACGTCCGAAGCGTATGGGGTGTGATGGCATACTTCCAAACGCGCCGGAATAAAACCTGGCAGCTCGATGTTCGCTGTGGTGGCAACTCCCGAGCGTGCAAGCAGGTCCTTGATCTCCGTTTGTCAAAGCCAACTGATGGCTAAGCTATCAGGAGGCATGAACTTGGTAGATAAGTTCGCTTATCGACCTGTAGTTCGCGGGAGCTACAGGGCCAGGTTCATGCACTCTTGCATCATGTATTGGATGCACAGGCCATAACTCTTAAAGGGTGTATGTCTGGTGGATTCATGGCATTCTCTATGTGGTGTAAGACTCCTGGTACGTTTGGTCCTCTCGGTTTGAATCCACTGGGCATGCATCCGAAATTATTTCTTTTTGGCAACATGCAATATGGTTCATCTACATCGTCTACAATGAATATGTCAGAACATGCAACATGATGAAGCTGTACATGGATACGTGGGTTAAAAGTGACATTTGAATCTTAAAAGGGGCATTTGAGTTCTGAAACTTTTAGTTGTTTATTAAGTCATTAGAAGTTTAAAAACACTATTGGGGAGGGTTTTTAAGTCTTTAGAAGACATTTATGTCAAGGTGAATTTTTGAAGAATTTGGGGGTTTTCTGGGTCTCCGAGCAGAGATACGGTCTTCTAAGTGTGTTTTTCGGATTTCTCGACCAAAGTTTACCCGTCTTTAATAAACCCCCAAATTCTAACGGTTAAGCTCTATTTTTAACGGGAAAAAAGTTATGCTTGAAAGTTTGATATCTCAGGGTAAATTTTTCAATTTTGGGGTATAATTGAAATGAATGGTTTAAAATAAGCTTATTCATCATGATATTGATAAGTAAGAACAAAATTAATCGTTAAGAGTTTTGGTTTTACTATAATTCGATTTTATGAAAAATTTGGCTAAATTCGTGTTCGCGGTTTTGGGTCGACTTGCCTTTACTTTTTCGTTGATAACTTTTTGAAAAAAATTAGCAGGGAGATTGTTTATATCTCAGTCGAAAGCTAATAAATAGGGCTTCAAACCGTATTATAAATTATAAAATTAAAAAATTTTTTAGTGCCAAAAATAGTGGGTGCCGGACGTATGACCCCCTAAAAGTTTAAAAATATTTTTTTGAAAAATTTTTGTTTTAATGCAATTTATGATTTAAGAATATAAAATGATTGCGTTTAAGTGAAAAAAATATTTTAATGTCCGTTAGAGTCTTAAAACGATCGTTTGAGTATCTTCAAAATTATTAAAATTTTAACCAATTTTTTTAGTTTAGTTAGGTTTATATGATAATTGTATTGCAATAAATGCTTTGTGTTGTTGGATTATTATTAATTTCAGTAAGTTAACATTTTTTAAATTTATTATTATTGCTTTTGTTAGTGATTTGCTCAATTATTAACTAATTGCCTAATATGATTGTTGATAAATTCAATTATTTAATATTTTGCTATATATTTATGGTTTGTTTTGTTTTTATTTTAATTGTAAAATTTCAAGCTATTATAATTGCTATTATAATTTTTTAATTGAATATTTTTAAGTTTAATTTCTTGCAACAATTTATTTACAACACTCAATTTGCTTCAAGTGTTGTTTACTGTCTTAATTATTTAACAAATTTTGAATCAATTATGGTGTCTTACTTATTATTACTATATATTTATGGTTTGTTTTGTTTTTGTTTTTAATTGCTATTAGAATTACTATTATAATTTTTTAATAGAATATTTTTAAGTTTAATTTCTTGCGACAATTTAATTACAACAATAAATTTTCTTCAATTATTGCTTGCTGGCTTTATTATTTGTCGATTTTTCAATCAGTCATGAGTTGGTATAATTTTTAGTTAGTTTTGTTTTGATTTCAATTTTTTATAGTTTAATTTAAAGCTCAATTGTTTTGTAAATATTAATTCATATGTTAACGAGTTTAACGCTTTGGATTACAATTTGCTAAGTTTGTTAGCTTTTGTTTAATTTATTATTAATTTTAATAGTGATTTAATTCAATTATTAATTGATTACATTGATTGTTTGATTTATATGGCAATTGTTTCGTTTCAATATCTATAATTTGTTTCAATTAATTGGAGTTAGTTTTATTTTTGTTTGCCTGTTTTTTATATTTAATTTTAAGTTATTTACATGATTGTTTTACTTACTAAAGTGTACAGGTTTTTAGTTTAATTAGGGACCCTGAGAATCCGGCAGTTTAATGTTTATCAATGGCTGTCGAGGGAGGGTGGTGCGCGTTTCCGCAGGCCTCCACGAAGGTGAATAGCACCGGGCTGCGCACTGGGCAACTTTTATCCATTTTTCGTTAATTGTGGATAAAAGGCTAAGTCAACCTCAAAAAGAGGGAGACAGCGGAATAGGTTACGTATATTACTTTGCATAAATTACTAGAATTTAAGAAAATCCTCTCATTTTTATTTGGTATATCCAATAATATTTTTTCATTGTTCTTCAATAAATTGATTTAATTTAGATGATTTTATATTTGAACATTTTTATTAGCACTGACAATTAATTGCTTATCTAGAATTTGTTTTTCATAACTTAAATTAAATTTTTCGTAAAATCATAATTTTTGTCCTTTTATTATTAATAAAAAAATTTTTTAGATCAAATAATTATTATTTAAATATTTTTCTTCAAAATGGTTTCCAAAGACCGAAAAAGACTTGAAGAAATGCGAGAAAAATCAAGAAAAAGGAGAAGTGAAACTGCTTCTGTTACCTCCATGGATTCTGTATCTGAAAAACGTTCTCACGTTGAAAAAGATGAACAAAGTATTTAAAATCATGTAGAATTATATCTTTAGAATGATTTTATTATAGGCTCTGTAAATTCTGACGTATTCAATGTTCCTTTAACACCATCACACAGCCAGGAAACAATTTCTGAGACTAGTGACGGTACTACTCCACCAGAAATATTATACTTATTTTATTTTAAAGATATTATCCCAAAAAATAAAGGTGGTAGACCCTGTAAGAAAAGACGATACGGTTCTGGTAGAAAATTGGAGATTTTGGAACCTGTTTCTCAAGCTGCGGAAGATTTTGAAAACGAAGTTTTACATGGAATTAGTCGAGAATTAGATCTTGACGATATCGGTATTTTAATTAGCTTTTTTTGTTATTCATTGTTTATTTGAAAAGAATCTACATCACAAACTAGCATTTCGGCTATAACATTACGCCGTTCTACACGCCATTCAAGCACTGTATCGCGCTTTTCTGATATGAGTTTTTCTGATAAATGGCCCTCACATCGCCCTATTGCTAATAACTGTTCAAGAGTTCACAAAGGCTTTGGATGTGGCGCCAAAAATTCAAATCATATGCCAAAATATTACAATTCTCTTTGCAAAGTATATTTATTAAAATTTTTGCCTTCACAATTTTTTAGAATGATGTTTTGATTGACTGCCGTTGTCCATATTGTAAGGCCATTTTATTACCATCAGAAACAATTGGTCCGGCTGCATTCGTTAAATGTTGTGCAAAAGGAAGAGTGAATTTAACAGAACGTTTCGCTTCTTTGCAAGACTTACCACTTGGACTTGATCTCATACTGCACAATCCTGCTACTTCTTCAACAAGAGACCGTCTTTTGAAAAATGTACTACGATATAACGATCAACTTTCTTTTGGCCAAATTCGTATGGAACGATCTTTTGACTTTCCTGAATCACATCGGATTGTCAAAACGAATAACATGTTCAGTTATATGTTATTTGACATTCGCCAACCTGGTGGACAACAACAACCAGAACTACGAGGCCAACTGTACACAATACCACCAAATTCTGCTGAAACTAGACTTAATGAGCTTTCAACTGAAAATGAATTAGATGTTTGTTACAATTTATAAAAATTTAAAAATATTTCTATTTTTAGCCAATCATTCTGCAAGAATTGTTTAATATCTTGAAGCGAAATCATTGGATGGCGGAACTTTTTCAAATTGCCTCTGACGTTTATAAAGATCTTTCGGCCGACCTACAACTTCAGTTCAAAATGCTTGTGGTTGATGCCAATAAACGTGGCACTGAGCGCACAATTGAAAATGTTGTTTTTACGTTTTACAAAAATATTAGAATTTTTAGGTTCCGTCCATTGACATTAATCCGAACGATGCTTCAGTTTTGCGACAAATTCATCCTGGACGTCTCAGTGTTGAAACCTCTGCTGGCAGTCAACTCGTCGCGCAGTTTTATTTGGATAATGGAGAAAATGTGCCACCCGAAGGAAAATATGATGTAATTCTCACAGGACAGAAAGGAACAGGTCAAGTTAGTCTAAAATGGTGGCATCGGGCGGCGGACGCAGCATGTTTCCCACTTCTGTTTCCAAGAGGACAAAATGGATTTGGTTTTTAATAATCTCTAACATAATTTTAAAAATATTTTAAGAAAATGGTTTAAAATTAATATTGCGACCTGGAGAATATTTGCAAGGAAGCAGACGTGTAATTGTTGGAGCCGAAGGAGAACTTAATCCCGAAATTGATCTTGGAGAAGGCGAGGAATTCCTTCATGATATCGACAATCGCGAAGAACATCAGCGTGAATATGTATCGAGAGCTCAATACTTCAGATACATGTGTCAACATAGAGGAACCTCATGGAAGGCAAATCATTGGTTATGGGAATATGGTCAACTTGCCCAGCTTTACACGATCACATACAATCAAAGAATGGAAGCGCAAAAAGTTCAGTATATGAAACAACTGCAAGGAAAATACCGTTATGTCCGTCAGGCTGCTTTGTTGGATTGGCTTAAAAAACTGTTGGAGAAACAAGGCAAATAAATATAATTATTAATTACAATGTAACTTATAGGATTGCAAGGACCCATTGGCCAAGTGTACATGACAAACGAACATTTCAGAGGATCTCGACAATATTACCAAAAGCAATATGCTGCATGCATGACTATCTGCAGGGAAATTGGTTCGATCGATCTACTTATCACGTACACTATGGATCCATCTGCACCAGAATTAAGTGATATACTTCTTGAACACCAGAACTGGTCAGATCGCCCAATGGAAGTCTGCCGCATCTTCGTTGATAAACTTGCCGAACTTGTGAAAGATATTACTGAAAGAGAGATTCTTGGCCCAGTTAAAGCTTGGTTCCACAGCCTAGAACATCAAAAACGGTTTTTATTCTTTATATTATTATTAAAGTTAAAGTTTTTAGCGGTCTTCCTCATGTCCATTTTGCCGTGATCTTGGACTGGGAAAAGATGCGTAAATCTGGTCGTATTACATCTAAAGAAGAATACATGGAACAATATATTTCGGCTGAAATACCAGATTTGCCACAATCAAATGATCGCACAGAATCGGCAGTTTCTCAACGGCTTTTGTATCAAATTGTTGTGACAAAACATGTTCATACATGTAACCAACATTGCCTGCGAGACGGAATAAGATGTGCTAAACGTTTTCCTGTAAAAATATTTATATGTATTATTGTATATTTTTTAAATTAAGCACGCTTATTCTGACAATAATATATATTCCGATAATGCTTATCCAAAATACCGACGACGCCCTCCACCAACATCGGAGATTGAACGCAAAAAGAATCCAGAATTATTTGGAAACATTCATAAATATGTTGATCATTATGGCAAACAGCATGTTGTTACCAATCAATATGTTGTTCCATACAATCATTTTCTTCTTTCTAAATACAGATCACAGTATATTTATATTTAAATACAATTTAACTTTGTTGTTTAGTATTAATGTTGAACTCGTGGCCGGTGATGGATGTGTGAAATACGTAACAAAATATGTGATGAAAGGAGCCGACATGGCATTCATTAGGGTTGAACAGGAAGGATTTGAAGGGGGTGCTTGGAGATATGATGAGTTTCATCAACTTCGCCTTGCACGCTACATAACATCGATGGAGGCTTTTTTGTCCCTTTGGGGTACAAAATTGGTTGTTAGATCACACATTGTATTTAGTTTTTCCATTTCTTTTTCTATTCGTTTCGTTTAGGTTGACGAACTTGATATTCATGGACCTCAGGGTCATCATGTTGCTGTTGAAGAAGGTAGAGAACTGGAAATTGCTGAAGATTTGCAAAGAAGATTGAATGAAGGAGAAGAACGCAGAACCCAATTAACTGCCTATTTCGATTTTAATCGTCAGAGACAATTAATTGGTGAACATCCTGCAGGCTTAACTTATGGAAATGCATACAAACAACTTCGCTATAATGTCCATAAAAAGAACTGGCAATTCTATGTGAATCCCGATTTACATCAGAAGAAGCTTTGCCGTATTCGCACTGTTTCGCCGACGAATTTGGAGCTTCTTGCAATTAGAGTACTTAAAATTAGATTTTTAAATTTATTTTAATTCTAGATCTTGCTGACTGTTGTTGTTGATCCCACTTGCTGGGAGGACCTGCGCACTTTTGAGAATGTTGTCTACCCAACATTTTTAGAAGCTGCCAAGGCCCGAGGACTGATGTCTGATGATATTATTTGGAGAAGAACGATTCAAGAAGCATTCGATTCTAATAAGCGCATACAACAGCGCATTCGTTGGCTTGCCATGTTCTTTGGTTCTACAAATCTGACTAATCCAACTGCTCTGCTGGACTATGTTATTCAATTGCCGGAAGATTGGCTTGTATGTATCATTTTAAATATTTTGTTTAAATTTAACTTCAGTATGGGACCCGTGTTGCTCAATTAGATTTTGAATCGCGCCGAGATTATGTTTTGTGTAATATGGAGTGGTTTTTGAGAGCTAATGGTATTCGCCCAGATGAGATTGAAAGAGAAGACGGAACATTTGAAACGGCATGTGAAAGAATTAGGTAAATATTTTGACATATTAGCGAATCTATCTTTATTATAACAGACTCCCACGTCCATCTCTCCGTAACATTCAACCAGAACTGCTTAATGATGCCGAAATCGATCCGGAAATGCTGATAAGAACTCATGTTGATAGACCATTCTTAGAACAACACCAAAGAGGCTCAACTCAAGACTACTATCTTCGCCTGTTTTATAGTGATCCTCGCCCAACTGAGGAACAACAAAACTTTATTGATGAAATTGTTCGAGGTATGTGGAGCGCACGTCATGTCATCGACGGTTCAGAAACATCTTTTGCGCAAGACATTCCACGTAATTTCTTCATAACAGGAGAAGGAGGTTCTGGCAAAACGTTCATGTATAATGTATGTTATAGTTTTAAATTTATTTTTAAAATTATATTTATAGAAGCTGATTGCATTTCTTCATGCTAACGAATTCATAATAATGCCAATGGCAAGTACTGGTATAGCTGCTGAGCTTCTTTATGGTGGAGCAACTGTTCATAAAAGACTTTGCCGCCAAAAACACGTTGATTCTTCTACAAGACCATTTGTTGACTATCGAAGCCAGTTTGCCGATACTATCCGCAAACTTCATGGAATTATTATTGATGAGATTAGCATGCAGCATAAGGATGTTCTTGAATTTGTCGATCGCCTTCTTCGATCTGTTGCTCCACGACCACTGAAGAATATACCATTTGGTGGAAAAGTAATTTTACAATTTTTTAAAAATATTATTAAAATATTAAGTGTGTTGTCCTTGGAGGAGACTGGAAGCAACTTCTTCCTGTCGTCGCAGGTGGCACATTATTACATCAATTTGATGCGTCTATAAAGAATACGGAACTTTTCAAAAAGAATTTTGTAACGAGGAAATTACGCTCTAACCTTCGATTGCAGTCAGGACAAGAACAATACAGGACTTTGCTGAAATGCGTTGGAACTGGAGTTTTGAATGATTCAGATGAGCGAGTTCAACTCCCTGTTGACATTTGTGTTAACTCGAGAGAAGAACTGATAAACTTTGTTTATCCGCAAGATCTACTCCAGTCAGCAATCAATCGTTGGGAAGACTTTTGTGGTCGTGCTATTTTGTGCCCGCTAAACACTGAAACTTTCGAAATGAATAATATTATTTTGGTATTATTTAATTTTGAGTTTTAAATTTAATTAATAAATAGGATCGCATTGCCGGACACGAACAAACTTATTTATCGATAACAACGCCAATAATGGATGAAGATTCGCTTGAAAACAATGCTTCTGATATTGATTATGAAAACTTGACTAGGCAAACACCGCCGGGAATTCCAGAACATGTTCTTCGTGTTCGTATTGGAGCTATTATGATGCTCATCATCAATTTATCTGTATAAATTGTTTATTTTATGAATATTATTTATATAATTAAGGTTCAAAATGGGTTATGTAACGGAACTAGAGTCCAGATTGTTGGTTTACGCCAGAATCTTATTCGCTGTCGAATTCTTTCTGGATCCGGGAAAGGAAACGAACATGATTTATTCAGAACACGTTTTCAATATGGCGCCGACCCAAAAGCCCCACAAGAAGGCATGTTTCGAGTTGAACGGGTTCAGTTTCCATTGCGTCCAGGCGCAGTTATGACAATCAACAAGTCCCAAGGGTAAATAATCTTTTAAAAATATTTATGAATAATATATTTTAGTCAAACCCTTTCTCGCGTTGGAGTTGCACTTGACCATTCACAGTGCTTCTCTCATGGACAACTCTATGTAGCTCTTTCAAGAGCACGCGACGCAGAAAGTGTTAAGGTTGCAACGCTCCGCAAAGATCGCAGAGTGAAGAATCCAGTCATTCCTGCAATGATTGACGAAGAAGACTTAAATGAGCTTGGGCCAATGGAACTCGCCATGTCATCCGGCGATGAACCAGTTCTCATCGAACGTATACCACATGAACAGGTATTTATAAAAAGATTTAAAAAATATTGATTAATTTAGACAACAACATCGTCTACTGCTTTTATCTCACAACAGCCAACAACATCGGCTACTGAATCTACACAGGCAACAACATCGCCAAATACTGTCCAAAACAATTCTGAACCGACAATTACTAATTCGCCCAGTTACTTTCTTGACAATGTTACTGGAGACGGAGATTGCCTATTTCGGTTTAAATAAATAATTTTATTTTGTAATAAATAATATAGTTCTATTGTGCGCGCCTTATATGCTGGATCAGAAGGATTAGCTATCCATGGCAACTTTTTATACGAAGATTCCCAACGAGGATTAAGAAGACTGATTGCGCGCCGTTATCAAGAAGACCTGCACAACATCGCAGATGAAGACCTCACTGATGAGCGCATTCACGAGATCGAATGGGACGCTCCACATATTCGACAGGCTGGACTTCGTTTGGATGTAACAGATCCGCGAAGATCTATGCGAGAATATAGCCTACATATGATGCAACCGGCGAACAACAACAACACACGCTATGGATCTCATCTTGAAATCCGTTATGCCGAAATTGTTCTTGGACGGCGCATTCTTATCGTCGAAAATCTCCGACGGCGCGTAATTGATGCAAATGGACGTAGTCAATGGAGAAATATGCCAAATGAATACCAAGGAATTTTCCTCTCTCCTGGCCTTTCTGCAGAAGAGATGGGTTTAACATCTATCACAGACTTTGGTCAAATCTTTCAAATACTACGTGCTCACAATTTGGACAATACCATCGTCCTACGTCTCGAAGGCATACACTACCGACCAATATATTTGGTAGAATATTTTTCAAATAATAAAAATTGATTAAACATTTAAGCGTCCAATGCCTGAAGAACATGTTGAAGATAATATAAGGGTTTTAAATCTGCTAGGCGACGTTCCAGATGAACCGTGGACTCCACAATGATTATTTTGAAAATGAATATGCTATTAAATGTTTCGAAAGTTTTGACAAATTTGAATATATCTTGGATTGTGCTATGATTTGTTTGGAAAAATTGTAAGCAGTTTAAATTTGTTAATAAATAATTAAATTTTGTTTTTAAAGAATTTATATGGTGTGTTATTTTTTTGATCATATTTGTTTGGATCTTTATGTTATTTGGATATTTGGATTGTTTATTTTTTGGCTGTTTTGGTTAACAATTTGTTTGGGTTTTAGGTTAATTGGATTTCTGGAATATATTTGTTTGGAAGTTTTGGATTATATTTAATTGAGTGACTGGATTATAAGTTCGTTGGATGTTTTGGATGTTGTTGTTATAGTTGATTATGGAACAAGCAATGGAATTGGTGTAGGGTCAATCCCTCCTGATGACAGGTACCCCTTTTCGATAAATAACAATTAACTGATTAAATTAGAGTTTGTTCTTTGGATGATTTGGTGTCAACTTTGTTCGGTTTTTTGGATGATTAGTTCTTTGGATTATTTGGATGTTTAGTTCTTTGGATTTTTTGGATGTTTAGTTCTTTGGATGTTTTGGATGTTAAGTTTTTTGTTGGTTGGAGCTACGGAAGAATTGTAGTATGGAAGAATTGATGGAAGTCGGTGTAGGTTGTTTTGGATTATTAGTTGGTTGTTTTGGATTATTAGTTTTGGGGTGTTTTGGCAAAGAAATTGAGAATTGTTTGGCTAAATGTATGTAGTTTAAATTATGGATAATATTTAATTTTTGTTCAGGAGAAAATGTGGTCTATTTTGAGTATATTTTGGATGTTGAATTATTTTTGGATCGGATTTATGTTGTTTAGATGTTTGGTGTTTTGTTCGTTAGATGTTTTGGATTATAAGTTTTTGGATTTTGGAGAAAGATATTAAGAATTGTTTGGATAAATGTATGTATTTTATATGACTAAATAATTTTAACTTTTTGTTAAGGAAGAAAAGTTTTGTTTAAAATATTTTGGTTGTTGTGTATGTTTGGAGTGTTGGCTTTTTTGGATTTTTATTTGATTGCTATTGTTTTACAACTTCTTTGAATGTGCAATTTTTTAATGCTTTGTTTACTATTTTTTGGCTCTTTTGAATGTTTTAATTATTTTTTGGTTTAAATGTTAGTGATATTATTTTGTTTGTTTATTTTATTTTCTATTTTATTTCAAATATGTTAAAGTTGCTTTTTATATATTGAGCCAAAAAATTTATATCTAAATTTTGTTTTTAAAGTAACCATAACACTAATTTTAGGTTTGGGGAGGGATGTGTAACGCATCTCACTCATTCCTAAGAATTACAAATCATTCACTAATTTTTGGCTCCTTATATTTTTCTTGATAAGTATATTTTGTTTAATTTATTTTGTGTTATTTTGTTTTTGTTTATTTTTTTGCTTTCTTTATTTTAACTGTTAGTTACCTTCTTTATATTGAGCCAAAAAATTTTTATTTAAATTTTGTATTTAAAGTAACAATAAATATTTATTTTAGGTTTGGGGAGGGATGTGTAACGCATCTCACTCATTCCTAAGAATTACAAATCATTCACTAATTTTTGGCTCCTTATATTTTTCTTGATAAGTATATTTTGTTTAATTTATTTTGTGTTATTTTGTTTTTGTTTATTTTTTTGCTTTCTTTATTTTAACTGTTAGTTACCTTCTTTATATTGAGCCAAAAATTTTTTATTTAAATTTTGTTTATTAAAGTTACAATAACTTTTATTTTAGGTTTGGGGAGGGATGTGTAACGCATCTCACTCATTCCTAAGAATTACAAATCATTCACTAATTTTTGGCTCCTTATATTTTTCTTGATAAGTATATTTTGTTTAATTTATTTTGTGTTATTTTGTTTTTGTTTATTTTTTTGCCTTCTTTACTTTAACTGTTAGTTACCTTCTTTATATTGAGCCAAAAAATTTTTATTTAAATTTTGTTTATTAAAGTTACAATAACTTTTATTTTAGGTTTGAGGAGGGATGTGTAACGCATCTCACTCATACCTAAGAATTCAAATTTTCTCCGTTTTTTGGCTCCTTATATTTTTTGATAATTATATTTTGTTTAAATTATTTTTTGTTAGTTTATTTTATTTTAATTTTGTTTTAAAAAAATTTTTAAATAATAAAATTTTGAATTTTCATTGTATTAAGTATTATTATTAGCAGTATTGGTTTTAAAGAATCTATGACTTACTTTATATTAAGTTATTTATTTTAAATAGAAATTTCTTCATATATCCAAAATTACAAATCGGATTTTTTAACTATAATTTCGAACGAAAATATTGACAAAATTTTTCTAATTATTAGCAAATTTTACAAATTAAAGTTAACATGATATTAGAATGATGGAATGCCCAGACTTCCCTGACAAAACAATACACTGAATGTGTTCAAAAATTATCAACAACCTTTTAAATGTTTTATCTCTACCCCAAAATGTTGAATTTTAAAAAATTTCAAAATATGTCAGAGACTGAAACCTTTCTGGGACTCTAACTTTTAGGAAAAATCTTGTAGAATTTTTCTATCAACGGATCCAGATTCAGCGTATGCGGTTCCACTATAAAACACATTTTTGAGCTAAATTTAAAAAATTTTATGTCCTCGATTTTTTCCAAAGGGGTACCCCTTTTCAAAAAAATCGGAAATACTTAAGTGGCCATAACTTTTTTAAGGATCGATGTTTTTGTATGCAGTTTCTTTTAAAAATAAGAGCAAAAAATTAGAAATTTTTTAAGATCAAAATACTTTGAAAATTTTCTAACATGGTGCAGTAGGGGTCGATTTTTAAAAAATCCAAAATTTTTCGGTTTTTTGAAAAATTTTTTGGTTTTTTGACATTGGAGTTGAATGAAATTATTTTTTCTTTAAAGAGCCTATTTTTCTGCATATTATAAAATTTTAAAATATTTAAAAAAGTTGTAGATTGAAAAAGTTATGATTTTTTAAAAATTTAGAGTAATTTTTCGACCATGATTTTCGGCCAAAAAATAATTTTTCCAAAAATAAAGATAAATGGGTCAAATGATATATCATTCGAAAACTCTTATCAAGCTGAGTCTAAAAAATTTTTTGTAAAATTTTCTGATCAACTGTCGTCAAGTAAAAAATTAACTTTCTTTCAAATTAAACAATGATCCTCATAAAAGTGTTAATAACAATTTTTTACGGGTTTTCTCAAAATTGTTATATACCTACCCATATACCCACTACCAAAAACGCTAGAGACAGCAGTTTCTCCCATGCCAGTGGCAACGCCCAGAACGCTAGTTATCTATATATAAAAAAACGCGACCTACAAAAACGTTTTTTTTAAATAACTTTTTTTCTAGATCTCGGATTGACCTGAAATTTTTTATAGATATATCAGCTGCTCAGAAGACACAACTTTTCTGTTGATGACGAAACACGAAAATTTCGGGAATGTCGAAATGTCGAAATTTCGAAACACGAAACTGAGGATGAATGTCCCAAAACGAAATTTTAAAAATAAGGGTCTGCTGGACAAAAGATGCTCCGTTTAAAGCTGCACCGATTAACCGGAGCACTTTTTCGAAACCGACTTCCCTAACCCGAGATATTTTCGGTCGAAAAAGGTACTACCCACTTTTTTTCACTTTTTGTGAAATTGACCGTTTTTTCGACATTTCGACATGAAGACGAAATGCGAAAAAAACGATTTTGACTACTGCGATAGAGTCGAGAATTATCTATAAAATGACGGAAAAATTTTTAAAATCGAACCGTGGGTTCGAAAGATATGGCCCCCCAAAGTGTCAAAAATTGCCCAAATTTTTTTGAAAAATTTTGAATTTTTTGGGTACCACGGGAAAGAAAAAATAGGGCTCGACTCGAAAGTCGGATCCGGACAAACTTTTTTTTGTTTGAGAGAGGATGAATGGGACCATAGAGGAAAATTATGGAGAAGTTCGAAAAGTCGACTTAAGTTGGTCAAAAGTCGATTGTGACAAAAATGCCAAAAGAATTTTTCGACATTTCGACATGATCCCGAACTCTGTCAAGTTCGGTCCCAACTAAAGGGCACATCTCCACAAAATTCTCTATATAATAGAAAAAAATTTTTTTGAAAACGGACAATCCTTCGAGTAGTTATTGGACCAACAACGAAACGGGGTGAAGACGAATTGGGGTTCAGTAGGGGTGAATTAGTACAAAACGTCCGTGCAACAAAAGATCACTTTTTTCGTGCTGATATAAAAATTCTGAACTTGATCCTATATTAGGTAATCGAATACGGGGGGTTCGAAAAAAATATTTTTAGTTGGGACACTTGAGTCTCAAAAGAGTTATTTGAGTCTGAAGTGAAAAAGTGATGATTTTTTGGGGTTTTTCGATATTTTCGACATAAAGTCGAAAATCTAAAATTCGAAATTTTAGTACATTTGAATGGTCTATTGAAACTTTATCGAATGATGTAAAAATTGTGAAAAACGGATTATTAGTTCTGGAGTTATGGCATGAAACCTGTGCTGAACTCCTTCATCCCAGATCCATATACATAAAAACGTAACATGCTCAAACTTTAAAAACTAATTTGAGCAGAACGAAAAGTCAGATCAAAAAGGTCTTTTTTTTGATTGATGGTCGTGCTAAGGAGTAATAGAGGAAAACTATAGAGAAGTTCGAAAAGTCTACTTAAGTTGGTCAAAAGTCGATTTAGGCAAAATGTCGAAAACGTTTTTTCGACTTTTCGACATGATCCCGAACCCGGCCGAGTTCGGTCCCAACTAAAGGGCACATCTTCACAAAATTCTCTATCGGATAGAAAAAAATTTTTTTGAATTCGGACAATCCTTCGAGGAGTTATGCTGGATAGCGTGTTTCGAGAGGCTGTCTTTATGTCGTTTGGTGTAGGAGAACTTGGACAAAATGCCAACGGGACAAAAGGGCAAATTTTTTATGCTGATATGCAATTTTCGAACTTGATCCTATAATAGGTTATCGAATATGGAGAGTTCGAAAAAAATGTTTTTAGGTGGGACACTTGAGTCTCAAACGAGATATTTGAGTCTGAATGTAAAAAGTGCTGGAAACGAGTGGCAATTGAAGTAAAACGTAATTGGAAGAAATTGGATCTGCTGGACGAAAGATGCCCCGTTCAATTTGGGATCGAGTAACGCAAGCATTTTTTCGATTTGGACTTTCCTAACCGGAGACATTTTCGTTAGAAAAAGGTACTACCCATTTTTTGCGATTTTTCCGATTCTGACCGGTTTTTCGACATTTCGACATGAAGACGAAATGCGAAAAAAATGATTTTGACTACTGCGGTTAAGCAGCAAATTCTCTATCGATTGACGGAAAAATTCTGAAAAACGGACCAGCCGTTCGGGCATTATGATCCTACATATTTCGAAAATTGCCAAAAAAACTTTTGCTTTCTATTTTAACTGAAGCACGGTTTTTGTGTTTCTATTTTTGATTGCAGCACGATTTAGTGCTTCAGTTTTTAACTGAAGCAATTTTTTGCTTCGGTTTTTAATTGAAGCAATTTTTTGCTTCAGTTTTTAACTGAAGCAATTTTTTGCTTCAGTTATTAACTGAAGCAATTTTTTGCTTCAGTTTTTAATTGAAGCAATTTTTTGCTTCAGTTTTTAACTGAAGCAATTTATTGCTTCAGTTATTAACTGAAGCAATTTTTTTCTTCGGTTTTTAATTGAACCAAAGTTCGATGCGTAGCCCTCTGCCCGTCTTTGACCAATTTACAGAGGTTTAAAATATTGGGGGCATGTATTTCAAAAGTGATATTTTCCTGTTATTTTCTAAAATTTGTAACTTTTGAAGTATTAGTCGCACAAAGTTGGTTGAGGTGTCATTCGATGGAGAATAAAGTGACGAATAAAATAAAAATAATTTAAAGGGTGTCACTAGAGTCTGAGAAGAGATATTCGAGTTTTTAATTGAAAAATTCAGATTTTTGTGAAATTTCAAACGTAATTCCAAATTTTTCAAAAAACGCTAGAGACAGCAGTTATTCCCATGCCCAGTGGCAACGCCCAGAACGCTAGTTTGTGATAAACTAATTTATTTTATCATCAAAAAATAAAAAAAGTTAAACAAATGATAATTAATAAAAAATTTTCGCTTTTAGTAGGTTCAACAGAAAAAATATCTAAAAATTGATAAATTAAATTATAAACTCTTAATTTCAACTATGATTCAAATATTAAATAAGATTTTAAACTCTAATTTTTAATTCTATAACTAATTCTATCTAGTTCTAATCTTTAATTTAATTTAATTTTATTGAGCAAACCACTAGCGCATTTGCGCAATTATAGTGGCGTAAAAATACAAATAAATGTGTGAAAAAAAAATACAATAAGTGTAAACAAGCAAAAAATTTTAAATGTAAATTGTAAAACATAAGTTAAAAACATTAGTTAAAAAAAGGATATATATACCTAATATATCAGTAAAAAAAAAATCTTACATCTCTTTCTGCATCCAATTAATTTTCTCTTATAGCATAATTTAATAAAAGCAGGTTTTAGCAGCATTGTCATCTCTAAGCATTGCTATTTGATCAATAACTTTTATACACAATAACAAATGTGCTTTAATAAAATATTCAATAGATTTGTTTGAATTTATACATTCATTATCAGAAAAGTTGTCTTCATTTTCAACTTCCCACTCATATTTGGCATTAAAAAATTTCTTTTAAAAATAATTTACTAATATTTTGGTCATAATTATAAACTAACCGAGAAACCAGATTGTTACATTTAATTAATTCACCGATCCTTTTTCCAACAAAATCATTAGCCTTTTTTAAATATATTAATTAACAAAAAATAATTCAATTTAATTCAATTTAAATTATTATGTAATTTAACTCACAAAAAAGTTAAAAAATTTTCGACAAAGAGGGCGAATTAATGGAATTTCTCGCCCTCTTAAAAATGGATATCTTTCCAGAATTTGCTGGTAAGACAAGCCATCAAATTAATTTTCCCATATTCTAAATAGTTTTTCACAAATTCAGATAGCCTTTATCAATGCATGTGTCGCAAAACGCCAGACATCCGCATTAATCGAGCGTAACGTATATTTACCTCCACTTCTGCAGAAAGACAAATTGCGCAAGATTCATTATTTTTGATACTCATGAACTCCTTCCTCTTTTTGATACTCGTGAACACCTTCCTCAAAGTTCTGACCTATTTCTAAACTAATTGCAAAGGAAAGATCCTCTTTGATTATGACAAAATAAATATAATAATAAAAATTTATTATATAAAATCTTAAAAATTTTATAAAATATTATAATTAAAAATTAATTTATAAATAATATTTTGATAAATAAAAAATAACTAAACTATTAGCAGTTAAAAATTAAATTTAATTATTAAAAATTATTTAAATAAAAATACATTTGAAAATAATTAAAATAATAAAAATTTTATTATATAAAATCTAAAAAATTTATAAAATATTAGAATTAAAAAATAATTTATAAATAATATTTTGATAAATAAAAAATAACTAAAATATTAGCATTTCAAAATTAATTATAAATTTAATTATTAAAAATTATTTGAATAAAATAAATTTAAAAATAAATAAAATTATAAAAAATTTATAATAATATTTTGATATAATTTTATTTATCTTTAAATTTATTTTATTTAAATAATTTTTAATAATTAAACTTATAATTAATTTTTTAATGCTAATAGTTTAGTTATTTTTTATTTATCAAAATATTATTTATAAATTATTTTTTGATTCTAATATTTATAAATTTTTTTAGATTTTATATAACAAATTTTATTATTTTATTTATTTTCAAATGTATTTTTATTAAAATAATTTTTAATATATTTTATTCAAATAATAAATATTTTATTCAAATAATAAAAGTTAAAATCTGCAATCAAAATCTTTTATCAAAGTTAAATAGGAAAAATTCATAAAAATCAAATAAATGAAAAAAACATATATAGAAATACATATATAAGAAAATATGTAAGAAAAGATTATGGCAAAAAATGATAAAAATTAATAAAAAATTCCGAAAAAATTTTTTAAATATGAAAAATTAGAAGAGAATTATTTTTTTATTAATTTTTCATCATTTTTGCCATAATTTTTTGGCTTTTTATAAAAAACTTACATATTTTCTTATATATTTTTTCCATTTATTTAATTCTTATGAATTTTTCCAATTTAACTTTGATAAAAGATTTTGATTGCAGATTTTAACTTTTATATTTAAGTCAATTTTTTCTCTTCTAATTCATATTTAAAAATTTTTTTCGAAATTTTTTTATTAATTTTTATCATTTTTTGCCTTAATCTTACTTATGTATTGGAAGATCTCTATATCTTAATTAATTATTTAATATTATTTCAACTTACGCTATCATGAAAGGAAAAAGTGTAATTAAAATAAAGACGATGATCAGAAATTATTGAAAGGATTAACCCAACAAAATCGATAGAGAAAAAAATTATCAGAAATTATTAAAAATTAATGTTTAAACCTTTACAAAACTCCTCTTGACGACATAAATCGTTTAACAAATTCTATCTTCTTATCTGTTTGTCCTGAAGCAATAGACTTATCACCAAATTTATTTCCTAGTCCCATAACTGTTTTTGAACCAACAGATTGACTTGACCATTTTTCTAAGTTATCCCCATTGGGATCATATTTACGAATAAAATTAACAATATAATTTGACATTTTATCAGCTAAAGCACGTTCTGAAGGACTAGCATTTTTAGAAATTGTATTGAGAAAATATGGAAGTTCTGATCCATGATCACAACCAGTTGTCTTTTCAGTACCTGTAATAATTTAATTTGATAAAAAATTTGTTTGGCTGTCTAAGCAAATAAACTAAATATATAATGGGAATATTAAAAAAATTTTATTTAACTTTTTTAAATTAAAAAAATTACCAGGAGGAGCATGATCGTATAGGTATTGATATAATCTCTTTGAACATCCTTTTATCCAAAGCTGCCCCCACATATTTTGAGAAATCATAAAATATTCTCTAGGTGCGTTGTTTGCCTGTGATGCTGAAATTTTATTTATTTTTTATTTAAATATAAATAAAATCAATTTACTAGCAGAAGAATCATCATATGCAGGATAAAGCTGTAAATAATCATTCGCAAGGCTACCATATTGACTAATTGCATCTTGTTTAAAATTTACTAATGAAACTTTTTTTGTTGGAGATGAACCATATTCTTCAGAATTAAAACCTATAAAATTGAAATTAATTTTGTTTTTTTAATTAAAAAAATATTGTAAGGATGATTCACCTAGCAGCATTTAAAACGCTTATGCTGGATTTAAACGATCTAAAAAGGAAAAAGAGAAAGCATTAGTCTATGCCCCGTTAGCTCAGTGGTAGAGCTCCTGTATATGGTGAGCGAAAGCGCCTAGCAACAACTAGCAGGTGGTCGCAGGTTCAATCCTGCCCGGTGGCTAAACTTTTGCAAACTCTTTCTACCTATAAGCATATAAAATTGATTTTGTTTTTTCTGTTCCATTAATTGCTTAATAGGGCCTGGAATTACATATCCATCTTGAACTGGTGCAAAGAAGAATCCACTCCATTTATTTTGAAACTGAAAATTTTATTAATAAAATTAAATTTTTGACATTAGACAAAATGAGTAATTTTCTACTAATAACGAATCATACAATTTGTTCTGTTGTTAATGCACGTAGCTGGCTGGCAGTAGCATCTTTTCCTAAAAATGATAGATGAGCAATACCATTTTTTTCTGCATCTTGGATTGAAGAAGGATTAACCCAACAAAGTTTCGGATCATTTGGATAAAAAGCTCCAGCACTTTCAATTGTTACTGCTTTCATTAAATCTTTTGTAAGAGGGGAAAAAGCCAAATAATATATTGACATTCCACCTAGAATAAATTTGTAAATAGATTAAAATATAAAATTTTCTTTAAGGATGAAATATACAAAGAAAGTTTGAATGTTCCTCCCACACTACTTTTTATGTTTCTCTCACATAATAAAGTGTTACTTTCAATTTACTAAATGTTCCTCCCACACTACTTTATTTTGTTTACTTTTAAGTTAAAATACCAGCAGATTGTCCACCAACAGTAATTTTTTCTGGATCTCCTCCAAAATTAGCAATATTATTTTTAACCCATTTAATTGCAAATATTTGATCCAAAAGACCATAATTTCCATGAATTTTTGGGTTTTCTTTACTTAATGCTGGATGTGCCAAAAATCCAAATGGTCCAAGTCGATAGTTAATGGATACAAAAACTATTCCTTTACTTGCTAAACCTTCACCACTCCAAGGTCCTGAAGCAGCAGAACCAATAGTAAAAGCCCCACCATGTATCCAAATATATACTGGACTTAACTTATCAGTTTTTCCAATTGAAGAGATTGCTTTAATAAAGAAAATATTTTTAATTTCGGAACAGGAACGTTGAGTACCGGCCTCTTGTGTACCTGGCCATATTTTGGGCCATAACTTTTTCGATTCTTAATTGATTTAAATAATTAATATATCAATCGAAAGCCCTGCATGTGAGATTATTTTCGCCAATAGGATTGAACTGATCAGATCATGTTACAAAAAGTTACAGCCAGATAAATATCAAAATCACGATTGCGCGCATTTATCTGGCTGTAACTTTTTGTAACATGATCTGATCAGATCATTCCTATTGGCGAAATAATCTCACATGCAGGGCTTTCGATTGATATATTAATTATTTGAATCAATTAAGAATCGAAGAAGTTATGGTCAAAAATATGGCCAGGTACACAACCGGCCGGTATCAATGATACCCTACCCTTTGAATTTAAAATTTTTATTTTTACTTGTAAAAACATTCAAAAAGAGACAATCTTCTGATCCATAAAAACCATTATTATTCGTAGGTTGAGCACATGAAGAGCCAAAATCAGTGGTTATTTTAATTCCTTTCCATTTTGGTGCTGGTTGTGGTTCTTTCCATCTTTGTGCTGAGGCATAAGGAATGCCTTTAAAATAAATTTTTCTTTAATTTTATAAATTTATTTTTTCAACCTTTAAAAATAGCAATTTTATTATCTCCTTTATATCCCTTAACAGCTCCACTTTCAGTACATGCTACAGGCGCCCCATCCCCTGAGCTTTTAATGTCACATTGTTGAAGCTTAACTGCCAAAATAATTTTAGAGAGTACTCCAAATATAATAATAAATGAATAAAAAAATGAAAAAATTATCATTGATTATTAAATTTAATTTTTTAAATAAATTAATGTCTCTTTCATTCAGACTCTTTTTATAAATAATATTTTAACAAATTGCCAACATTATATTACCAAATTTATTCAGGTGGATTAGTTTTTAATTTTTTAAATAAAAAAAAAATTTTTTTCAATAGCGCAAATTAAATATATAATTAATATTTAAATTTATTTAAATGTTTGCACAAATATTTTTAAAAAATGCCAACATTAAATTACCAGCTTTATTCAATTTAAACTTTAAATCGTTCGGATTAATTTTTTTAATTTTTTTAATTTTTAAAATTAAAAAAATTTTTTTCAATAGCGCAAGTTAAATATAATTAATATTTAAATTTATTTAAATACATATTTGCACAAATGTTTTAAAATAATGTCCCTTTAAATAAAATATTTTAAAAAGATTTTTATTGTTTTTTGGTTATTGATTTTTTATAAATTAATTAAATCGTTAAAGAAATATTTAAGAGAAAAAAATAATTTCTTAATTTTTTAAAAATTAAACCAAAAAAATTAACAAATATGTAACAGGATAATAGGTACTCATTTGTAGATAAATTAATATTTTTTTAATTTTTTAAATTAAACACGCATATATCCATCTATCTAATTACAGTTTTAAAATGGCAAATCTTAACAATTTACAATGTGGCATTGTCCAACCTCTATTTCTATTTATCATTACAGTGGCTTAAATCATATTCCAAAAATCATGTGTCCAGAATTCTTATGATCTATTTCAATTATTTTAAAAATGTTTGATGTATTTTCAGTTTCGGGCTTTCGGCCACGACCGTCCCTATTTAATAACCTTACCCGAAATTTTTACCAATCCGAAACCCGTGACCCGAGTGAAACGCTCAAGTTCATTCGGGTCACGGGTTCAGAACCGGAACTGGAACCGCCAAAATTAAAAAAAAGCGGTTCCAGAGAAATTCTGGAAGTTTTCCATCACTGGCTCCAACCCGATACCCTTACCCGAAAATTTTTTGTACCCGCGGCAACCCTACTGAGGACGATAAAATGTTGAATTGTTTTATTTATTTTCACGCCACATTTAACTAAAAATCACTTATATGTATTTATTTATGCATTCATTTATTTTTTTACAGATACCAAAAGATAATAAATTCATTTACTGTCATAATTTAATAAAATAGCTTAAAAACTTAAATTATTATAATTGCCTCTTAGAAAAATTTTTTTCGTTTCTAAAATTAAAAAAAAATTTATTAAATTAAATTTTATTAATTTAGACAATTAAAGCTGTGTTGAACAAATAAATTAATTTTATTTAAAATTATTTAATCCTCTAAATAAATAAATCACATGCTTTAATAACTCATGACACTTAATTAAAACTAAAATTAAAACTTATTTATTTATACATTGTTGAGATAAATAAGTATTTAAGTAATTATAATTTTTATTTTAAATTATTTTAATTAAAATTATTTTTTCTTCAAAAAAATATATTCAAATATATATTCAAAAAAATATTCAAAATATTCAGCATTTCCGTTATTTGCCTCCTTTTTGGGATTTTTATTAAATTATTTAATTAATTAAACAAATTTTTTTATTAAATAAATTTAGAATAATAAATATTATTTAATTTTTTTTAATTAAAAAAATGAATAAAATTATTCTTCTCTTCTTTACTATTTTGGTTATTTTTTTAAATGAAGCTAATTCAAAATGTTCTAGCAACGGTCGAGGTAATATAGTAAAGCGGTTGGTCCCGTTTCCCAGTGCCTTTTTGTGATGCTGATGTAATTAGCAGAGCCGCGCATGTTGCAATCATGTTAAACTCTGCAGAGTATAGAAAATAGGTGAATCGCTCGCAGTGGGGGAATATAGGGAGACGTCTCTCCTTTAACACGATGGATTGGCCGGCCGACAACTCCTATTCCATTAAAGTTTATAAGCATCAGCTTACTCCCTTATTGCTTTCCCAAGGATAAGTTAGTGGCGATGTTTAGCTTAGATAATGGGCAGCTAATAACTCTCTGTGAATGGCATTTTGTGGCGTTCCTTGCCTTTTCTCTGGGAACTTCCGTTACTTAGCGCAGAGTTTAGAGCGACATTATTGTTCACGTGATTTCAGGATGAACCCGGCCGTACAATATTTATAATATTTTATTAAAATTAATTTTTTTGTTATTTTTAATATAAAATTAAATTGTGTGACAATTTGGCTGAAATAAACCAAAATTTTAATATTTTAAAGTTTTGCGATTGGAAGGATTAAAGGGCTAAATCTCTAAACCCCTTACCTTATAAGCTTATAAAATATTTTTTGTTTAAAATTCTGATGAAATCAGAATTTTTATTTTATTTTTATATATGTAGGTTGTGAATATAGTGAAGATTGTTGCTCAATGAATTGTTGCAATGCTGGGGGATGCGGTGGGCACCAACCTTTTACTTGTATCGGGTAGGGTTAACAAAATTATTTAAAATTTAAATAATATTAAATAATAAATTAAACTTTATGAAAAATCAAAATAAAATATTTTTAATAAAATTAGGCAGAAGGGTTCGATTGGATACGGTAAAATTGAACCTGACAGACCCCATTTTTTCATCCCCAGTTTTCCCCATATATTTTTACAAAATGGTTAGACTTTTTCCTTCCTTCTATCCAATTTGCTTTTTAATTTTTGCCTACAATCAAAAGAAAATGAGTCTTCTCACCAAATAATTATCCTCCTTTTACTTGTTTTTGGCATGTACTTGCACTTGTATAATTAAATAATCCTTTTTGTTTGATTGTAGGCAAAAATTAGAAAGGCAATTTGGATGGAAGGAAGGAAAAAGTCTGACCATTTTGTAAAAATATATGGGGAAAATTGGGAGGAAAAAATGGGGTCTGTCAAGTTCAATATTACCTTAGATACTTTTACTCGAACATGTTTTCGATTCGAAAACCGTCCTGAGAACTTTTCTAAAACCTGACTCCCCCCCACCCGAACTCTGTTGGGCACTCCTTCTCTTAATTTAATTTAAAATTTTTAATATTTTATTATTTTTAATTAGAGACTAGATAAAAGCCAAACGAGGCAGCTGATAAAAGTTGCTATATGTAAAAAAGACAAACAATGGGAATTTTAAAATGAATTTAAAAAAATAATTTTGTGATAAAATAAATAAATTTGGGTAATTTAAATTTATTGGGATAAAGCAATAATTAATAAAATTTTTAAAATTTTGATTATTTAAATTATTCATTTTATGTTGATAAAATATAATCATTTTAAAAAGATTTTTAAATAAAATAGGTAAAATATAGGGTTGTTGGCGACCGGTTAAAAACCGGTACCCTTGGCTTTCGGTTTTGGCCGGTTTACGACCCCCTGTTTTCGATTGACCCCCGGTTTTTGGTTAACCGAAACACTTTTTGTGTTCACAAAATCGAGGAATTGGAGGAATCATTGATTATTGACCTTCCAAGAATTGAAAAATATTCGCTTGAGACCCTTTTCTTCTCATTTTTTCATCTCCCAAAAAATTCCTCTCGGTTCCTGTAAGTATCCTTGGGGGACACGGTATACAATTTTCTTGGCTTTTTATATCTTCAAATAAATATGTAGTACATTGCATTTTCTTTATAGTTTCATTCTACATACAAAAACCCACTATTTTTTACATGGCATCCTTTTCGATTGGATTTTTTGACCCACTTTTTTCCCTCCGTTTATTTATATTTTTTTAATATTTTGGCTTGCATTTTTGTTTATTCGATAAACATATGGGTGAGGGGTAAAACGAGCGTTCCGTGTATATTGGGCGTTCCTTGTTTTAGCAAAGCCGTGTTTTGTCCGACTGTGTTTGTCGTTCCGTGTAGTATCCGTTCCGCGTTTTAACCTGATACGAAATATATTTGGGAATCATATTTTCGAGTTTAGTTGAGGTTTTCTATTGCCATCAAAGTTTTTTTACCTAACTTTTACTATAATTAAAAAAGTTGAAATTCTCCACAATTTTGTAAACATACATATGTATAGTTAGGTAAATTATTAATTTATTCAGACTTTATTAAACATCAGAAACTAAAAATGATTAAAGAATCTGATTGGGTTTTGGTTGAAGAGAAAAGTGATCTTAAAAAACTTGAAACTAATTTTGACAATCTTCAAATAAAGTTTAAAGAAGAGAAGGAAAAAGCTGTTAATTTAGAAAATGAATTGAAGGAAATGAATAAAGTTTGGTTACATTTACCTATATAATTTTTGAAATAAATTTTAGAAAATCCAAAAAATAAATTCAGACCATAAAAATGAAATTGAAGAAATTAAACAAAATTTTCAAAAACTAATTGAAGAAAATGACGTTTGTTTAAAGCAAAAAGACGAAAAAATTAATTCTTTGGAGGAAAATATTAAAAAAGTAATCAGATTACCGGATTTCCTCTAAAATAACCCGATGGAAATATTTCTTTTCGATGACCTCTAGAGGGGGGCTATTTTAGAGGGTCGGGTTTTTTGGAGGGAGGGGTTATTTCTTCGATGTCTAATTTTTTGTGAACTAAAGTATTTGGGGGTTAATAGGGATATAAGTGGATTTGAACGGATATCAGGGTTATCGGAGGATTAATGCTATATGAGGCGTTTAATTACCAAAATCCTTCCTAATCCCCAAACTCCCCCCCCCCTCCCAATATCCCTCTACATCCCAATATCCACGTTAATATTAGGGATTAAACAATATCCTAGTTAAATGATCAGAATTCCTTACATACGTCAATATACCTCCAATACCTCTTGATCCCTCGATGTCATACAACTATCCACTGATATTCACTTTAATCCCTTCTAATCCCCTGATATCTCTCTTAATCTTAGTGAAATATAAGACTCAACTATGTCATGATTTGAAAAACACAATGCCAAAAATAAATATTTTATGAGGAGGGGGTGGTCTGTTTTAGAGGAAATACGGTATAAATTAAAAAATGTTTTAATTAATTTTTATAAAAAGGCAAATGACTTATTTGAGAAAAAGATTGGCGATTTAACAATTAAATTGAATGATATAACATGTAAAGAACTTGTGGTTAGTTTTTAATTATAATTATGTAAATTATTTTATTTCAAAGAATTTTATTAAAATTAAAAATAAATGGAGTGAAATTGGAAATTTTTGGAAATGTTGTGATACTAGTTGTATAAATACATACAACCCTATTGGTAATTGTATTGAAGGAAATGGATTTGCTAATATAGTTAATGATGAAAATATTAAATATATTAATTGTTTGGAGGGGAAAGGTTGATAATTATTGAATTTTTTGTATTTTTTTAATATTTTTAGGTTGTGATAAAAATGCTACTATTTTTACACAAACTCCATTTAATACACCACAAAATTATTTTAACTATTCTTTATACTATTTTGAAATTAAATGTAAATTTGAAAGCAAATTAAAGAAATCATGGATTAATCTTGGACTTAAAAATTGTAGTACATACAAATATGTTGGATTTATTATTAGAAATCCACCTATAATATTAAACGACAAAGATGAATTTAAACTTAAGAATATTTCTTTTAATAATAACGATACTTTTGGGTGTGGATTAGTTTATCCTCCAGCTAAGAAAACGAATGAAGAATTTCCTTATGTTTTCTTTACGCAAAATGGAAAACAAATCGGTGAATATTTAATTAAAAATATTTAATTAAAATTGTTTTTAAAGGAAGAGGTGTATTAGTTGATAACAATTTTGTCTCATATAAACAATATATTGCATTGGGATGTTGCTCAATTGAAGCAAATTTTGGAAGTGATTTGGGAAATAACCCATTTAAATACGACATTTCAAAACATGAAATTCTTAAAGAATTTTATTGAAAGAATAATTGTTTTGTTGATTTAATTTCAAGTTCAATTAGGCTCTTTACGCATATAAGGGGTAATCGTTTTTTTCCTTCTCTTTTTCCTTTCTAACTTTGACTGCCCGTGTTTTGTCTGTCCGTCTTCGTCCTGTTTTGTCAATCTTTTCATCTGAATATGCCACAGGGAAATTCATTGGAAGTAAACGAGGGTAAAAGTCTGACCATAATTTACAAAATAAGGAAAAGTATGGAAAGGAAAAAAGGAAGGAAAAAAACGATTACCCCTTATTTGCGCATAGGGTCTTAAATTATATGTAAACTCTTTTAAATTATTATAAATGTCTCTGAACTTGTTCTTTTTATTTAGTTATCATTTTTGTCCATAAAAATGGCTTTTGAATTCAGCCAACAATACAAACAAATTATTTTAGTACTCTGTATTTTTTGTTTATTTCGTGTTAGGCTAAAAGGCGGAACGAATACGACATGGAATGACAAAACAGAGATTTTAATCGTGTTTTGTACGTTCCGTGGTATGAAAAGATGTTTTGGCAAGACCGAGTTTTGTCTGTTCCGTAATTTGGAATTCCTCGCTTTACCCCTCACACATCCCTTTTAGTTTTATTAATATTAATGTATAAAAAAGTTGAACTGTAGAAAAAAATTAGAAAAATATTGAAATTTTTCTTAAAAATTGGTGCTTTATAATTACATTCACTTAAATTTTTTGTTTTCCATCATCAGGAAAGATCTACAAAAATTCCTACAAACATATGTATATAATATTGAGATTATAAAAAATATAAAGCAAAATGAATAATTCTTGAATAAATAATTCTTGAAAAAAACGAAATATGTTTCAAAATATTTAAAATCTAAATAGAAAGAAAAATAGCACCGAAACCCGAAAAATTTAAAATTTAAAATAATGTTTGTTGATTATGTCAACCTTTTATTATTAGTTTTTATAGTTATGAATTAAATACCCTGGACGAGAAAAGGAATATAAGAGAGTAAGTGAAAGAATAATGAAAAAAATTGCTTTGAGAATTTTGGAAAACAAAGAAACTGGAATTCATACTTTTTATACATAAAAGATATTTTATACAAAGTAATTAGTGAAAAATTATTAAAATCGAAAGGCAAAAAATCATCATATGAAAAAATCAAAAATTAGCATATTATTAGGGCTCGGCTCCGTAAAAAATTTTTGTCCCCTAATTCTCGCTAATTAGGTCCCTAAAAATTAGCTCCGTAAAAATTTTTTGTCCCCTAATTCTCGCTAATTAGGTCCCTAAAAATTAGCTCCGTAAAAAATTTTTGTCCCCTAATTCTCGCTAATTAGGTCCCTAAAAATTAGCTCCGTAAAAAATTTTTGCCCCCTAATTCTCGCTAATTAGGTCCCTAAAAATTTCTGTCCTCTATTTTTCCTTAATTCGGTCCCGTAAATATCCCTAATTATTTAAGGCAAATATTAGCTATTTAAGGCAAATATTAGCTAAATTCTGATAATGTTCGCCATCGACACGTAGTTGAAGCCAGATAAATCGCTTATACATTCCAGATAATCCTATTGAGATTGATTGGGATACTAGATCTTCATTCGCAGCAATTTCAACTTGTTCTTGTTTCATTTACTGATTATTAATATTTTCACCAGAATTCATTATAACCTCAGTCCATAGCAGTAAGTATATTCGCAAATGTGATGGAATATGTTCAATGTCATTTAAGATATTTGCCTAAATATTATATTTAGCCGTATTTATAGCATTGAATAAATTCGGCTTTTTATTTATTAATATTTGCACTAATTTATTTAAAAACTTAGCCGAATTTATTCAATGCTATAAATACGGCTAAATATAATATTTAGGCAAATATCTTAAATGACATTGAACATATTCCATCACATTTGCGAATATACTTACTGCTATGGACTGAGGTTATAATGAATTCTGGTGAAAATATTAATAATCAGTAAATGAAACAAGAACAAGTTGAAATTGCTGCGAATGAAGATCTAGTATCCCAATCAATCTCAATAGGATTATCTGGAATGTATAAGCGATTTATCTGGCTTCAACTACGTGTCGATGGCGAACATTATCAGAATTTAGCTAATATTTGCCTTAAATAGCTAATATTTGCCTTAAATAATTAGCAGAGCGAGTTTTTTTAGGTTCAAAAAACCTGATAATAGGTACCTAAAAGGTTCGAAAAAAAGGCTTAAATAGGTTGAAAAAAATGCAAAAAGTGGCAAAATAGGTACGAATTTTTAACAAATAGGTTTGTGTTGTTGAGTTTTTTTCAATTTTGTGTTTTCAATTTATGGTTTTTCAAATTTAACGGCCCGTAATTCGGCCCTATCAAGTCAGACTGCGCTGATTTTGGTGTAATCAACTCAGATTGAGAAGCTCTTTCAAATGAGCTATCATTCAAAAAATTGAATTTTTCACCTCAAAATTGTCTTTTCCCCTGTATGGTTTTTCGATATTTGGGTTCATGTAACTCGGTCCTATGAAGTCATATCGCGTTGATTTTGGTGTTATTCGACTCAGCTCGGCGAGCTCTTTCGAACTAGTCACACCTTTGAGAGCTATTTTGAATAACATAAATATCGATATAAATCGGAGTCTTTGTCCTTAAAGCAATTTTTACCGATAATTGGTTAAAAAAGATAATTAAATATCAAAATTAAAAATTTTTTATAAAAAAAAACCCAGAGATTTAGCGAAAAAATGACTTAAATTCTATAATATTTGCGAAAATAAAGGCAAATTTTAAGATTTTTTCAAAAAACCTAAAATAGTTTCAAAAAAGGCCGAAATAGGTTGCAAATAGGTTTTAGGTTCAAAAAGGCCGAATTAGGTTTTTTAGGTTCGAATAGGTCCAATGTAGACTCATTATTTCGACCCAAAACAATGTTTTTTGTGCTTATCTCATCAAAACTAGTTCGCAAAAAAAATAGAGAAAAACCCAACAAAACTCGCTCTGATAATTAGGGATATTTACGGGACCGAATTAAGGAAAAATAGAGGACAGAAATTTTTAGGGACCTAATTAGCGAGAATTAGGGGGCAAAAATTTTTTACGGAGCTAATTTTTAGGGACCTAATTAGCGAGAATTAGGGGACAAAAATTTTTTACGGAGCTAATTTTTAGGGACCTAATTAGCGAGAATTAGGGGACAAAAATTTTTTACGGAGCTAATTTTTAGGGACCTAATTAGCGAGAATTAGGGGACAAAAATTTTTTACGGAGCTAATTTTTAGGGACCTAATTAGCGAGAATTAGGGGACAAAAATTTTTTACGGAGCTAATTTTTAGGGACCTAATTAGCGAGAATTAGGGGACAAAATCTTTAGATACAGAATTAGTGGAATTAGGTGTCCGAATTTTTAGTGACCAAATTTTTTCCTATTTTTACTGACTACCAAATAATGAGAGAAAAAAACAAACATAATATCGAAAATTAATTTTAATTATTTGAAAATTCATTTTCATCAGAATTTATTTAGTAGTGTGCATTATGTGTTGTATTTATTTATTATTAATATTGAATGTTTTGGATTTCTTCCACTCTATAATGGTATTTAATATTTTGTCAAGTAGAATTCTTTTTATGAACTTTTTGTAGTATTTTTAAATTGTTGTTAACTGAAATTATCTTTTTAAATTGATACTTTTAAACAGAATAAGTGAAAATTTTTCAGAGGTTTTAGTAAGGTTTCCCGTTATATCATAATTAAAAAAAGAATTTTAAAAAATTTTCTAGCCAATTTTTTATTTATTTTTGGATATATTTTTTATGCTAAAGAAAAAAAAATTTAAAGGATGGCAAAGCTTTTCACAACTAATTTTTAAATTATGAAATTAATATAGGTGATTCTACACACCTCAACAAAAACATTGCATTCAACACTACTTTTCTTCACATAAAAATTAGAAGTCTAACGTAAAGTTACATAAATACTTGTCGAGGTCACCAAAGAAGAAAGAGACCTCTTTTTAATTTTTCGATTTGTTGGTAAATCAAATTTAGTTGATTGATAAATTCATTAGATGTTGCAAGCTTTATTTAATTGTTTTGATGGAAGAGTGAAGGTCTAAAATAGAAAAAATTTTGAAGTTAAATATTAATTTAAGTGATTTTTTTGTTTTTAAGGAAAAATTATGATGGATATGTCAAACACAAGATTTTAATCAAAATTTGGAATCGAACCAATGCAGAAAAGACATATAAGGAAGAAGGAAGATCCAGCTTTGGGTAGCATTTAAAAGAGAAGAAAGCAGTGCCCCCGCCAGTTCAGTTCAGTCGATAGACTCAAACTTTATATAAAATTTAGAATTACCAAAAATCCGGACAAGCCCAAATAGGCGCGCGGCATATTAAAAGTCACAATACCACTGTTTAATTTTTAAAAGGGAGCCTTATTGACGAAAAGGACTTATGACGAAACTGCCCATTGTCGAAACTACTCTGTCGAAAATAACGAGTAAAGAAACTGATTCTGACGAAAATGTCCTCTGACGAACCTAAAGGTCGTCTACTAAACCCGATAAGGACAATAAATTATTTAAATTATTAAATAAAAATTTTTGGGGTTTCCAAATTTTCAAAAATTTTGAAAAAAAAATTTAACTCATCATACTAAGCGTTTATTTTTCAATATAAATTCAAAAAAAATACTTTTTCAATTTCCACCAACTTCTAATTTCTATTTCAACCTTTTCTTCTTCATTATTTGAAGATGAAAATTTAGAAGAAGAATATCTTCAAGAACAAAAAAATTATTTTTTGATGTTTTCATTCTACTTTTTACCACAATCTTTATTATTAATAATATCTTTTAGATTCTGTTGAGTTGGAAATCATTTTTCTTTCAATAAAAATTTTAAATTAATTAAAAACATTTATAAGAATTTTAAAAAAATTAAAAAAGAAAATTAAAAATTTTCTAGTTAATTGAGAAAATTGTACAGAAAATTGTTAATATTTATATGGAGAAGAATATGAGCAAATATTTACAAAAAAAGCAGCCGCGGGCGCAACCAACTTAGTACCAGTTGGTGGCTATTTATTAGCCGCACACATTTTTCGCACACATTTTTCTCTGACACGCATGCATTTTTCTCTTTCATTTATTAAAAGGACCGCACGCATTTTTAATTTAAAAAACCGTTTTAACGGTAAAAAATATTGTCTTAGATTATTTAAAGGAAAAAATAAAAAAATATCTTTAATAAAAAATAAATGTAAAATAAATAAAACAAAAGGAAAATAGCTTTAATTCTACTTCTCTCTCCCTCTTTTATGTAAGAGCCTTCAATGAAGCAGAAAAAATTCTATAAAAATAAGACTAGGACCACACAAGTTGGAAGGAAAAAAAGGAAAAAAGCGGGAATGGGTTTATTTTCCGCACACAAGCATGAATGAAAAAATTTTTTCTAAAATTTCATTAACCGAATGTTACCACACACATTGTTGTTTATGTTTATTTATTTATTGAGCTAGCGCATTTGCGCGATTATAGCGGTGAAAAAACTAATAAAAGTAATACAAATTAAATTAAATGCAAATAATTAAATCTGACATGTTTGTTTATTTTTTAAGAAATAATATTTTATAAAATAATATTCTAAAAAATAATATCTTAAAATAAGAATTGTGAGTATTAAAATTAATAAAAGTATATCAATGAAATCGAACTTGATCTGACAAAATTCTGACCAATCGAATGTTCACTGGAGAAAAAGTTTTTGTGCTGCTACGGGGCTGCTTTCATATTTGTACTAGTGTTCGGCAAAAGGATTTTTTCAATAACAATACCAGTAATGGCGTAAAGTACTGGTATTGAATTAGTACCGAAAATTCCAAAATCTTATTATTATCGTACCGATACCAGTAGTAACTAAAGTACCGAGTTGGTAGTCTCTCTCAACTCGAACTCTCTTTCAAATCGAAAAGATTAATTTTTTATAATTAAAATAAATATCCCCAAATATGTATTTAATAAAAAATTACAAAAAGCAAGCCAAAAATTTAAAAATATAAACTAAGGGAAAGAAAGTTGCAGGATCCAAAAGAAAAGCAAGTAAGTAAAAAAATAGATTTTTTGTTTTGGAATTCCTTGAGTGTAGCATGTAAAGTAAAATGAATAAAAGTGAATATTAAGTGAATGCACATTTAAATAAAAAAATTTTCATTTAACCAAAAAAATATTTTAAAATTGATAATTTAAATTTAAACAGTCAAATCAAAAACAAAACAAATTTAACAATTCAATTGTAAAATTCTTTAAGAACTAAATGTTTTGAAATGTCGTATTTAAATGGTTTTGACTCTAAATCATTTCCGAAATTTGTTTCAGTTGAGCAACATTTTAACAAAACACCTGGCTTGTATGAGTCGAAATTGTCATTTAACAATAAACCTTTACCTTTAAAGAGTACTATGATAATGGTACTTATCGGGTATACCACAAACTAAGTGCCATCCATATCATTCGCCCTCGATAAGCGGTACCTTTTTCTATATGATAGATCAAGTTTGATCATTTATTTAAGAATTATTACACGAGAAGTCCAGTTATTTAGTGCTTTTAAGATTTATCGGGTTATAACATTCTAACGATGATCAGATTTGATCTATTAAGCTGGGAAAAGATTCCTCTTATCGAGGGCTTTCGAATGATATAAGATTTATTTGATTGGAACAAGCATCAAAAGTTAAAGCGATCAAATTCGACCGGCACTCAGTTTGTTGGGACGTTTAACGATAAGTACCATAATAATTTATTAAATATTTACCAATTTGTTTTCCATTTTGAGTAATGAAAACATAAGGAAATTCTCCTTCATTTAATTTATTAGTTGGAGGATAAACTAATCCACAACCAAAAATATCGTTATCATTGAAATATGCTGGAAGTTCAACGTAATGACCTTTCTCGTTACATAATTCGGCTTCCTCTGCCGAATATTCAATATATTTATTCTTAGTATTTAAATTTTTAAGACCAATACTCATCTCATATACATCCTTATCTAACCCCTTTTCAATTTTGCATTTACTTTCAAAATAATATAAAGAATAATTAAGGCTATTTATTGGTTTGTTATATGAATTTTCTGCAAGAATAGAAATATTTTCTTCACAACCTGAAATTATTTATAAAAAAGCGCTATCACATTATCCTCAATAAATTTGTCCGCAATATTTTTCTTGACTTTTTTCTTCATTCTCCTACCATTAAAATTTAAAAAACGGACAAAGGATTAATCTGGAGTTAAGTTACTGATCGCAGGCTTTTGACGTAACTTTGGAGGCTTTTGACCTAAACAATTTGTGGTCGAAAATTACTAAGCTCTTTTCCTTTTCTGTATTAAATAGGCCACAGAAAATGGTAATTTGTTCATATCCGCCCCCAACCCTATGTGAGTCTCAGATTAATTTTCCTTTTATTCTTTTCTGCCTCGGAGCTGTTACTGTCTATTTTTTCCTTCCTAATAGCTCACCTTTTACCTATCATATTTGAGAGCTAAGAATAGGTGGGGGCGGAATATGAACAAAGTACCCAGAAAATAGAGTGAAATTGACTAAAAAGGAAGTCTGAACATTATGCATCTAAGGAAATATAAATATTGCGAACAAACGTTTGTTGACTATGCGAGGCAGATAATGCCATAGTGGCCAAAAAATTTAAAAATTCAAAACATACAATCTTCCCCCTCCAAACAATTAATATATTTAATATTTTCATCATCAATTATATTTCCAAATCCATTTCCTTCAATACATTTACCAACAGGATTGTTTGTAGTTATACATTTATTGTCACAACATTTCCAAATATATTCAATTTCACTCCATTTATTTTTAATTTTAATAAAATCCTTTAAAAATTGGTACATTTACGTTACCTATATACCACCAAATCTTTAGCTGTAATTTAGCATTTGCTGTGGTGTTCCTTGCGCCCACCCCTGAGCAGTTGGTCATAGTTTTGTTTAAAATAATTGAATCAAGCTGATTTTGGTGTCATTCGACTTCGCTCTACGAGCTTTTTGAAAAAGCTATTATTTGTTTTTATGCCCCAAAAATTTACCCCATAAATAAGCCTATGGCTTCTCAATTTTTTCGGACTTATTTCTCGGTACACAGGAATTTCCGATAATAAAGAGTGATACCATTCGACTTAGACCGATGAGACAAATCGAAGGATATATAAATCGAATGACTTTGGTGACTGGCTAATTTACAGTCAAATAATTTGTGGGTATATAACGGAAAAGTACCAAAAAACAATTTAATTAAAATTCTAAACTAACCACCACACTTTTATTACAAGTCAAATTGGTTAATTTAATTAAATCATCAAACTTTTTCTCAAACAAATCATTTGTCTTTTTGGAAAAATTAAATATTAATTTTAAAATTAATTTTAAAATTTAAACTTTTATGTTTTCAAAACAAATGGTCCGTTACTGTGCGGTGTTTACAAAAACTGAGTATATATAGTATATAGGGGTACGAACGCAAGAATTACCGAGCTTTCTATCACCATAATAATTTTGCGGGATTACAGTACCTATTGGAAATAGCATAGTGGTACACACATTGACTTTGGCATTGTTTCCGAAAAACAGAACGGGTACTTATGTATAACAATAGAACAATGTTTGTACCACATTTAAGTGTGACCATTTTAAGGTTTTGAGGAAAGAAATGAGGGATGGGAAGTTCAATTTTACCTTTCTTTATTTATTAAGATTAGCAGAGATTTAATTTATTTAATTTGGAAATTATATATTTTTATTTAATTACCTTTTTAATTTTTTCCTCCAAATAATTAATTTTCTCAATGTTTTCAGCCTTTAATTGTTTGTTATTCTCTTCTATTAATTTTTGAAAATTTTGTTTAATTTCTTCAATTTCATTTTTATGGTCAGAATTTATTTTTTGAATTTTCTAAAATTATTTAAAATTATTCGACAAAAAACATCCAAACTTTATCCATTTCCATCAATTCATTTTCAAGAAAATTATTTTTCCTTTTAAGATTAACATTCCTTTCCTCCTCTTCCTCGAAATTTTTTTGAATATTGTCACTAATAGCTTCAATATTTTCAAAATCATTTCCCTCTTTTTCAACCAAAATCCAATCAGAATTTGGTGATAATCCTTCTTCAGTCATTTTTAGAAGATCCGGATGTTTAATAAAATTAAAATAATAATTTAATTTGCAAATTTGTGGAGAATTCAAACTTATTTTTTCAATTATTAAAGAAAAATATAAAAATTATTAGGGGCCGGCCCTCGATAAGTGATAAACTCGAAGAATCAGTTCTGATTATTCATTAAAAAGTTATAACTTGATAGATAAATTTAAAAAATACAACATTATTGTCCTATTAAGTTATAACTGTTTAATGAAGGTAATTTAAAAAATATAAAAATTGTCCAAAAAAACAAAAAAAGCAAGCCAAAATATTTGAAATATAAACAGAGAAAAAAGAAAAGTAGGTCAAAAAACTCAATTGAAAAGCAAGCCAAGTAGAAAATAAAGGGGTCACATTAGGTGTGTTTAAATATTTTTTGCCCAAAGGCGGTCAATAAAAAATTTTGTTTTTAGAGAAAACTAATTTATTTATTAAATAAAATCTAAAATCTTCTCTGTCAATTTTTGCAAATGAGGGATTAGATCCTTGAATTTAGTTATGTTTGCTTCAATGACTAGGGTTGTCGGTTTCAAACCGAACCGAAAAACCGAAGATTTTCGGTTCGGTTTCTCGGTTCGGTTTCGGTTAACCGAAGGCTTCGGTTCGGTTTTTCGGTCTGGTTCGGTTTGAAACCGAAGAATTTGGTGAAACCGACAACGCTAATTGTGACTATTTAAAAATTTGATTCGATTTAGCAAAACGCGTATAAAGTCCGAGACCGATACCGAGATTCTCGGCTTTTTTCCAATATCGGTCTCGGTTTTTTCATTCTCGCTCTCGAAACCGATACCAAGATTCTCGGTAAATTGTGGTACGAATAAAATCAGAAAATAATTTTCAATTCTATATTTGTTTAAGGTATCTATTTGTATTTAAATATTTAAGAGCAATATCCATGTTTTTTTCACCGCTAATTAACTTTCCTTCAAATTTACATTTAATTTCAAAATAATATAAGGAATTAAAACGGCTTTTTGGTTTTTTGAATGAATTTTCTGCATGAATATAATAAGGATGCTCATACTCTAAAAATATTTATAAAAAAATTAAAATTCCAAAAATTCAATAATGCACGTCCCCCCAAACAATTAATATAGGTATTTAATATCTTCAGCATTAATTAAATTTACATATCCATTTCCTTTACTTTATATATTTTATGACTGATAAGATTTGTATGGAAAATCAATCAATATGAAATAAATAATAAGAAAATAAGAAACTATAACTTGCCTTTTCTATTATTTTACTTTATATATTTTATGACTTATAAGATTTGTATGGAAAATCAATTAATATGAAATAAATACTAAGAAAATAAGAAACTATAACTTGCCGGTTCTATTATTTTACTTTATGTATTTTATGACTGATAAGACTTTTTAAAAAATCTAATGCCGCCAAAAGCCTTTTTTAAATTAATATTATTTTCAAGTTACTATTATAACTAGTGTTATAAATAAATAAATATAGAAAACTAAGCCTTTTTAAAATGATATTATTTTCAAAATTCAGAATAGAAACTAGTGTCATAAATAAATAAATATAGAAAACTAAGCCTTTTTAAAATAATATTATTTTCTAAATTCCTATTAGAAACTAGTGTTATAAATAATAAATATAGTAAAATAAGCTTGTTTAAAATAACTATAATTTAGACTATAATATTAAAAACTATTTAAATCATCAGTTTTTTTTTACTATTTAAATCATCATTTTTTATTCAAAATGTTCGACCAAATTACGTCAGTTATTCTAGGCAACAATGAAATCAGAATCTTCAAATCGAATAGGTCAAAACTTACTGTTGCAGTTACAAATTGCCGTGGACCTATTATCAGAGCGAATTTTAATTTTGGTCAGCTTTTGTTTTTTTATCGTCAAAACTTTTATTAAAATTTGTCTTTATTCCTATTTGAAATATTTTTTAAACCCTAACTTTTTAGTTACCGAGGCATCAGACGACTCTGGTATTCCACATATGTTGGAGCACTGCATATTTTATGGTTGCCAACTGCATAACGGAAAGGGGATTCTTGACATTGCCAGCAACCTCAGTAAGTTTATATTAAAATATGTTAAGGTTTTAATAAAATATTGCAATTTTTAAAATATTGCAATCAGCACCTTTATATAAAAATAATCCAAACAATCTTTTTATTATTAAAGATTATGTTGTCGACACAAATGCGTCAACAACACAAGATAGCACCAGTTATTATTTCGATTGTGCTAACTTCACGGGCTTTATTAATGCGTTTAAATTATTCTTTGAGCATCTATTGTCACCATTGTTAGAGGTTATTATTCAATATTATGATATGCGTGTAAATAATTAACTCAATATTTAACAAATTAAACCATAATAAATATAACTAATGGAGTAAATAATTAATGAATTTATTTAGATAAACAATTACAAAACAGAAGTCCATTCAATTGGCGGCGAGGGACTCGATATTGGCGTTTTATACAGTGAAATTTCAGGAGTGGAAAGAAATTTTAGAAGAATTGTTAACAACAGAACTAGGAAAATGTTGTATGGAGATAGTTCTGTCTACTCTTATAATACAGGTGGCCTTCTGAATGAAATAAGAATTGGATGTCATGTTGAAAAAATAATTGACTTCCACAACAGATATTATCATTTGGACAACCTTGTAAGATTTATTGATTAATGTATTACGCATTATTTCCTAGAATATTAAAGTTTTTTAAGATTAATCAGAAATTATTTGTATAAATCTTATTAAAACTATTACTAAAACATTATATGTCTAAAAATTTCATAGAATATTTTCTTATGCTTCAATAAAAAATTTTAATGATAAAAATATTCTGAAAAATAAATTAATATATAAAAATTAATAAATAATTGATATAATTAGGAAAACATTCTAAATGTTTTATTTCTAAAATTAAATTTTTCAGTTTGTTATAATATCTGGTGAGATTAATAATGAAATTGAAATTATACTTGATGCTTTATCTTTTGAAGTTGAAGACCACCACACCACCACCAATTATACAACATTTACAAGAAAATAAAACAGAATTTGTTGATGTTCATTGCGACGACGCAATATTAGGTAAGATTTTAACTATACAAATTAAACTGATAAGTAACATTAGCTATCAGTCTATCCTTAATTTTAGTAACAGAATGATAAGAATTATTAATTTAAATAAACTTGAATTAAGCTTAGTATGGGCCTTTGTTTTGTCTATAATATAAAATTCATCATATGTAGGGCTAGTTAAATGGCATGGTTGCCCATCTACTATGCAAATGAAATAATCCTGGGAAAATGATTGAAATTCAAATATTAACAGAATATCTTGAAGAAAATGTAATTGATCTACATTTCGTTTTTGAGAACCTTGCAACAGGCTTATTTCTTAAATATTGAGATGCAATCACCATCATTATATGAATATTATAAAAGGTTCTTGCAGCTTAAAGAAAAGTACCTTGTTTGAAATATGCCAAATTATCGGGATCGAATAGGATATTTATTGGAAAATATACATCTGGACATATTAAAATAGTACTAAGATGCGCAAAACAATTGGTTTCATGGGAATGTTTATGTCCTATTTGTCTACTGTTGGTTCTGTTCCTTGACAAGATAAGATTTTATATAATCTAAAATCTTTTTGATAAATAAAAATATGTTTGCAAATTATTTTTAAAATAAGACAATAAATTCACACCAGAAGTGCATGAAAATTTTTCGTTTCGTGTTTCATAGATTTTCCTGGATTTTTTGACGGTTTTCGTTCGTATTTCATTTGAAAATCATTTTTTTCTATTCTTTCGCTTCGTATTTCATTAAAAATTTATTTTCGTTGATTTTTCTTTTCGTAACATGCCATTTTAGGAGAAAATATGTTCAAAAATATTCAATATTTTTCGACAATTTTTTACTATTTTGTCGTATTTTTCAGCCAAAAATTGAAGATTTTTCTCCCATCAACAGAAAATTCAAAAAATTTCCTTCGCCGTTGAATTTTATTCTATTCACCTTCGGTGCATATGTACTAGGACCCGGAAGGTACCATGCTACAGCCGTATTTTTCGTTATTTAACTTTTTTAGCTTTCTCTGATTTATTATTTAAATTATTTATACATTTTAAATTATGATTTTATTTAATATATATATTTAAACGTTTTTGGTTTAGTACTTTTTTTTGTTTTTGCGTTGATATTTTTTTAAAGTTTTGTTTTTATTACTTGTATATTTATTTATACCTTGTGTTTGCTCCTATATAGATTTTGATCTATAATTTTTAAACTATAATATTTTCTTAAATAAAAATTGTTACTATCGCATTATCTCGTGTATGCGGCACAATACGATAAAATCGAGGTATTACCGAAAATTTTTCCGACATTACTCCAGATACCCTATGTTCAAAAACCAAATTTCCTTTTACATCAAAAGGAAATGAAACGTATTTACCGAAAGGGGGTTAATGTTATGAGAAAAAAGGGAGATAAAAATGGGGCCGATAAAGGAAAGTTTTAATGTTTATTCAAAGAAAGAGGCCTCCTTTAAATAAACAGATGTCCAACTATTTTTTCTATTCGAATAATAAAAGAATTGTTCCGGTGAAAACTGTGCCAAGTGAACGGGTATGAAAATCGAAGATTAAATCATTCCAAACATTTCTACTTTAGTTATTTTTGTGTATAAAAATTTTTCATAAGTATATAGGTTTTAAGTTTACAAACTTCAAGTTTGTTATTTTTATTTTTGTTTTATTTAAGTTTCATATAAAACTTTTAACAAGTTTTATTTACATTTGTTTACAACTTTTTTATAAACAACTTCACTATAATACTGGGGATGCTTTTGCTTTTGTCAAAGTAAAGAATAAATTTCAAATTAATACAGAAAAAATAAAATAAAGGAAAAATTGACCATTCTGTTCACACATATTAAGAAAGAATAGAATGAAAAAAAAGGAAAATAAAAATGAGGGCAGATAATAGGAAAGCAGGGGGAATCTTTCCGATTTCCGACTAACTGTTTCCGAAAATTTAGGATGATTTCTGACATCCGACTTTTGAGCCATTTCCGATTTCCGACTGCAGGAAAGTACCCATATTTCAAATTATAAAAAATAATATTATTTCTAGTTAAATTCTGAAGAAGCTGCAAACTGTCTTATTGCTCGTTTAAATGAGTCAAAATTAGAAGGATGGTAATAATTTTTTAAATTAAATTTAATTTAAAAAATTTTTAGTGATCACGTCCATGCATCTTTTATCCCAAAGTTTGGGATTGCGTGCAGCCCTGTCCTAAACGCTCTTCTCCCTGGAAATTCTGTAGATGAACTTAAGGCAGCGAAGGACCTGATCCTTGTGGAGGTCCTTTAGGTTAATAATTATGGTTTTTAAATAAAATTTAATAAATTTTAGATGGCGCGGTTGAGCGTAGAGGTCATGGTTGTTGGGAGGATGATTCTTATGATGATTTTACATCTGATCGAGATAGTTGGTATGGAGACCAAAAAGTTGGAATTACGGGTATTTTTATAATAAATTTATTAAATAAATTGAAAAAATTTTACGTTGAAGCTGACTCTTTCAAACGCAAAGGATGTGGAACAGAAGAAGTCAACGTTGAATCTATGGCAACTGATTCAAGTGCTCCTGTCATTAAATATGGAGAAAACAATGGGCAACAATTATATACAAGTGGAATGAAAGTAGAACGAGAAGGACGTGTTTATCACTCAGAAAGTCGTGGAGTAGAGAACAAAAAGGAGTAAAATGATGTATTTATTTGGAACCGTCAGGAATTACTCTTTCTGACGTTATTGCTCACATCTTAATAACTCTCATAACTCTTAATCAACTCATTAAAAGAAAATGTTCTTTAAAAATATCGAAATTCTGTAAAAATATACTCTAAAAATAAGTTTATACTCTTTATACAGTGAGTCCAAAAATGATAAGACCACTAAGTTTTATGCTAATACCTTTTCTAAAACTCAATTAGATTAGATAATTCTTTTTATTTTAATCTTTAGACACATATATACCTATAATTTTGACTGATAGGTGAATTTAGACTAGGAGAATCAAAATAAAAATTTCGAACTGAAAAAAGGAGAAGTGAGTAAATAAGGCAAGAAAGGGTAAATTACGCTTTTTTCAATTATACATATATTTTTTGTATTCTATCTATGTAATTCTTGTTTTTTGTTAAAAAAAGAATAAAAAAGTAAAAAAACTTCAAATTTTAAAATTTTATTCTAAACTACATTTAATTCCATACAATGGATCTCTTTGTAATGCTTAAATGAATTTCAATGACTGTATCTCAATAAAGGCTAATTTATGAACGTTTTAACGAGTGATTATTTATAGACTTGTCGAAAGTATCGTATTTCGAAACAAAAAAGTTCGAAAATCGCTCTTCCTATTTGAAAAACTAGGAAGAGTTAGGATTGTTTAAAAAATCAATGGCTTAGAACCTAATTAGGGTTGCCGAAATGGTCGATCGGGTCTAAGATATTTGGCCCGAAACTGACTCGTATAGGCCTGACGTGATAAAAATAAGCCCGAAAAAAGTGGCACGGAAAAATCTGACCGACTCGAATATGACTCGATATATTTTTACCAAATTTGTGGACAAAGATGGGAGAAATCTGGCTTATTTGCCTTACAAAATTCTCTAAAATTTCGCATGCGTCGCTGAAATCATAACCCCTTAATCTTTCCAAATCCGCTGATTTCCCTCTTAATCACACGATATCACTTCAAGCCTTCCTTTACCCTCAAAATGCATCTATATCTCTTTTACTTCTCCAATATCCCTACAAATCCATCAAATATTCTTAAACAGATCATTTAAAAAAGGACTCGATAAAGACAGGCCCGAAAAAATACATCGGCCGTCGGCCCGACTCTAAAACGGCAACTCTAAACTTAATAGAAAAAGCATACATGAAATTACAGTCACTGAAATGTCTAAAAAACTCAATAAAATTTCTAAAATAAATACTTTTTTTGCATTTGTTTAAATATTTTCTAACTATCAGATTGTTATCAATCGTCTCATTCATAAAATCAATGTTTTGTCACATTTTATGATTGCCCACCTTGATCACCAAAAATTCCTCCAAAATGAGAAGATTGCCCTACATGAGTGTAGTATGCAGGATCAACTTAAAGAAAAATGAGGGTTTTGTTTAGAAATCGGAAAACATATTGATCAAATAATTTTCAATGCTCTAATTTTCCATCTTTAATTCCCATCCTTAAAAAATTTTCCATCCTTAAACACGGATCGAATTAGCTTTTCAACCAATATACAAAGTAAACCTAAACACAAAATTGGGAATTTTTGTGTAAATTTAGAAAATTTTTCCTTGGCAAATTCACGTTCTTTTACTAGTTTCTAGTTAATCTTCAGGGGAACTTTTATATATCACAATTAGTTGGGGTATCGGTTGATTTATGCTATTAAAATGGGCATATCGTTAATGATTAAGTGGATAATCGGGATGATTAGGAGGAATTAAAACTATATAGAGCAGATATCGAGTCATTTGGGATATTAATACGTATATAAAGGGATTAAGCTATTTCGGAGGAGATGTCGAAGGATCTTCTGTTATCCCTTCAAATTGTCTTTCGATGGGCCTCTTGGGTGGGCTTATATTAGATATGGGCTTCTAATAGAGCCCGGGCTTCTAATAGAGCCGGGTTTCTAATATAGCCGGGCTTTAATTAGAGCATTTACGGTATTTTGAATAAAATTTTATAAAATAATTACCATCCTTTAAATAAGCCAACCACATAAAATTTGAATGAAGAACATCATTTTCCTTGGAGTAATTTGCTATAAGGTTATTCTCGAATTGTTCAATGCCCAAATAATCCAATGTATTTTTAAATACATTAACATTTCCTTGAAGGTTAAATTCGTTTACTTGTATATAGCTTTGAATTGATATCTCTTTTGAACTTGAATTATTTATTTATTTATAAAATAATTTTAAATAAATTTTTTGAGTAAACAAAATTTATTTTTCAACTACAACTTTTGAGTTTAAAGTTTATTAAGAGTGTAATTTACCTATTTAATATACTCTTTTATTTGCAAAATTTATCAAAAAAAATATAAAAAATTTCAAAATCTAAAAAATTTCGTCTGGTACTAAAAAATTAATTTGGGAGAGTAAGATAAGGGTAAGATATCTTCACTTATTGTATCAAAAATATAACTCATCAAGTTATTTAAATTCATCTTTTGTGTTTGATAATTTTTTGCGGATTTTTGATACTAAACGTGGATTTTTAAGCTCAAAATTTCGGATTTTGAAAACTTTGAGATCCGAACTTTGATATTAAATATATTTTATATAAATTTTTTCTGTTCTTTGCTGTATGGCTTTTCTTTACATATTTTAAAATATTTATTTAATAGTGTAAGGCCGATATCATCCTAAAAACACGTGAAGAGCAATGTCGCTCTAGTTAACGGAAGTTTGCAGGAAGGTGCAAAGAATATTACAAACGGCCATTCCCAGAGAGTTATTAGCCGCCCATTATCTAAGCTTAACATCGCCACTAACTTATCCTTGGGAAAGCAATAGGGAAGTAAGCTGGTGCTTATAAGCTTTAATGGAATAGGCAAAGGCAGATCACTTCTTCATTCATTCAACAGAGTTGTCGGCCGGCCTATCCATCGTGTAAAGGGAGAGACGTCTCCCCTATATTCCCCCACTGCGAGCGATTAACTTATTTCTATACTCTGCGGAGTTCACACATGATTGCAAGCATGCGCGACTCTGCCTATAACAACAATTAAACAACGAGGCACTGGGTAACGGGACCAACCGCTTTACTATGGAAATCCTGGCCCTAATGGTAAAATTCCGTCATATCACCCGGAAACCGATTCGGACAAATGATATGTCATTCGAAAGCTCTCGCCGAGCTGAGTCGAATGACACCAAAATTAGCTTCGGGACTCACCTATGGGCCGAGATATAGACACTCGAAAATCGAAAAACCATAGGGGGGAGTAAGCTCAATTTTGGGGTGAAAAATTTGAATATGCAAATAATAGCTCATTTGAAAGAGCTCCTCGAGCTGAGTCGAATGACACCAAAATCAACGAAATCCGACTTGATTTGACAAAGTTATGGCCGTTTGTTTTAGCTCCTTACCTATGCCATCCGTTGAAATTTTTGCTCCTGCGGAGGAAGCCAGGCATGCCCACCTCATTGATAATAGGGATAGGATTATGTTACGAGCCCAGAGCCCAGCGACCGTAGACTCCCCGCGAGGCGCGTGCCGCAAAACTCCGCGCGAAGCGCGGAGTTTTGCACAAGCGCCTCGCCGACGCCCCATAGGTTTACGTTGACCATTTTGAGCTTATTATCTCGGCTCAGAATCAAGATCTCGAGCTGATTCTGGTGTTATTTGACTCAGCTCGAGGAGCTCTTTCGAATGAGCTATCACTCAAAAAATCGAATTTTTCACCCCAAAAATGTGCTTACTCCCCCCTATGGTTTTTCGATTTTCGGGGACCTATATCTCGGCCCCCAGTTGAGTCCCGAAGCTGATTTTGGTGTCATTCGACTCAGCTCGGCGAGAGCTTTCGAATGACATATCACTTGTCCGAATCGGTTTCCGGGTGATATGACGGAATTTTTCCGCCCTAATAATTAACATATGAATAAATTTGGAAAAAAATTACGCATTAAAACGACGAATTAAAGAATTGTAATAACCAACAGCATCATTATATTCATTAATAAATGATTGAACAAGCATTTGTGTAAATTTGTATAAATTAAATAAAATAAAAATATTTTTTTCGTAATATGTTGAATCATTACAATTGTAATAAATTCCACCAATTTGAATTTCACTAAATTTTATCATTAATTTTTAAACAAAAATATAAATATTTATTTTGGCATGCCTGCCGTTTGGGGGCATTTTACCATTATGAGACTAATGCGAATTTTTTTCTATGTCGGGAGTCACCAGATTTGATTAGCTTCAGTAATTCGGATCTATGTTAATTAGGATCAATGGCAAAAAATCAGGTTTATAAGAAGATATAACGGTAAGGCCGTTATATCTTCATTTTTTTGAAGATATAACGTTTTTTTTCCGGCCTTCCAAAATTTTTTTTCCGGCCTTCCATTCCGGCCTTCCAAAATTTTCATAATTTTTTGCCTGCGGGATGAAATTTTGTCTAAAACTTTTAAGAAGTTCTAAAATGAGGATTTTTAATTGAATCGGAAATCTAAATTATATCTCTATTTTTGGAACTTTGTCAATACGTATTCTATAAATTTTGGGGTTTTTTGCACTTGCGGATTAAGGATCAATAAAAATTTCTTCTCTATTACTGGAAAAGGTTTCTTGTGGTTTTCTAAAATTTCTCGAAGGGATTTCTCTTAAAAATATCCTGTCCCTCATTTGTTAAAAATTACTTCAATTTTGCCAATTCAGCTCTGACTCGTCCTAAAACAGAATTTACATTATTGTCATCACCCAAATCAATTTGTGTCAATTCTTCAAAGTGATTTTTAAAATTATCTAATGACATTGTCTGAGCATTTTGAGTGAATCGATGCATAATAATTTTGAGTTTATATTCAATATTTGCATGTTCATTATAGTTATAGTAGGCATAAAAATCTATTTGTTTAGCTATATTCTCATAGTATTTAACAACCTATGAAAATGTTTAAGGAAAAATTATACGTAAATACATTTTTTATCAATGAGAGTATTTTATTTGATGTATAGACAACACAAAAAATTTTTATTTGGCTCTTTGCATTTTACTGCTAGCCCAGGACTTCATACTCGATATTTATAAACCCCCTCCATCATTCACTATTATTTAACCAAAGGATAAACAACAAACGATTAAGTTCTGATCTGTTCGTGAGATACAATCCGTTTACCCAATTAATTCTAAAATTCCCATTTTTACTATTTTTGTTAATCAAATATTTCCATCCCCAGTCAATCCCCAAACCCCTTTACCGGCGCTCTGAAGGTGCGCTAGACTTTATTTAAAAACATTTTAGATACTATGTAATATGTATGTATATCTATAGTAAATTAAGGATTTGTCAATATTAAAACTAAAGAAAAGTCAAAAATTATTAAAATGGTCAGTTATTGAACTTAACCAACAAGCTAGGACATTTTTAAAATAGTTAAGGGATAGGAGTCTCCATATAAAATTATTATATAATTTTTAAATTTTTTTACCTTTTTCAATTTCTCAAATGTTTGATTAAAAGGGGATGAATCAAAAATATCATCTACATTAAAAATGTTTTGAATATGAATAGTTCCAAAATTATATATAATGTCGTTTAGATTTTTGTAATCGAAATTAGCGAAAATTTCCATCTTTAACTCAGAAAATATTCGAGCTAAAAGAGATACTTCGACTAAAGAAAAGCTATTGGGATTAGTAGGAACGATGGGTTTTGGAGGATATTTTGGAGGTTTTTGAACAACTAGAGCTTTTCCTTTTTGAATTTTTTTTGAACTTTGACCTTCTTCAAAATTTCCAGCACCTTTTAGATAAATTTAATTTTATAAAAATTTATTTTAAAAACACAAACACCTTTTCGTTTACTAATCATTCCATTAGTTAATTGAAATTGAAGTTGGATTATTGAAAAGAACAAGAGAAAAAAGAAAAATGTTTTCATTGAAAACTTTTTAAAAATGCGAAAAAACTTTTAAAATTTAGACTAGGACACGGATACTGATTTTGGTACCCATATCCGGATATTTACGGCGGATACAGACGGATATCCGCAGGCATTTTTTAATATCTGTATCCATATCCGTATCCATGTCCTACTCTGTTAAAAATAAATATTATAAAAAAAATTGTAAATGAATAAAGCGAATGGGTAGTCAAATGCTTTTATGAATTTAATATGCCCAATCAGATTTTGACAACTCAGCAATTAACACGAGTCTTTAAAAATAGAATTGATTAATATCTATTTACCTAATGTTTTTTGGCAAGAGAAGAGAGTTTTGCGACACGCGCCTCGCAGGGAGTCTATCTTTATTAATTAGAGAAGAGAGTTTTGCGACACGCGCCTCGCAGGGAGTCTATCCTTATTGGCAAGAGAAGAGAGTTTTGCGACACGCGCCTCGCAGGGAGTCTATCCTTATTGGCAAGAGAAGAGAGTTTTGCGACACGCGCCTCGGAGGGAGTCTATCCTTATTGGCAAGAGAAGAGAGTTTTGCGACACGCGCCTCGCAGGGAGTCTATCCTTATTGGCAAGAGAAGAGAGTTTTGCGACACGCGCCTCGAAGGAGGCTATCCTTATTGGCAAGAGAAGAGAGTTTTGCGACACGCGCCTCGCAGGGAGTCTATCCTTATTGGCAAGAGAAGAGAGTTTTGCGACACGCGCCTCGGAGGGAGTCTATCCTTATTGGCAAGAGAAGAGAGTTTTGCGACACGCGCCTCGCAGGGAGTCTATCCTTATTGGCAAGAGAAGAGAGTTTTGCGACACGCGCCTCGCAGGGAGTCTATCCTTATTGGCAAGAGAAGAGAGTTTTGCGACACGCGCCTCGCAGGGAGTCTATCCTTATTGGCAAGAGAAGAGAGTTTTGCGACACGCGCCTCGGAGGGAGTCTATCCTTATTGGCAAGAGAAGAGAGTTTTGCGACACGCGCCTCGCAGGGAGTCTATCCTTATTGGCAAGAGAAGAGAGTTTTGCGACACGCGCCTCGGAGGGAGTCTATCCTTATTGGCAAGAGAAGAGAGTTTTGCGACACGCGCCTCGCAGGGAGTCTATCCTTATTGGCAAGAGAAGAGAGTTTTGCGACACGCGCCTGCAGGGAGTCTATCCTTATTGGCAAGAGAAGAGAGTTTTGCGACACGCGCCTCGCAGGGAGTCTATCCTTATTGGCAAGAGAAGAGAGTTTTGCGACACGCGCCTCGCAGGGAGTCTATCCTTATTGGCAAGAGAAGAGAGTTTTGCGACACGCGCCTCGCAGGGAGTCTATCCTTATTGGCAAGAGAAGAGAGTTTTGCGACACGCGCCTCGCAGGGAGTCTATCCTTATTGGCAAGAGAAGAGAGTTTTGCGACACGCGCCTCGCAGGGAGTCTATCCTTATTGGCAAGAGAAGAGAGTTTTGCGACACGCGCCTCGGAGGGAGTCTATCCTTATTGGCAAGAGAAGAGAGTTTTGCGACACGCGCCTCGCAGGGAGTCTATCCTTATTGGCAAGAGAAGAGAGTTTTGCGACACGCGCCTGCAGGGAGTCTATCCTTATTGGCAAGAGAAGAGAGTTTTGCGACACGCGCCTCGCAGGGAGTCTATCCTTATTGGCAAGAGAAGAGAGTTTTGCGACACGCGCCTCGCAGGGAGTCTATCCTTATTGGCAAGAGAAGAGAGTTTTGCGACACGCGCCTCGCAGGGAGTCTATCCTTATTGGCAAGAGAAGAGAGTTTTGCGACACGCGCCTCGCAGGGAGTCTATCCTTATTGGCAAGAGAAGAGAGTTTTGCGACACGCGCCTCGGAGGAGTCTATCCTTATTGGCAAGAGAAGAGAGTTTTGCGACACGCGCCTCGCAGGGAGTCTATCCTTATTGGCAAGAGAAGAGAGTTTTGCGACACGCGCCTCGGAGGAGTCTATCCTTATTGGCAAGAGAAGAGAGTTTTGCGACACGCGCCTCGCAGGGAGTCTATCCTTATTGGCAAGAGAAGAGAGTTTTGCGACACGCGCCTCGGCAGGAGACTATCCTTATTGGCAAGAGAAGAGAGTTTTGCGACACGCGCCTCGCAGGGAGTCTATCCTTATTGGCAAGAGAAGAGAGTTTTGCGACACGCGCCTCGGAGGAGTCTATCCTTATTGGCAAGAGAAGAGAGTTTTGCGACACGCGCCTCGCAGGGAGTCTATCCTTATTGGCAAGAGAAGAGAGTTTTGCGACACGCGCCTCGGAGGGAGTCTATCCTTATTGGCAAGAGAAGAGAGTTTTGCGACACGCGCCTCGCAGGGAGTCTATCCTTATTGGCAAGAGAAGAGAGTTTTGCGACACGCGCCTCGGAGGGAGTCTATCCTTATTGGCAAGAGAAGAGAGTTTTGCGACACGCGCCTCGCAGGGAGTCTATCCTTATTGGCAAGAGAAGAGAGTTTTGCGACACGCGCCTCGCAGGGAGTCTATCCTTATTGGCAAGAGAAGAGAGTTTTGCGACACGCGCCTCGCAGGGAGTTAACGGTCGCTAGTAACATAAACATATCCCTTTTACCGATTTTCTGTCATGAAATGGACCTAATCCTTCGTAGCAGCACAAAAGATTGCCTTGCGAAAATTGAGTTGATCAGAATCATCAAATCAGCCTGTTTTCTATGTCATTCGGCTCAACTCGTCGAACTCTTTCAATTGACATATACATTGTCCAAATGCAAATATAACATCTCCCTATAGAATTTTGTGGTGTGTAGTTACAGTAAATAAGTTTCATAAGTTGAATTAAATACCAAATAAAAAAAATTCCCGAAATTTCCCAATTTTTCAAAAAACTTGAAGATAAAAACACTGTCTCCTCTATTAGAACCACAGTCTCTAATGTAACCAAACCAAATGGAAGAATTGAAAAATAGAACCACGGGTGGTCATATTAGAATAAATCCGGTAATTTACTAACGGAGGTTGCAAAATAAAACGAGGAGGTTGCAAAATAAAATTTTTTATAAAGCTAATACCTATATGTTTTTTGAGCAAGTTTAATAAGTTTTGTTTATTTAAAATTAAAAAAAATGGTTATTTTAACGATAAAAGAATATAAATCAAAAGGAGTAAAATCAAAATTAATCAGAAAATTTCAATAAAATTCTTTAAGAATTTCATGTTTTGAAATGTCGTATTTAAATGGTTTAGTTTCCAAATCATTTCCAAAATTAGCATCAATAGAACAATTTTCCAGACAAACATGTGGTTTGTATGAGTCGAAATTCTCTTTCAATAATATAGCCTTACCTTTAAAAAAACAAAATTTTGTAAAAACAATTTTTAATTGGAATGAATCCGGGTCAAAACCTGATCAAGCCCTTAGGGTTAAATTATCCAAGAAGTCAAACCAAAATATTTGGGAGATAAACGATTCGTGTAGATTAAAACAGATTTTTAGATATTAAAGGGGGCTAAACTACAATTATTAAGAAGTATTGTTGTCCATTTCTGAGCCAAGTACGGATATGTCGGCCTTAAATAAAATATCGGTGGTTTTGTTGGGATTAAAGGGACAAGGCGAAAATTGTCTAGTGCAACTATCAGATAAGAAAAAAAAGAGTCGGCAAACGTAACTTGAGACTGAGAACTCTTTATGCACACAAATATTTCAAGCTGACTTGAGGGTTGGAACCTTATAATTAAATATTTACCAATTTGTTTTCCATTTTTTGTAATGAAAATATATGGCCATTCATTCATCATATGAGTAGGTGGATAAACTAATCCAAACCCAAAAATATCGTTAGTTATCCAACAAGTATTGTCAAGTTTAGAAACATCATTCTCATCATAAACTGTAGCCATTCTAGGAGTAAATTTGATACGTTCATGTGTACCACACTTTTCTAGACCAATATTCATCAATTTCATAGCTAACTCCCCTTCAAATATACTCTTAATTTCAAAATAATATAAAGAATAATGAAAACAGAGTCGTGGTTTAATAAAAGAATTTTCTGCATAAACATAAGCACTGACATTTTGTCCTAAAAATATTTACAAAATAATTTAAGAATTAAATAAATGGAGTAAAATAGTGGCCTTCCAAGACTGAAGAGCAAGACCGAAAAAACCCAACAAGTCTTAGAATCAAGACTCAAGACCAATAGTCTTGGAAGGCTCTATTAAATAGGGGCTCTGCCTATTTAAGAATAAGGATTCTGAGGTGGAAGATGTGCCTTGTGCTCGATCGGTCGACCGCTTGATCTGATCGAATACAAAGATAGAATAAGAGCTGAATAATCATCAACAAGCTTCATGACTCAGTCAAGACCGATTTAAGTGTTTTCTTCTATTTTCTTTCGTGTTCTAGTTTCTCCTATGGGTGCGGTTCTTGTTTTTTCTCATAGATCACACTATTCAATTTTATAACGCCTATTATGTATTTCACTTTAGAATATAACAATAATTTACCTCCTTTCCCCTCCAAACAACTAATATATTTAATCTTTTCATCATTTATTATGTTAACAAATCCATTTCCTTTAATACAATTACCAATTGGATTATCTGTATTTATACATTTATTGTTGCAACATTTACAATAAATTCTGCTCCACTTATTTTTGAGTTGAACAAAATTCTTGAAAAAAATTATTACGGAAATCCTTGCAAATCCGCCCCCTTTTTTCTATTTTTGTCTATTTTCCCTTTTTATAGTAAGCGGTGAGTTTGATCGGATTAAGCCAGAATCCACTTACTCCCTTAAATGTCCTTATATCACTCGATTTCTCCAAATCCACTGATATCCCTCTTGAGGTATTTTTTATGAATTTTAAGGGGATCTAGGTACTATTGGTACCTGTGCTTTTAGGTACTACGATATATGACCTCTCAATATACTGACAACCCCACTTGTTACTAATTGAAATAATATTTTTACCATTTTATTTTCTTGCTCCAAAAGTTTAACCTTCTTGTCGTTTTGTTCAGAATTTTGCTTTACTTTTTTAATTTTATTTTTATTGTAACAATTTATTTTTTCAATTTTCTAAAATTATTTTTAAAATTATTAAGTAAAAGAAAGGTTTAGGATTCCCCCTTTTTCTTTCCCAGGTTCTCAATCAAAGGAAAAATCCGCAAACAGTCCAATGGTCCGCAAACAGTCGATTCATCTCGACGAGCTGAGTCGAACTGTACCACTATTTTTTCCGGAGATGCCTGTGGACCGAGATATAGGTCGCCGAAAATCGAAAAACCATAGGGGGGGGGGAGTAAGTACAATTTAGGGGGGAGAAAAAAGCTATCAGTTTTTGAATGATAGCTCATTCGAAAGAGACCTATATCTCAGTTCACAGGCATCTCCGGAAAAGAGTGGTACCGTTCGACTCAGCTCGTCGAGACGAATCGAATGGTATGGGTCTTGTATCGAAACCTTTCCACCGGTATAGTATACTGTATCCGTAATTTATTGACACTTTATTTTAATTTATTCTTTTAAATATTTTTATTTAACGAATTAAAAAGATGATTTTTACCTTATTAATTTCTTCCTCCAAAAATTGCCCTAAATTTTTAATTCCACCTTTTTTAATTTCATTATCAGCAGTTATCTTTAATTTAAAAATTATATTTTAAAACAAAACATGTTGTACCCACAAATTGATAAAAGCATAATTTGATCAGCTATAACTTTTTGTGCTCAATCTAATCCTAATGAATTTTATATCATTCAAAACCCCTTGATAATCAGTATCTTTTCAAATTGGATATCTTTTTCAAATTGGATATATGTCTGCCCACTCGTTAAAAGGTTATAACCCAATAAATGTGAAAAACACGAAATAACTGGACTTATCGGGTTATAACTTTTAAATGAGAGTTCAGACCTGATCTCTCCCATTGGAAAAAAGTGACACTTTCGATGGCATTCGAATGGCAATAAAATTGACCCTATCTCAAATGAGGTGCATAATCAGGCACTTGTAAAGAAGAGGGTGCTCCTCATTATAGGGGGCTACAAATGGTCATAAATAAATTTTCCTTTTCCTCATTTTTGTAAAGAATGGTCAGACTTTTCCCTTTCTTTAATTTTACTCAATTTTCCTTGTGGCATGTTTAATGAGAGAACGACAAAGAAAAGATTAATTTTTCTTTCAATGCCACCTAAATAGAAATTATTTTTCTTTCAATGTCTTGTCGTTCTCTCATTAAACATGCCACAAGGAAAATTGAGTAAAATTAAAGAAAGGGAAAAGTCTGACCATTCATTACAAAAATGAGGAAAAGGAAAATTTATTTATGACCATTGTAGCCCCCTATAATGAGGAGCACCCTCTTCTTTACAAGTGCCCATAATCATAGTTTTTCTCCTTCCTTCCTCAAGTTAAAAATGGGGAAATTTTTCCTTAGTATTTAATGTATTCTGATTGACAAAAACGAGTATATATAAATTAATTAATTTACCTTTTTAATCTCTTCCTGCAAAAATTTTATTTTCTCATCTTTTTGCTTTAAATAAATATCGTTTTCAACTTTTAATTTTTGAAATTTGTCTTTAAAAATTTTTTGAAAATGTTGCTTAAGTTCTTCAATTTCATTTTTATGGTCAATATTTATTTGTTGAATTTTCTAAAATTTTATTTTTAGAAAATATCCAAAAAGCTCCAAACTTTATTCATTTCATATTCAAGAAAACAACTTCTCAATTCCATCTTAACAGTCTTCTCCTCAATTTTTTTTGAAAATTTTTAAAATTATTTTCAAGTTTTTCCAAATCACTCTTCTCTTTTTCAACCAAAGTCCAATCAGAATCTGATGATAATCTTTTTTCAGTCATTTTTAAAGAAGTTTAAATTTTAGATTAAATAGAAAAGAATTTTGTTTCAAAAAATAAGACTAAAAAATTAAAATACAGTACATATAACCTGTATTAAAGGCCCTCCCTCAAATAACCCAACTTCTATTAATTATCCGTTCGAGCTATATATATATTGAATTAATTAATTACGTCCCATAAAATGCCCTAAAACATGTTCAAATTTCAAACCTCGTATAATTACCCTTCTCCGATTAATTAATCAATAATTACCCAGGTATTTTACGGTAAAATTGTGTTTAAAAATACAGACTCCAATCAGGTTAATATAAGAAGTGTGATCAGTTTAGGAATACCCCTAGACGATATATAGACAAAAGAGCTCGCTGAGCTGAGTCAATAACACAAAAAGCAACTAGGGCCTCATAAATGGTTCTAGGATACAGGCCCTCTAAAATTGAAAAACCATATGGGGCCAAGCACATTTTTGGGGTAAAAAATGATGGAAAATTCGAAAGATCCCGGCGAGTCGAATGGTATTAAAATTAGCATTAGACAAAAATTATTTTTCAATTCACTTAAAAATGAATTAAGATATGACATGGTGAATTTTTCTAAACACATTAAATAAATTAAAATAAATAAATCATATTTACAAAAAATAAATTTTTTGCACAAAAATTTAAAGTTATGGAGAGAGTTTTCAAAATTTATTTTTAAAATTATAGAGTGTTGAATGAATAAAAAATATACACAAATTAATATTTTCATACATATTTATATTTGAAAGATATTTGCCCAGAGAAAGTTTTTGTTGTGAATGAGGAGGAGAAAAGAATTTGTTGAGGGAATACCTATTTTAAATTAATTTAAAATAAAAATGTTTTGAGGGTTAATTAGTCTAAAATTCAAATTTTTGTGGTTAAGAAAAAAGATTAATGGATCAACTCTGAAAACCAGAACCTTGAAGAACTCTAAAGATTCTTCAGGGTTTTGATCCGCAAAAGATCAATTCCAAAATATATTTTGGCGGATAAATGCCACTCAAGATCAAGAATACGTTTCCCTGCTCCCTTTTGATTTATCTGACAATTTCACGAGAGAATCCCCATCCTGTGTTCCTCAACTCTTCTTAATCACAATAACCCCTTCTTTATCCGCACAAATATTTGGAGTTGACCTCCAGAGTCTGTAGACCACTGGGATTGATCTCTTTTAATTCTATTTGATATAAAAATCTCTAAAACCCCTTTTAAAACATATTCTCTTATTTTTAAATTTAAAATATTGCCTCAACAAAACAATTAATTCTTTCTGCCTTTTTTTAGTCTGGGAAAGTAATGCTTTACAATTAAACTTTCTCTGAAGCCTATATTAATTCGAATTTTTTTTCATTTCTTGAAAATAAATTGAAGGAAATGAATGAAGTTTCATTATTTTTTTAATTAAAAAAATATTTAAAAATTAAAAAATAAATTTTGATAATGAAAATAATATTGAAGAAATTAAGCAAAACTTTCAAAAATTAAAAGATGAAACTGCTGTTTATTTAAAGCAAGCCGATGATAAAATTAATTTTTTTGAGAAAGAAATTAAAAAGGTAAATTAAACACGGCAATTCTTCTGTTTATACCAGATATGCACGCAATTGCAGAATGCGTTTGAGAATTTAAAATTTAAATTGCGTATTGCGGCTGCGGGTTTTTAAGATTTTTACGCAATCTCTTGGCACCTGGTATTCCATAATCCTTAAAATTTTCACATGCGGCGATGAAAATGAAATAAATAAATTAATTCCAGTGTTATGATCTGATTATTTGATCCCAGTTTCCTAAATTCAACTAAATCTAGTGAAAGATATGCGAATAAAGCTTAAATTATGACTATTTTTAAGTGTTAATAATAATGTCACCCTTTTTTGGCCGATTTCGCCTCTTTTGAGAGGTCAGCCCCCCTTTGGTGATTTGTTTTTCCTCGTTTTGTCAAAATTTTAATAAAATGTTTAATTTTAAAAATTTACATTTCAAACCATTAAAGATATTTTTAACTTAGAGTTTTCAATTCTATACGATAAAAATTTATAGACCAATAATTTAATAAATAAAAAAAGTATTACAAACACTCGTGCTCAAAAGTAATGATCCCTGGGTATGAAAATTTTTAAAAAGTGATTATTTTGAAATGGAAAGGGTAAATGTTTTACTTTTCTTTTCATAATCAAAGTTAACAATGTTAAGATACTTTCCAAAGAAAAAATTTTTTCTCAAAATTCCAACCCCGTGAATTTCTCTCAACTCTAAATGGATACCCCTATCTTTAGGGTGGTCAAAAGTAATGATCCCTAGCGGGAACCAATAGTAAAGATATAGGTAAACATTTGAAAAAATTCCAATGAATACATCCATCGATATTAAGAATAAAAACCAAAAGACCGAGCACATTAACTACATACAACACAGTAATCTCGACAATCTAAAACACTCAAAAGTCAACGTATAATGAGATTAGAGTTGTTTGAAAAATATTTTCGTCACCTAATATCAGCGATTAAAATTTTCTTTTATGCTTGACTGAAAGCCAATAAAATTTGCTATAAAATATCTCAAGTCAACTTTCCTGAAAAAATTATCTTTCGAGTTAGGTAATAAGCAATATACAACACGGCAAAAAAAGAACCATTTATGGGGTAATATGAGAGATTTTTGCCGCCTTGTATGTTTGTCACTCCTCAACACGATAGATAAAATTTTTCTGAAAATTTGAACGACTATATCTTGTAGCAAATTTTATTGGCTTTCAGGCAGGCATAAAAGTGTAACCAATTCCTATATCAAAAAAGATAAAAATAATTTTTGAAATAAATTACCCTATTTCTCGTTGAAATCGAGATGTCAATATCTCGAAGAAAAGAGTAGATATTGGACCAATCTTTTCATATGTTAACTTCTTATTACTAGTCATATTTACTAAAAATTTTGTGGATTTTTTTCTTAATGGTTAAACATATTTTTTAAAAAGGGATCATTACTTTTGACCACCCTAAAAATAGGAGTATCCATTTAGAGTTGAGAGAAAATCACGGGGTTGGAATTTTGGGGAAAATTTTTTTCTTGGAAAGTATCTTCACATTGTTAACTTTGATTATGAAAAAGAAAGAAAATCATTTACCCTTTCCATTTCAAAATAATCACTTTTTAAAAATTTTCATACCCAGGGATCATTACTTTTGAGCACGAGTGTATTTATTTAAAATTTAAAAATTGGTTATTTTAATTGATAAAAAGTATTGTACAAATCAAAAAGTGTAAAAACAAAATTAATCAGAAAAAATTCCAATAAAATTCTTTAAGAATTAAATGTTTTAAAATGTAAAATTAAATGTATTAGTCTTCAAATCATTTCCAAAATTAGTTTCTATAGAACAATCCAGGTGAATACGTGCCTTTGCAGTAGTGTCCGTTTGCGTGCCAACATCGTGTTTAAGTGGTTGACTTTGCTGATCTAATTTTCTCTATTTTCTCTAATTTCCTCTATTCCATATAATTACTTTAATCTTCACAAATCCTCTAAGACCAGATCCATCTTTATCTGCCCAAATATTTGGGGTTGACCTCTATGGTCTGTTGAACTCTAGGGTTGATTTATTTTGATTATGATGAAATAATCGCTAAAAACCCCTCTCATAACATTCTCTTATTTTTAAATTTAAAATATTGCCTCAACAATTTAATTAATTCTTTCTGCCTTTTTTTAGTCTGGGAAAGTAATGTTTATTTATTTACAACAAAACTATCTTCAAGCCTTCAATATATGAACACATATGTATTTAAATGTACAACTACATATTCTTATAATTTTAGAAATTTTGTCTATAAAACTCTCCATGGAATTTAAATTTTATATTTAAGAAAAGATTAATTTACTAAATATTTTTTGCATTTATTTCTATTTAAAGTTATCTAAAATATAAATTAAAAATAAATATAAATCTGTTATTCGCCAGCAAATTTTTTAGCGAGGATTTCAAAATCATCGAATCACGTTTCTTTTAGACTTATTCGACTCAAATCGACGAGCTCTTTCGAATGAGCTATCATTTGTATTATATCGAATTTTTGGGTACGGCCCACTTTGTCGCGCGGCCACATTGTCGCAGAGCCATAACTTGCTTTAAGATTACCGAATCTTTCCAAATTTAGTATTAAACGATTCCTCTCATCGAGCTAAAGAGATTGGTACCAAAATTGATAAGGGCCAGAAATTTTTTAGCAAGTTATGGCTCTGCGACAATGTGGCCGCGCGACAATGTGGGCGTGTCCCCGAATTTTTGACACCAAAATTAGGCTTTGTTTTTATGGTTTTTATGGATTTTTATAGGTTTTCAATTTTCGTGGACCTACCTTATCTCGGTCCGTAGGTAATCCAGAACATAGAGAATGGTACCATTCAGAACATACCATTCGACTTAACCGAAAAGATGAACCAGAATATTATGAATTTTAAAGACTTTAGAACCAGCCACTGGCTAAAGTACAGCGGTAATTCTTGCGTTCGTATACCCCCTTTGTTTTCCTTCCCCAAAATATTAAAAAATGGTCAGTCTGTTATCTCATTATAGAGCTCATCGAGCTGTGAGAATGACACCAAAATCAATTCCCGGTCTTAACTTTGGACCGAGATACAGACCCCCGAAAATTGAAAAATAAAAGGGTGGACCAAGCTCATTTTTTGGGCTAAAAATTAGATTAATCAAATAATAGCTCATTCGAAAGAGCTTGTAGAGCTGATTCGAATGACATCAAAATCAACATAATTGAACAAGATTTGATAAAGTTATGATATAAAGTAATCCTATTGTTGTCGATGAGACACTTTGCAAAACCTTTCGCTTTGCGCAGGGTTTTTGTCTGTATCTCGGTCCAAAGTTAAGACCGGGGGTTGATTCTGGTGTCATTCTACACAGCTCGACGAGCTCTATAATCAGATAACAGACTGACCATTTTTTAATACTTTGGGGAAGGAAAAAGAAGGGGGTATACGAACGCAAGAATTACCAGTACAGCTTAAGGAATTGCGGCCGTATAAATGAAACGGTATAATTAAAAATCTCGATAAAATAATTTTTAATTTTTTCCAAAAAATTAAAAATTTAATCATGCAATCTCTTATTTTAAGAATAAATTTTTAATTATTTTTTTTAATATTTTAAAAGTAAAATTTAAAAATCAACATGACTGATGAAGAATTATCAACAAATTCTGATTGGAGTTTTGTTGAAAAAGAAAAAAATGATTTGGAAAAACTTCAAAGTAATTTTGAAAATCTTCAAAAAAATTTTGTTGAAGAGAAGGAAAAGTCTGCTAAATTAGAAAATGAATTGAAGGAAATGGATAAAGTTTGGAGATTTTTTAAAATGAATTTTCTAAATATATTTTAGAAAATTGAAAAAATAAGTTTGGACAGTGAAAATAAAATTGAAGAAGTGAAACAGGATTTTCAAAAATTAATTGAAGAAAATGTTCAAAAGGACGAGAAAATTAATTTTTTGGAAGAAGAGATTCAAAAGGTAAATAAAAAATAGTGACCCTATTTGCCAGACGCCACCATACTACCAAGGGTGTACTGTTATATTCCGTATAGTAGTACCTTAATCACTCCAAATCGTCGTTATATTTACTCCGAATTTATTTTACCACCACAGGCCAAAAATTTTTTGATTTTAGGAAAGCTAAGAATCCATAGTTCAGTCCTTTTATGGATAAATTTTTGTTAGAAAATGTCTGTTTTGATTCTCTGTTTTTTTTCTCTCTGGCTCTGGTTTCGGGTAACCTGTCCCTCCCCTACTAGCTACATAGCCAATCTTCATTACCTGAAAATTTTAATTTTTTTAAACAAAAGACAAATGATTTATGTAACAAAAAGATAGAGGATTTAACAATTAAATTTGACAAAATTTATTGTAAATGCGTGGTAAGTTTTTGATAAACAATTACTACAGGGTGCGGCAAATTTTCCGCCCCTTTTGTTTTGTTTATATCTCGCTTCAAACTCAACAAAAATTAATAATTCTTTTTTTATTTTATTCACAACTCTCTGAGAAAATTTTTGGTACCAAAATCACCATTAAATTTTAAGTTTACTCTGAGCAAACTTCTCTCAAAGTTTGAGCAAAATTTTTTGAATAAAAATTGGCCTAGATTCAAGGCTGAGATTTTGATATTGGAAATTTTTATATCATTCGAATCAGCTCTTCAATCTGATTCGAATGACATCAAAATTAGGGGGCTACGACAAAAATCAAATGAGATATAGTCCTCTGAATGATAAATTAAAATAATTTTGGTAAAAATAAAATTTTCAGGTGAAATTTTCAAAAATGAAATTATAAGCTATTTCGATGCGCCTGAATGAGATAAGTCGATTGGTACCAAAATTATTGGGATTGAAAGATTTTGGACGAAGTTATGATCAATTAAAGTTTGGCAAGAAAAAATGTTTTTTGATGCATTTTTATGTTCGGACCGTCTTAACTTTACCAATTGTGAACCAAATTTCTTCTTTTTGGTACCAAAAATTTTCTCAGAGAGTTGTGAATAATATAAAAAAAGAATTATTAATTTTCGTTAAGTTTGAACTGAGTTATGATCAAAACAAAAGGGGCGGAAAATTTGCCGCACCCTGTAAATTATTAAAACTTTTAAAGAATTTTGTTGGAATAAAAAATAAATGGAGTGAAATTGACAGTTTTTGGACATGTTGTAAGAATAAATGTATAAATACAAACAATCCTGTTGATAGTTGTATTAAAGGAAATGGACTTGTAAAGTTAATTAATGGAAATATTAAATATATTGTGGGAAGAAGTAAATTTTATTATATTTTTAAATTTTTATTTTTTGTGCATGCGTGACAAGAAGGTTATGGGACACACTTTTATGGCATAACTTTATTCAAATTAAAGATAATGAGATCAAATAGAGGATACTGAGTTGACAGACACGAAATCGACGCTTTTTTCAGACACAAAATCGACGCATATTAGCATATAGATAGAGCTGCTCTTATTTGAACGCAAGCGAAAATTTTGAGAAGTGTCAGTTTTTATGCGTCTTTTGCTTAATAGACATATAAATCCAGGCATGCAGACTTTCTTGCAACCTATTAAATATTTTTAGAGTTGGATAGAGATACCGATCATATATATGTTTATGCAGAAAATCCTTACAATAAACCTCAATATTGTTTCAATTATTCTTTATATTATTTTGAAATCAAATGTATATTTGAAGAAGAAATAATTAAAGATCAAAAGTGGATGTGTTTTGGTCTTAAAAATTGTATTACAAGTAAACAAATCGACTATTTTGCAAACGGTGCTTTGATATCTACCGAAGAAGATGAACAATTTATGTATAATATTTCTTGGAATAATAATGATATTTATGGTTGTGGATTAGTTTATCCTCCAACTAATAAAATAAATGAAGGAGAATTTCCTTATGTTTTCTTCACACAAAATGGGATTCAAATTAGTGAATATTTAATTTAAAAATATTATTAGAAAAATTTATTCTTTTTTAAAGGTGAAGGTATATTATTGAAGGAAAATTCTGACTCATATAAACCACGTGTTGGATTGCGTTTGTGTTCTATTGAAGCTAATTTTGGAGATGATTTGGAGTCAAAACCGTTTAAATATGACGTCCATAAACATTTAATTCTCAAAGAATTTTATTGAAAATTGTTTTTGATTAATTTTGTTTAAAAATTTTGCATTTTATCAATTAAATTTGTGTAGCATCGCGATCCTTCGAGGTCGAGATCAAATAAAAATTTCAAATATAAAGCGTTTTGAAGAGTAATATATCCAAAAGTAAATAAATTATTAATAAATTGCTAGAGATCCAAATTAAAAGCTCGTTATGGTACACTCCCATTAATAATATACAACCCTATCTAGTGAACGTTTTTTAAATTGACCATTCAGTGAGTAGGGGGATTTCTAACAGAAACCTCCATTTAGATACCTCCATCGCACTTAAATCAGTTAGTATAACCAGCCAATAGTTAGTTTATTCTAGAATTTGAAAATTATAAATATATGTTTTCTAATAAATTATCTTACCATTAACATAAGATTACATTATTTTCAGATTTAACTATTTATATTATCAGATTTTTATTTTCAGATTTAACTACCCCCCCAACTTTTTCCTCGTGCGACGAGATGACTCCCACCTTTTTCCTAAAAGGGGGTAGGAGTCTTAAATTTATATTATTTTTATTAAGATGAGCGAGATGATAGGATTGAAAAGATAAGATGATTGAAATCACTCCTACCCCCTTTTTGGCTCAACTCCCCCTTTTTTCCTCGTGCGACGAGAGATTCACCACACCTCCCCCCCTCACTTTTTACTATTTCCACCCCACAACTAACAATTTTTTCAATTATTTAAAATTTCAAAAATATTTTCGGTACTTTGGAAAAATTGATACTCCAACCCATTCCCCCCTCTTCCCATCTGGGAACGTACAATCGATGTACTTAGAAATATGGTTCTCCCCCCCCCCCGGTGGGGTACAGGGTTTGCCCGTTTACCTCCATGCACCTCCTCGTGGTGTACCCTAAGCATTGTTGTATAATAATCGATTAAATATTATACAACAATGGCTAAGCACAACAATGGCTAAGTAAATAAATAAAATAAGATATACAATTTATTTATAATATACTTTTAGATTCGAGTTGATTATTTTTTACTTCGTCCTATACTATTAACTTCTATTATATTTTTTGATATTTCGAAAATAATTTATATAAAACAAAGGGTCAGTTCTGTTGTGTATGGGCGTTAGCCCTTAGAGTGATTAGTATAAAAGCCCAGCCAATAGTTAGTTCTCTCTCCCAATTTTAGTTCTTCTACCTACCTTCACCTGCTCTGTATTTCTTTGTGCGATAAACGTTTTGTTCTGATCTCTTCGTAAGCGGGGTCATAACAGTGGCGCGGTCTGTAAATAGGCATCTTTTTTTACTCCATGGTGTTTATCAAACCACGTTTTCATTTTCACTTGTTGAGGTGTTATCACTTTATTTTCTTGTAAGGTCACTCTTTTGGGTATTAATCTGCCGTGGCTCAGAGATGCCTATTTACAGATTGAGTTAGACGAGCAATCTAAAAAAGTGGCGTGTATTAATACACATAAAGGATTGTTTGAAGTGCAAAGATTGCCGTTTGGAGTGAAATCAGCACCAGGAATATTTCAAAGATTGATGGATAAATTGATTAGTGGAATTCCTGGAGTGTTTGCCTATTTAGATGATTTAATAATAGTTTCTAAAAATATTGAAGATCATAAAGTGCAATTGTTTGAAATATTTGATCGAATTGAAAAGTGGGGATTAAAAATCCAGTTAGAAAAGTGTAATTTTTTCAAAGAAAAATTGAAGTTTTTAGGCCATATTGTATCTAAAAGTGGAATTGAACCTGACCCAGAAAAGAAAAAGAAAATAAGTGAATTAACACGCCCAAGAGATGTTAAAGAATTGAAGTCTTTTATGGGTACAATTAATTATTATGGGCGGTTTGTTAGTGAAATGCATAAGTATAGAGGGCCATTAGATAAATTGCTAAAAAAAGAAGTGAAGTGGGAGTGGGGCCAAGATCAAGAAAAGGCTTTCCAAAGTGTTAAAAAAGTGCTAAATTCTGATCTAATGTTAACGCATTTCGATCCAGAATTAGAAATAATAGTGACAGCAGATGCATCGAATTATGGAGTGGGAGCAGTAATATCGCATAAATTTCCAAATGGAAAGGAAAAAGTGATTGAGTACGCAAGTAAATCATTGAATGATGCAGAAAAGAATTATAGCCAAATTGAAAAAGAAGGCTTAGCATTAGTGTTTGCAGTGCAGAAGTTTCATAAAATGCTATTCGGCAGAAAGTTCATATTGAGAACGGATCATAAACCCTTATTGGCCATTTTTGGCAAAAATAAAGGCATTAAAGTGTTTTCTGCATCAAGATTACAAAGATGGGCATTGTTATTGACAAATTACGATTTTAAAATCGAATTTGTAAGTACAAACCAAATGGGTATGGCTGATACATTGTCAAGATTGATAAGTGAAAAGAGTGAATTAGAAGATAAAGTGATTGCATTAGTTGCAAAAAGTGAAAATTGTAGTGATGAAGATAGTAGTGATGAGGACTCATTGTTAGTGGAAGAGTCAGTTAAATATGTATTAAACATAATGCTGGATGAAGTGCCAGTGAATGCCGAACAAGTGAAGAGTGAAACAGAAAATGATAGTGAATTAAAAATGATTAAACAATTCATTAAAAATGGGTGGCCAAAAGTATTAAGTGATCCAGCATTAAGTATTTGGTCGAACAGAAGACAAGATTTAGAAGTGATCGATGAGTGTATTATGTGTAGTGGAAAAATAGTGATCCCAAAAGCTTTGAGGAAAAGTGTATTGAAAGTATTACATGAAACACACCCGGGAAGTGCAAAAATGAAAGGAGTTGCCCGGGAGTATATGTATTGGCCAAATATTGGTAGAGATATTGATGATTGGGTCGCAAATTGTATAATGTGCCAAGCAGCGGCAAAAAGACCAATTAAAAGTGAGTTGCGACCATGGCCAAATACAAATAGAAATTGGGAAAGAGTGCATATTGATTTTGCTGGGCCGTGTAAAGACGGGAAAGTGTATTTTATTGTAATTGATGCGCACTCAAAGTGGCCTGAAGTGTTTGAAAATATGACAACATCAGCAAAAGATGTTATAGTGTTTTGAGTGGTTGGGAACCCATTACGGGTACCCAGAAACAATAGTGTCTGATAATGGAAGTCCATTCCGATCAAATGAGTTTAAAGTGTATTGTCAAAATAAGGGGATTAGTCAAGTGTTTAGTGCCCCATATCATCCACAATCCAATGGTCAAGTGGAAAGATTTGTGGATTATTTTAAAAGAATGATGACAAAAAATTCTAATAAGAAGAATTGGCTCAGTGAAGTGTTATTGTTTTATAGAGCCAGTCCTCATGAATCATTGGAAGGGAAATCCCCTAGTGAAGTGTTTCTTGGAAGGAAATTGCGATTGAATTTAGCGAGATTAATACCCAAAAGAGTGACCTTACAAGAAAATAAAGTGATAACACCTCAACAAGTGAAAATGAAAACGTGGTTTGATAAACACCATGGAGTAAAAAACCGAAAAATCGGTAAGTTAGTGTATTTCTTAAATTACCGAAAAGATGGTAAAATTAATTGGTTGGATGGTGAAGTGGAAAGTAAAAGGGGAGTTATCTATAAGATATACTCGCCAGTATTGAATGCCGTGGTAACTCGGCACGAAAATCAAATTAGAAATAGAAGTTTAAGTGAAGATTGTAATACTTTGTGGAAAAGTGAAAGTGTAAGTGATAGTGGATTAAAAAAAGTTGATAAACCACATAAATATTGTTTGAGAAATAGTATTAGACAGCCTCAAAAATTAGTGATGTCTAAGGAAAGTGTAAAAAAGTATGCGGAAGAGGCTATAAAGTATCCAGTGAAATTAGTAAGACCAAGAGGAGTGTCAAGTACAGTGGGAACAAGCCAAAGATGAAAGATGTTGAAGATGATAATAAAAATATGGAGACGTAGATGTGTAAAATAAATAAATAAAATTTGGTGATAATATTATTGTTGTATTTTTTGTAATGTTGTATGTATTTTTTGTTCCCATTGCCCTTATTCCCCCAAATTTTTGTATGTATTTTTGTTGTTGTTTGTTTGGCTGGCAAAGTTAAGTATATTGTAAAGCTTCGGCTTTAAGTGAAGCCGAACCTTTTTTTCAAGGGGGGAGGTGTTGTGTATGGGCGTTAGCCCTTAGAGTGATTAGTATAAAAGCCCAGCCAATAGTTAGTTCTCTCTCCCAATTTTAGTTCTTCTACCTACCTTCACCTGCTCTGTATTTCTTTGTGCGATAAACGTTTTGTTCTGATCTCTTCGTAAGCGGGGTCATAACAAGTTCACTGTTTCAATCCTAAATAACGAAAATAAGATATATAGTTAAATCTGAAATTAATGTAATCTTATGTTAGTGGAAAGATAATTTATCCTTGCTGGAACTGGAGATCAATCCTAAATAACGAAAATAAGATATACGATTTATTAATTTATTATCAATATAATAAAATTTATTAGATTTATTATATTGGTTTCTATTATATTTTTTGATATTTCGAAAATAATTTATATAAAATAAAAGGTCATCCTTGTTGGAAATGGAGATCAATCCTAAATAAAGAAAATAAGATATACAATTTATTTATAATATACTTTTAGATTCGAGTTGATTATTTTTTACTTCGTCCTATACTATTTACTTCTATTAGATTTTTTGATATTTCGAAAATAATTTATATAAAACAAAGGGTCAGCCTTGCTGGAACTGGAGATCAATCCCAAATAACGAAAATAAGATATATAGTTAAATCTGAAATTAATGTAATCTTATGTTAGTGGTAAGACAATTTAATAGAAAACCGTTCCAGCTACCGTTCCAGTTAAATTGAAGAAGTTTTATTTTATGCAAATTATATTCGAACTATCAAAAAATATAATAGAAACATATGAAATATATTTAATAAATTTTATTATATTTGATAATAAATTAATAAATCGTTATTTAATATACCTATGTTGATTTCCAATACAAATCTTTTGTTCAGAAAATATATATCTCCAGTTCCAGCAGGACGACTTTATTTTATATAAATTATTTTCGAAATATCAAGAAATATAATGGAAGTAAATAGTATAGCTGTCTATAAAAATAGATAAATATAATAAAAATAATTATGACAAATAAATTATATATCTTATTTTATATATTTAATATTGAGCTACCGTTCCAGTTAAATTGAAAAAGTGTTATTTTATGCATATTATATTCGAACTATCAAAAAATATAATAGAAACATATGAAATATATTTAATAAATTTTATTATATTTGATAATAAATTAATAAATCGTATATCTTATTTTCGCTATTTAGGATTGATCTCCAGTTCCAGCAAGGCTGGCCCTTTATTTTATATAAATTATATTCTAAATATCATTCAATTATATCTCATTATATCATCATATCTCATTCGAACAAGCATTAGATGCTGTGTCTAAATACCTAAAATATAAAATTTCAGAAACTAAAATTTTGTGATAATAATTTAAACTTGAAAACTTTAAAGGGCTCGGGGTCGATGAATTTAAAACTGATAAGGATAATTATTATCTCGTTCGACGAGCATTAATTTTTCAAAAATTAATTAATTTTTTTAAAATAAATTTTTTTTTAATTTTTTTCCTTTTTGGGAAGTGGATTTAAAAAATAAATACCCCTAAAAGGACTCGAACCCTAGTTGAAAACAGGGTGTAGGCAGGAACACTGCCACTACACCACGGATTTTCCATGGGGTTGGAGTTTTGTTGAAAAAGAAAAAAATGATTTGGAAAAACTTCAAAGTAATTTTGAAAATCTTCAAAAAAATTTTGTTGAAGAGAAGGAAAAGTCTGCTAAATTAGAAAATGAATTGAAGGAAATGGATAAAGTTTGGAGATTTTTTAAAATGAATTTTCTAAATATATTTTAGAAAATTGAAAAAATAAGTTTGGACAGTGAAAATAAAATTGAAGAAGTGAAACAGGATTTTCAAAAATTAATTGAAGAAAATGTTCAAAAGGACGAGAAAATTAATTTTTTGGAAGAAGAGATTCAAAAGGTAAATAAAAAATAGTGACCCTATTTGCCAGACGCCACCATACTACCAAGGGTGTACTGTTATATTCCGTATAGTAGTACCTTAATCACTCCAAATCGTCGTTATATTTACTCCGAATTTATTTTACCACCACAGGCCAAAAATTTTTTGATTTTAGGAAAGCTAAGAATCCATAGTTCAGTCCTTTTATGGATAAATTTTTGTTAGAAAATGTCTGTTTTGATTCTCTGTTTTTTTTCTCTCTGGCTCTGGTTTCGGGTAACCTGTCCCTCCCCTACTAGCTACATAGCCAATCTTCATTACCTGAAAATTTTAATTTTTTTAAACAAAAGACAAATGATTTATGTAACAAAAAGATAGAGGATTTAACAATTAAATTTGACAAAATTTATTGTAAATGCGTGGTAAGTTTTTGATAAACAATTACTACAGGGTGCGGCAAATTTTCCGCCCCTTTTGTTTTGTTTATATCTCGCTTCAAACTCAACAAAAATTAATAATTCTTTTTTTATTTTATTCACAACTCTCTGAGAAAATTTTTGGTACCAAAATCACCATTAAATTTTAAGTTTACTCTGAGCAAACTTCTCTCAAAGTTTGAGCAAAATTTTTTGAATAAAAATTGGCCTAGATTCAAGGCTGAGATTTTGATATTGGAAATTTTTATATCATTCGAATCAGCTCTTCAATCTGATTCGAATGACATCAAAATTAGGGGGCTACGACAAAAATCAAATGAGATATAGTCCTCTGAATGATAAATTAAAATAATTTTGGTAAAAATAAAATTTTCAGGTGAAATTTTCAAAAATGAAATTATAAGCTATTTCGATGCGCCTGAATGAGATAAGTCGATTGGTACCAAAATTATTGGGATTGAAAGATTTTGGACGAAGTTATGATCAATTAAAGTTTGGCAAGAAAAAATGTTTTTTGATGCATTTTTATGTTCGGACCGTCTTAACTTTACCAATTGTGAACCAAATTTCTTCTTTTTGGTACCAAAAATTTTCTCAGAGAGTTGTGAATAATATAAAAAAAGAATTATTAATTTTCGTTAAGTTTGAACTGAGTTATGATCAAAACAAAAGGGGCGGAAAATTTGCCGCACCCTGTAAATTATTAAAACTTTTAAAGAATTTTGTTGGAATAAAAAATAAATGGAGTGAAATTGACAGTTTTTGGACATGTTGTAAGAATAAATGTATAAATACAAACAATCCTGTTGATAGTTGTATTAAAGGAAATGGACTTGTAAAGTTAATTAATGGAAATATTAAATATATTGTGGGAAGAAGTAAATTTTATTATATTTTTAAATTTTTATTTTTTGTGCATGCGTGACAAGAAGGTTATGGGACACACTTTTATGGCATAACTTTATTCAAATTAAAGATAATGAGATCAAATAGAGGATACTGAGTTGACAGACACGAAATCGACGCTTTTTTCAGACACAAAATCGACGCATATTAGCATATAGATAGAGCTGCTCTTATTTGAACGCAAGCGAAAATTTTGAGAAGTGTCAGTTTTTATGCGTCTTTTGCTTAATAGACATATAAATCCAGGCATGCAGACTTTCTTGCAACCTATTAAATATTTTTAGAGTTGGATAGAGATACCGATCATATATATGTTTATGCAGAAAATCCTTACAATAAACCTCAATATTGTTTCAATTATTCTTTATATTATTTTGAAATCAAATGTATATTTGAAGAAGAAATAATTAAAGATCAAAAGTGGATGTGTTTTGGTCTTAAAAATTGTATTACAAGTAAACAAATCGACTATTTTGCAAACGGTGCTTTGATATCTACCGAAGAAGATGAACAATTTATGTATAATATTTCTTGGAATAATAATGATATTTATGGTTGTGGATTAGTTTATCCTCCAACTAATAAATTAAATGAAGGAGAATTTCCTTATGTTTTCTTCACACAAAATGGGATTCAAATTAGTGAATATTTAATTTAAAAATATTATTAAAAAATTTACTTTTTAAAGGTGAAGGTATATTATTAAAGGAAAATTCTGACTCATATAAACCACGTGTTGGATTGCGTTTGTGTTCTATTGAAGCTAATTTTGGAGATGATTTGGAGTCAAAACCGTTTAAATATGACGTCCATAAACATTTAATTCTCAAAGAATTTTATTGAAAATTGTTTTTGATTAATTTTGTTTAAAAATTTTGCATTTTATCAATTAAATTTGTGTAGCATCGCGATCCTTCGAGGTCGAGATCAAATAAAAATTTCAAATATAAAGCGTTTTGAAGAGTAATATATCCAAAAGTAAATAAATTATTAATAAATTGCTAGAGATCCAAATTAAAAGCTCGTTATGGTACACTCCCATTAATAATATACAACCCTATCTAGTGAACGTTTTTTAAATTGACCATTCAGTGAGTAGGGGATTTCTAACAGAAACCTCCATTTAGATACCTCCATCGCACTTAAATCAGTTAGTATAACCAGCCAATAGTTAGTTTATTCTAGAATTTGAAAATTATAAATATATGTTTTCTAATAAATTATCTTACCATTAACATAAGATTACATTATTTTCAGATTTAACTATTTATATTATCAGATTTTTATTTTCAGATTTAACTAACCCCCCAACTTTTTCCTCGTGCGACGAGATGACTCCCACCTTTTTCCTAAAAGGGGGTAGGAGTCTTAAATTTATATTATTTTTATTAAGATGAGCGAGATGATAGGATTGAAAAGATAAGATGATTGAAATCACTCCTACCCCCTTTTTGGCTCAACTCCCCCTTTTTTCCTCGTGCGACGAGAGATTCACCACACCTCCCCCCCTCACTTTTTACTATTTCCACCCCACAACTAACAATTTTTTCAATTATTTAAAATTTCAAAAATATTTTCGGTACTTTGGAAAAATTGATACTCCAACCCATTCCCCCCTCTTCCCATCTGGGAACGTACAATCGATGTACTTAGAAATATGGTTCTCCCCCCCCCCCGGTGGGGTACAGGGTTTGCCCGTTTACCTCCATGCACCTCCTCGTGGTGTACCCTAAGCATTGTTGTATAATAATCGATTAAATATTATACAACAATGGCTAAGCACAACAATGGCTAAGTAAATAAATAAAATAAGATATACAATTTATTTATAATATACTTTTAGATTCGAGTTGATTATTTTTTACTTCGTCCTATACTATTAACTTCTATTATATTTTTTGATATTTCGAAAATAATTTATATAAAACAAAGGGTCAGTTCTGTTGTGTATGGGCGTTAGCCCTTAGAGTGATTAGTATAAAAGCCCAGCCAATAGTTAGTTCTCTCTCCCAATTTTAGTTCTTCTACCTACCTTCACCTGCTCTGTATTTCTTTGTGCGATAAACGTTTTGTTCTGATCTCTTCGTAAGCGGGGTCATAACAGTGGCGCGGTCTGTAAATAGGCATCTTTTTTTACTCCATGGTGTTTATCAAACCACGTTTTCATTTTCACTTGTTGAGGTGTTATCACTTTATTTTCTTGTAAGGTCACTCTTTTGGGTATTAATCTGCCGTGGCTCAGAGATGCCTATTTACAGATTGAGTTAGACGAGCAATCTAAAAAAGTGGCGTGTATTAATACACATAAAGGATTGTTTGAAGTGCAAAGATTGCCGTTTGGAGTGAAATCAGCACCAGGAATATTTCAAAGATTGATGGATAAATTGATTAGTGGAATTCCTGGAGTGTTTGCCTATTTAGATGATTTAATAATAGTTTCTAAAAATATTGAAGATCATAAAGTGCAATTGTTTGAAATATTTGATCGAATTGAAAAGTGGGGATTAAAAATCCAGTTAGAAAAGTGTAATTTTTTCAAAGAAAAATTGAAGTTTTTAGGCCATATTGTATCTAAAAGTGGAATTGAACCTGACCCAGAAAAGAAAAAGAAAATAAGTGAATTAACACGCCCAAGAGATGTTAAAGAATTGAAGTCTTTTATGGGTACAATTAATTATTATGGGCGGTTTGTTAGTGAAATGCATAAGTATAGAGGGCCATTAGATAAATTGCTAGAAAAGAAGTGAAGTGGGAGTGGGGCCAAGATCAAGAAAAGGCTTTCCAAAGTGTTAAAAAAGTGCTAAATTCTGATCTAATGTTAACGCATTTCGATCCAGAATTAGAAATAATAGTGACAGCAGATGCATCGAATTATGGAGTGGGAGCAGTAATATCGCATAAATTTCCAAATGGAAAGGAAAAAGTGATTGAGTACGCAAGTAAATCATTGAATGATGCAGAAAAGAATTATAGCCAAATTGAAAAAGAAGGCTTAGCATTAGTGTTTGCAGTGCAGAAGTTTCATAAAATGCTATTCGGCAGAAAGTTCATATTGAGAACGGATCATAAACCCTTATTGGCCATTTTTGGCAAAAATAAAGGCATTAAAGTGTTTTCTGCATCAAGATTACAAAGATGGGCATTGTTATTGACAAATTACGATTTTAAAATCGAATTTGTAAGTACAAACCAAATGGGTATGGCTGATACATTGTCAAGATTGATAAGTGAAAAGAGTGAATTAGAAGATAAAGTGATTGCATTAGTTGCAAAAAGTGAAAATTGTAGTGATGAAGATAGTAGTGATGAGGACTCATTGTTAGTGGAAGAGTCAGTTAAATATGTATTAAACATAATGCTGGATGAAGTGCCAGTGAATGCCGAACAAGTGAAGAGTGAAACAGAAAATGATAGTGAATTAAAAATGATTAAACAATTCATTAAAAATGGGTGGCCAAAAGTATTAAGTGATCCAGCATTAAGTATTTGGTCGAACAGAAGACAAGATTTAGAAGTGATCGATGAGTGTATTATGTGTAGTGGAAAAATAGTGATCCCAAAAGCTTTGAGGAAAAGTGTATTGAAAGTATTACATGAAACACACCCGGGAAGTGCAAAAATGAAAGGAGTTGCCCGGGAGTATATGTATTGGCCAAATATTGGTAGAGATATTGATGATTGGGTCGCAAATTGTATAATGTGCCAAGCAGCGGCAAAAAGACCAATTAAAAGTGAGTTGCGACCATGGCCAAATACAAATAGAAATTGGGAAAGAGTGCATATTGATTTTGCTGGGCCGTGTAAAGACGGGAAAGTGTATTTTATTGTAATTGATGCGCACTCAAAGTGGCCTGAAGTGTTTGAAAATATGACAACATCAGCAAAAGATGTTATAGTGTTTTGAGTGGTTGGGAACCCATTACGGGTACCCAGAAACAATAGTGTCTGATAATGGAAGTCCATTCCGATCAAATGAGTTTAAAGTGTATTGTCAAAATAAGGGGATTAGTCAAGTGTTTAGTGCCCCATATCATCCACAATCCAATGGTCAAGTGGAAAGATTTGTGGATTATTTTAAAAGAATGATGACAAAAAATTCTAATAAGAAGAATTGGCTCAGTGAAGTGTTATTGTTTTATAGAGCCAGTCCTCATGAATCATTGGAAGGGAAATCCCCTAGTGAAGTGTTTCTTGGAAGGAAATTGCGATTGAATTTAGCGAGATTAATACCCAAAAGAGTGACCTTACAAGAAAATAAAGTGATAACACCTCAACAAGTGAAAATGAAAACGTGGTTTGATAAACACCATGGAGTAAAAAACCGAAAAATCGGTAAGTTAGTGTATTTCTTAAATTACCGAAAAGATGGTAAAATTAATTGGTTGGATGGTGAAGTGGAAAGTAAAAGGGGAGTTATCTATAAGATATACTCGCCAGTATTGAATGCCGTGGTAACTCGGCACGAAAATCAAATTAGAAATAGAAGTTTAAGTGAAGATTGTAATACTTTGTGGAAAAGTGAAAGTGTAAGTGATAGTGGATTAAAAAAAGTTGATAAACCACATAAATATTGTTTGAGAAATAGTATTAGACAGCCTCAAAAATTAGTGATGTCTAAGGAAAGTGTAAAAAAGTATG